>CM061168.1:11627969-12252969 GCA_030763345.1 Mythimna separata
TGCATACTGAATGGGTAAAGGGTTAGATAAAATGTGGAATGGCATATATTTTTCTTGACACGGAGTTTCACTCACATCTTGCTTGCAATTTTATTCAATGATTTTTATATTATAACAATTTAGTTGGTTTTAAGGCTTCGCCCGTATAGAAGTAGTTTTCTCAATACAAAGTTTGGATCCCCATTTTGACTTTTACACTGTGTTTCTCACTCATCTTGAAGTTTTCCTTAATGATTTTTATATTACAACCAGCTCAGTTAGACAACGGCTACGCCCGCGTGAAAGTAGGTTTTTTCATATTTTGGACCTCCAATTTATCATCTTACAGGGTGAATTTTGTGAAATTATGTTTTATTCTTTGTGTACGTCATAAAGGAACCTTTGTGCAATATTTCAGCGTTCTAGATGTAAGTTTGGGCTGGGTGTTGATGAATTAGTGAGTTAGGACTTTGCCTTCTATAAGACGTATTTACCTACAGAAGATGATTACTGTAACGAGATTTAAACTCTCTTATTTAAAGTCCTAACTAATTAAAAATTAATTGATAATTTATAGTATAAAAAAACCCGATTGGTTTTTAAAAAGTTTAATTTTCCTAATTTCTGAGTTGAGTTAGAGCTGCATAATCTACCTATGTTGTTTCCCACAGCTAGATGTGCCTCCTTTTCTGTAAGAGAGAATGGGCTATAATCCACCACGTGGGCCCAGTGCGGGTTGGACATTGCATGTCTTAAATAAAAAAAAAACATAAATTAGAAGGCCTGTCAGTTGAAAATAGGACTGAGTAGCTTCTGCCAACGACTATGTTCCTTTGAAAATTGTGTAGGGTATTAGGCCTCTCTGGTAGAGAGAATGGGCGGAAATACACCACGTAGGTCCTGTGTTATATGTCATAATTTTTTTGGTTTAGGGACATGTCAGTTTGCTCACTCAAAATTGTTTAAATAGATAATATTCTAATGGAACGCACATGTAAAACTAATATAATATTCAATATTGATCGGTCTACACTGCCCTCTCATACCTATTAATATTTTAATATGGAAATATTGTAATATCAATAAAAAGAAAATTCTAAGAGTAACATGAGTTTCTTGCTAGTTTTTCTTGATAAGAAACGACCAATTGGAATCGTGAACTAGCTTTTGACATTTTATAAGTGTCCGTGTAGGACTAATCCTAACTAATATTATAAATGTGAAAGTGTATATTATAATGTTTGTTACTTAATCACGCAAAAACGGCTGAACGGATTTGGATGCAATTTACATCCAAATCCGTTCAGCCGTTTTTGCGTGCATGCATATGGTCTTTGACAGGGAAAAGAACATAGGCTACTTTATATCCCGATTCTTTTTTTTCTGGAGTCCTCGCAGACTAAGTCGTGGATAGAAGATACTCGTAGTTCTATATAATCTAATTTTAATATGAAAATATTATAAAATCTATAAAAAGAAGTTCAAAGAGTAACCATGGACTTTCTTACTGACTTTTCTCCAAAGGAAACGACCAATTGGAACCTTACACTAGCTTGTGACGTTTTATAGGGAAATAAAATTAAGCTTGAGTTGAGTTTGAATGCTTCACTCAATTGGTCTGTTCGTGTACCAAGTGTCGTTAAAACTCGTTCAGCTGTCGAGAGGAAAACATTTATAACATAAGTAGGATTTTATATTTTTATAAAAACCTTCAGATATGCCATTGAATATAACCAGCTACGATTGTGTGAATTCTCCTACAGAAACTGTGAAATACTGTGCTCTCTCGGGAGCGCACCAAAAAGGTGCGTTTCGAAGAATAAAAATGGTGCGCTTCATTGGTGCGCTTCAAAACTAGTGCGCTTCGAGGAATACCTCTTTATATGTTGAGGAGAGCTAAGTGACGAACCAACGCGCTTTACGACGCGTTTATCAAATGACGCTTTTATAAATATCATCATCATCTACCTAGCCTTTTCCCAACTATATTGGGGTCAGCTTCCAGTCGAGCCAGATTTAGCTGAATACCAGTGTTTTGCGAGGAGTGGCTGCCTACCAGACCTCCACAACCATTAACTGGGGTAACAATGTACTTCATGGCAAGACTGGAGTCAGATTTCCTGGCTTCTGACTATCCGTAACGACTGCGAAAGATCTACAAATGACAGCCAAAACCAACGGCTTTTATAAATATACTTACGAATAATTAATCAGCCTGAAAACAAGTAGGGCTTGGTGATCAGCCTGATATCTTAAATGCACTAAATTGAGACGGGGCTTGTTGGCACACTTTTTTACACTAGTTTGAAAAACAGTACATTGTGTGTCTTCAAGCGGTAGGGACGGGTTTTTGAGTAAATGTTAAAAAGGGAGCTAGGGACGTTGTGAGTTAAACAGGTCATATTAATAGATACATATGTGTGTGTAGATATTAATTTGTTCCATCGCAGCACCTGAACCGATCATAATATTTTGTGACGTCGTTATACTTGTTCGAATGTTCCGCGTATCGTAAAGCTTTTAGATGTCTCTTAGAATCAAATATGGCGGAAAAAATAGGTACTAAAATAATGCAATACGCTAAAAGAAATAATATTTACAAATATTATTGTACCTACTTATTTATGATCAACATGAGTATGGTTTAGAAGCTTGCTTTTTCATGCAACGAAATCCAACTAAATGTTTGATGACGAGTCAACGAGAAAGGGAGAAATAACGCCTGAAAACTCTTTTGGCATTCAGTAATTCTGTCCTTCATTCAAATACTTCACCAAACTTGTAAAAACTAGGTTTTTTAATTAAAAAGATTTTGAGAATAAAATAGTCTTCCAGGATCCCGATTAAAAGTACAAGATTTCTATAGATTTTTAAAAATCTATAATTTTTAATAACTGTGTTTCAAAAATACCTATGGAAAGATGTATAATAACGCCATAATCTCGGTTGTATGAAAATGTACCTCGGAAAGGACGCTCTTAAGTAAATTAAAAAATATTAATATAATTTAAAAAAAATATATAATCGTAATGAATACCAATTCAGCAATGTCCTTTATGCTTCTATTCCCGATTTTATCTTATTTATTATTTTTACAACACAAAGTGCCTTTGTTCGATTCCTACGCTTCGTTTTCCTCGGGCATTCAATTTAATTGGATTGCAAGTATCTGCCAATTCAATTTAATTGAAAAAAAAAAACGCAGAGACGTTAGTATCGGTAAATGGGCTAAAGGCTTTGAGTGGAATTGTAATAATGACTGCAGTACTAATTAGCAACGTAGCTACTTTTTATGGGTTCCGTACTAAATGGTTTAAGGAGTAGTTGGACGTTAGACTTTATTTTTGTTAGCTATTACTGTCCTACTACTGGGTTAGGGCATCCTCAAGTCCGTCTAGACATTGTTATCCCTTGTTGATTGATATTGACGTTGCATTACTACTGATAAATAGTAATAATACCTACTTAGTTTATTTCAGAAAAATATACGTATAGAAATGATATTTATTTTGCAAATACTAAGTTTTTAAAACACTTTTAAACCTCCATTTTTTTAGTTTGAACTAGATGAGGCTGGTGTGTTTTACTGTGTGTGTGTTGAATAATATTCTACTAATTTTCTTCTTAGGTTCTCTTAAATGATTTTTGTTGTATTTAAGTAGCTTTATTTTTGTTTAGTTTTTACGAAATAAAGTCCCGCTTCCTAAGAATAATTTTTGTATCCTGACTGCGTTCACAAACATGTACGCTAAATGCTCATATACACAAGACAACCAAGCCTGGAACATCTATCTGTAGACCATATAAAATATTTCATCCAATTAAACGCGACAATCTGTAAAATTAAATTACCAGTTGGGTGAAAAAAAATATATATCTACTTGTATTAGTATATTATAAGCTAGTATAAAAATATACATAATTATAATATATCGTAAGCAGGGAGGAAAACTACGGGGCTAGTTATTTAATTCATGAATCCCCGACCGGTCTCATTGGACCGCGCTGTTATTGTTTTACTATTGTGTCTCGTTTCGCGGGTATTGATAAGTTTATAAAAAAATGTCTATTATGTTTAGCCAGAAATCTTTATCTGGCAAAAAATTTGACCGACTTCAAAAAAAAGGTAGAAATTCCCGATTCCATTTTATTCTTTTTACAATCAAACTTTAAATGGAAGCAAATCCCATCGGGCTCATAGCTTGTTAAAAACAAATGTTTATCGCCCGTATCATTTTCTGCCCTTTGTGTCGTGATAGCTCAGTGTTTAAGGCACCTCTCATATACTGGATATTTCGGAAATAAATCACTTTTGTAGATGCATAAAACGATTAACAAGTAGGTATTTCTCAATTGTTTTATGCATGTAGTATTTAAAAACAAAAATAATAATATTCCACAACTTTCACACAACGCCATATAGTCCCAAACTAAGCAGAGCTTGTGGTATGATTACTAGACAACTGATAAATATACTTACCTAAATTTCACCCAGACACAGAACAAAGTGATCGTGCTCATCACACAAATATTTGTCATGGCCAAAAATATAGTCAGTATAATATATTATAATGTTAATTGCGGAGTTGTTCGAAACAGTTGTCACATCCTTAAAACTCAAAAGGTATCAAAAAGCCTAACCTACCTGTTTTAGGTTTAGTCACAGTACTCCTTTTAGCTTCACTTAGAGCGAGAGAAGTTATTTAAATCCAAAAATTAAAAAAAAACAGTAAACTTAATACATATACAATAGACATTAATTAGTACAAATATATACGAATTATTTTTAAAGAAATTTCTTCCAGTAGACCTGAGTTAGGAGCGATAAAAAGATATATAGACGATCATAGTAAAAAGAAAGAGAAGAAAAGTGATAGTTGATAATTCTCTATCAAAAAAATAGTTTAATAAAATGAATAAGTTGGGTATTCAAAGACTAAGTACAAAAATGTTACAAGTCAGTAGATCTGCCGATCCTACTAAACCTTTTCAAAAGTAGATAGAAAGCAATGATAGAGACTGCATAAATTGAAAACGCGGATGAAAAATTCATTTCGGTAAAAAGATATTGAATAGGACTCTGAATAGGAAGTATATTTTGATCATATTCCCATATTCACCAATTTTGGGATGAAGGAAAATCTGCATTTATGTAGATACCTACTTTACACATTTTTTTAGCTGTGTACGGTTTGTGGATTTAAATGCGTTTAAGATTTTAGATTAGTCAAGTTTAGAAAGTATTTCGTTTAATTTTTCGATATAAAAGTAGCAGTCACTTTGTTTTCTTGTAGTAAAATCTAATGTTTTTACAGTATTTGCCAAAAAAAAATATTGTTACAAGCCAGCCTACTCGGCAAGCTTTGTTGGGGTGGTTATTACTACAATAGACACAGTGTAGACACTTGAGATACAAAAATATATCAATTTTACACTGCAAAGAATTAGTATGCAAATAAATCAATGAACTAGATTGATTAGAACTGGGAATATTACTTGGAATAATTTCCGAGTTTTATGTTGGAAAAATCATTGTAGCTATACTCGGTTTACTGTAAGATTAGAAATTTAAAGATACATGTTTTACCGTCCGTTCAAGCGATTTTGACTTATATTGCATTGATGACATGACAAATGACGACTGCAGAAAAAGTTGGTATTGTAACCACTTTTTTGCTTTTAATGTCATCCTTATGTCTATGGAATGGAAGTCAAAATCGGTTGAACGGACAGTAACACAAGTTTCTTTTGTTTTCTAATCTTATAGTAAATAGAGTATAGTTTATATGATAATTCTAATGATCATTAAAACATGAAATGAAATGAACAACGAAAACTCAACCCACGACGCAAAAATAACGACTAAGAATATGGTTTTGCAAAATCATTGAAGCAGAACTTAATTGCCTACATTTGAGGATTCTCCGAACAGTTTTAATTAGCAATTATAGGTAGGTGATTGGATTTTATGAACGAAGCTTTAGATTCGCGGTAGAAATATCGCATGTTCTAGTCGATGAAATTTTAAATGTTCTATTTATTTTTTTATTTATTGTGATGAGTACGATCATTTGTTCTGTGTCTGGGTGTAATTTATCTTTAACCTATCACATACTTGCAAAACGAGATACAATGGTAAACCAATAACAGCGCGGTGTCATAGGACCGGTCGGGGATTCATGAAATAATATGTATGTATTTAGAAATATATGAGTATGTTTATTGGTTAACTAGTACCCGTAACACAAGCACTACTAAGCTTGGAACTAGTTGGCGTTGTGAAAAAAAAAAGAAAAAGTTGTGGAATATTATTATTTGGAAATTAAAAAACACTGACACTCATGATAATCTACTACGGGACTGGCACTGAAATTCAAAATCCGTTTCTCACACTAATATTATAAAGGTGAAAGTTTCTACGCATTGTGTATATTTGTTACTTTTATACGCTCGGAATGGATTTACGAGTATATGAGATGGACAATACTTTTTACCACGGGATTACGTTACAGTGCAATCATTGTCGACATCTACATGAGTGAAGTCACTGGTAAAAACTAAAATTTGCATAACTCGATAAAACTGTTATTTTTTTGGAAATGTGTTTTTTTGTGAAAATCCTAGGATTTTTGTAAAATACCGGTTTATTGGAAACTGACGAAGTATTTCGTAGATGCACAATATTATATTTGTTGAGAAAAACCAATAAATCGATTTACGCACTTTTTATAATTTTCATAAATTGATAAAATTTAAAGCCACAATAAAATTACTACGATAGCGTCATGAAAGCCTTACAAAAACGAATTAAGCGCAGATTAAATACAAAAGCATTAACACAACTTACATAACTGCCTTTCCGTTCATGGCTTACAAGTTCTTAAGTGCTTCTATTCATATCGAAGAAAAAACTCCATATTTCACACCATAGCCATTAAAAGAACGCAGATAATTTATCAGAAAGCAAGGAAGGGGACAAAAATAACGATCCCCGTGAAATATCGGCACACTTTGATAAATTAGAGGTTAGGTTAGGATATAACGTTCGCGTTAACGTTAAAAATATTAAGCCAAGCCCAAGGGATGTGGAGGAGGAACGCAAAGGATGAGACATTAGTCAAGGGACTCGAGTAAAATTTATGAACTGTCAAAGAATTCAAAAGAAATCCACAGAAACGTGTCTTCTAAGGAACTGAATAAAAGTTCGTGCGAAAAGGCCAATTAAACTCAGATGGAAAAATGGGATAACGGATTTTCATTGCTATTTTTGTGTGAAAGTTATTTTAAAGTTATTTTTTTAATGACAGCCTTGTTATCACTGTTGGGCTTTATGAAAAGTAAAAGAGTGACAGATGGCACGTTAAATTAAAACAGAACAAAACTTTTCGGTATCTTTTTTAATTTGAGTTTATTGTTTGTAATGGATTTAAGTTTAGAATTGTTTCTTTTTATTGTTTAAAGAACTTTTTAACTAGCCCGCGTGATAGGTTTTGTATATTTAAATAGATACTTGTATTTATTACATGAAATAAACAAAGCTAAGGCATTAGCATAAAAAAACTTAACTCGAAAATCCATTGTCAGCCCATTGGCTGAAAACCATTATTTGGCAGATTACCATTGTCATGCAACGACTATAGTCACAGCAATGGGAAAAAAATATCGTTCAAATGCACTTTTTTTTAAGTTGAAGTATCATGTTATGACTTTTCCCGTTCTAAAGTGGAGCAAGAGGGCATCATTATCGCACAAAGAGTTTAATTAAATTGTTATAATAGTATTGATAATTCAATTAATTGAATGGTTTGTTTACAGGTATCATTTGAGAAGTGACCAGATCTAACCGGTGAGTCAATAATTTATTTATTAGATTTTTGAAAACACAGCAAATCATTTAAGATTTACTTAAACTTTATGTACGAAACTCCCTTTAGGATTTTTTTCTGACTCGTTTATTGATTTCTAGAATATATTGTGATGTAAAATTGGTGTACCATTGTATTTCAAGTGTCTACTATAATGGAAATTAAGTGGAATCGTTTAGTCACTCGCGATTTTGGTAAAATAGATCTGAGAATTCTATTGTACTATAATTGACTACTTTAGTGAAGCTTAACGAAAATGCTGACTCGATATATTTATTGCCAGATATAGTTAAATTATAAAATTATGTCACATCTGTATTACATAGACAACTTAATGACTCTGACTGATAAAAAAACGTGTGTTTATAGTAAAACATTGTCTATCACAAAGTATTCTTTACCAGCCGAGTTTTAAGAGTAAAGAAGAGCAGTAAAAACTCTCTTACTTTTTTAGATTACTACTTCGAGTATTTACGAGTACATTGTGCCGTGACTTTGTTCGCGAAAATGTTTTCATAAAAACTTTAACATCCTTAAAACCATATTTTGAGATTTGTTTTAAATAATAAAATAAAATTACAAACTTAAGTATTATTTATTTTAGTTGCTATTTCTGCTAAGTTTCAAGTGCAACGATTAAAATTTTGCATTCAAACGAATTTCTTCCTTTTAAAGGGGGTTATACCACGTTAAAAATAGGCGAAATTCTTGAAAAATAATAACATATTACAAATGATATTTCATTTATTTTCGACAGGACAAGAGAGAGAATCTCCAAAAGTCGGAATTACAAAAACCTCCTCATTAATAGTCGTATACCTACATCATAAAAGGGAGCGTTGTGTAAATATCAGTCTCCGCAGTTTTAGCAGTGCTTTGATTATATTTGTCAGTCATCCAGTTTCTACATTCAATTATTATGTAAACGTTAAATTTATTTTTTAAATGAGTTTTATATTCAGCCTACTTTTAAGGCGAAGCGTATCCGTTTCTGTGTCTTGTCTTTAGGGAAATTAAAATGGCGGCGATGAGAAATGTCTGCCGACCCTAATCACTTTTTGTACCAAGAGTTTGTTGTTATCGCGTATTAAGAAGAAAAACAAATAAGTACCAGGTGGTTAGTCGTTTTCTGCTGGGTCTGTATTTGTAATTTATTGTTAATTTACTAATGAATACCAGTTAGTAAAATCGGTTTTTAGGATTGTTTTTTTGCATCTTAACTGTTTATATTATCCTTACATTATAAAACCAACTCCCCCACTTCGACTGTTTGTCTGTATGAACTTAAAATATGCTTTTAGTGTTGGACAGCGCATTTGTCAAGGGAGGCAGACTATACGTTATAATCGTATAAAATCCCGCTATCACTAAAGAGCGGAATAGTAACTAAAGGAAGGATGAAACCGCAGGTTACAGCAAGTCAGTCATAAAAACAAAAGGTTCTCTTAAAAATAAGTCAAGAAAGTGCTAAAAAGCATTTCAGTCGAGACTAGTATTATCGCAGTATCTACCCTACTTATGCAAATACCTCCGGAGTTATTACACCTTACATTGCCCGACTAACCGTCCTGAATACTATGAGAGAAGTAATGGCTGTGGTAGAGATACCTTTCCAACCATTCCTTTATCCTTCAGCGATTTTACATGTGGTTTTTGACTAGGGAAATCATTCAGAGAATTTTCCTGCTCAACGGTGGAGCAAAAGGGCTTGTCAGAAGTTTACAGAAAATTACCACGTTTGTGTCCTTCAGTTAGGTACTACGGGTTTCCTTTTCAGAAGTTCATGACCCTAGTGGATATCGGTTTTGCAGGGCCACTACGATTTTAATGAAATATCTTTCTTCTTGATTCGATCCTTACTGAAAAACTGGGCGACGAGGTAAACATTTGTTCATGATCCGCAAGCACGGTAGCTGAAAATTGCCCTATCACTCCCGGCGTATTTCTCGATCTCCTGTGGGCTGGCCGGCTGGGGCATGAGGATGTCTTTGCTAGCATGACTGCTTCATAGTAGGAAGCAATCCGTATATCTTTCCCTCTTGTTCTGAACCATGGCCTGATTTAAGTCCCGGGATATTTCCCGTGTAAGAGTAGAAACACATGAAGGTTTAATAGTAGATTTAAACTAGTAATAGTCGATTTAGCTTTCGAGATATTAAGGGAAATGCCAATCGCATTTGCCGTCGACACGATAAAAGGAAGATTATAAAAAAAACTCTTTTCAAAGCACAACCAGTTCCAATTTCAAACTACACAGTAATAAAAGTCAACGCTCAAGTTCTTATCGAGAATCGTCGCACTAAACCTTACAACATTAATGTGAACATTCCGTAGGTGCTTCGACTAGTAGCCGAGGTTCCAAGTAAGCACTTCTAGAGTAATGGCTCATCCAGGAAACTGTCCTTTCGACATTTATGTGCTGTCTAGGGTAAACTCTGGTTATATCTGGTCTATCGGTATAATCATGTATAGGTAATGTACTGGCTGGAATTGCCATTTACAATAAAAAAACTAACTGGACTTAAAGGCGCTTCGTTATTAACGTGAGAGTAAATGCTTCTTGATGACTTCACTCCAGATGTGGATGGCATACGCTAGAAGACCACTGATAGATCGCTTTTGGCAGAAAACCGTATTGTCAGTCACTGAGGATTTCGTTAGTTTCTTCCACAGGTCACTTATGAATCTAAACTCAGCGTCAACGGATGGCATTGTTATGGCCAAATACTCTTAGCCAGACCAAGGGATTCCATTAAGAAAATGGTAACTATTTTTGCAATAAATACTCTGAGCAGATAAAAAAACTCCTTTCAAAGCACAACCAGTTGGTTCCAATTTCAAACTACACAGTAATAAAAGTCAACGCTCAAGTTCTTATCTATAATCGTCGCACTAAAACTTACAACATTAATGTGAACATTCCGTAGGTGCTTCGACTAGTAGCCGAGGTTCAAGTAAGCACTTCTAGAGTAATGGCTCATCCAGGAAACTG
Source organism: Mythimna separata (assembly GCA_030763345.1). Taxonomy (NCBI): domain Eukaryota; kingdom Metazoa; phylum Arthropoda; class Insecta; order Lepidoptera; family Noctuidae; genus Mythimna; species Mythimna separata. Next base: position 11,638,806 of record CM061168.1, read on the forward strand.
TCCTTTCGACATTTATGTGCTGTCTGGGGTAAACGCTTTAAATCGGTATAATCATGTATAGGTACTGTACTGGCTGGCATTGCCATTTATAAAGAAAAAAAAACACTAACTGGACTTAAAGGCGTTTCATTCTTAGCATGAGAGTAAATGTTTCTTGATGACCTCGCTCCAGATGTGGACGGCATACGCTAGAAGACCTCTGGTAGACTGTCTTTGGCAGAAGCCGTATTGTCGGTCACTGAGGATGTAGTTAGATTCTCTCATAGGTCACGTATGGATCTAAACTCAGCGTCATCGGACGGCATTCTTCTTCTTCTTCTACTAGGCGTTAGTCCCGGCCCTTGCCAGGGTCCGCCTTCCGGCTTAGCTTGCTCCACTTTGCCCGGTCTTCTACATCCCTGACAGTAAGGCCATTGGCTCTCATGTCGGACTTGACGACGTCCAGCCAGCGCTTGCGAGGGCGACCACGAGACCTACCGCCAAGGACAGCCATATTCATGCATCTCCGGCCAACGTACTCCATAGGGCGACGCATGATGTGGCCATACCATCGCAGACGACACTCCTGCAGTTTTTCCCCCACGTCACGGACACCAAGACTACCTCGGATGAACGAGTTGCGTATGCGATCGGATCGCGTTACGCCGCTCATCCACCTCAGCATCTTCATCTCCGTGACGCGAAGCTCCTGGGTGTGTCTGCTTAGTGCTGGCCAACACTCGCCGCCGTACAGGAGGACAGGACGTATGATGCATTTATATATCTGTCCCTTAAGCTTCGGAGGCATTTTGCGGTCGCATACAACGCCCGTTACCTCTCGCCATTTTGCCCAAGCCGCGCCTATACGTGCTTGGACATCGTCGTCCACGTTGCCAGACTCGTGTAGCACAGATCCAAGGTACCTGAACGTATCGGAGCTTGTGATCCGGTCCGAACCTATTCGGATGGTATTTGAATCCGCGCCGCCACAGGACATGTACTCAGTCTTCGCCACATTTAGTCTCAGACCGCCGTTTTCCAGCGTGTCCTTCCAAATGTTGACCCTCCGCTCAAGTTGGGCTCTGTTCTGGCTAACGAGGGCGATGTCATCGGCATACATCATTAGCCATGGCGGCTGATCTTGGATGTATGCCGTAACTACATCGAGCACAACGTTAAACAAGAACGGGCTAAGAGCCGATCCTTGGTGAACGCCAACAGATATTGGAAAGACTTTGGATTCGCCAACCGCGGTCTGGACAGAGGACACGGAATCGCGATACATGTCTCTGATAATGTCAATATAGGCCTCGGGCACACCCTTGAAGCGAAGTGCCCACCAGATGGACTGTCGAGGAATACAGTCGAAGGCCTTCTGCAGGTCTAAAAAGGCCATATGCAGAGCTCTCCTTCTCTCTCTGTAAGCCTCAGTCAGAGTCCGCAAGGCGAACACTGCGTCCATGGTGCTGTTACCCGCCCGAAAGCCATATTGACACTCAGAGACAGTACACTCGCTACGGAGCCGTGTGTCAATGATCCGCTCGAAGAGCTTCATGGTGTGGCACATGATCTTAATACCGCGGTAGTTACTACAATCCTGTACGCTACCTTTGCCTTTATAAATAGGGATAATGAGGCTTGATCGCCACTGGTTCGGCATTTCCTTGGTGGTCAGGATGCGGTTAAATAGATCCGTCAGAAGGTCCACACCATGTGAGCCCATGGCTTTCCACACCTCGATTGGCACATTGTCAGGCCCGACCGATTTCCGGTTCTTAATGTGGCGAAGAGCAATGCGAGTTTCGTCGGGGGAAATAGGGGAAATAAGACCAAGGTTAGGAGGCGGTTCGGGAGGAAGGTTATGGGGATGCTGTTTGTTAGACAGCTCCTCGAAGTATGTGCACCATCTCTCCTTAACAGAGGGGGCATCATAGAGCAGCTTACCCTGGGCGTCCCTTACACAGAGGCATTTGCTAATGTCCCGTGTAGCTTTTTCCCGGGCACGCGCCAGCTTAAAAATAAGCTTTTGCCCCTCCGCAGTTTCCAGCTTGTCGTACAAGGGCGCCAAACTTTTGCTGCGGGCTCTGGCTACTGCTTTTTTGCAAGCGCGCTTAGCCGCTCCATATGCCTCCCTGTCCTCCGGAGAGTTGGACCCCTGCCACTTTTTAAATAAACCCTTCTTCTTCCGGGTCGCCTCCTGCACCCCGTCATCCCACCACCATGTCTCCCTGTCCATGGTGCGACCACCACGAGAAGTGCCAAGGACGCGCTTACCCGCGGCGGTGATCACTGAATGAATCCTACTCCATATATCTTGAGCGGACTCATGCGGAGAGCTGATCTCGAGGTGCTCGACCTCCGCGATGAACTCCGACAGTCTAGGACCATTAAGCAACCACCACTTGGTGCGGGGATTGCGTTTCTGAGTCACTTTTTTCCTTGGTACGATCGCCAGGTCCATGACAAGGAGGCGGTGTTGAGCCGTTAAGCTTTCGCCTGGGATAACCTTACAGTTGGTAACCTTGCCAATGTTGCACCGTCGCACCAACAGGTAATCAATTTGGGTTGAGTGTGAACCACCACGGTACGTAATAAGATGCTGGGGTTTCTTCTGAAAGAATGTATTCACGATGGCTAGGTCCGACACAGCGCAGGTCCTGAGTATGCTGACTCCCTCTGCATTTAGTTGGCCATAGCCAAAACCACCGTGAACACGTCCGTACTCTCCAGCGCGCTGACCTACGTGACCGTTGAGATCCCCCCCAACCAAAATATCTTCAGAATTCGGAATAGCGCGCAATACGTCCTCGAACTCATCCCAGAAGGCCTCCTTTTCAGACTCACAGCAGCCCGTTTGAGGAGCATAGGCGCTGACTAGGTTCGTTACCGACCCTTCGATCAGCACCTTAACTCGCATCAACCGGTCGCTGTATCGGTCTACTTCAAGAAGTCCATCCTGAAGGTCCTTAGACAGTACTACGGCTACTCCGTTCCTGCCCGATGGTGATCCGGTGTACATTAGCCGGTACCCCTGCCCGATGTCACGGGACTTATTCCCCTTCCAGCGCGTCTCCTGAAGGAAGGCGCACTGGACCCGACGTTTCGCAAGTACGTCCGCGAGTTCTCTGCAACGTCCAGTTAGAGAGCCAATGTTCCAGGTGGCAAAGCGGAGCTTCTTTTTGGGTACTAACTTCTTTAGCCGTGCCCGTACTTGACACGGTAGCCCTAGCCCACTTATCGCAGGTTTAAGGCGATGTGCCTGCGCGTCGTTGTTCGGCGACGCCCTAGCCCAAGTACCCTTTCTATTCCTTGCCAAATCCATTTTTATCCGACTGAGGTTGGTTTTACATGGGGCGACCAGCCGTCTGACCCCCACAACCCTACGAGAGGGAAACCAGGATCGCCAGAGCCTCGTCCGTTGAACAGCAGGGTGCACCGCTAGCAGGTGAGGTTGGCTTGGGTCCTTAGGATGTAAACGGACCCCAATCACCCCTAATCCCGTCATCGGACGGCATTGTCGTTGCCAAATAATACTGAGCCATACAAGGGATTTCATTAAGAAAACATTTACTATTTTTGCTATAAATACTCTGAGAAGATTAAAAAAAGTCTTTTCAGAGCACAACCAGTTCCAATTTCAAACTACACAGTAATAAAAGTCAACGCTCAAGTTCTTATCTAGAATCGGCGCACTAAAACTTACAACATTAATGTGAACATTCCGTAGGTGCTTCGACTAGTAGCCGAGATCCAAGTAAGCACTTCTAGAGTAATGGCTCATACAGGAAACTGTCCTTTCGACATTTATGTGCTGTCTAGGGCAAACTCCGGTTAAATCGGTATAGTTACTATACTGACTGGAATTGCCATTTACAATAAAAAAACTAACTGGACTTAAAGGGCGTTTCATTCTTAGCATGAGAGTCAATGCTTCTTGATGACCTCACTCCAGAGGTGGATGGCATACGCTAGAAGACCACTAGTAGATCGCCTTTGGCGGAAGCCGTATTGTAAGTCACTGAGGATTTCGTTAGCTTCTCCCATAGGTCACGTATGGATCTAAACTCAGCGTCAATGGACAGCCTTGTCGTGGCCAAATACTTAGGCAGGCCAAGGGAAAAATTATTACTATTTAAAAATTATTACTATTTTTGCTATAAATACTCTGAGCAGATAAAAAAAAAAAACTCTTTTCATGACACAACCAGTTCCAATTTGAAACTACACAGTAATAAAAGTCAACGCTCAAGTTCTTATCTAGAATCGGCGCACTAAAACTTACAACATTAATGTGAACATTCCGTAGGTGCTTCGACTAGTAGCCGAGATTCAAGTAAGCACTTCTAGAGTAATGGCTCATCCAGGAAATTGTCCTTTCGACATTTATGTGCTGTCTAGGGTAAACGCTTTAAATCGGTATAATCTTGTATAGGTAGTGTACTGGCTGGAATTGTCATTTACAAAAAAGAAAAAAACACTAACTGGACCTAAAGGCGTTTCGTTTTATTGGCCCGTAACGTGATAGTCAATGCTTCTTGATGATCTCGCTCCAGATGTGGATGGCATACGCTAGAAGATCACTGGTAGACCGCCTTCGGCGGAAGCCGTATTTTTGGTCTCTGAGGATGCGTGTTTATTCTATTCTATTGTCATTTACAACAACAACAAAAAAAACTAACTGGACTTAAAGGCGTTTCGTTTTTATCGGTCCGTAACGTGAGAGTCAAAATGGCGGATGCACTACAGTACACGAGCCATTTTGACTCATTTAGATGGCGACTTTTCTTTAATATTTTATTATTTAACCATTATATATAAAATATAAGTAGGTACCTATACCAACAAATTGTACCTAAAAAGTACTTCAAGTAGAAAAAATACACCTTTGATCAGTTGGATAATTTCTGAGAAAAAAACAACTGTGTCGTCATTAATACTGTAATTTTGAAATAATTTGTTTCTGAAGGAGGTACAGATCTTTTAAAACTTATACGAACTAAATAGTACATTTTAAGTACATTTCATTGCTAATTGGTATACTTAATTTAATTTGCTGCGGAACACCCGTCATTTTGACTCTCGCAAATTATAGCCTGATAGTAAGCTAAGCTAAGTGACCAGCCTGATATATAAACATCATATATCTACAGCCTTAAAACATAAGAAACCCTGTATGCTTGACTGCAGAAAAAATGTCCCTAACAATCTCTTCTTTAGACAGTAGTAGGTAATAAATATGAATTTTCTACAAGATTTCATAAAAATGACGGTCCCTTTAGGTCTTTGAAATCTTCGTGATACACTAGCTGAATATTAAACGTATCTAAGGTAAAAACTTCTTTTAACCTATTTTTGTAGTAGCAACACAGACTACATGAATATATCCCGTACATATCCTTTGATATCTCTACGACACTCGAGTCGAATATTAAATTACCTAACGTCAAAAAGTTTTCTGTAGTGGCAACACCGACCACATCAATGTATCCTAAATCGATGTTGCCATATGGAGGGTTAGATAGCAAATTCCTTGTACACGAGTTTTATTACTAGTTTCTTTAGGTATTTCTATTCTCGCAGAAGAATGCCAATTTATCTTTACGTGATAGTAATGTCAATATGGGACGGGTTTGCGTCATAGTGACGTAATGATCCTTTTTGGATATTGTGATTGAATTAGATATAATATTGAGAAGATGAATAGACTTTGTGTTAAATATATATATTCCACAACTTTCACACAACACCGTCTAGTCCCAAGCTAAGCAGAGCTTGTGTTATGGGTACTAGACAACTGATAAACATACTTATATATTTCTAAATACATACATATTATAGATAAATTACACCCAGATACAGAACAAAAAATGATCGTGCTCATCACACAAACATTTGTCCTGGGTGGGAATCGAACCCACAACCTCTGGTATAGCAGTCAGGGCCACTGACCACTAGACCAACAGGCCAGTCAAAATTATTACCAATTGGTTGAATTTGAATTGTATGTCGGTTTATGATTCAAATGACTAATTGGTTACCTTTTATAGTGGGGTACAATTACTTGTATACTCTATAAAAATGTTAATGTACAAAATTTTACTAAAGACTTTACCCATGTACTTAATAGTCAAAAATTATTCTACGAAAACGTACTGCTAGAGTCTAAAATATTTTAGGTACTAAGTCTAAACCTTTACCTGTGTTTCATTAATTTTCATGCAGCTGTTAAGTTTTGATTCATTTTCAAATTATACATACGAGTATATTCATACTTTTAATTTTTTAATAATCTTTATAAATTAGCGTCACGCCCGCGTGGAATTAAAAAAAATGTCACAAACAGACATTATGTACTCCTGGAGTAAAAGTACCCGTGTGTCAAGTTGCATCCAAATCGAGTCAGCCGTTTGAGCGTGAAGAATAATAAATATTGTATTAATTTCTTTTGAGCTTTAATGAAATTAGGTACACCGAAAGTGTCAAGTTTACTTGTCTTGCCAAAAACACGTACAAATTATGCTCGAAAGAACATCACTTATGAAGGAGTACAACTTTATAATAAGTTACCATCACATATTAAAAATGTAAGCTCTTTCAACGGTTTTAAATCCCAACTATCAAAGTACATACTTGAAACTACCCACTAGCTACCTTAAAATCGTACTAGTTAAAAACAAAAGCCGTTGAACGTGTACACAATGTATTTTATACCAATTGATTTTAAAACTGTAATGTCGGTGACCTAGAATAAGTTTACAAAATGTATTTTTTATATTCTCATGTAAGTGGCTTTTTTGTCTTTTTGAGAATAAAGTATTTAAACCTAAAATAAGACATAACCATTAGCATTTTCGATTTAATTTAGTGGCACAACACAAAAACATTCCACATTGCGGCGTATCTCCCTGTTTACAACTAGAGCTGCGTGAAACATGTTCCCACTAACTTACAATCAGCCCGCCAACAATTTGTCAACTTGTACCACTAACTTATTACTAATTTATTGCGCAAGTTTTAACACAAATTATAACGTTGTTTGTTACGGATGTGACGTAACTATTTAGTACCCATTATAACTTAGGTATATTAAAACACTAAATCTAAGTTAGTGTTTTTATTATTCTGTACTGAGATCACAGATAACCTTTAGATCCCGCACTGTCATCATCATCATCAAATGATGATCGGCTGAAATCAGCCGAAAGACGTCCTCTGCTGGACATAGGCCTTCCTCAAGTTTCGCCATAATGACCGGTCCCGTGCATCTCGACTACCAGGTTACCGGTTAATTTTGTGAGAAGCCTTCTACAAAACCTTTTACGTTACTTCCACTCCAGAACCTTTCTTCCTCAAAATAGCTATAAGTTTTAGGTGCGATATATATCATCTTATAACTATTTTTTTTAATACTCGTATCTCTTCAACCTTCTTTTGTAATGACTTTGAAAAATAAAAAAGTAAGCGACAATTTACAGTCCCTACGAGTATTATAATATTCCATTTCATATTCGATACTATACTACTACATTGGGAATTTATGTACAATTAAAATAGCATAGAATAGATAACTTTATTGTAAACCAAATTAGTACACACACACAGTACATGTACCCAGTACAGTTATTTAATTTACTAGTCACTAGACTAAACTAATAACAGTCATCAAAATAAAAACATGACAACACGGTTTCCATTTAACAAAAACATTTAGTTTAAAAAAAAAGAAACAAAACAAACCAACGCACCAATTTTCCCCGTGTCCCAATCCAATGAATAGAAAAAAAAACAAAACGCCAACAAAAAAAAAAACAAATGTCATGGCCGCGTCACGGGTAAACTATTCGGAAAATTAAAAAAATAAGTCTAAAATAAATCTACAAGATTTCATAAAAATAATGGTCCCTTTAGGTCTTTGTAATCTTCGTGATACACTAGCTGAATATTAAATGTATCTAAGGTTTTTTTTATATATTAAGTAATAGTAAGCTAAGCTAAGTGATCAGCCTGATACATAAACGTATGCTTGGCAGCGCAGAAGAAACGTCCCTAAAAATCTCTTTTTTACAGTAATAAATATGAATTTTCTACAAGATTTCATAAAAATAACGGTCCCTTTAGGTCTTTGAAATCTTCGTGATACACTAGCTGAATATAAAATGTATCTAAGGTAAAAACTTCTTTTAACCTATTTTTGTAGTAGCAACACAGACTACATGAATATATCCCGTACATGTCCTTTGATATCTCTACGACACTCGAGTCGAATATTAAATTACCTAACGTCAAAAAGTTTTCTGTAGTGGCAACACCGACCACATCAATGTATCCTAAATCGATGTTGCCATATGGAGGGTTAGATAGCAAATTCCTTGTACACGAGTTTTATTACTAGTTTCTTTAGGTATTTCTATTCTCGCAGAAGAATGCCAATTTATCTTTACGTGATAGTAATGTCAATATGGGACGGGTTTGCGTCATAGTGACGTAATGATCCTTTTTGGATATTGTGATTGAATTAGATATAATATTGAGAAGATGAATGGATTGTGAGATGGCTTTGTGTTAAATTATTACCAATTGGTTGAATTTGAATTGTATGTCGGTTTATGATTCAAATGACTAATTGGTTACCTTTTATAGTAGGGTACAATTACTTGTATACTCTATAAAAATGTTAATGTACAAAATTTTACTAAAGACTTTATCCATGTACTTAATAGTCGAAAATTATTCTACGAGGACGTCCAACAGTCTAAACCTAGATCTACCTGTGTTTCATTAATTTTCATGCAGCTGTTAAGGTTTGATTAATTAACGAATTATACATATACCTATTCATACTTTTAATTTTTTAATCATTAATTCTAACTTTTAATTTTTTAATCAAAATTAATCATTGTAAACTAGCACCTTCGCCCGCGTGGAAGTAAAAAAATGTCATAAGGTATACACAGATAGACATATGTACTCCTCGAGTAAAAGTACCCGTGTGCCAAGTTTCATCCAAATCGAGTCAGCCGTTTAAGCATGAAGAATAATAAATATTGTATTAATTTCTTTTAAGGTTTAATGAAATGACACCAAAATATGACTCAACCACCAGTATTTTCGATTTAATTACTCAGATACACGCGAAACGAGACACAATAGTAAAACAATAACAGCGCGGTCTTATAGGACCGGTTGGGGATTCAAACGTTAATTTAGTGGCACAACACAAAAACATTCCACATTGCGGCGTATCTCCCTGTTTACTACTAGAGCTGCGTGAAACATGTTCCCACTAACATACAATCAGCCCGCCAACAATTTGTCACTACACTAACTTATTACTAATTTATTGCGCAAGTTTTAACACAAATTATAACGTTGTTTGTTACGGATGTGACGTAACTATTTAGTACCCATTATAACTTATATTAAAGCACTAAATCTGAGATAGTGTTTTTGTTACTAGAGAGTAACAAAAACACTGCAGCAGAGGCTGGGATCACAGATAACCTCCGCTAGATTCTGCACTGTCATCACCATCATCATCTCAGCCGAAAGACTCCAGGTCTCCGCCAAGCTTCGTCACAATGACCGATATTGTGCCTCTCACTCTCACATCAATCGGATTTCTGCGACGCTTCCACAACGCGATTGCCACTCCAAAACCTTTCCCCCTGTCATCATCTACCTAGCCTTTTCCCAACTATATTGGGGTCGGCTTCCAGTCAAGCCGGATTTAGCTGAATACCAGTATTTCACGAGGAGCGGCTGCCTACCAGACCTCCACAACCCATTAACTGGGGTAACACGGTACTTCATGGCAAGACTGGAGTCAGATTTACTGGCTTCTGACTATCCGTAACGACTGCCAAAGATCTACAAATGACAGCCGGGACCAACGGCTTAACGTGCTTTCCGAGGCACGGAGGAAACTCGTTATGTTAAGATGGTCACCCATCCACAGACCAACCTAGACAAGCGTTGCTTAACCTTGAAGATCGACCTGTGCGGCTGTTATTATCTAGCCACGAGCCCCTTTCCCCTTTCCCCCTGTAAATAGCTTTAATTTTGAGGTGCGATACCATCATATAACTTATTTGACTTAAAGTTTTTTAATATCTCCTTAAATCTTCTTTTGTCGTGACTGTAAAAGTGTGACTGTGACTGTAACTTTAAGGGCGGTCCGTAGACGAATTTGAACACCTTCCAACAAAAAAAAAAAATCTAAGGTTTGCTGTAAGAAAACCCAATTGTGGGTTAAGCTCACCTGTGTACATCAATTGTCCTATTTTATTTTTTGTAAATGTTGTGTATAATAAAGAATAAGAATAAGAATAAAAAAAAAAAATTCAGGAAACGAAAACAAAAATCGACCTCTCCATATAAACTGTCCGATAAAATTTAGAATTTTGTATGGTGAGGCTGAATTTTTTTTTCGTCTACTGAGCAAGCCCTTAAAGTTAGTGGAGGACTTACACCCAGTATTTATAGTAATAACTTACTATAAATTTATTGTTCCTATTACAATTCCATCTCATATTTCAGTATCAAGTACTTCGAATTGTCTACCGTAAAATAGCATAGAATAAAATAAACTTTATTGTACACCAAATTAGTACACACACACAGTACATGTACTACCTAGTACAGTTATTTAATTTACTAGTCACTAGATTAAGCTAATAACAGTCATCAAAATAAAAACATGACAACACGTTTCCATTTAACAAAAACATTTACTTAAAAAAAAACAAAACAAACCAACGCACCAATTTTCCCCGTGTCCCAATCCAATGAATAGAGAAAAAAACAAAACGCCAACAAAAAAAAAAAACAAATGTCATGGCCGCGTCACGGGTAAACTATTCGGAAAATTAAAAAAATAAACCCAGCTTTGTCGACTGAGTTATCGCGTCGGAACAAAAGGCGGGTCGTATGCGGCCCATTGCAAAATGAAAAATTGTCAGCCGTCATTCAATTGTGAATCGGGGCAAGCGTTCGTAGAGATATGGTGACGTTTGTGTGTCCTGTTTCGACGTTATGCAGTACCAGCGTTATGGGCTATCTCCTTTTGTTTAGCGTTATGTGTTGACGAATTGGTGGTCGTGTAAGTATTTGATATTTTTATTGATGTGATTTTTTGTTGAAAGTTGGAAATTATCTTATGAATTCTCCCGTTCTAGGGTGGAGCGGGGGGGCGTGTTAGACTTTTACAGACTAAAACTACACCTAAGTTCCTTCTTTGACCTAGACGTGCCTTATACGGTCCATTGTAAAATGAAAAATTGTCAGCCGTCATTCAATTGTGCATCTAAGCAAGCGTTCAGAGATATGGTGACGTTTGTGTGTCCTGTTTCGACGTTATGCAGTAACAGCGAAATGAATTGCATTGTGAATGGACTATCTCCTTTTTTACTCATCTGCGGTTTAGGGTTATGAATCGGTCGTGCATTTGAAATTTTTATTAATGCAGTTTTTGACGTTTTGTAGTATTTAATTACTGCCTTCTGACAGCAATTTGGCCAGGTTTTTTTTAGGATGGAAATTATCTAATGATTTCTCCCGCTCTGAGGCGGAATGGGCGGACGTGCAGACTTTTACTGAATAAAAAAAAACTACACCCTTCTTTGCCCTACGCGGGACTTATGCGGCCCATTGCAAAATGAAAAATTGTCAGCCGTCATTCAATTGTGAATCGGGGTAAGCGTTCGTAGAGATAGGTGAATTGGTGACGTTTGTGCGTCCTGTTTCGACGTTATGCAGTAACTGCGTATTGAATTGCATTGTAAATGTGCTATCTCCTTTTGTACCCCTCTGCGGTTTAAGGTTATGTATTGACCAATTGGGGGTCGTGTATTTGATATTTTTATTGGTGTAATATTTGACGTATTTTCGGAAAATCATCCAGTGACTTCTCCTGTTCTAGGGTGGAACAGAAGGGCGTGTCAGATTTTTATAACTAAAGCCCACTCCTAAGTTCCTTCTTTGTCTTCCTTTCTTGGCTTTGGCTTTGCTGGGCCTTTGCGGTCTACTTTTTTTGACATCTCTGAGGCGCGCGTAAAAATATGCTCTTTCAGTGACTCGTGCTCGTTCGGACTGTTACCAGACGGCCGGATGGCGAGCTACTGCTCGTCATCCGTAAGTCTTATGGTGGCTGGAAGTCTAAGATCTTACACTGAAAACTTACATAATGATTCATTTATGATTTGTACATAATGGCCTTAAAAATAATATTGAGTTGAGGTGGAAAATCAGCAAATTAATACTTTTATACTCGTATTAAAAAATATATCTACAGAAGTCGTTTGGAAGTAAATTCTTTGATCTGTTAAATAACATAAATTATAGTTGTAATTTAGGTGTCTGCAAGGCTAGAAGGAATAAGCTCTAAATTAACTAGTGCGCCTCATCATCAACAATTGCATCACTGCTTACCGTCAGGTGGGATCGCAGTCAAGCACTAGTTTGCCCTAGAATTAGGGCAAACTAAGTCTGACACGCATCTGCGTCTCCCGCACTACCGAGAGCGGGAGAACTCATTTTGATGGTCTCTCACCTTAAAAAAAGCAAGCACTACTTTAAAATAAAAAAATACAAAGATAATGAGGGTATTCTGAAAGGAAGGAGCGAAACAAAAAACAGTGTTACCAACTTAATATTCAGGTACTTCCTGTAACACTCGCCATTTATCTCTTCACAAACGATTAAGTTTCCCATCTCATTACTCTAAGTCTACCTAATTCCATTGTCTTAGTTCTTTTGTTTTACATAACAAATAAATTAAGCAAATTTTTAACGTTGAAAAAACTATTTAAGGAGTAATTAAGGTGAAAAGTGGTTTAGGTGTCGACCTATCCTGTTTACCGCGACTTTAGTGATTACTGTGGAGTAGGTAATCACTAAAGCCGCGGTAAACAGGCTTTGCTAGATAGTAAATATTATTTTGGGTAAATAGTTTTTTATGACGCTCTTTTTCATCATAAAGTCATGAATTTCAGGGCTTTAAACTGGGAAATATTTTTGTCTTTTTGTAACAACTGTGATTGTACTGTTTTTGTATTTTTGTCTCGTGCATTTTGAGCCCTGAGGATATTTTGAAAAGGAAAACCATAGTTCTAGTACCCAAAGAATAACAAAGATATGGTTGAGGTCTAAGTTAGCAAAAGTCTGAGACGCCCTCTCGATCCACCCTTGAGAAGTCTCCTTGGACAAAATGTATTCTACATCCTATTTCAGGACATGGTCCAAATTTATTACACACAAGATTAAAAAGTAATAAATACGTAGACAGGCGTACACATAAATATCTTTGTTTCACAATCCATCCATTATTACACACCAAACTATCACCCCAACCCCATTTCTCACTTTATTAAGCGACTTCCAGAGGCAAACGAGACAGTATAAATATTCATAATCCCTCCAACTATTCATGAAAAGCAATAAATGACCTCTGAACTGTTTAATATTAAAACCGACCCTCGTTATAACTAGAGATTAAACTAATTATTAAATAAATCATAGGATATCCCTTGGTCGAATCGTAGTAATGTCGTTGATAAAGACGCGGTTTCACTGCTGCGTAGTTTGTGTAGGTCACTGGGAAGGGCTTCAGGAATGTTCGAAGAGTTATCGCGTCTTTTGGAAAAGACAACATAACGATAACAGATGGAAAAGAAGATATTTGATCATTTTATACCTCAAAAACCAAACGGGATCGAGGAAAATGACATTTATATTTAATAATTTTCAAGTAATTTAAGTGTAAGAGGGTTGGCAAGCGTTATCAAAATGATATAGCAAGATTCCAGAAAATTTGGATTTGCAGAGACTTTAACGGTCTATTTCACTGATTTGTCCAGAGCCTGATGGTAACTCATTTATTTACCACCAACAAGAAAGATCGTAGCTACCACGACTGATGGCCACCGTTTAATTCACTGTGCCCTCCTCGTCGTTTAAATTTTCATACCAAGGTATAAAGTCAAGTTTGCAACAAGTAAAATCCGTCGTATTGGACGACGTACCCCGTGTAATGTAGCTTCACAGTTACTAAACAAAACAAAACTAAAGTGTTGCTGATTTAATCTATAGCATTGACTTGAAAATATAGATTTTATCTTAATCTTCGATCACTGAAACTTTAGTAATTTTATTTCCAATGCATGTAATTGATTTGTTGTTGTCTATTGTTAAGATTACCTATATTTAAGTGGTGCCTAAATCTAGGGGAGAGCGCTGATGTCTGAAATACAGATATTATTATCTAGTTCAGACACAGATGTTCCTCACTAACATATATAATTCATATTGAAAGTCAATCAAGGTCTATAATAATTTTATGTTGTGTATTTTTGGGAGACAATAAAAAAAAAATATTATTACTTTAGTTGAGCGTCGACAAAGTTGCTATGACATGACGGCACGACACTACCGCTTCGTCGACAGAGTTTCATAGTTTCGTATGTAAGCTTCATACAGGCGTAAACGAAGGATTGTAGGCCTGACTGTATACGTGCGTATACAGTAGGCAGCAATGGAACCGTGCCTCAACCGTATATAATCAGTTGGACTTATTTACATTGCAAATTGGGCCCTTGTTTGAAGTGGTCGTCCATTTGACGAGCCTGCTAAATTGTTCGGCGTCTCTCGAGTTATTTATTTGTGTTGAAAGGATTTAATTAAAAGGGATTTGGCATTTGTTGATTTGTGCAACTTTTTTATGGGTGGTTATGAAAATGCTCGAAACAGGTTTTTTTAATTAATTATTTATTTATTATCCTGACAACAATGATTGTAAATGTAATTAAAAATTATTTTTTAGCAATTATTATTATTTACGTACTTGAAAAAGAAACACTCAAATATTTTTAATTATTAACGGATATTGAAAACTTCTTTCTTATCTTGACATATGTACATCTTAAAAGAAACGTCTGTACAATATGTTAGCGTCCTAGACCCAAGGGTTTGGGCTGGGTGTTGATGACGGTGAATACCAATACCGATAGATATAGCCTGTACCTATCGATGCACTACATTGGTAGCGCATAATAATATCATAATTTTTAAATATATTAATAATTATTATAAAAAATGAGGAGCTGGTAGCTAGATGCTAGATAACAACAGCCGCACGAGTCGATCGTTAAGGTTAAGCAACGCTTGCCAAGGTTGGTCTGTGGATGGGTGACCATCTTAACATACCGAGTTTCCTCCGTGCCTCGGAAAGCACGTTAAGCCGTAGGTCCCGGCTGTCATTTGTAGATCTTTGGCAGTCGTTACGGATAGTCTGAAGCCAGTAAATCTGACTCCAGTCTTGCCATGAAGTACCATGTTACCCCAGTTAATGGGCTGAGGAGGTCTGGTAGGCAGCCGCTCCTCGTAAAATACTGGTATTCAGCTAAATCCGGCTTGACTGGAAGCCAACCCCAATATAGTTGGGAAAAGGATAGATAGACGACGAATTACTATAACATATATGTATATTCAAATATTGGCAAAAAAAATTATACCTCAGCTTTAGCCGCCCCATATAATTTTAGCTTAAAGGTTTATTTGACGAAACATAACGCACAAAGGATCGGTCAGTAAGTACAATAAAACCGGTAAGATTGGACCAAAGAGAATTAGTCGGTTGCGTGAGCACGGGAGTGGTCGGCAGTGGTCTTAATACTTCAAAAGGAATATTATACGATTGCGTGCTCAGCTTAGGAATACGAGGCAAGAAACTAGCGTCATTATTAAGAGGTGTTGGAGTGTTACATTTATATTTGAAAACTAACAACCTGCTTTAGTTTCGCACAGAAATCTTTGAAATTTTCGGCTTTTTCTCTACTACAATGAACATAAACACACTGACAATGAACGCTCCTTTTAAATGCGAGTAAGAAAATTAAATTACACACATAATTTAAGCACTGAAAAATTTAAATACACTATATTTTTAAGCCATTAGTTTTTATAAATAATAATAAATAACTAAATAAAAAATATATAAATAATATAACTAAATAAAAATAACTATATTATTACACTTAAAGAATTAAGGTTGTTGAGTTCTTAATAATATCAAAAATATTGCTAAATCAATGTGTTAATAAAAGTATAAATTATATTAGGATATATTTTTTTGGATGTAACTGTCAGTTACTTACACACATACCAGCCACCATACCAGTACACAAAACAACTAGACATTTCCTAATGCTTTTCTAATGAATGTCGTACACAATTTAGCCGGGACACTAATTGCAGGGAGCAAAAAAGAAACTTCGAGACACATTCCCCCACAATGTTACCGCTACGTAATTATCTAATTGCCTTAGTTATTTGAAAAAATCTTCTTTTCAACAATACGAGAAATTCTCTGTAAGTTTTCATGCTAGCTGGACTGTTAGTAACTTAATAGTTTTTGTTTTTATTTATTTTCTTGGTAATGACTGAAACAATTTGCCTGCAGCGGTCTTCTCGTCTTATGATAATTTAATTGTCTTCAATGCTAGAATAAAAGTCACTTAATAAACTAGTGCTCTTCATCATCAAAGAAGGTATCACTGCTTACCATCAGATGAGATTGTAATCAAACATTAGCTTACATCATAAAAAAAAATATCCATACCTACCTTGTCTTATCTTATTTAACAACGTCTATTCATCCCGAAGAGTTATCTCCGAGGTTTTGAAAGGGGTGTATCACACCCCCTTTCTTTTTCTTTAGTTTTTTAGTATTATTTTCAGACTTAGCTTGTCTTATTTTGTTCTACATAACAACGCGTGTTCATCCCCAAGGTTTATGGAGGGGTGTATTATACCCACATTTTTTATTTAGGTTGTTTTTTTTGTTCTGTTTTCATACTTAACTTATCTTGTTTTACATAATGACTTTATAATTAATGAAATTAATTTGGAAACCGATTTTCCAATAGCAAAAAATCTTTAAAAATTGGTGGTTCGACAGTTTATGTATATTTTTTCGCAGGTAAAAAAGTGTGTGCCTTTGTGAAAAAGTTAAATCAGATAGCTAATCCAACGCTTGCGAGTACCACCATAACTCATTTTCCTTTGTCGAATGCTACAATACCGTAACGCCTTGAGATATTTTATGCAATAACTGCTGTTGTGTTTTTTGTGAAAATTTCTTTTTGCCTTTATTTTGAGGGTGGGAAATCTTCAAATAATTTCTTTCGTTCTGTGTGAAGCAAGATGGAGTGTTTGAGTGTGTGTCGACAATTTGTCCGTGATTACTTTTTGTGTTTCATATTGCAGTGATATTTTGTAAAACGTAACGTTATGTCTTAAGTGCGGTCAATATAAAGTGATCTGTCGATCATACTCAAAGCATTTATTCTATATAATACAATTTAAATAAAGAAATCCTAGATGCACGTTCCAAAACGTAGATGTCTATGGAAAAAAACGTATCTACATAAATCTCCACGGGCACTCTTATAAATCAGTAAACAGCTCCAAAAATATAGTTCTTAAAAAAATCCAAGAACAAATAATTAAAATAAAGTGGCAATTGAGAGATGACCAGTCCCACCTGACAGCACCCGTTAAGGTGAAATCAGATGGTTCACTTAAAATAATGTTTACTTGCGTGAACATTTTTTGTCAGTATGTTGTCAAATAAAGTCGTAAAATTAATTGGTACTGGACTCGAGATGATATAGATGAAGCAGAGTGAACGTTCTCTTTGTCTTTAACCTGCTCACTTTTCATTTATTTCGAATGAAAGTGAATGATGCGTAATACTAAAATCAAACGTTGTTGATCAGTTCACTAATAAACAGTTCAATCGAGATTTTTCTTGGTGGTATAAATGGTATAAATGTTTCAAGTTTAAGACACAAATGTACTAAACATGAAAGATGCCGAATGAAAGACGTAAATGAACGAAAAATTAATCGTCTGATTCCACCTTTAGGCGTTTTGTATTTAGCATATTTAATGCTAAGTCTTCCAACTCAAAGACTGTGTACTTTAATATTTGCATCAATATTAGCATAATGCCGCAAACCCGAACTCCCGTGCGAACTTTTCACTCATTATTTTATGACAACCTTTTTCAAGGAAATCAAACGCCTCATCATTAGCAGACGTTTGAGTGAATGTCATTTCCAACCACAAGGGCCTCAAGTCTGCTATAACAATATGTCAGAATAGTCGATCATTGACTTCATAATTGTTGATTTTGACAGTTTTGTACTACCAAGCTTGTCAAAACTGAAGGCAATGATCAACAATTCTGATACAATTATTCTTATAGTAGACTTAAGGATCAGGGTGCAATCACATAATCTATTCAATTAAAATGGAATGACTACTCTGAGCTCCCTACACTTAAGTTTTCACGTTAAAATGTTTACGAAATAGACCGGCTAAACATATATTATATTAAAGTAGTACTTATCATTGCTTTAACCATAACATTTATTTATTTGAGAAAATAAACAGTTGTACTCTTTATAAGAGTAGTTTATGTTTCTTGGGATACGAGATTTTTTCAAAAGCATGTTGCCTGAAAACACAAAGGGCAACAAGTTATAAGGGATGAAACACGGGTGGATATTAGTCAGTAAAAGTTTGTATCCGATTTTCCACGCAAAAAAACGTTTCTGTTTCTTTTCTTACCTAACTTTATCACGTATAAACATAACTGGTATTTCTTTTTCCAAGATACCTTACAAAGAAAATAATTTATACACCTGCAGCGTCTCAGTGAAATATTATCATAAATACTTTTTTATGGAATCACTTTTTTGTAACTCCTATTCTATAGCCAGAATAGAATGGGAGTTACAAAAATAATATTCCAAAGAGTTCCTTCCATCGCCTTGCTTTAATATCGCGATAATACAACTTTTTTGCCTGTTACTGACGGTACTTTGACGATAATAGTAATGGTAATGGTAAGCTTGCTGAATATTTTTCTTTTTAGGGTACTATACCAGAATGGTGCTAACGAAAAGCATTACTCCGCTTTTCGTCCGTCCGTTCTTCCTTCTGTCTATCTGTATGTCTGTTATCGAGCTGTATCTCATAAACCGTAAGAGGTAGAGAGTTGAAATTTTCACAAAATTGTATAATTCTGTTGCGTTGGTTGTACCAAAACTCAAAGTAAAAACTCAAAATAAAGTCGAAAATTAAAGGGGTCTCCATACAAAAGACATTATTTTGTCAAGGTTTTTTTCTCGTTTTTAATATTGAACCCTCCGTCTCAAAGTTCAACTCACGCTTGGCCAGTTTGTTTTGCACATCCTGTTTTCTAAAGCAACAGCGTAACATTTATATTTTTCTACAGAAAAGTTCATTGGAACATTCAAAACGTCAATATCGTCGCTTTCTCCACAGAAATTTATATCTGAATCAAGAGAAATAGGAAGGCAAATATTCGCCGTTCGCGTAGGGTTGTCACGGACCTGATATTCGTTGACTTTGAATTCATTAGCACCCTTCTAAAAGGGAAGGACGGACTACCTTTTGCTACATTAGAGGCTATATTTGTGATTTTAAATTTATAATTTTAATTTTGGAGGCTGCATGCCAAACTATTTGCTCTCAGCTAGTTCTGCTGCTGATGGTCTCTTAAATATATTGAATGTACTAAGTTTTAAGTAATTCTTAATCAAAATAAATAATCTCTTGTTGTCATACCGCATAAACTCTTTTTTATTTAAAAAAACGCATATCGTTTTGTATGATCTTGTTCATACCGCTTCGTGTCTACTACACCCAGACGTTCCTTTCTCCAAGCGCTGTCTAATTTCTGACGTCAAGCGCAACATTAAATTGAAAATTGTCTGGTGCAAATATAATAAGTAATCCATTTTTCATAGAAGACATAGCATTGAAAAGCCTCTCACAAGCTGGACTAATGAGCTGGTGAGAGTTGCGGGAATCTGATGTATGTGAGACGCACAGAACCGACCCTTGTAGCGACATATACACTACAAGCCTTTCAAGTGATGATGATGATGAATACGTCAAAATACATCTGCCACGGTTCCCTGATTTGTGTATTTGATGCCGTAGCTTCTTTTATCCGCACTCATACATATTCAATCCCTGATGGACACCTGACAAGACCCAAAGCTTACCAACGCTTTACCTTCTCAAATAAATAACAAACAAATATTCGTCGTTTCATACGAATGTAAGATACCTCCACAATAAAAGTGTATGAAATAGATGCTTTCCTTTTTGTTATTCCTAGAGTTGAGCCTGTAATAGAACTAGTTTATATTCATGAATACCTCCTGTTACCATAGATGCAATACATTTTGTATACCTAGTCGCACATTCCAGTAGACGATGTTACATTTTAGCTTTTTTGTATCGTTTTTACTCGGTTTTACAGAAAAAAGAATACAGAAATACAATACAGTTGTGCTGAGCGTGCCCGAATGAGAAGGGTCATCAACTCAGTAATTGCTGGTCATCTGACATCCAAAGCTGGTTTTCAGCTGACACCTCGCAGTGACGCCTGGATGGTAATAAAAAAAATATATACCTACGAGTATGTTGCTGGTCTAGGATTCTGCTGTTTTTTTCCATGTCGTTATATTTCATCAGTAAATATAAAATTAAAATTTTATTTGTGAATTTAATCAACTAAAAACCATACTTTGCTAAATATACGATATAGATCTTCTAGATTTAGACCAATGATATCTATTTTCTTTCATTTCATTACAAAAACCACTAGTGAATGACTGTCCAGAATCTAAAACAGACAGATAATATTTACCTAAAATTAATTCAAGGATTTCAATTAAGCACCAACAATAATTTGCTTCCTAAAATTAATTTTCTTGAGTAAAATTTATGGTACGGAACTCGGTATCTACTAATTAATCCTCTTCATGAAAGCATTGCAAAGAAATTACTTCATAATCTTCTTTGGAGACTGTTTCTCACGTTTCATCAACTATTTGTTGAGTTGGTTTAAGAAATTATCAAAAACTTTTACCGGCTAAAATGGCATTTTATTTTAAGTAAGGGAGCGGGGGCTAGTTGTAACAGGGGTAAGTTGTAACACCCGTCAGATTTTTTTCAAAGACGTTTCTACAAAAAAACGTTACAGTTTTGGTCAAAAATGTATTTGAAATCAATAGTTGAATAGTTATTAATTGGAATAGTACTGCTACATTTCATAAATACCAAACAAATAAGCTTTCATAGCCAATAAACGAAAAACTGTTACAACGTGCCCCCCGCTCTCCTACGTTTAGTTGCGTAAACCGAGACGTAAGAAGGTCGAAATACATTGGGCCCACGAGGGTCACGTACGCGCATCTGGGCGCCGTCAGTCTACACACTTTTTATACGTCAACTAGACTTATAGAGCTACATTAGACCCACGCCACGTGATTGTACGTGACGTGGTTCTACGTACAACTCTGGCGTCGCCCAAGTGTGTATCGGTGTAATATAGTTCTTGCTTTAGTGCATCAAATACTCTCTGTATTTAAAATAATGGAGTAACTTGAAAGTAGTATGTTAATCATAATCTATACTAATATTATAAAGAGGTAAAGTTTGTTTTTTGTTTGTATGAGATAATCTGTGGAAGTACTGGTCCGATTGCTAAAAGTTTTTCACCAATAGAAAGCTACTGTATTCCTGAGTGGCATAGGCTATAGGTATTTATGTACGCGGGCGAAGCTGTGGGCTAAAGCTAGGTCTTAATAAATTTAGCGAAAATGTGTATAACACATAGGTGTTTTTTTTAATGTAGGCGTAAGCATTGGCATTCACACAATACCGACATTGTTAATTACAAAAAAAAAATGGAGCACCTTGTCACTGACATTGTGACGTCACAGTCAACTTAAAGTTTTATGGTAAACTAACACACACACAAAACTATCAACTCACAAACACACACAACCAAACCCACATACCGCACGGGCGCACACAATGAATGAACTCCTGTAAAGTCAACATTGCGTCCATTGTCTTCAAACTAGCTACCCAACAATTCTAAATTCAAATTGCGAACCCACAAACCCATTTTGCTAGCCCTACCCTCGCCGCGAGAATTTTCACGTATTCCAAAGAACGTGTAATTTCTTATGTAAATATTTGATACGGTCTCGGTTCGAATTTTCGTTTCACACATGCGAAAGGTAAATTTCTGTGTACTTTTGTAACGTTCGTTTATTTTAATATCGACTGGCACGAGATGTATTTGAGGGTTGTATTTTAAGTAACGGTTTATTAGGGACTGGCTTTTGCCGGCGGTTTTGCCTGTGATAAAAGAAAATTGTCCCAAGGGAACCGCTTTTTATTCCGAAAGTATTTCTGGAATAAAAAGCGTATCCTAAATGCTATTCCAGGACATCAACGATTCACCTTCAACCACCACTCACCATCAACGATTGCATCACTGCTTACCATCAGGTGGGATCGCAGTACACTCGCAAAGTTTCACCTTAAAAATATTACTTTGATTTGTAATTAAAGTGTTTCAAACTCTTATATTTCTACAACAGCAAAATTCTGTTGTTACAAGAATGGTTTTTATAACAAAATGTACTACATTCTGAGTATTAAAAAATAAGTTCATCTATAAAATCTAATGTTATTATAGCCCCTTAGGTAATATTTTTTCCACCAGTGGCTTCGTCCGTGTGACAATAGAAAATTATTATAAATTAAATTATTTTCATGTATGTTCGTTTGTCTTGGTATGGCCGTATGAAGAGGAAAGATGGAACGCACCAAAAGAGTTATAAGTATACATTGATGATGAGTGAAAAGAGGTACTAAAAAAATGCCTGGATAATGTAATAAGTGATATGACAAAAAGGTAGTCATTAATAGCGTGAAGGCTGACAGAGCAGAATGGGGGTTAAAAACGTGTTGCGCCGACCATAACACTTTTTTTTTTTTTTTTTTTTAATCATTATAAACTAGCGCTTGACTGCGATCCCACCTGATGGTAAGCAGTGATGCAATCGTCGATGGTGAGGCGCACTAGTTTATTAAGAGCCTATTCACAACATATTATGAGCATATTAACTTGACAAGGACTGGAAGATAATATTCATGTTTCTCCATGTCCAGGCTTACTCGTGTGCCAAATATGCGCCTTTATTATACTAGTGTAACTAGTATTATACTAGTGTAACTGAGGAGCTCGTGGCTAGATAATAACAGCCGCACAGGTCGATCTTCAAGGTTAAGCAACGCGACGCTTGCCTAGGTTGGTCTGTGGATGGGTGACCATCTTAACATAACGAGTTTCCTCCGTGCCTCGAAAAGCACGTTAAGCCGTTGGTCCTGGCTGTCATTTGGAGATCTTTGGCAGTCGTTACGAGACTCCAGTATTGCCATGAAGTACCGTGTTACCCCAGTTAATGGGTTGTGGAGGTCTGGTAGGCAGCCGCTCCTCGTAAAATACTGGTATTCATCTAAATCCGACTTGACTGGAAGCCGACCCCAATAAAGTTGGGAAAAGGCTAGGTAGATGATTATACTAGTGTAACTAAATACACAAAATAAAAGCCAGCAATTTATTTAAAGTTTAGTTGTGGTCGGTCTGAACTTAGTACTTGACCTAATACCGGACCAATTTTAGACGGGGCGAGTTTAACTCTCTAACTAGATCACAAAGGCAAACGATTGAGCCGAAATAGTTCTACCGTTTTAAACTAATGAACCTTCGGTTGAGTTTAGTATAAATCACATGTGTTTTATTTTGTTTTGTAAGGTCAAGACGGGACGCTAATTTAACCTATTTCTACAATAGGTTTAATCTGTTGAGCCCCGAGCGGGCGCCGGCGTTCGCACACCTATTGTCTTTCTATTATGTCTCTAATTACGGTACTCAAAGGAAAGGAGAAACAGACTGACTGACATATCAACGCACTGTCAAAATTACTGTGGCTAGAAATTTAATGCTTATTGCACGAGGCTTCCTTTTATGCGTGCTTAACGAAGGGGTTTTGAAAATTCAACAATGATGAACTTTTTGAGATTTTTGAAATATATTCAATGGTCGTACAGTTACGGAGTGGAATTTCCAGCCAGTCTGGCGGAGTCTGTTTCTTGGTAGCTACAACTTGGAAGTCTTTACTCAAGAGTGAATAGATTAATTCTAGTAAGCGAGCTTCATAGCTTACTATCAATAATAAAATAACACACCACTAGGTGTCTTTAAGGCGAGAGTGAATGGGCTCTTAATAAACTAGTGCGTTTCACAAACAACGATTGCATCACTGCTTACCATGAGGTCGAATGAAAAAGAGCTGTCTATCTTATGAACTACAATTGGTCATCATCTACCTAGCCCATTCCCAACTATATTCGGGTCGGCTTCCGGTCAAGCCGGATTTAGATGAATACCAGTATTTTACGAGAAGCGGCTGCCTACCATACCTCCACAACCCATTAACTGGGGTAACACGGTACTTTATGGCAAGACTGGAATCAGATGTACTGACTTCTGACTGATGAACTACAATAGGTAGATAGTTGATATTTCCACGGAGTGCGTTTCTATTGCAACTATAACAACTCACAATACCAAAAATATCTAACAGAGCCCTTGATTTTTGAGTTTATTATCTAAAAAACTCATCGAATGAACATTGGGCTTAACAAACGGACATAAATCTTCATTCCAGTGAATTACAGAGAACCATAAATTAAACATCACCATCGGCTGGGGATTTAGAAATTGTGAATAATTCATTGTTTTACATAAAGATAGCAGCATACTCGTATAAGCCTCGCTTCATGTATATTTGGGTTTAGATAATAATCCCGAAGATTTTAATGGCGGTATATTCGTATGTGTTTAGAATTTTATGTATGAATGTGTGTATCTAATTCTAATATACTAGTTTCTACCAACGGCTTAGCCTGGGTGTAAGTAGGCTTCTCCATACGTTTCTCTTACGGCCAGTTTCTTCATAAAATATATCATTAAAGTATTAACTTTTTCTTGACCATTACTGTTGTCAATAGCAAATGTCATCTTGTCAATGACTTTTAACTGGCACTTGGATGACCAAGTGCCAGTTAAATTAAAAGTCGACCAAAATAAAATGTAGGGATAAACGTAGTGAAACCGAATTTGGTGAAAATGACAGTGATTTTAGCTTTAACAGCCCTTCAATGAGCAGTTAAAATTAAGGACAAAACTAACAGTTAAAATTATGAAGCAAAGAATGTAACCGTTATTATTACTTTATGACGTTACTTTAGCTGTTACTTTAGTTGTTACTTTGAATGAAGAAATTGGCCGTTATTGATAGCCTACGTCATGAAAGGAAACCTCGTACAAAATATCAGTGTACGTAAAAATAATGAGCATTTTCTATATCTAAACATTATCATTGAGAGAATTAAAAATAATACTAAGTAATTATGATGAAGACCTAATTAAGTTTGAGAAGATTTTAAGTCCGGTCCAAATTTTACGCTTCAAGGATAATTTACTCTCAACTTGTTCGACGTCAAGGGAAGCACATTCCAGAGTTTAATGCTAAAAACAGCGGGGTTTTGTAACCCAAAACCCTCTTTTTCGTCGTTTTACATGTTCATTTTGGGACCGGAGGATACTCCTCGATTGTACAAAAGCATACAGTATATCGAAATATTCGGTTGCACTCAAGAACTCTCGAATCTTCTTTAAATATTTTTCTTCGTAAAAATGTTTGAATTTCATCTGACAACTTTTATGGCATAAAGTTTGCGATGTCACTTTTATATGAAATATTTTTCAATTCTGCACACATTCTGGGACCGATCTAGTATATGGGTAGAACAGTATTAGAGTAAAATATGAAAATGATGTAACTTTCCGAATACTGTCTTGCAGTTAGTGTAATAAACTCTTTGCATTATTATTATTACTCTGAAGATTCTCTGAATTGGTAACACTTAACATCATCACCGAGACCTTTACTGCTGAATATAGGCTTCCACCAAGTGTCATTTTAAAATCCGGTCCTGTAAATCTCTCATCCATCGGATTTCTGCGTCCCTCACCAGGTCATCAGCCCACATTGTGGGAGGCCTTCCAACGCTACATCTTACAGTACGCGGTCGACACTTCAGAACTTTTGGTTCAGCATTATTAACATTATCGGCCTTGTAATGTTCCCACTGTTGGGACTCAGGCCTCCTCTCTAGTAGGGGGTTTGTGGTTTTAGAGGTTGGAAATTATTAAGGAGAAGAGAAAGAGAGGGAGAAGTTATCCCACTATACGTTTTTTTTTTTATGGTTGGGGAATCATCAGAATGACTTCCCCCGCTCTTGGGCGGAGCGGGAGGGCGTGTCAGACTCTTACTGACTAAACCCCTACCCCGTTCCTTCGTTGCCTTCGTTCTGGGGGGGGACTCGGTATCAACCGTTAGGAATACCACATGTTCCCCCCAGAGGCTTCAGCCCTACCGGGCCCCTACAGTTTGCTGACATCTCCTTGAGGCGCGCGTGGAACAGAACGCGCCGTTGACGACTGGGCTCGGTCCAGATTATTTCCAGACTGCCGGACAGCGAGCTACCCAGTGCTCGCCGTCCGCGAACCCGCGCCTACGGTGGTCGGAAATCGGGATCGGGATCTCGGCGGCGGCGGCGTGAGGACCGTTCCCTCACGCGCTCGCGGTCAGCAGCCTCCTTCACGAGTATTACTGCTTCGCAGAAGGAGGCGACCGCATGCCAACCCTCCTCGCTCCGGACCATGGCCTGAACCAGGGCCCGGCGCGAGAGGTCGCCGCTCCCGATAGTCTCCACGAGGACACGGCGGTGCTCCGCCCAAGCGGGGCACACTTCTACCGTGTGCTCCACCGTGTCCTCCGGGCGGTCCACACAGTGGCGACACCCGGGCGTCCTCTCCTGCTTGATTCGATGCAGGAACCTCCCGAACTTACCGTGTCCGGTGAGGACCTGCATCACACGGAAAGAGAGGACGCCGTGACCTCTTTCCAACCACTCCTCAAAGAGGGGCCTAACCGCCTCAATGACGGCGTGCCCAGCACTGGGTTGCGACAGTCGCAGTCGCCATGCCACCTTAAGATCCCGCCGGAACTCTGTCCGCCATGCCGCGACTTGTCGCGGCAGCGGAGTTTCGCCCCGGCGTTGCATCTCCACGCGCAAATCGTGCATGCGTGCAAGGACTGTTGCCTCTAGATCCCACGGTGGCAGGCCAGCGAGGAGGCTCGCCGCTTCGCGGGAGATCGTGCGGTATCCCCGCACCATCCGGATGGCCATGACCCTCTGGCACTTCCATCTCTATGCAGACGACTTGCAGCTTTATCGCCACTTTAAGCCTGAAGAGCTCACTAGCACTATTGAAGCCATCAATAATGATCTCAAAAATATCTGTCAATGGGCTAAAAGTTATGGACTACTAGTAAATCCAACTAAGTCACAAGCTCTCATTATTGGTGGCAGATACTTCATAAATTTGCTGAATAACCAGTCTCTCCCACCTGTTTTTTACGACGCTGTTCCTATAGCCTTCTCTAAAAAAGTGAAAAACTTAGGTGTTTTCCTAGATTGTAACCTTTCTTGGAATGTCCACATTGCGGAAGTAAGCAGGAGGGTGTTTTGCTCATTTCAGTCTCTCAAACGTCTCCAGAAGTTCCTGCCTTTCTCAACTAAAGTTACTCTTGCTCAGTCTCTACTTCTACCTCTTCTAGACTACGCTAATGTCTGCTTCCTTGATGCGTCTGAGGAACTTCTTGACAAGCTGGAGCGTCTGCAGAATTTGTGTATCCGCTTCGTTTTTGGCCTTCGAAAGTACGACCATGTGTCGGAATTTCGACGACAACTGAAGTGGCTACCTATTCGGCAACGTCGGGATTGTCACACTCTTTCTTTTCTTTTCTCTGTTCTTCATAATCCCAACTTCCCTTTGTATCTTAAGGAACGCTTTGAGTATCTTATTCCGAGAGGAAAACCTTGTCGCTCATCATCCTCCCTTCTCCTTCGTTTTCCTTCCCACTCCTCCAGTCGTTACACTGGATCTTTCACTGTCCGAGCTGTGCGCCTATGGAATTCTCTTCCACACACTATACGGGCTAGCCCCTCGTTGGATGTCTTCAAAAGGAGAATTAAGGAACATTTCCTGTCAACATGACCCATGTATATATGTATGTATATGTTTTGTATATTGTATATAGTATTATTATGTATTTTGTGTAGTTTATTTTTAGTTTTAAGCATAATAATGGCTGCTTGAGTTTGTTGTGCACTTTTATGTGTTATCCTCATCAACAAAATTTTCTTTTAACGTATTTTAATAAGGTTTGCTGTAAGAAAACCCAATTGTGGGTTAAGCTCGCCTATGTACATCGCCTGTCCTACTTTTAATGTATGTAAATTATCTGTGTACAATAAAGAATAAAGAATAAAGGAGCAGCACGATGGGCCGGTACGCGGACGGAGAGTCCGCGGGGCGCCCCGGCTTCGCGATGAGGACCAGTTTCCCGGTCTTCCAGCGAAGGGGGAACTGGCATCTCTCCATACACGCGCTGAAGAGCCCTCGCAATCGAGACCCAAGAGCCTCCATGGCCAGGACCCAAACCCTTCCGTGCACGCCGTCAGGTCCTGGGGCGGTGTTCTTGACACTGAGTCTTCGTACCACCGCCCTTATCTCTACCTCGGTCACCTCTGGAGCGTCATCCCACTATACGTGGAATGAAAGAAAATGTCAGACTTTTACTGACTAAAACCTTTATTCCTTCGGTTACCTTGTATATTCCAGAGCCATTGTAACAAAAATTAAACAATCTCACAGCTCAGTTAATCTCTTCTTTTCCTCAAACCGTTATCCAAAACACTAAACTCTTACTTAAAGAGAAACCCTACTAAACTCCTCGGCAATTCCTAGCATTATTTTATATAAGCTTACACACAACAAACTATATCCTACAACAGTACAGGGACCCGTTATAACAAAAGTTTCTCAATGAATGTCACCTAAACTCGTAAGGGCTGTCCCTATTGGCTGTCCTACGCGATAGATTGGCAACACAAGGGGTCTGTAATAACAAGGATACCGCTTGCCTTTACGTGTTCTATACGATGCTGTGTGGCAGAAAGTTATAGGCACATAGGTTTGTCTGATTGTAATTGTTATATACGAGTAACACGGAATATAAGAATAAGATGGTTCTATGAAGTTATTAGGCGTTCGCTGAATTTTGCTTTTGGAAATTATAGAGTAGGTTCTGTCAGCGCCTTCGCCGGCGTGAATAGGTTAATATATACATACTCGTTTTTATCTTTCTGAGAATCCACTCTTAGTGCTCGCTTATAAACATCATAAAACAAAGCTATATGCTAAATTTCATTCTTCTAGGCCCAGTAGTTTTGGGTGTTTTTGTTTTCGGTGGGAAATCATCCAATGACTTCTTCCGCTCAGGGCGAAGCCAAATGTTAGGTTTTTTACTGATTAGAACCCACTTCTGTTCCTTCTTTCACTTTCACATAACCTATGGAGTAGTTTCGGTTGTACTTACGTTGATTCAATATGTCAGTCAGTCAGTTTGTCCGTGTATATGTTTAGAAATATGGAAAGAACTTTTTATTTATTACCAGCAATCTTGGCTCCAGTTTCGCACAGGTGTTATAAATCATTCAAAATTGACGGTTCTTTTATACTATAATATTCACGTACTACATCTAAACTTTCTACACAAATCACCCTGTGTATTGATAAAAACTGGATGAAAATCTGTCCGTAGTTTTTGAGTTTATTAGAAAGACCAACAAACACTGTAAAAGACTTTGATTTATAATATGTAAGGATGAGGAAGTTTATACTGCAGTCTCCTGCTTACTTACAATTTAAAATAATGAAGGTTTTTTATTTTAAGTTTATTATTAAAATATATACACTAAGGGCCTATTTCACCACCTATGATCAAGTTTCGAGTATCTTACTTGACAGATAATTTCATACAAATTCTGTCAAATTTTTGAATTTTTTCAGTGAGTAGTGCCTACTCGGACATTGTGAAACAGGCCCTAAATAAAATATAAATAATAAAAAATAATTTATATTACATTTTAATTTATTAAAAATAGATAAAACATGAAAAATAAAAGCACTTAACTAAATAAAACTACATAATTTTAATTAATTAATCATGAGGATAAAAACATAAAATTTTCATTCAAATAATAAAAATAGCATTATATTATTCTTTTATTTACACTATAATGTCCCACTACTGGGAAAAACCGTTAAGGAGTGGAATTCCCTGCCGGAGTCTGTGATTCCTGATAGCTACAACTTAGGAGTCTTCAAGTCAAGAGTGAATAGGTTACTTCTAGGCAAGCGTGCTCCATCGTCGGTCACATCATTGCTTACCATCAGGTGAGACAGTGGTCAAACGCGAGCCTATGATTGAAAAAAATAAAAAAACGTCTTTCTTTCTTTATTCTTTATTGTACCTCCCTCCATTCCTCCCACTATTCCCAGCTCTGAGCCACTTCTTGCCAATTCCAAAATTCCAAAGGAAGATAATCTAAGTCGTCCCACCACTCCCCCCTTGGTCTACCACGGCCCCGTCGTAATAAATAAGATTAGACAAACTAAGACTAAATTCAGCCCTCGTTACCGAACCGAAACCACGTAAACCTATAAATCTAAAATAAAAGTAACTTAAGACGGAATCCTTTAAGAAAATGGAACTAAAATCCTTATGTAAGACTATGTGGGGATATGTACTAAAACTTTATTCGGGCCAGGTCTCGACTGGCTATTACTGTGTCTTAATCTTTGTAGGACCCAGACGATTTAAGTGTTCAGAAAATCCTCTACAATTTTCAGTAAGGATCCATTGTCTCTATAGAAATATGTTTTAAACATTCATAACCTATAAGCGGTCCCGGCTACCCTTGTCCTGCCTGAAAGCTGTTTTTGTTTTCGGACAAAAAATTAAAAATCCGATTGCAGTATCGCCTCCTGTTTTTTTTTTCATTTTCTCACCATCTAGGGACTCAATCAAATATACACACAAAATTTCATTCTAATCGATCAAGCCGTTTAGTAGGAGTTAATTGATAAACACACGTACAGAAGAATAGAATAATCAAATACTATCTAGTGTGATTTTTCGTGAAAATAAAACTAAAAAGCTGTTTAGGTATATAAACTACTTGGTGTATATGTTACTGTAAATGCCCGAACTTCGGTAAATCTTAGGTTTTACCAGTAAATCTTAGGGTTTACCAACACGAGTCGGTAAATGTAAGAATATGTAAAAAAGAAACGATTTAATCGGGCTTTTACCACTAGAATTTGGTACATGCTAGGTCTTACCGGTGAGGGTTTGTAAATGTTGGTTTTGTTGGTGAATGTTGGTTTTGGATATTTTTTATCGTAGATAGGTTCGCGCTTGACCGCTATCTTACATGATGGAAAGCGACGATGCGGTCGACGATGGAGCGCGCTTACCTAGAAGTAACTTATTCACTCTTGACTTAAAGATTCCTGAGTTGTAGCTGCAGAAAACATAGACTCCGGCAGGGAATTCCACTCCTTGGCTGTACGTACAATAAATGTGTTCCCAAAACGTTTTATGCGTATAGGAGGGATGTCTATCATGTACCGGTGGCGCATCGCCGTACGCCTGGTGGTCCGATGATGGAACGGGCTAGGCGGAATTAGGTTATGCAATTCCGACGCACACTCCTCAAAATGCAACCGGTAGAAAACAGACAGGCTAGCGACTCGGCGACGATGCTCAAGACTTTGAAGCCTCGACTCAACGAGTGCATCATTACCAATGATCCTCTTGGCTCTCCTTTCAATTACTTCAAGCGCTTTAAGCTGATTGGTATCGGGCAGATCCTTTCCAAAGATGAGAGGATACTCCATATACGATCGAACTTGCGCTTTAAAAAGTGTGAGCAGCTGTTCCGGCGTGAAGTACTGTCTCACCTTTGCAAGGATTCCTAGCTTTCATGGAGAAAAGTTGAGAGTCGACGTCAACGTAACACCAAGAAGATCAAGATGTTCGGTTATCGGCACGGTTGCACCCAGGAAAGTAGGAGGAGGACTGAATTGTCTCATTTTAGCGGAAACCCACGCCTGGGTTTTAGCAGCATTGAATTTGACCAAATTGGCATCGCCCCATTCAGTGACTGCCCCCAAGGACCAATTCAAGCGCTCAATTTTAGCCACTCGGAGAGACTGAATCTGTGACCCACTAGTTCGTGCACTGGATATGTATCTCTCAGTAACAGTACTGTCGTCTGTATACCCAAAGGTAGCAAGGCTTGGTCCTCACTCCAGATACGGATGGTACACGCTAGAAGATCACTAGCTGACCAATTTCGGCGAAAGCCGTATTGACGATCACGTAGGAAGTCATAAGTTTCTAGGTAGCTTAGTGTTAAGTACAGAGTCCATAGTCTTACAGAATAATAATTTTTAATCAATTATTTTAATTAATAATTATTCAAATCCTTACGTACCTATGAGTAATTATTAAACATCAAGTAATACTAATCAGTCAAATCGTTACCTATCTATTGATAATGTTTATCTCAACATTTATCGTGTCTTTGAGGTAAATCCTAAGATTTACCAAGTGAATGGTAGTAAAAGTCCGTAATAAACGATGATCATAGAATTGTTTGGACTTTTACCATTAAGAGTTGGTAAATCTTAGGACTTACTGGAAAATCTTAGGATTTACTGTAGCTCGGGCTTTTACAGTAACATATATTTTTCAACTTACTTTTTCTCGTGGAGCAGCCTCAATGGTAAAGACAAACATCGTAATTGAAATCGTTATTAGAGCAGTTATTAAAGATTTCTAGGTATTACATTTATAAGATAGTTATTTGATTTCATTTCATTAAATATGATATTATTAATAGGCGGACCCTGGCAACGGCCGGGATTAACGCCAGGCAGAAGAGCTCTAAAACTACTGAAAGAAAATTTGAATCTAATTTTTTTTTCGTTAATATGTAGCAGCACTATTACTGAGTGCTGTTAGCTGAATTATTATCATATCACGAACTTCGTGGGCAAAGCCGCTTGCAGAAGCTAGTTCGTGCAGAGACAAGAAAATGTTTTTTTCGGGGTTCAATGTTTTTTCAACGACTGATCGAATGACACATAGCAATGGCATACTGATATTTTTCATCTAAAGATGCCAATCCCCAAGTACACTCATCAAAAACCTAATAATTATCAAGAACTTACACAAAATGTCGTTTCAAGAGTTATCCAAAGTCCCATCTCCAATTTGAGGTCCAGCGGTACTAATTCTGGCCTCCATTAGGCCAATTTACGGTCCCTATCCCTGTCAAAGGTACCTTTTGGAGGACTCCCGTACTTTACTATGTTATCATCTGTAATATACGAGGACCGAGTCTGTAACGCTATGAATTATTTAGTTGTTTGAACGAAATTACTCTTAGATGTCGATACTGTTAATTTAGTTTACTCAAGAATTCTCTAGAGGACACTTTGAGAAGTCTTGTCTCTTGAAAATACAGTTTGACAGTGACAAAAGTGTCACTATATTTTTGTTCGTGGGTACAATCATTAATTTAGGTGTCTTCAAGGCTTAAGTGAACAGGCTTTTACTAAACTAGTGTGCTACCTTACCATCAGGTGAGATCGCAGTCAACCGCTAGTTAATATCAATTTTATCCAGACCTTTACTGACTAAAACCCACAGTGTTCCTTCACTGGATCTTTTTATTGCTAGCGCTACGGTAACTACTTCGAATAATCTGCACCTCTGGCAGGCGTTAGCCCTAAGACCGTTTTCACATTTTCCGATCCGATATCGGTATCGGACGCCGATACGATATCGGGGTAAGGTAAATGTATGAGATATGTACCTGTCTTTCATATTGTCCGACCCGATATCGGATATCGGAGCACAGCATTTCATACATTTTACTTACCCCGATATCGTATCGGCGTCCGATACCGATATCGGATCGGATAATGTGAAAACGGTCTAACTGCCCAGTCAATTTTGCTGATATCTATTTGAGGAACAATACGCCGTAGTCCTGGTATAATCCTTACTGAATGACCAGACAGTGAGCTACCCATTGCTCGCCGCTCGCCACCGACAGACTCGACACACAGGTCAGCTATGTTGCTATATTCGCTTAGGATAATTTTTACATTCATCGCTGGCAAAACCATTAGCAGAATTAGATAGATTATTTTTCTTACTAGCCAGTGATAAAGTAGGTAGTAATTGTCACCATTACAGTGATAAAGTTAAATAATAAAGTCACTGAAACATTCATGATACAATATGGACCACCCCGTCTGGTAGTCCATATTACACTAGCTTCGATCTGTCATAAAACATCCGACATTCTTACCCAAACTACCCAAAGACTGTTCTATTCCCGAAGTCCACACATTACAGTTTTATTGGCTGGTACATCCAAAGGACGGGTCTCGTCCCGTCACTCATTTTGACGCGGGTAGGACTGTAGTTAATGCTACCCTACCTCACTTAATTCTGACTCAGAATTAACGGTATACCGTCAGGTGGAACTTAATCATACAGAGAAAATCTACGTGATTAGATTTTCGAGATAGCGAGTGTGAGAAGATTTAAAATTAGGCATGAAAATGAGCTTCAAAGCAATTTGTGAAAGTGTTTACATATTTTACGTGTATGTATGATCATGGAATGAATAAATTGGGCATTTTTAGGTCATATACTTGCACATAATCGTGAGTAATCTTTGTAAAAAAATATAAATAATTACGCCATTTTTTAGTCTGTTTACTTTTAGTTAGTTCTTTAGGGTTTTTTATATTGTGTAAATATTTATTTGTAATGTTATTAGTTATAGTATATTTTTTATCAAACTAAACATAACTTATTACTTTTTAAATATAATCGAACAATAAAACCCGACAAATAATTACTCATTTTCTTTTTGTACGAAAATTACTTAATGTTCATAAGTAAGAGCAACCGTTCGAATATGGCTGTTTGAGTGCCATAATTTAGTCATGACCTATATTACTTGGGGTCGGCGCAACAAGACTCTTTCTTCAATTGTCTTCTATCACTTGGCACGCTACCAATAACTCTCTTTTCTTTCATATCACTCCCTTCTCCATAATATCCATCGTATGTTTTAGTGCCAAAACTAAGAGCATATAAATATAAAACTGCCCAACTACAAATCGGACTCATGCACCGAGGTTTCCATATAAATTAAAGCTTTAAGCGCTTAATCGCAAAAAGAAATATTATTT
This sequence comes from Mythimna separata, assembly GCA_030763345.1. Taxonomy (NCBI): domain Eukaryota; kingdom Metazoa; phylum Arthropoda; class Insecta; order Lepidoptera; family Noctuidae; genus Mythimna; species Mythimna separata. The sequence goes on from CM061168.1 coordinate 11,674,003, forward strand.
TGTGAATCGACGGCAAAGGAGACAATTTTTTTTGGGCCCACTGTTTATCGGTAATGTTTATTAATGATATTGCACATGAAAAAAGTGATCATCTTGTTATAATTAACTGACCAAAAATTATATCGATACGTAACCGGAATAATGAAATAATAGTAAAATAGTATTTCGGCAAAAAATGCTTGTTAGGAGCGTTTTAGGTTTATTTTCAAAATGACCGTGGAACAAAACGTAATTAGCCCTTTGCAGATAATCTGTGTTCCAGTTTCCACACCCAGCAGCAACCTTCAACCTTCCAGAGCTGGATGATTTTCCTCAATTGTCATTCCAGGACCTCATTCTATTTTCTCTAGTAATTTATCAAATCAAACAATCTCGTTCATACTATGGAGAGCATGTCACGGCCTTCGGACAATTCAAAATCGAGGTATACCGACCACCTGTCCATGATTATGGTCCAAACAATTATCTCCTACAAGGTAGGATACAATCAAGGCGCACAAGTAGGAAAACTCATTATATTTATATATTAGTTGACACCACTCCATCAATTACTAACAATAGAGCTGCTCTTGCTGGATACTGTTGTAATTGTTAAGTGGGCAGACGCGCTGTTGGTTGCTGTGCACATGTGATGTGTATACTGTGTATAGTGTGGTATTTATCTTGGGCACGGCATCAAGGTGAGGTTGAGCCACCGGCATCTTTTTAAGGTTCCGTAACTCAATATGAAAAAACGGAACCCTTATAGGATCACTTTGTTGTCCGTCTGTCTGTCTGTCAAGACCCTTTATCTCGAGAACGCGTGAAGGTATCAAGTTGAAATTTAAACTATATACTCAAGTCCGTGGTCCCTTGAAGCTGTGTAAATATCAAACTTGTAAGTTGACGGGAAAAGAAGATACGCCCGTTTATGTTGCAAAAAACGTACATTTCGACACTGTCAAAGGAATCAAAATTCATAAGGTACTTCCCGTTGACCTAGAATCTTGAAATTATGGTACAAAGCATGGTAATTTTAGCACAAATATAAAATAAAGTCTGAAAACTGATGTAGTTACGTCACAAGATTTTTTTTTTGAAAAATCTTCAAGACTCGATTCGAGAATTGAATTGTTTTCATAGGTAAGTTGGTACGGAACCCTCAGTGCGCGAGTACGACTCGCACTTGCCCGGTTTTTTAGATGAAATACTGCTTTTAAGAGATAAACAGTAATAATATTTCTTGTGATGTACCTATAATGTGTTTTTTTTTCCCAACCAGCTTATAACACATCACCTTATTATTTTAGATTTACAGTATTGGCCGGCAAAAACCGCGCTATTTCGAAATGAATACCTACATCTAATCCATTTTCATGAATAAGTCTATCAAATCGTGTAAATCACATCAAAATCTGTCACGTAGTACAGATGTGACTTTGTTTTATACTATAATATTATTGAAAAGTGCACTAATTTGACTTAAAATATCAAGGAGACCTATCCACTCATAAGATAATAGCTCTAGTGTGATTTTAAGTTATTATGAGACTCATGTTTTGACTGTCGTATTTCACAATATTCCGGCTTCATAAAGTTTTGCTAATATTACCACTGTAATCTATAGATTATAAGCAATAAACTAACGTGCATTTCATTGCTATACGCCACAATTTGTAGTGGGCCTATTCCCCAAACAAAAGAAATTGTCTCCTTTACGATTTTTGAAATTTATACCTTTATTTGCTGCTACGTGGCATTCCTTTTTGCGAACTTTTTGATTTTAAGTCAATTTGAAGTCGCATAGAAGTTTTATTTCCCTTGCGAATGTCGAAAAGCGACAAAAACAGCCTATCTTTAAATCACGTGGACGTAAAAGATTCAAGTTTTTCACTGCTCTATGGGGTAACAGACTTGAGAATTTCAAATTAATTTCAGCTTAAAAACTAATAGTTAAAAGTTCTTGAGAAACACACATTTAAGTAGACGACCGACAAAGTGATCCTAAACGATTCTGTTCTTACCGACTGAAATACAGATTCATAAAAAAAAGAAATAAATCGTTTCATTTTTTGCTTGGCTAAAAAATACATATAATTATGGATATGTTTGGTTTAGTCTAGAATTTCTATCACAATATCCACAAAAAAACACGTCTACATTTTGTTCTAGTCTTTTTTGTACCCTACAGCTAGACAAAGGCCTCCTCCATTTCTTGTAGTCCTCCCGTATATTTCATTATTCGGCAAAATTATTTATTTAGTGAAACTATCCTAAACCAACAGTCTTTAATATTTATTAGCTGGAATTGAAAGGGATCTCTGTTTGGATTAAGAAAAGAAACTACGACTGAAAACACATGTCTAGTAAACTACACGAGTATAGATTTCACTTAGGTGGTTTCCCGTTTGATGTTTTTTCGTGAATAATTTATGTTTGAGCTATTTCTGTCTTGGTTGTAAGCCTCCTAGATTAGGGATGTGTCTTACTGGGTCTTTATGTCGACGAGGCTGAGGAATGTCGTCAAAAAATATATGGTTGACTGCGTATTCGTGTCTTAAAGTGGTCAGATGAAGTATAGGACCACAGAGCTGCATGCATTTTCTTGGCTGCACAAACTGGTAGCACCGCTAAGACATATTTCAAATAAAAAATACATAGTAATGTAACCTATTATAGTGCTTGACTGCGATCTCACCCGATGGTATTAGCAGTAGGCAAATTGTTCCAGACGACATAGCAAACGACGATAAACGACGAGGCAAAACGCTTAGTCCGGACTGTAGAGGCTTTAACAACATAAGGGTGAATACTCGCCTACGTCGGGCAAAACACAAAAAAAAATGCATCCTATAAAATATTGATATCCTGGATACCCTACGCTGTACTCCAGGTTGTGCAGACTGGATTCAACCAAATCTGGAACTGACATTTATCCTGAAGAACAACATAATTATATTATACTGCATAATTATGTAAAATGTATGATCCACAGCAGCAAACCGAATTACTGCTGTGGACCATATACTTATGCACATTTCAAAACTCGCGGTTAGCCTCTGTAGTCCTCTTAAAAAATGAAATGAGACCAAAAAACAAGTCTTGCCAAATACTTGTTACTAACCCTATAGACCTTAGTTTTCCGCTTATAAAATATATTAATAATATAATAATGTTTCCCAAGTCGTTATACTCCATGTTTGTTAAATATATAACAATAAAGTAATATAATATTAATCCTAAGCAAACATAATAACAAACCAAAGTTAATATTCGAGTAAACTGACTTGTGTATGTAAATGTATGAAATATAGCCTCCGGTAGGAAGCCCCTTCTATTGTGTCCTTTAGTATATAATGTATTTGTTTAACCCAAATCGTTTTAATATTCATTAATGACTTTAATTTAAACCAGGGTGCTATTGTGATTATTCAGACGTGAATTTTATGACTTGATTTCGTTTGGTTCGATATTTATTAAAATGAATGGTTATTTGATGAACATGTTTTTATTTTAACGCACTGTTTTTTTTCTATGTTACTGAAAGAGTTATGAGTGTATGTAGAGATAGATGGTGGCCAAAATAAAATGGATGGATGGTGTGATGAGTAATGTGAAAGAAAAGAGAGTTAACGATAGCATGATGGGTGACAGGGCGAGAGGACACAGCTGCCGATCGCGTTTACTAGGCCACGGTGGTGCTCCACCCAAGCGGGGCGCACCTCCAACGTTTGCTCCGCCGTGTCCTCTGGGTAGTTTCCATTATGATGGCACCCGGGTGTTTCTTCACCCTGAATCCGATGCAGAAACCTCCCGAACTCACCATGTCCGGTGAGGACCTGCGTCATACGGAAAGTGAGGACGCCGCACCGTGACTCTTCTCCAGTTACTCTTCAAAGATGGACTTACCGACATGATTGGGATCCATCCAGAGTGGGAAGAGTCATTTGACTCCAATGATATGACACTAATAAGAAAACTACTACTATTTGTTACCTCTTCTCGTCTTGATAAAAAAACTTGGCACACTGATCACAATATATCCTGTAAATAAGATAATTATAGACACTTTTTTTTCCTCAAGTAGTATATTCCTTTAAGATAATTTTCAACTCAAACGCGGGTGAAACCACTGGCTGAAGCAAGTTAATTATTTTACCATTTTGATTGTATAAACCTATAACGGATTGCTGATTGCGTTATTGTGGTTCGATTGGTCGAAATAATGGCCGTTCGCGGTCCATTGGAGGGCATTAAAGTCCTTGGCAGCCACGGAACGTAGTAACCAGTACACGGAGGACTTGCAAATGTGTTCTTGTAGCTATCTAGTATCTGACGTCAGTTTTAATTGGTTTGAGTCGTACGCAAATTTAAAGTAAATACTGGGTTTAACGTCTAAATTATGTTTTGTAGAAGTTCGATAGCAAACACTGTATTAATTCTGTATTAACTCTGATAATTGAGGTACAAAAAAAAAGGTATTTTACTTAACAAATCAGGTGCAACATAATATGTCCGATTGTAACAAAAAACCTCTCGAATTCAGTTTTTGTTTCAGCCGTAGTTTCGGCTGAATCCAAATACAAAACTAAACTGAAACTCGATTTCTGGCCGCAACTAGGCCGAAACTCGATTTTTGTTAAAACTAAGCCGAAAATCAACTTTTTGCCGGAACTAAACCAAAACTAACTTATTGCCAGAACTAATTCAAAACTTGATTTTTTATCTAAAATAAGCCGAAATTCGATTTGTACTGAAACAAAAACTGAAACTTCATTTAGATACTAATACTAAATACTCGTCTTCTTCTTCTTATTATCGTACGGTTACAAGATAGAAAAATTCTTAATTATTATTTTTTCTTACAAACTGTACCTGCCCAAATCCTTTACTAATCTTTCTTTTTCCTTGTTACAGATTAAAAAACATGTCCATCTCAGAATTCCGGAGGAAGAAGCTTCTTTATGTCTTCAACGTTTTCTTCGGTAAAGTTTTTTTTTAAGAATATTTCTTTGCGAGTTTTAAAGAGGGATTTTTATAGGCCTTGTTAAAACTTTTCCCCCTTTTCAGATGTCAATCAGAGCGGTACGATAGAAAGGAAAGATTTCGAGTTGGCTATAGAGGTAAGTTTTTATTTTAATCTTGTAATTTTTGTTTCAGAGCTATTCAATCAAAATACAAAAGCTGGTAAACAGGACTTTGGAATAAAAATGCGGTAAATCATCAGTGTTATTGAAAAGTTAGACTTAATTATTAAAAACAGTCAAGTGCTGATTGACTCGAACCCACAGGGTTCCAAACAATTTATATGATTTGTTGTAAAGCGGCAACATACTCGTTGTGTTAATTTTAACAATCTGTTATGGTTTATAAGATACAGACCGTTGAAAAGCAGAGGGGCAGAAGTTGTTATGTGTAGTAGTAGTACGAGTTTAAATGTACAGTTTTACAGTTTATTACTAGTTTCTGCAAGCGCCTGCATGAAAATAGGTTTCTCCATACAAACTGCCCGTTTTATCCCCAAAGGGAGTGAATTTTTAAATAATTATATCTTAGTGCTTACCACATTTAATGAAACCTCGAGCAAAATTTCACGCTCCTAGGCCTGGTAGGATTGGCTGGGCATTGATATGTCAGTTTGTTTCGTCTTTTATGTAAACTACAAATAGATTACGGTAAAAAGCAATTAAATCTTAAAGTATTCGTATAAAATGCTTTTACTAACACAGCATTTTCGCAACTGATCCATAAAATTAATGTTTTCTCAAAGCTATACTAAATTTTTTACAAGAAAATTGCTTTTTAAATACCCATCCGTCTACCAAGTTTTCCTGAGTATTTTACTTGACCCTGTAAAATCGTCTAATGGTAATTTAATGTTTAAATTAAAACGGGCTTTTGCAAATACTGTAGATGTAAAATAAATTTTGGAAAGATTATAAACTCTTTCTCTACGAAATAAATATTTATTGTAAATAAAACATTATAATTTAGATGTTTTCAAGGCTAAAGTGAATAGGCACTTAATAAACTAGTACACTGTACCATCAACAATTGCATCACTGCTTACCATCAAGTGCGATTGACATCAAGCACTAGTTATACGTCACATGACACTTCATCTCGTAGTCAAACTTACTTCCGTACTATTGACTTCACCGCCATATTCGTACGTCACATGACGTTTCGTCTCGTAGTCAAACTTACTTCCGTACTATTGACTTCACCGCCATATATTTCTCTGCTCCAACAGACTATGCAACTGTTTCGGATTCCACGATTGCCAATAGTCATATATAACGGTATATAACAGGGTTGTTTCGACCACACCAAAGATATTGCACAGTAAACTACATAGGTTTCCGACAGCTTGGTTTATCTATTTGTGAGGTTGGCAGTGGTAGTTTGCAATATTGTTACCGGTGGTGGCTTCATTCTTTGAATGTGTTTGGAGCTTGAGTAAATTGAAATTGTATCAGCGATATAGAAGTCTTGCACTTGACACGTTTTTATTTTAAATGGTTTTTTATAGAATAGTAAGTTTATTCAAAATCACGGCTATCGTGAATAGAGTCAGGCTCTTAATGTGCTATCAACATTAACGTTTTCATTACTGCTTACCATCAGATGGGATCGCACTGATTTATGTTATTAAAAAAATCGCAAATACAAAAATAAATCGAGTATCAGATAAAATTACTAACACCCTATTTTAATCTTGACTTAACATATTTTTAGAAACTTTTAACTAGATTTAACTATATTCATGAAACAGGCTCAGAAATCCTTAAATTGTTTTCTTTACGAAAATTTAGAATGAAAAAAATCACACCCGTAGAAAAACTAGGCTGCTAATCTTGCCTTAGTTTGTCTAAAACTTTGTAACATTCAAAGACACATTTATCAAGACGAAGATTTATCTTATTTCATTTAAACAATCTTACGAAATGAAACAAAGATTTTAAAAACTAGGTCATTCTTTCAAACGTAAATAAATGCACCTGACATATATTACACACAAATAAAAACACCTGAGATGATTTTTTCTATTTTCGTCCACACATAAAATAAACTATAAAAAGAAGGTTAAGTAAAGTAGGAAAGTTAGGTACAAAGGATGTGTATTTAAAAAAAAATCTCTTCATTCATATCTGAGAAAGGAGATTAAACAATCTTACGAAATGAAACAAAGATTTTAAAAACTAGGTCACTCTTTCAAACGTAAATAAATGCACCTGAACTATGACGTCACCCCTCTTACAATTTTTAAGTGGTTCCACCGGTGATTGATTAAAATCGATACTAATTTGACCATCACCAGTTGTTTCACGTTCCATTACGGAGATGGACGTATTGATTGCTAGCCAAGAGCCGACGTTAATAGCAATCATTTTCACATCATTCATCTTGGTATTTTGGGGGAACATTAATCAAGCAGAGCATATGGGGCGTCATGGTTCGCGAGGATTCATTTTAGTGTTCGGTATGGGTTTGTGATGTTAGTTCGGGAGATCAACAAGTTTTCTTTTTATTCAAAATCAAATATCACTTATTTGCGTAAAATGTGGTAGGTACAAAGATCTAAATATAGGAGAGTAAGTACAAAGACACATTCCGCCATTTAGCCATGGCATGCAAATATTTAGTCGTAGTAGACTGAGTAACATACAATAACTCACATATAATGACATCATTATATCATATCTAAGTTCTTTCATCATTCACATTTTATTGATATAAACTAGTGCTTTACTGCGATCCCATCTGATGTTACGTAGTAGAGCAATCGTTGATGGTGAGGTGCACTAGTTTTTTAAGAGCCTATTCCCTCGAGCCTTGAAGATACCTAAATTATAATCGAACGGGAACACTGTAGCAGGCAAATTGTTTCAGTCCGTCTTTTTTGCTAGTTTTGGCTTCCATTTCTGAAGTGTCAACGGGACCCTTTTAATAAGTCTCTGCTGTCTGTCCGTCCGTCAGTCTGTTAGCAGGCTGACAGGCAGACAGATACAGACAGAGTTCTTATAACCAAAAGAGGTAGAGAGTTGTAATTTTCACAGAATGTGTATTTCTATTGTCACTACAACAACAAATATTAACATTTAAAATTTAACCTATCACATACCCACAAAACGAGACACAATAGTAAAACAATAATAGCGCAGTCTCATTGGACCGGTCGGGGATTCATGAATTAAGGGGTTTTTTTATATACCTTAAATTAGTGCTTGACTGCAATACCACCTGATGGTAAGCAGTGATGCAATCATTGATGGTGAGGCGCACTAGTTTATTAAGAGCCTATTCACTCTAGTCTTAAAGATACCCAAATTATAATCGGACGGAAAGACCGCAGCAGACAAATTGTTCCAATCCTTCGATGTACGCGGTATAAACGACGAGGCAAAGCGCTTTGTCCGGACCGTGCAGATTTCGACAACGTAAGGATGGATACTCGCCGTACGACGGTTCCCATAAAAGGGGTCTAGCCTTACTAACCATGTCACCTATCACGAGATTCCTATGCTCAATATATTCTCAACAATTCTATCTTCCGTACAGAAAATCTGCCACCTCCGAGGATGGAAGCCAGGTGACCCCAAGAACACGGAGACACACGAGATCATGATCAAGATCTGGGACGGGCTACGGAAGAGGGCTGACTCCAACAAAGACGGACAGGTAACTTAACATAACTTCCTAACTCAAAATAAACCCAGATTGGGCAAATAAAAAAAGTGTGGTAATAGCGTTGAATTAAATTAAAAGATAATACAATATTATAGACATCATGATGCGTTTGACAAGAATTAGCAATGCGCCCAAAACGCGTCCAGAACGCACTCACAACGCGCATTCGGCGCGCGCTTAATTACAATATACTGAGCCCACGTGTTGGGCTCTTGTGTATCATCTGTGTAGAACTAATTTAATAGTAAACGTAAACAACTCCTATAATCAAAAAATGATATAAAAATATTTTCAAAGCAACACACAAGGTGAAAATACGCGCACACAAGGTGAACCGATGTCCTGGTCAGGGTAGCGGGAATCCGATGACAGAACCGGTTAACACTTTGGAGACGCCTGTGTCCAAAAGTGAACGTCTATCGGCTGAAATGATAACCATGATGACGATAATGATCATCACATAAATATGCTACATAAGTAGGTACTTCACCCTTCCTGACCAGTCAATAACAGACATTTCTTCGGATCTTATCAAAGTCTCCAACGACACCTTCAGCCTGATTATTTTTTGCTAGTTGCCGTTTTACATTTTAAGCCCATAAAAATGGAAAACAGCAATATCCAAGAAAATGAACGGAATTTAAACTTGAAATTGTTTTTTCTTGCCAAATTGACTTTTTGCCACTTTACCTTAAACGATTTAATGGTATTTATTTTTTTGGCAATGTTTCAAACGCGTTTTCGACATTTTTTTTTTGTAAGTTTACCTTTTTTATTCCCTCGTTCGAAGAGCCTGTCTAGTGCCTCGGGGATTTTTGAAACAAAATTTAATTTTGGCGTAGTTTCATTTTCAATATATTGTGTAAAGGAAATTTTACTATGATTAGAAGAGATTCCTTCAAGTAATGTCTAATAAAAGTGAAGTGGCGTATCTGACAGAAGGGAGCTATAATTTCTTAAGTAGGGAGGGTCTTTTATTAAATTCTCTGCGTTTATATTTTCGAGGCCTGGTTGATTTTTAGGTTTAAAAGGTTTTAAAATACCTTTGTACAATACAATAAATTAAATAATACATTTCATTACTAATAAAAGTTCTTATAAATTTTATAATAATATTTTTGTTTATTTTCAACAAGACGCTATAAGTACTAAAAATATGATTTGTAAAGAAAAGTATAAAATCAAGAATAGTACATTATGATACAAGTGTGTAATGTGGGTCATTATCGTCGCGGTGGTATTAAGACCCGAGCCATGGCGAGGGTCTTAAGAGAGCCAAGAACGATAATGACCAATTACTCACGTGTATCATACGACGTTTTTCGACACACTTGTGAAGAAAATAAATTAAAAATCAACTTTATTTAGTAGGTATATGAAAAGTTTATTTAAAGAAGCAGTTCGTAAATGTGCAGTCAGTAAAGTTATACTTAATTAACTATTTTCGACTGTATAGTGGTCCCATGACATAGATTTTCTACTTGAAGGCGTACAGCATAAATCATTTTCCTCATAAATAGTTGTTGTAGACATTTTTATAAAATCTGTATTTTATTTTTAAATATGGCGGCTAAAAAATTGACTTTGCGCATGCGCGAAAAATTGCGGCCATAGACTAGCCACTCTAGCTCTTGGTTTAGAAAAAATAAGAATGAGGTTGCATATAAACAGAAAATACAAAGAAGATTGGCGAGCTGGGTATCACATCAAAATCCAAACATACACAAATCTAGTTATATGGAACTTATGGGTCATATATCGTTAGTTATTTTCCAAGCTAAAATACAATATTAGCAGTCCGGAGTAATTAAAAAACCATGATTTTAGGGTACAGTCCCGTTACGGAAACAAAACGCAATAATGCAATAGTACCTCGTCCTTTTTGTGAAGTCTGTAAAAACAAAACGCATAAAATAGGCTTATTGCGTCAGCTGTTACTTAGGTATGTCAAATACAAAAAAAATATAAACTGTCATGATATTTTTGTTTGACCCTGCCTAAACATAATTCGTCGTTCGTGTTATTTGTAATGTTGTCTGCATCTATAAATGAAGTGTGAACTCTTATTTTGTGCCGCCACGTTACTTTAGTACATTACAATTTGCGTTTAGTGTATAAACCTGCGCAGGACTGAAATAGGACTCTTATTTATTCTGTGAATGTTTTTCATGCTTTAACAATGTCAGCAGTTGATCTTCGGTGTATAAACTGTTATGTGCGCTTATCACGCCTTCGCCGACGTCTCTTGATTTGACCAGTTTAAAGGAGAAAACCGAAGCCATTATCGGCTACTGTTGTAATTGTAAAGTATGACTCAGAACCGTGGGCTGTTGTTCACATGTCATGAGTGTAGTCTGGTATTTAGCTTACGATCGACACGAAGGAACAATCTCCCTGCGGTATTTCTTGACAATGTATTGTTACAATTATAATAAAAAAATGTTATAAATACTATGGTTTTGTTTTTTACCTGTTACGAGACGCCGCGCGGCATCAAGAGGTGCAGCGCGACGGCGCGTGGCATCACGAGGGGCAGCGCTGCATGAAGCAACGTATTCTAAATTCTCACAATGAAATGTGTATCTTTTCGCGTAGTAAATAAAGTTATATTTTGAGTCACTCTATTAAAATGTGCGCGCAGCGTCGCGTCTCGGTGTGAGCTGACCCTAACCATCGTACGATTGAACGATGTGATTAAACACAAATTCTTTAGAGTGTCCTAATAGAAGCTTGTAAATCATCGCATGAGCACAGGGTTTCGTCGATAAAACTAATCTCATCGTGCGACGAAATCACATCGTTCAATCGTATGATAGTTAGCTAAATAGGACGACGCTTAAGGGTCTGCCTTAAAACCTTGTCCAGAAGAAGCGAATTCGTTTAGAAACGTTTCGCGCGAACTCATTCGCGCGCTAGTAATATACTAGTAAGATACTAGCACAAATACGTCGCGTCCACAAGTATCGCGCGAATTCAAAATACGCGCGTAAATCGCGTGCACAACGCCAGACCCGCAACTCGCGCGTATTACACGCGAGTCGAGATACTAGGGACACCTTGTTGCGTCCAGTTAAACGCGCGAACTCCAGAGCGAGTGCACATATCCAGGGAAATTGAGCACCTACATTTGATACGGAATTGTTGAATGCTCCAGCGTTGATACGCTCTTTCTGGGCGCAACGGTCGCGCGTGATATGCACGCGCAATCGCGATGAATTCGCCCCTTCTGGTCAAGCTCTAAGTTACATAATTAGGTAGGTACCTTGTATTATTTTTGGTGGTCCATTTTGAGGTTATGTCTATAAATCATTTTATATCCCCAACTCTAATGTATGTCTTACCATTACATATTTTGTTATACTCTATTGTAGCATTCTAATCCATATATTCATTCTATTGTACGTTAAGCCTGTATGTGATACTGAAAGTACATGGGGTTTTGCCAATCTTCTTTGATGAAATATTTATTTAATTAAATGTGTAAAATTTTAAACAGTTTATTTAAACACGAAATTGCATTAAATAAGTAAGTAAAACACTAATTTATGCTATTGAACGCAATAACAAATTTTATTCTTTTTTGTCTTAAAACACTTTTTGACAAAAAAGAGGTTAAACAAAAAGTTTCTAACTAAATTACCGCACATGTGCATAATAGTAATCAAAATGTCACAGTTTGGTAACGAGCCCCTTTATATACCTAAGTGCAGTGCAATAACAGCCACTTTATGAGCAAGTGTGTCGAAAATAAACTTTAAAGGTTACATTTTTATGGCAGCTTTTCGATTTTTTAAAGTGGGAAACGTCGCTATTTACACTACCTATAGCGTTTTTGTATTGTGGAGACAAATAATAGCAGCGCAGTCAGTTGATTGAGATTAAGAATCTTTAAATAATTGTTCCCGTTCTGGGGGAGGAGGAAGAGGGAGTGTCAGAATGTTATTACTCGTAACTTAAATTTCCTTATGTTTTTTTTTTTATTTATTATTTATTTATTTATTGTACTCTTTATTGTTTACACCACATTACATATAATTATAAAAAGAAACTTATACTAAACACAGAAATGGTACATACTTTAGCTATCCTTTGCGTTCTTAGTTCACTAGTAAGCTTTTCAAAAGACTTCTCATGGCCCTAGTCAGTATCAGCGTAATGAACAAACGCGTGAATAATCCCCGATCGCATTTATTAACCCGTCAGGCCTCGGTGTGAACCAAACGACCTACCGACTTAATTACGCATTAATTTTGTTTTAGGTTATTTTATATTTATGTATAGAGAAGTCATTAGAGATGACACCAGAGTGAGCTCGTGGCTAGATAATAACAGCCGCACAGGTCGATCTTCAAGGTTAAGCAACGCTTGCCTAGGTTGGTCTGTGGATGGGTGACCATCTTAACATAACGAGTTTCCTCCGTGCCTCGGAAAGCACGCTAAGCCGTTGGTCCCGGCTGTCATTTGGAGATCTTTGGCAGTCGTTACGGATAGTCAGAAGCCAGTAAATCTGACTCCAGTCTTGCCATGAAGTATCGTGTTACCCCAGTTAATGGGTTGTGGAGGTCTGGTAGGCAGCTGCTCCTCGTAAAATACTGGTATTCAGCTAAATCCGGGTTGACTGGAAGCCGACCCCAATATAGTTGGGAAAAAGGCCAGGCAGATGTATAGAGAAGTCATTAGATAATTTCTAATGACTTCTCTCGCTCTAGAATGCAGCGGAAAGGCATAGTCAGACTCCTACTGACTATAATCACACTTATGGTTCCTTAGTTACTTTTTGCGTTCTAGGACCACAAGTAACCTTTTCATGTCATTTCTTTGCCCTAGTAGGTAGAGTGCGTCTAATGAAAGCGCGACCAGGAGTTTTTTTTTTAAATTTAATTGGCGTCACTATTCAGTCGCAATTGTAGGAAATAAAACAATTTTTGGGGTATCAAAACATGATTCTCCTACTAGTTACTAATACCACATACATTTTTTTGGATTTAACCTCTTTTTCTCAGGTCGCGCTTTTATTAGACTGACTATATCAGCGTAATGGACACGCGTTAAAAATTGTGAACACGACTTTGAATAATCCCCGATCGCATTTATTAACCCGTCAGGCCTCGGTGTTAGCCAAACGACCTACCGACTTAATTACGCATTCATTTTGTTTTAGGTTACTTGATAATTATATATAGAGAAGTCATTAGATAATTTCTAATGACTTCTCTCGCTCTAGAATGCAGCAGAAAAGCGTAGTCAGACTCCTACTGACTATAATCACACTTATGGTTCCTTAGTTACCTTTTGCGTTCTAGGATCACAAGTAACCTTTTCATAAGACTAATAAGTATAATATTTTTTTTTGTTTTTGTATATTTTTAGTACTTATTATGTGTATGTGTTTTTTTATATTTAGGGGACTAGATTCTTCTTTTTAATTTTCCTTTTTTTTATTTTATATAAGTACCTACTTAAGTTAATTTTAGTTAAGACCTCACTATCGCATTAGGTTTGCACCTGTAATGATAGTTGTAAGGGAGAAATACACAAATAAATAAATAAATAAGTCATTTCTTTGCCTTAGTAGGTAGGTACCAGCGTAATGGACACACGCGTTAAAAATTGTGAACACGACTTTGAATAATCCCCGATCGCATTTATTAACCCGCCAGGCCTCGGTGTTAGCCAAACGACCTGCCGGCTTAATTACGCATTCATTTTTTTCAAGCATTGTTACAGTGACGGGCCTTTATTAGAATTTTCGCCCCGTAATTCACTTATTGTTCAAACCGACCCCCTCGCTTTTTAAACGACCTCATGCGTCAATTCGTTATGAAATACTGACTTTAACCAGCAGCTTTGCTTGTATAGAAATTGAAAATTCACAGTTTTCAATTTGTAAGAATTTTCAATTCCTATTATCTAGTTACTATCAGAATAATGGAAATTGGAAATTGTTCCTGTGAAATCGTATTATCAGAATAAATGAAATAGTATCCTATTGAGGAAAATATTGTACCACGTAAATGTGCCACGTTTCGTTGAATCTATTCCAAACGAAGTGTGATTATCAGTGATAGGAATAGGTAGTGCCTATTTGCCTAAACTTCGAAGAACATAGACAAGAAACGGAGACCTCCTTAAGACTACATTTTTTCCGAGACTCCCGAAATTTCGAGATAACACTAAAATCCATTAAAAATTGTTATGTTGAATAAGTACCTAATTCATCAATATTTACCAAAAGTTTGCGACTATCTCAATAAATAACATACACAATCGTTACAACCATTAAATTTTCAGAATTTTTTTTTTGGGGAACATTTTGTAAATGACTTGTTGATCGTAATAGGCATTACTTATTCCAAATAACAACTTTTTTAAATGTATTTAAGTGTTGTCTCGAAATTTCGGAAAAGATGTCTCGGAAAAAAAATTAGTCCTAAGGAAGTCTCCGTTTTTTGTCTCTGTTCTTCGAAGTTTAGGCAAATAGGCACTACCTATTCCTATAACTGGTGATATGTTACTAACATCCTATCATCTCGTATGGCCACCAATATAAAAATAAATTAAACAAAAAAAAATTGCTGTGAAATACACGAATAAGAAGAAATGATAATTTACTTTAAGGTTACTTAACTTGTTTTGGCAGGATGCCAAGATTGCGGGAATGTTCGAAAAAGTTAATGAAGAAGTTACGCAAAGGGGAAATGGAGGAACACAGATGGAATTTTAATCCGTAAAAAATGGATATTATCACAGAGAAAAAGCTGCTTCGTTGAGATATTTAGGTAGATACAGAAAATACAAGTAGAACATACAGAAATATACCGGCTAGGCTCGTTCGCACCACCATTGATCTCCACCATGGCTTACCATCAAGCTAGATTGAGGTTAAAAGTGGGCTCATCAAAAATAATGATTAAAAAAATGCTCGGACAAGTGTGCATTTACATCGAGGGTTCCGTACAAATTTATTTAATCCAATTCCCTAATTTTTTTATTATACTGTAAATAAATATTATATCCATTAATTCCTTTGTTTCTATTTACAATTTTCAAACTTTTTCTTAGACTTGTACTGTGAGACGTTACTTCATGTCATATTTCTGAATTCTAAAACAGCGAGAAGTACCCTATAAATTTTAATTTCCTAGCGAGTGTCAAAATATACTCCTGAACGAAGCATACGCGGGTTCATCTTAAGTTCGCGTTAACTTAGAATCTTTCACTGCTGGTTGGACTAGCTGACTTGACTATTCGATATTAATTTCAGTGTCATACTTCTCCGCGTTCCCGAAAAAAAAGGGTCTTAACAGACGGACACACTAACAACTCAGAGACCCTATAACGATTCCATTTTTACCAACAAACTACGCAACCCTAAAAAAATATTAAAACACACAGACAGCCACATTATTTATAGGATGTACAGAAGGATTAAAAAGCTTTGTTTGATACGATATGAAGTATGTAAATTCTCTAGCTGATAATTCTGTTGAAGGTCCCACTGAGCCCGAAACGGTTTAATCATGCGAGCTTCCAGCTGCTCGTAAATCTTCTGATCTTACTTTGCAGAAGATTAATGTGATGTACAGAGATGTTTTGATTAATTCCTCTATAGTTTTGGCCTAGATATTTTAGTGGAGTATGATTTTTAGATGGTTAGTTTAGCCGTTTTTTGGTATTGGTATAGGGCATTTATGGGTAATAATCGATTAAATTTACTTCCTCTGAATTTAATATAGCTGGTTTTATAGCTGTGAGTTATTTTCAACTCGAAATTAATTTATAATCCGACACACGTGATTAGTTTCTTATTTAAAACCAATATGCAATACCCGTTAGACACATGACGTTCAATCAATCAGCACGCAAGATGCGTTTTGTTCTATGCCATTTTACAACTTCACTTCGATAGATTTTACCGAAAAATGTTGCGTAGGTATATACCGTTGTAAGCAGAATTTTACAGTTTAAGCAGATTTTTCAACAGTTTACAATTTCGTGAATTAGATTGTCCATTCCAAATATAATTTATTAATTTTCATTCACTCGAAAAAATAACTCTCCTCCTGGCCCAGTCAGGTAAGAAATAGACCAATATACATTTTTCTTTCACACACAAAAGTTTCTTTAGCAAAAACGCCGAAGCTTGTCGCAAGACTTAACCCTTCCAGTTCTCCAGAGATTTACAAAGTTCACGTGAAGTTATTCCATCAATTGTTGTCGCTGGAGAGTCCTCTTAAAGGTTTATTGGTTCAACAAGTTTTGGAGAAGGCCTTTTTCATGTATTTTTCTTCTTTGAGTTGACTAAAAAGTAGTATAGTAGTATCGGAAAAAATGCTTGTTAGTAAAAATACTATTTGAATTTTTTTACAATAAAACACACTTAAGAGGCCTGCGGAGACCGCGCGCTATCTCGAGTTGAGACGCAAAAAAATACGTTTTTGAGGTTGATGGAAGCAATCCAGATAGTATAAACAATTCTTGGACACACCGACTGGAGTACAGTCATCATCCGCACACTGACAGTTCCTTGCTGTGATAGCAATACAAACTATTGGAAATATGGGAGAGGTTCCGTAATACCAAAAATTATGAATGAAAAATTAATGTATTTCCAATATTGTTTCGAGTATTTATAACTTGATAATAATATCTGTGTTCCTACGGAAAGATATTTTGAAATATTGTTGTTTATAATATAGAAAAAACCAAATAAAAACATGACATTTTCGCTGTGAAAATGTGCAAATTTAAATTCGCTTAAATTTCGTTTGGGGTAAGTTTTTCAACAAAAAGACGATGTAGGAACCTAGATAATTATTGTCTGAATCCGAATAACATCATATTATGGTGTAAATAGGCTTAAATTTCAAATGATTTTGGCATTACGTTTGTATGGATAATTCTAACGTCGCGCCCACCTTAAGAACCAACTAATAGTAATCTAAAGAAATGCGTCGAAAAACATACCCAAAAAACTGGCAACTTTACCACGCTGTATGTCTATGCTTCTCGTCTGTACCTTAAGCATTGCCATACAACGCATTTAATAAAAAGTTAATTTGAACTTCTAATTCCAAACCCATATGAAAATATCACGGTTCAAATCAACACGTTTTATAAAACGGAAATGGCATTTTATAAAACGTGTTACAACCAAAAATTACAAATTATCCGGTTCTGCAACAATATGGTGACATATCCATACAATTGGAAAAAAAATGCCTCATAATTGTCATACTGTCGCTCTACTCTTGTCTGCAGGTGCCCTAAGTTACAACACTAAACAAACAACCATACTAACCCTTTCCTTCACCAGGTCTCCGTGGAAGAATGGACATCAATGTGGAACGACTACGCGCAGAACCCCTCCGCTGCCTTGAAATGGCAGCAGCTGTACGCCCAGTTCATGTTCCAACTGGAAGACGCCAGCGCTGATGGCACCATCGACAGTGATGAGTTCACTACCGTCTGCTCCTCCTATGGCATCGACCCTCAGGAGTGTAAGGTGGCGTTCGCTAAGATGGCTAAGGTGAGTCGTTGATATATTTTTTTGATCATCATCTTCTTCCTGCCCTAGTCCCTTTTTATTTGGGGTCAGCGCAACCTTTTGTCCTGTCACCTATTACGCTATCAATAACTCTCTTTTCTATCGTATCATTTCTCACACAATTTATGCATCTGTCAAAGACAAAGCCAAAGTTGAGGCCAAAGCCTCCATCTCCCTCTTCATCCATCAACATGTATAGGTACTCATAATTCTTTTAGTAAAATGCATTTCATCCCTCCTCTTTATATGGCCATACGACCAACGATTCTCTTTCAACTTTATAGTCACTGGTGCCACCTTTAAACTTCCTCTAATATATATACTCATTTCTCATATAATATAAGATACTTTATGAATGAATGAATGAAGAAATGAATTCTGACTGTACTGTGTATGTATCGTTCTAGCTTTTCAGTATTTGCAGTTTTATTTTTGGAAGAGTCTTCTGAAAGCTCTGGCTTCTTTCTAGATGCATTAGTTACTCGAATCGGTAGATGACAAAACAGGAACTGACGTAAAGGGAATTATTGGTAGTCAGGTACTCTAAGCGTATCAGTTCCTGAATATGTAAAAAAAAACTGGTGAAGATGTGATAATATACACCGTCCGTCAGACATCAATGCACAAACGAATACCATGAATCCAGTACATGATACTGAAATTTTTCGTCGGCTTTCCTTAAAACTGCATAAAATCGTTATTCTAATCAGCCCCGATGACAATTCCAGTGATTTTTTATTTATTTATTTATAATTTAATTAATTTATATAATGGTATTCGTTTGTGTATCGAATTCTGACATTGCAGTGGTGTAATATATGAAATCTTCTCATTCCTTCATTCATGTTATAAAAGGTGGCATATTTACCTACATTAACATAAAAATATTAACATAACTATCGTTCGCTCTTTATCTTATGTTATGGGACCATAAAAATGTATTATGACCGTCACACACAGTAAAAATATGATGATATATGAAATCATTTTATTCCTTTCACAGACAGGTGAAAAGATGGCATATTTAACTCGGTAGTTTAATGTCAATTTTTCTATGTTTATCGGAATAAAGATAGTAAAACTGGCATAAATCTTCGTTCACTCACTGTTATAACTGTTATAAGTTAATGGCACATAAAACATATACCTTTGACGTATGAATTTCTTCATGAAAATATTGTGAAATGTGTACTATGATTTTTAAAAATATATATATTATGCTCTTTATTAGCCCTAAGTTGAGTTATGTGAATACAGAAAAATGCTTGCACTGACTAAACAGGTCCACTTAAATCAGTGTCGTTCTTTCCTCAAAAGACCATCTGAGTCGCTAATCTGTATGGTTTTCAAAGTCAAAGTCAAAGTCAAAGTCAAATGTATTTATTTGTAACACATAGGTAAAATGTTATGACACATGGTGGTAAATACAAAAAAAAAAATAGTGTTCACTATGTGTTGCCTTGCTGGGCGTACAAATATTGCTTACCAGAATATGGTTTTAGACTGTCATGGGACAGTTTAAATAATTCTTTATTAAATAGTTCTATGTTAAACATTACAAATATTTTTATCTTACTAATTAAACCTTTATTTATAAATATAACGCACTATAGAAAAAAACATAATAAAATATTAAAATATAACAAAAATATCTCGCTTATAATATTATATCCTTATAACTAAAATGGGCTGCTACTAAATAAATCGGAGAATATGGAGTTAGACACAGTTTGTCATTTATCTTCTAAATATTCATTAATACTATAGTATGCTTTTTGTACAAGAAATTTATGCAGTGTTTTTTTGAAGGATGTTAAGTCTTTTGAAGTTCTTATGGATTTAGGCAGTTTATTAAATATTTTAGGAGCCATTCCTAAAAAGCTTTTTGAGTAGAGGGTGGTTTGGTGGTGTTTTGATTTAAGTGCTCCTTGATGGCGTTTCGTGGATAATTTTTCAAAAAGGTCTTGATTAGTTCTGATGAACATGGCAACTTCATAAATATATAAAGACGGAAGTGTCAATATTTTCAAATTAATAAAAAAGGGTTTGCAGCTATCGGTGTTTTTGATCTGGCATACTGCACGAAGACACTTCTTTTGGGCTTTAAAAGCAAAATCCCTATCCGTTGAGTTACCCCAGAATATTACGCCGTATCGCAGAGTGGTGGAGACGTATGCGTGATAGGCGGTAAGAACAGTACTGCGATTGGCAACCTTGCTTAAATTATATAAGGCGTAGCAATATTGGTTCAATTTTTTTATTAAGTGCTCAATGTGTATCTTCCAAGTCATGTGTTGGTCTACCCAGAGCCCTAGGAATTTTGTGTGTTCAATTTTGGAAATTGTGTTTTGTTCATATGTAATATTAGGATTAATATGATTTTTTCTTTGGTTAAAGTTAATGATATTGGTTTTTGCGAAATTAATTTTTAAATTATTGTATGTCAGCCATTGAATAATTAATTTTAAACTATTATTTATATTATTTTCAAATGTGTCTAAGTTCATTCCTATAAATATTGTAGTACAGTCATCAGCGAATAGAGTCATGGGGTGTTCTATGGTTCTGGGGATATCGTTTATGTAACAAAGGAACAGTAATGGGCCCAGTACACTACCCTGCGGTACTCCGTAAAATATGAATCTTTGCTTAGACAAATAAGTTATTTGAGATTTTGTTTTCGGACAAATTTTTACAATTTTCGTTATTTGTTTTCGGTTGACTAGGTATGACTTAATTAATTCTAAGACTTTTCCTCTAATCCCAAGCTTATTCAATTTAACGAGCAGGACTTTGTGATCTACGAAATCAAATGCCTTCGTCATATCCATGAACAATGCTGACACTGGGATTTTTTTGTCCATATTTGAGATAATTTCGTTAACTAGTTCATAGATTGCCATATTAATATTTTTATTCTTCCTGAAGCCATATTGTTCTTTGGTTAGAATGTTGTTTTTTTCTAGGAATGAATATAGGCTGTTATAGATAACCTTTTCAATGATTTTGGAGAACACTGGAACAAGTGCGATTGGTCTATAATTTTTCATGTTTTGTGGGTCATCTCTTTTATGTAGTGGTGTTATGATAGAAATTTTTAAATCATCAGGAAATTTGCCGGCATCTATACACAGGTTTACAATATAACTAAAAACTGGTGAGATTTCAAAAGAAACGCTTTTAATAACATGTGTGATAATATCGTCGTATCCGGAACTACTGGTATTTTTTAGAGCAATAATGATTTTATGTATATCGTCTGGTAAAGTGGGTGCTAAAAATATTGAATGAGGGTTCGAATTAATTAATGTAAAGTTACAGTTCCTATTTTGGTTATGATTGTTTATTGGTGGAACTTGATCGATGAAATAATCATTAAATAATTCGGCAATCTCATTTGGTTCGGTGATACATTCACTATTGTTTGTGACTATTTTCGCAGGGATTTCTTTTGGGTAATTGATTTTGGTTGAGTTTATAACTTTCCAAGTTGCTTTTACCTTGTTGTTGGAGTTATTTATGTAGTAACTGTTTTGCGTTTTTTGAGTTAATTTAATTACTAATTTTAGACGTTTAGCGTATGTCTTAAATGCCCTTTTATTTGTTTTATTTGGCTGTCGTCTGAATTGCCATAGCATCTCTCGTTTACGCTTACAACATAGTTTTATACCTTTTGTTATCCATTTTGGAGTTTTATAGCATACATTTTTTATTCTTACAATAGGGAAGCAAAGATCATAGAACAGTTTAAATAAGTTGTGAAATTCATGGAATGCATTATCTGGGTCTGTACAGTTATAAACATTGCTGAAACTAAGGTTTTTAAGGGCATTCTTAAATTTAAGCATGTTTTCTTGACAGAAATCTCGCCTGTAAGTATACCAATGCGAAATTTCATATCATTTCACCATTACAATCATGTATGCTGTATGGACTTTAAAATAGATTTAGACCTCTCTCTCTCAATTTTTTTTGATATTTCTTTATTGTTAGGGAACACCAGCCTCATCTAATTTAAATTAACGAAATCATTGTCGTGTAAAAGTGTTACTCGTATTTATACCCTATTTGCAAATTCAACATCGAATAAAAATAATTGCTAACTCCGTATGATGAAGAAATCTTACGATACATTAAATCCTCGACATATTGTTGAACAGAACAAACAGAAAAATATACCGAATACATACTACATCTCATCACATTTTTTTATTTGAACGGTTTTTATTATATTAACGTCCTAGTAGCTAAGGTTAGGGTATCCATATACCCTAACTTTGGCTACTCATTTTCATCAACCTAGCAATAAATGAGAGCTAAAATACCATTCGTTACAGCAAATTTTCTAGGCTCAACGGCTGCTATTACTAATAACTATTAATTTTCTTCAATAGCAGGATTAGTAATCAAGAGTTAGGAACGAGTAGTAATAACAACTCTGGTTATTTCGGCTGGTTCACTAACAACCTATATTAGCGTGATTCTTCTCCATTTATTTGTATTTTATTCTCTTTCATGATACTTAGAATTATGTTTATTGATTCCTAAATTGTTTTAGTACTTACATTAATATTTTTGGAGCGTTATTCTTATTAGATTTGATCACGAGATTTCAGTCTCGGTTTGACCTTCATAAAAATATTATTTTACAAGGCACTTCTTATCAAGAAATTTTTCTGCGAAATACCGTTTATTTTTTGTTCATTGAATAATGTTTTTTTATCTTTATAATGATCAGTATTTATGAGTTCTTCGTTATTATTTTTTCTAGGTTCTTGCTGGCCTATATTTTTGTAAAACCTTTTCCCTGAAAACGATACACAACACAATTAATGAAATGTTTGCTTCAAAAATCAAATGATACCCAATTTATAAATCTGAAAGAATAATGTTCGGCAATTTATTAAATTGAGTACAATACTCAATTCAAATCGTTTTTCCGTTTTCATTCAAATCCTTTATAAAAAATGTATTATTCGCACATTTTTTTATGGCTTTATATTTGTCATTCTCATGTACTCGTATTATGTCTTTTATAGCTTCAATTTTATTATTCCACTAGTTCATGCCAGCGGCTTGGTCTGCACGAAAGTCACATACACGAGTATAAAAAGACCTATTACGAGTATATGTACGACATATACTCGTAATAGGTCTTTTTACCTGCCTATGAATTTTTGTGAATAAATTTAAGTATGTTTAAGTGTGTGTGTGTGTGTGTGTGTGTGTTTAATTTAAGTGTGTTTATGAAATGGGATAAGGCTAGGCAAAGAGAGAGAGAGAATTTAAGTATGTTTACCAGTTGTCTAGTGCTCATACCACAAGCTCTGCTTAGTTTGGGACTAGATGGCATTTTGTGAAAGTTGTGGAATATTGTTATTATTATCTGTTTGGGGTGAGTTAAAGATAAACCTAGATTACAGAAGATAACGACGAAAGAGAATAAAGATTAAACCTAATGAGGTGAACAAAATGATATTGAGTCGCGCACAATATGCTATCTGAAAGCGTACTAATTGTATTTACTTAGGTAATACATAAAATAATGAAGGCTAATGATAGTTTAATATCACAATGAGTTTGTACTAAAATGTTTTTCACCAGTTTGCAGCAATGTGGCGTCAGGCTTATGTTAATAAGATAAGTTGACATCAACGTTAATATCAAACGTTAGACGTCAGTCATATATACGTTTTCAAAGACTGCTAAATGAAGAAAACTCGTAGTTTGAAGTTTCGTGAACACCTTTATTAAGCTGACAGGTTTATTAATATTTTAATTATTTCAATGTTGTGCAATTTAATTTATTTGTGATGTTTATTTTATGTAATTAGCCTTCGTTGGAAAATAATGTTTACGATGTTATAGCCTGAAAATGAGTTCATTGTAATTTAAAAAAAAATAAATAATGAAAACTGAATTGACTTATTATTCGGTGATTGACTTGAACATATTATAGCCATTTATATTATTGGTGCAATGGTTTTACGGCCAGAACAAACATACTTCCATATTGTACGAGTATACATCTAAATGATAGTGATATATATTTTGCAAATAGGTTGTACAAAACACTTACGCGTAATTTTTTTCGATAGTTTAAAGTACCATACACTCCATACCACTATACACTCGTAGTTTAAACTACGGCCATATGTGGCCTACAAATAGATGTTCCCTGTTCTGAGCGTTTTATGTATGTGAGTTTACATATCGCAGTTACGACACAAGAGTATTCCTAATGTGAAGCAAAATTTTAACGACCTTTTTCTAGTGTATGCAAATTTAGATTTTTATCCATTTAGTCTTGACAAGTAGTACCGTGAAGTACCGTGTTACCCCAGTTAATGGGTTGTGGAAGTCTAGTAGGCAGCCGCTCCTCGTAAAATACTGGTATTCAGCTAAATCTGGCTTGACTGGAAGCTGACCCCAATATAGTTGGGAAAAAAGGCTAGGTATATGATGATAAGTCTTGACAAGTAGTAGAATCCAATTAAATAGGCAAGCATTTCGTAGGAAGTAGAGTGGTGAAAGAAAAGGGACTTAATGATAGCGTGACACGTGAACTGACAGAATGAAAAAAAATCGTGTTACGCCTGCCCCAAGTAATATGAGACAAGGGCAGGAAGAAGAAGAGTAAGAAGTAGGGTTCATCCGTTTTATTAATGTTTGCTTAGGAGATTTTAAGTCAACACAATTCATGCCAGCGAATGGACTATATGTGATGTATTGAATCATCTATATGAATATATGATGAATTGGACGCATAAATTTGAAATTTATGAAATGTTGACTTGGTCGATGACGCGTGTTTATGTCCACAACGAAATTTTCATTCGCCTGTTTACTAGTCATTTATAGACCAAAATGTTAACAGATTATGCTGATCACTTAGTAGATCAGAAAAAATGTATTGAACTAGATTTTTTTGTGACATTTTAGCTAAGTAAGTTTACGAACCTATCCATCTAGTAGTCATATTGAAAAATGTAGGAGTAGTAAATGTTTTTGTTTACCTTAGGTCAAATGATTGACGGATTTGAGTGGGCCAAATGTAAAGCCAAGAAAAAAATGTTGGAAGAAAGAATTAAACTTATTCTAGTGCGCCCCAACATCACCGATTTCACTACTGCTTACCATTAGGTGGGAACGCAGTCAAGCACTAGTTTATTAAATATTATAAAAAAAATACAATTAGGTACTTTATCAAAAAAAAATTACTGTCAGTTCTCTTTGTATATTTATTGCATACCATAGAAAAAAATAATGGACTGAGTGTGCTATAGCCTCTTAAAATATGATCGATGGAGTGTGTACATATATACCAAAAAAGAATTTTTATTTGTCTGTTTACTAGTAATTTATAGACCAAAATGTTTACAGTTTTATGCTGATCACTTAGTAGACTAGAAAAATCTAGTTCAATACATATTGTATTGAACTAGATTTTTTTGTGCCGTTTTAGCCAAGTAAGTTTACGCACCTATCCATCTAGTAGTTATGTATATTGAAAAATGTAGGAGTAGTAAATGTTTTTGTTTACCTTAGGTTAAATGACTGATGGATTTGAGTGGACCAAATGTGTAGACAGAAAAAAATGCTGGAAGAAAAAATTTAAATTAATACATCTTTACTTTTTTCTTTCCAAGAAAAGTTGACTCAGTCCATTCTCTTTGTTTTCAGTTGCGTATAAAAAAGATATAGACTGAGCTATAATAAATAAAGCCTTTTACAATAGTCTCATCTATAGAAAATAACAAAGTCAGTATTATATATATATATTGATGAATTTTAAACTATTACACTTGTAAGAAGCAGTGTCAAAGGCGGACTTAAAAGGTTTTTTCTGCGATACCGTCTTTTTTCTTCACCATGTAAACTCATCCATATTCACCTCTTGGCAGAGTAAAGACCTCTCATTCTCTAATCATCTCAGTCTGCAACAGCTCATATTCAATTTTTCTTCACCAGGGTAAAAGCAGCGTGTCATGGGAAGAATTCCAGGAGCTATGGAAGGAGTACTTCTCCACTGAGGACCCCAACGCCCCAGGCAACTTTATATTCGGCAGAACTAGCTTCTAAGCCACAGTTCACAGCACCCTTCGAACCCCACAAGAAAGTGGAGAGATGAAGCAACACAGACAAACCGTCTAACATTCCATTGATAAAAATAGATTTATTAAATGACGAGTTCGGCTTCTAAGGGTCTATCACACGGGCGCTTTAGTTATCGCAGCGATCGAGCTAAACTATTCGAAGCTTCGGAAAGCCCGGCTACGTGACCCCTTTATGTGTTAATATCTAACAGCCTATGATCCATTCACGAGACGCAACTGAGACCGTCTCGACAGCTTGCTAAGGAAAACGCAATGAATAACGTATTTAGTTATTCTGTCACCAGATTTGGGTAACGAGAAATTTAATAGTAATCGTCTGACGTTACATTGAAAATTAAATGGAGTAATGTTTAAATTAAAATATACGAGTACTCGCTTATGGATCAGAGGTTCATTAAATAAATTTTCATTTGACGTGTGTATGTGTTCATGATAGAAATAATTCCTACATATTTCTCTTTAAATAGTGGAACAATTTCAAATTCACGTTTTATTACTAAGGCTCAAGTTTACTAGTACTTTTCAATCTTTAGATACTTCTAATAACAACGAATGAAATTATTCACTTACTCATTATTATATAGCATATCTAGTAGTCATATCTAATGAATCTTACAAGTTTATCTGCCGGTTAATCCGAATTAAAAACACCAATTATGAGCTCTTTCTAAACGATTGGATTGCTTTGTTATTTTTATATACATATATATAAAAATACTTATATTGTTGTTGTTAGATCAAAATAAGGGTTACTATAACGTATAATTATGTCACCTAAAAATAAAATAAAATTTTATTTCAACAAAATCTGAAGTCGCTGTTTTGTCTGTCTGTAGTAACCCTTATACTGTCTAGTCATACCGTTGTAGTTTATTTATGTTTCCTAATAAAATGTTTATTACAAATATATATTATATTATATTGTTCTAGTCAGATGTTTTGTGCTCTCAGAATCTATGAAGGTTTCATCTTGTTAAGTCGCTATACTATAGATATAATAAATAGGCAATGATTAAATGTATGTAAATAATACAATGAGTTTAATTTAGTAGACTTCAAACCCTGCAGAGATCCCTTCGAACACACACAATAGAGAGCTTAATGCCAGCAACTGTGGTGGTTTCCATAACTTCACATAAATATTCATAACTTTATATACTACAGTGGATTCTAGACTGGCGATTGCGTATCAGATGACGCAGTATTAGAAGGCCACCTACAATATGACAAATAAAAAAAAAGGAGCACATAGCATTACACCAGTGTGTGTGTGTGTGTGTGGTGCAATGTGTTGAGTGTGTACAGTGTTTTGCAGTATTAGAATACGTTGTTGCATTAAGTCCGTCTATGTACCACCACTGTGCATGAAGTTTTAATAAATATGGACCCATGACCTGGTGAGGGTCGCGGGATTCCGATGGGTGCGAGACTCACATGACCGGCCGGTCGACCGGCTTAATTAAACAATTAAGTAGTCTTTACTCAATACAATAAGAACAAGCAATAAATTGCCGCTACCAGCTATAGCCATCGGACAAGAGCAGAATACTGCATACATCAGAATGGACGCTACTAACGATCCCGCAGTAAATTTACACGAGACAGGCGTTGGAGTACAGAAATGTAGGCAAGTATTTTCAATTAATTGCTTGGTTCGTGGGGTCCGAGTGCTCACAAATTGTATAAAGATCTTTCGAAGCGCCTAGTTGACACTTCGCGTGACCCAAAGGCTGGCTTTTACTTTGGACAGAAAATAAGCATTGCCATTCAGCGTGGCAATGCTGCCAGTCTTTTGGGCACTTTACCAGTCGACAGCGATGTGGAGGAGTTTTTTGACGCCATATTTTAGTTTGTTTTAAGTTAGTTTTAATTAGTTTAGAGTTAGTTTTTATTATACTGTAAATACCTTGTACCTATTGTCGTAATTAATTGCTTAGTTGAAAACTATTTCTAGTAAATTAAAACTTCACTAAGATTGAAACTGTCGAACTATCGCGTAGGTAAATATATAGTCTCTGAACAAAGTTACATTCTACCTACGTAATGGATTGTTTAAAAGCCAAAAGTGTAAGAAATTGTCAAACGCTGCATAAAGGCCTGAGTATACGATGTGTTGCAGCCTCGTCAGCGCGGGCGTCGGTACGGTGACGCTGCGTCGTCTTACATAAAAATATCTGTAGCATACCTACCACACGATGCTCTGCGGCGCCACATGGGTCTTGCAACCGCCACTTCTTTTATTTGTAACAAAACCACAGCAAACGCAATTAAACCATATCAAATTATATGACCTAAAGTCTAAAGTGTTAATTGCGCTCAATATTATAGAGGCGGACTTAATTAATACCTTAGCCATTTTCTATTAGTCGACACAGCAGCGAATTATAGTGGTATAAGAGAAAACAGGGCGAAATATATCTCTTTAAATTATCTAATATGTCTGTAATAAATGTAAACATTAAAACTAGAAGCACGAAATTCAGTCGCTATTCAAATCATGCGAGAGTGGTTAAAATGGCACGTTTCTGTTTCCGACTGTGCAAATGAATACACATCGACCCATTTTAGGAATGACATCGTAAGCGATAGTTAGGTAGCGTTGTTTACATGAAGTGGATTTTTTTATTTCATAATGAAATATCTTTCTAAAGAAACCGGTCAAGACGACCCGGACTTGCGCATCGAAGGTTCCGTACAAACGTAGGTACTTATAGAATTAGTCCAATTGCCGAGACAAAAATATTTTCTGAATCGCAATTTTTTTTTATAGTTTTCAATTTTTTTTCTATACCTACATGTGTTCCATGAGACCTTACTTCAGACCAAATTTCAGGATTCTAGGTCTATTGAGCATATCCTATAAATTTTAATTTCTTAACGAGTGTCAAGATATGCACCAAAACGAAGCATAAACGACCTGTCTTTAAATTGCGTTGACTTAGAAGTTTGATTTTTTCACTGATGCTTGAAGTAGTAAACCTTAAGTATTTGATGTTATTTCCAGCTTCAAACATTTTTTGAAAAGAAAAATGGTTTTGATAGACGGACAACAGTAATCCTATAAGAGTTCCAGATTTAGATACAGAACCCTAAAAAAAATTACTTGTTATTCATACAACTATTATATAGTACGTCTAATGAAAGCGCGACCTGAGAAAAAGAGGTTAAATCCAAAAATGTTGTATGTGGTTTTACTAACTAGTAGGAGAATCATATCTTGACACTTCGCAATTTTTTTTTATTTCCTAAAATTGCGGCTGAATAATGTTGCCAAATAAATTTAAAAAAAAACTCTAGGTCGCGCTTTCATTAGACGTACTCTACTAATAAATATAATTATAAATATAATTATGAGAATAGTTTCTATTAACATATTGTAGTTACTTTTTTATTAAGAAAAAAAAACCCTTTCCAACGCTTACGATTATCTTCCTGAAAAAGCTCGTTACGTATTTACTGATTCTCTAATACCTAAGGTGATTATACTAAAGGGAATAATGATTTATAAAGGTATGTTATGGGATTAAACCGGCTATACGGGGTCCTTATGGGACCAATCCAATGACTGGGAAATGGCCCATCATAACCAGGATGATATTACACATGGAAGTAATAATGGGGATATCTATGGCGTACGAGAAACTATTGGAACATTTCACTATGTCATTTAAATTGGATATCCTGTCAGATTAAATGTTTCTGTGAAATATGACGATGTTGGAACCGAGTTTCCTCCGTGCCTCGGAAAGTATATAAAGCCGTAGGTCCCGGCTGTCATTTTTAGATCTTTGGCAGTCGTTACGGATAGTCAGAAGCCAATAAATCTGACTCCAGTCTTTCCATGAAGTACCGTGTTACCCCAGTTAAAGGGTTGTGGAGGTTTGGTAGGCAGCCGCTTCTCGTAAAATACTGGTATTCAGCTAAACCCGGCTTGACTGGAAGCCGACCCCAATACTCGTATAGTTAGGAAAAGGCTAGGTAGATGATGTTGAAACCATGACTGAATTTGATACTTAAGGTGTCTTCTTTCGAGATATCTAGTGACTGGTTGAGTCTAATTCTTAATTTAGCATTCAAACAATAGAAAGGTTTCGAATATCAGAGGATCGCCATTTATCATTGTTTCTTTGATCGTGACAAAAATAACTCATTACTTCTACGTTATAATTAAAGCAATATTATCTATACGAGCAATGGGTAGCTCGCCGTCCGACTGTTTGGTAACTAAATATCTGGATCGGGTCCAACTCTACGACGGCGGGTAGTATTCTACGCGCGCCTCATGAAGATGTCAGCAGAACCACAGAGGCCCAGCAGGGTCGCTAAGCCTACTGGGGCCCTGGAACGCAAGGAAACGGAAAAACATAGGAGTGGGTTTTAGTCAGCAAATATCTGTCACGCCCTAACGCTCCACCTAAGAGTGGGGGAATGTTATAAATCGTCAGACAGCCCTAAGCATATAAAATATAAACGCTGACACCTCATAGGTGTCATGTAATGTTTTCCCATATTTGTAATGATTAGTAGTTTCAGTTAGTCATACTTTGAACTTCGTGGCGGACACATTAATTTTGTACGATTTTCTAATTCCAAATAAAATTCTCTTCAAGGTCCAAAAATTAGTTTTTTTTAAAAAGGGACTCAGAACCTGCCCCGTAACAGTGGTGTCAGAAGTGGGATAGTCAGTATAATTCGTTGCTGGCTATCCATAAAACTATTTAAAAACTAAATTCGTCGCGTTCTGTGTCCGCCCGCCCTGTTCGATTCTATGCCAACCGCAAAATCGGTATCGTGACTTTATTTATCAGTGTGACTCTATCGTCTCTATCCAACCAGTGTGACTCTATCGTCTCTATCCAACCAGTGTGACTCGATCGTCTCTATCCAGTAAGTGTGACTATATCCAGTGTATTTGTGTCATCGCGCCGCAAAAACCGCGATCCTACCGCGGTGTCCGGCCTTGATCGCGCCGAATTCTGTCTACGAAACCTTTCCTCGTGCGGCTGCATCCTGCCTGGGTGAGCTTAAGTCTAAGCTAACCCCTCCATCGCCATCAACGGGTCAACGGGTCGTCCAACACTACCCTAACC
Organism: Mythimna separata; assembly: GCA_030763345.1. Lineage (NCBI taxonomy): Eukaryota > Metazoa > Arthropoda > Insecta > Lepidoptera > Noctuidae > Mythimna > Mythimna separata. The sequence goes on from CM061168.1 coordinate 11,705,427, forward strand.
TGCTGCTGAACGCCTGCGCTGCTGCTGAGCGCGCAACTCACCGAAGTCAGCGTGATGCATCCCGTCTTCCAAGCTGTCGCGTTGCTGTGAGTAGAATATACTACTTCTGTTGTTGCCGCATAACTCTCCCTATTCTCCTAAAACCTCTCTGGCTTAGGCGCATTAGTTTATTATTTTTATTGACTCAAATACCTACTTGTTACAATGGCTACTGACAAAAAACAACTAACCCCTACCATCTCCGAACCACATTCTATTCAAATTTTGTGTAATTTTATAAATCCATACCAAGGGGAGCGTGAAACTTTATCGGCGTTTTTAACAAATTGCCAAAACGCTCTTGATTTAGCATCTGAAGGTCAAAAGTCCCTATTACTTAAATACATAATATCGAAACTGCAGGGAAAAGCACAGGTAGCTTGTTCAAATAAAATTTTTGATAACTTTGATGAATTACGAACATTCTTAAGGCAGAATTTCGGGGAAAGAAAACATTATAATCATCTTTTATTAGAGCTACAATCATGCAAACAGTTGCCAAATGAAACCGTTGCGCAATATGCCCTCAGGATTGAGACCTGCTTAACAGATCTGCAATCCGAAATTCACAACTCCGATTCTTTAAAAAAGGAACTTCCAGGACGTATTGCTATGACAGAAGATCTAGCTCTTTACACCTTCTGTCTGGGACTACACCCTAGACTAAGTACCATCGTTCGTTGTCGTGACCCCCGAAATCTTAATGCGGCCATAAGTGTCGCTACGGAAGAAGAAAAAATTTATAACTTTTCAGTTCGATCTTCTTGCAAGGTTTGTCATAAGGTCGGTCACTCTGAGTTCGAATGTAGGTTCAAAACCAATCAAAATAAAGTTCAATTTTCACCTAAATCGAAACAGTCAAATTATGCGCAAAAACCCTCAACCTCTGGTTCTCAACCAATAACATGCCGTTATTGCAAAAATATCGGGCATGATATTTCGCAATGTCGCAAAAGACTATACAACAATTCTCGCTTCGACCGCGGAAATCCTGGGAACACTACAAATGAAATAAAACACGTAGAGTATAATCAAGTTTCAGCTCCTACCGATGACGACGATTTAAACTGAAAAATCAGATTACGAGCCGGTGCCGACGTAATTCTGTTACTATAGGCACAAATCGTGGGAATGTTTTCTTAGGGGCTTCAATTTCTAAATCTCAATACAAAAGTGCTACTTATTCCGAGGCCGTTAAGAATCCTAGTTCCCCAACTACTAGTTCATTTTCTAAACCTAAACGTAATACTAATTCCAAAATATATAATGACTCTATCCTTATTAAATCAAATACTAAATCCAAAGTACATAATGACTCAATCCTTATTAATACTACTAAATCAAATACTAGTTCTAAAATATATAATGACTCTATCCTTACTAAATTAAATTCTAAATCTAAAGTATATAATGACTCTATCCTTACTAAAATAAATACTAATTCTAAAGTATATAATGACTCTATCTTAAATAAATTAAATTCTAAATCTAAAGTATATAATGACTCTATCCTTACTAAAATAAATACTAATTCTAAAGTATATAATGACTCTATCTTAAATAAATTAAATTCTAAATCTAAAGTATATAATGACTCAATCCCTACTAATCCTACCAAATCAAGTACTAAATCTAACGTATATAATGACTCTATCCTCACTAATTCTACTAAATCTAAAACATGCAATGACTCAATCCCTACTAGCTCTACTAAGTCAATGGTCAAAAACCGCATAAAAAACCATAGTTCGCCTAAAGTAATACTAGATAATTTCATTCAAAATCCAGATGGCTATTCTACAATTTACGACGTTCTCCCAAGTTCAAGACGTTCTTTACCGTACATTGTGGTAAAAACCTCACATACAAAAACACCTATTCGTCTCTTAGTTGACACTGGTAGTTCTATATGCATAATTAAAAAACAGTGCCTACCTGAATTCCCCCAAGTTGATAAAGAAATTTTAAAAATTAAAGGCATTAACGACATTGATTCATTCTCCGAAACAAAGGGCAAGTTTATTTTATCTCTAGAAACGGAAAACAACAGTATGACAGTTCCGTATTATTTTCATATTGTAGACTTAATTAATCTAGAGTATGACGGAATTTTAGGTTCGAACTTCTTAGATTGGAATCAAGCCTTCATTAATTACGGTGAATCTAAATTAATCATTCAAGGAAATCCCTTATACTACTTCAGCCTAAAAACAACACCTTTTATAAATATTATTCCTTCTAGAAGCGAAATGTTCATTCGCTGTAATGTCACAAACCCCGAAATAAATGAAGGACTTCTACTCGACGTAAAATTACAAGAATATCCTCGTTTATATATCTCGCGATGTTTAGCTCGTGTTGATTCTAATAACCAAATTACTATTTCAGTGCTTAATACATCAGACCAAGATATAGTTTTAAAAGATCTTAAAGTGACGCTAGAACCTATTTCGCAGATAATAGAACCTAATGTAAACACTGTTTCTCTCAATACAATCACTTCAAATTCTAATTCAACTTACCCGTATACGTCTGACCGGGATTCTAAGGTTCAAGACATGATTAGATGTGACCATCTGAATTTAGAAGAAAGAGATCGCCTACTAAATATATGCTCCAAGTTTCAAGACGTATTTTATTTAGAAGGGGACAAACTTACACATACAAATACTTTAGAACATGAAATCCGCGTTAGCTCTGAAACTCCCATCGCAGTCAAAAACTATAGGTTCCCAGAATGTCATAAAGAAGAGGTTAATAAACAAATCCAAGACATGTTAGATCAAAAAATAATTCGACCTTCAATATCTCCATGGTCAGCACCAATTTGGGTTGTACCAAAAAAACAAGATGCATCCGGTAAGCCCAAATGGCGGATTGTTATCGATTATCGCAAACTAAACGAAATCACAGTAGGCGATGCTTACCCAATTCCAAATATCTCTGATATCTTAGATCAATTAGGCCATAGCAAATATTTCACCACACTTGACCTTGTATCCTCATTCCATCAAGTCAAGGTCAAAGATAAAGACACAGAAAAAACCGCATTCAGTGTCCCATCCGGCCACTATGAATTCACTAGAATGCCCTTTGGCCTTCGAAATGGACCATCCACATTCCAAAGGCTTATGAACATTGTCCTAAATGGCCTTCAAGGAACTCATTGTTTTACGTACATGGACGACATTGTACTATTCGGGCATGATCTCGAATCACATTGCCAAAATTTAGAGTCCGTTTTCAAAAAGTTACGCGAACATAGATTAAAAATACAGCCTGCAAAATGTGAGTTTTTAAGAAAAGAAGTACAATATCTAGGACACAAAATATCAGATCAAGGTGTGAAACCCGATCCTAAAAAGGTTTCTTGTGTCCAAAAATTTCCAGTTCCTAAATCGCCTCGTGACATTAAATCATTTCTTGGTTTAGTGGGGTATTACCGCCGGTTCATAGAAAACTTTTCCCATATCACGAAACCTCTTACGAGTCTTCTTAAGAAAAATGCTGATTTCATTTGGTCCCCCGAGCAACAAAGATCATTCGAGGAGTTAAAACATAAAATAACGACTGCTCCTATTCTTCAATACCCTGACTTCTCTAAGCCTTTCGTGTTAACCACCGACGCTTCTAATTTCGCTGTTTCTGCAATCTTATCCCAAGGAAAAATCGGCCAAGATTTACCCGTCGCATACGCATCTAGAACTCTCAATAAAGCAGAGGGAAATTATTCTACTACCGAAAAGGAATGCTTAGCTATAATTTTCGGTACTAAAGTCTTTAGACCTTACCTTTACGGTAACAAATTCGTTGTAGTCACGGACCATAAGCCACTTCAGTGGTTGTTCAACTGTAAAGATCCTAGTTCAAAATTAGTGCGCTGGCGTTTAAAGTTAGAAGAGTTTGACTATGAGATAGTTCACAAAAAGGGTAAAATGAATTGTAACGCCGACTCCTTGTCCCGTAATCCAATACTTACCACGGACTCTGGTGTCCCTTCTACTTCTGAAACTTACGAAAAATACTTACAAATTAGTCAACAAAATACTAATTCCTATGACACTATTATAGAAGAGCATAATGATTCGCTTCTTAAAACAAAATGTAAAATGATCACTTACCCTTCCGCCATCGACTTGGACGACTCGATTCCATATTGCTCTGAAATTTTGCAAATATCCAAGTTCGATGAAGACTTACCTGATATACGAAACTTAGAAAGAGAGTTATATACGTTTCAAAGCACGTCCAACGAAAAACATGTTTTCACGCATTTATTTTTACGTGTCCATCATTATGATGAAATGACCTATAAAGATATTTTCAATATGATGAGGGATTATCGAGATATGATCACCGCGTGGTATTCAGAGGAAAAGGAATTTGCTATTTCCGATTTCCATGACCCATTCACGAAGATATCGTTTACCAAGCTATACAATATTATCAGCTTCCTATTTCACAACACGGGTCTCAAAGTTCACATCTACCATAACAACATACTATATCCTACTCCCGCGGAGGTCCCGCGTATATTAAAAGATAACCATGACTCACCTTCAGCAGGACATCCAGGTATTTCTCGTATGTACGATAGGTTAAAAACCCTTTACTGGTGGAAAAACATGCGTCAAGACATAGAAAACTATGTCAAAAGTTGTAAGTCATGTCAAATAAACAAACCATTACGTCAAACAAATCGTGCTCCCATGGTAATCACATCGTCGGCGACGAAACCTATGGAAAAAGTATTTCTTGACCTGGTTGGGCCACTCCCCGAAACTCATGATTATGGCTATAAGTTTATACTTACTTTGCAAGACGATTTAACCAAATATTCACAAGCATATGCAATGATATCGTGTTCCGCTGAAGAAACCGCTCAAAGGTTTGTACTCTTCATTTCTCATTTAGGTATCCCCAGAATGATCGTTACAGATCAAGGAACCAACTTTACATCTGATGTTCTAAAACAGTTAGAGAGATTATTCGGTATTAAACATATTTTTGCTTCTCCCTATCACCCACAAACGTGTGGTGCCCTAGAAAGAAGTCACGCGACTTTAAAAGAATATTTACGATCATATATTGAAGATAATCAGCATACCTGGAGTTTATATTTACAAACTGCCATGATAGCGTATAATACTAATGTACATTCCACTACAGGCTTTCAACCGATGGAGTTATTGTTCGGATTTAAGCCTTACATACCTAAAAGTACTGATACCCTAGAATTAAATACCTATACAGATTATATTCGAGCCCTCAACCATAGGTTATATTATAGCAGACAAAAAGCCTTACAAAATATACAATCGTCCAAAGAAAAGTCTAAACAACGTTTCGATGTTCATGCCAAACCCGTGACGTATAAATTAGGTGACATGGTTTATTTACGGTGTCATCATAAACAAAACAAGGCGATGTCCCCTATATGGAAAGGTCCTTTCAAAATCGTTAAGATCAATGGTAATCATACGGTTACCCTTTTAATTAACAGAAAATATGTGCGTCACCACTACGACGAAATAAAAATTGCGTCAGATGACTAGCCTAATCTTTTCTATTTCAGGGTATTACTCCAACCATCTTCGAGCCACAAATTCGTTACTCCAATTATAGGTAGTCCAGGCCTATACTTCGACCAATTACCAGACGTTAAGTTCACAAACGATCACTGGAATGTGGTTACGTATTTGGACATTAGTCACATAAAACCACACTTAGATAAAGTCGAAGCTCTAATCAAAGAAGTTTCTAATTTCTGTGTTACCAGTTCGTCTAGTAAAATTCAACTAGAATGTACTAATTTACTGTCGCCTTTACAAAATCAGCATCTTAATAATGTTCGTAAGTTCTTGTCCATATCCTACCTGGTTCAGGATCAAAAACCAAATCGCTTCAAACGCGGGCTCATTGATGCTGGCGGCTCCATTTTAAAATCAATTTTCGGAACTTTAGATACTGAAGACGCCTTGAAGTTCTCAGATGCCATCTCTAAAGTACAGTCAGATGAAAAACAGCTAGCCCACTTAATGAAAGAAAACATTCACGTTATCCAGTCTACTATTTCAACTTTCAATAATACCATGTCTCAGGTAAACAAAAATCAAAACCAATTGAACCAAAATTTAGAAACAATTCGAATAGCATTCGAACAAATATCTAATTCAAATGATAAGTTAGAAATAAAGAACCATTTGATAATGTTATTGAACTCCCTAGAAAGTATTACTATGGCCTTGTCCTTTGACATTGATGATGTCAACAACGCTATCTTATTTAGCAAGCTCAACATTCTTCATCCAACTGTACTTAGCCCTTATCAATTATACCGTGAACTTGACCTACATAGAGATAAGCTTCCTAAGCATTGCGAGCTCCCTACGAGTCTATCTTTAGAAAATATACATGTAATTATAGACATCTCTGATTTAGTTTGCTATTACCATCTTAATAAAATCATTATTATCACTAAAATCCCACTCGTCCTTCCACAGACATACAATCTCTATCACAATGTTCCACTTCCAGCTCCTTATGATGTTACCAAACCTGACACTTATATACTTATCGCTCCTAATAAACCTTATGTGGCTATAACAATAGATCGTATGTTCTATTCACTGTTAGAGTCAGTGGATAAGTGTCAAGTGATTCCAAATGAGTGTTATGTGTGTTCGTTAGGAAATGTGTACTCTACTATCGCGAATCCAACGTGTGAGACAATAATCTTAACCGAGGCTATAAGCTCATTACCAGATTCTTGTAATACCAAGTTATTGCATGGCTCTATCGATGTATTTTTCAAGTTAAATAATAATAAATGGTTGTTTGTACAATCAGAGCCTGGAAAGGCCCACATTACGTGTGAAAATGATCCTTCTAGCTACGATGAGATCTTTTTTGGCACAGGCATGTTGGCCCTGCCAAAATATTGTGTAGCTTTCTTTAAAACTTTAAAGTTTACACCTAGTGATAATGTTATGTCTAATGTTACTAACTATATATCTAATTTTAATATTATAGAAGATGATTGCTGCGACAATCAGAAAATAAATAAAACGATACAGCATCTCCCTTTTGTAAGGTTGTCTAATGTTAACGATTTCAATTCACTATTACAGGCAAGTGTACATCTAAACGAATTTGAAAAAGAACTAAATAAGATCGAACAGCCATCTCACTTAGATAAATATAGTACTCACTACCTCTCGTTGACATATGTTATCTCTAGCATTACTCTTATTTTTATCTTATATAAACTTAGGAAATTATTTTGTCCAACTAAACCTCGATATTGTATCCAAGTGTTTAATCAATGCTATACGAAAAAGAAACAAACGATTCAGTCTGTTCAGTCAGTAAATAATAGTTTTACAGAATCATCTGATGAAGATGTCCAAGGATCACCCAAATCTTTGCCTACTCCACTAAGACGTAATGTTTTGACTTAGTTTCATAATGATGCTGTCTATTGTAATCTTAACTTAACTCTTAACTTAAATGTCTTGTTTAAATGACTAAACAATGATGGTTGATTGTATTAATATTACGAATATTTTTAATGATCAATTCTAGATTAGTCTTAGAATAATAACAATATTCTTTGTATTTCTTATAAGTAGTTTTAAACACTAGTTTGTAACCAAAACGAAGTTCAACGTTTCATCTTAGATTTCTCATCACTCTTAATCGTAATGATCAATCTTATCGGGGGGGTTGTTATAAATCGTCAGACAGCCCTAAGCATATAAAATATAAACGCTGACACCTCATAGGTGTCATGTAATGTTTTCCCATATTTGTAATGATTAGTAGTTTCAGTTAGTCATACTTTGAACTTCGTGGCGGACACATTAATTTTGTACGATTTTCTAATTCCAAATAAAATTCTCTTCAAGGTCCAAAAATTAGTTTTTTTTAAAAAGGGACTCAGAACCTGCCCCGTAACAGGAAGCCATTGGATGATTTCTCAACCAAAAAAAAAACAATTAACTTAAACTGTTTTACGAGTATGTGAAAGAAAATTTTATTGGATGCTTTCGGAATTATTCGCAATTGTAGAATTATTGGTTACTTTTGTAAAACTGCACAAAAGGAACTTAACTCAGACGAAGTCGCGGGCCCGTTGCCCGCGACTTCGTCTGCGTTAAGTCTATACAAATCTATACTAATTTTATACTGGCGAAGAGTTTGAACACTACAATATATGGAACTACTGATTAGCATAGAAAAAATATTTTACAATATTCTTTTCTGGATATCCCATTTAATTTCCAGTTGCGACTGCGTACCGAAAGACGCAATATTTTTCGGCCACGGTTGACGGTCGAAAATTGGTATGACCAGGTAGTGGTCGTAGAAATGCGATGGATGCGAGAGGCACAGGATCGGTGGTTGTGATGACGCTTGAGGATGACTTATGTCTAGCAGCGGATGTCTTTCAGCTGAACGACTGACCTTTCCTCGAGAAAGGATATAATCATCACGCTGCGAGTAATAATTAAAGATGAAGTTGAAGTCACAGGGATCAGATATTGTGAAATAATAATAGAGACTGCAAAACCTTATGCACAAAACTCAGGACTGTTTAAGTTACATTTATTTCAAGTAATATTGCTAAAACTAAAAACAAGAGCAGGTGTGGTGGAACAGTATTTTTTCTGGATAATATATTCCCAAATTCACCGCAAGACCCTGCCATAAAATGAGAGGAATTCTTCGTTTATTTCCGAAGTAGTCCTATGACAATGACCACCGATAAAATTTCTACGTGGATCATAAAATATGAAGGTAGCCAAATATAAATGCGGCTGTAGGTGACATCATAGATGATAGGAAAGAAAACCCACAGCAACATATCTCCTTGTCCGGCCGTCCGGTAACCATCTAGACCGACTCCAAGGCGTCAACGGCACGTAGTGTTCCACGCGGGCCTCAAAAAGATGTAGCTACTAAAAGGAAAACCTAGGGCCCTGGAACTAAAGGCAAAAAACGAAAATAAGAGTGGAAATAAGTTAGTGAAAGAACCACGCCCTACTGCTCCGCTCAAGAGCGGGAGATGACTATAAATGATTTCCCTCTTAAAAAAAACATAGCATAGCAAAGCATCAGCAGTATAATGTTCCCATAGTTGGGACTCAGACCTCCTCTCTCTGGGAGAGGGAATGGGCCGTACTCCACCACGCAGGCCCAGTGCGGATTGGTGGATGTCACATCGAATTTTTGGTTCTAGGACATACCGGGTTCCTCACGATGTTTTTCTTCACCGTTAAAAAAACATATCACTTTATTTTGTCGGGCAGTTTCAAACGTTCCTGAGGCCCTAGCAAACATCGAACCCTTTTGTTTTATTGACAATCATCTGTTTTGTGAGCAATCCCAGACCACTCAAAAAAAAAAACACTACCCTACACTACCCTACACTACCCTACACTACCCTACACTACCCTACACTACCCTACACTACCCTACACTACCCTACACTACCCTACACTACCCTACACTACCCTACACTACCCTAAACAACCCTACACTACCCTACACTACCCTACACTACCCTACACTACCCTACACTACCCTACACTACCCTAAACAACCCTACACTACCCTACACTACCCTACACTACCCTAAACAACCCTACACTACCCTACACTACCCTACTTTACCTGACTTTTTTTTTTTTTAGATTTAAACTATCCTATCTCTCAAGTTGGATCGAACTGCACATGGTGTGCGAATTTTGTTATAATCGGTTAAGTGGTTTAGGAGTCCATTGAGGACAAACATTGTGACACGAGATTTATATATATTAAGATTGGTATAAAGTACAAGTATTCAACCAAGCCTTGGTTGAATATTTCTATTCGAATTATATTCCGTCGAATAGACCTTCTGCCATTATACTTGTTCTATGCCAAGTGATGTAACGAAAATGTGTTGGAGCCGCGAATCAATATCCGGAGCGTGACATAAATGTTTTGATATTATCATGTCACAAATGCTTTGTTATGGTGCTTCTGTCTTTATTTGAAGTCTGTTTTACTTATTATTGTTTAACGTGTTGAGCATTATTTTTGATTGGACTGTTTTATCGAACTTGTCGAATGGGAGTTGCCTGGTTGAGTTAGTAGTAATGCTAGCCACTATTACTTATACCTAAGTAGACGATCTGCGGAAGGAACAAATAATAATTGATATTCTCTTCTTCTCTTCTAGTGACCAACTGCACGTGGGTGCGATGTAGCATTGAGCGAAGTGAAGTGATTGCAAAATTCGCCATTAGTTGATTTGATTTTCACGTGAACTTTTACGTTGCGGCGACTTGTTTTATATAAATAGTTTCTAAAGCGGTGACTTCGTGTGCACATAGGACAGAGAAACAGAACCGCATCGCTTCGCTACCGCAATCGCGTTCCCACAATTGCCCACGAAGCGTAAGACCTTTTTTGAGATGGGTAATCATTAAATACATAACTTCTAATGTTTGATGGAGTCCAAAACTTCAGCTCTGGTCACCTTCGGCCTTCTTCAGCCTGTTTCAGTTACCTATGTCTACCTTCAGCCTTCAACGTCGCCATTTAGCCGAATTTAATTTATTTGTCAACGAAATTGCACGAAATGTTACGAAATTATTTTTAGTAGGTATTATTATTTTTAACAAGATTCAAAATCATTTTTATCAGCTAGTTTATTTGTTTATACGTATACAGTCAACATAAACTTAATTATTATTAATTTATTCAAACTTTACATAGTTTTCTTTTTAACAGTGATTTAGATTTTTGCGCTTAGGCTGAAGGTAGTAAAGATAGCCAATTAACTCGTTCCCAGTTGAAAGTCGGTTGGACACTACTATTTGAACACTTTCCAGCAGATTCAATCAAACATACCTACACCGTTTCGGTAATGAAGTTCGTCGACAAAGATAGGGATGTACCAAACGCGACTTCGTTAGCCTGCGTTCCGTTTTGTAGATAACACCGCATGTACTGTACGACTTGATTTGCAGTTGCATTTGGTACTTTGAAAAGTGTGGATTTTCTACGATGTTGTTAACGCTGTCAAGATTTTTTTTATTATTGATAGACTCGCCTTTGACCACTATCTCACCTGATGGCAAGCGATGATATGGTCGATGATGGAGCACGCTTGCCTGGATGTAACCTATTCACTCTTGACTTGAATATCCCTAGGTTGTATCTATCAGAAAACAGTAATAGTGGGATTAAAATACCACCAGTGGGCCGGGAGACCATTATATTCTGGCGCTTTTGGAAAACGCTCTGTTAACCATCAACGACAAAACGATCTGTTTTTTATATAAATAAAGCTGCAAAAACCGTGCTTTGTTATACAGAACTTTCAATCTTCCTAATCTGCTAATGAATCCTGGACCATCGACATACAGGCTGTATCTAGTTTAAGGCCTACATCTAATTCTAATAAAATATGTTTTATATTTGTTGTCTTAATTATAGTTTTATATTTTATATTTAAATATCTGGTGTCACTCCCACTTTTTGTTACTGACCTCCTGCATAACAATATTTGATAGGTCGAACAATAGATTGTAGATGAATTTATTTTTAGTAATACCCCTTTAGGCGGCCTTCTGGCAAAACCACGTTTGGCGAGTCAGCTTGTTTCATTATAAAATAACACAGCGCAACATGGCAAATCTTTCTACGTATATCAACTCGATACCATCAGTGGCAGAGGGCAGGGCACGTTGCTCGTAGAACGGATTGTCAATGGGGCTGAAAGGTACTGAACACCGGAAAGCAAAGCCGGAAAGCGTTGGAATGCCTTCTACAAGGTAAACCGGACCTGGACCTGGTGGGTATTGCAGGAATGCGATCGATGCGAAACGCACAGGACAGTTCACGTCTCACACAGTGGACGTCTTTTAGCTGAAATGTTGGTGATGAAATCATCAGTCAAAACCGGAATAAATGGTCCAAATCAAATCAGAAAATTTAAAATTATAGTTGACAAAGTAACCCATCTATACATAGTATCAATCTAGCGCTAAACGCAGCTATAAAAAACCTTTCCCTAGCTTTCTAACGAAATAGTACCATTTATCTTGTAGGTACGAGTACAATACCGTCAGTCCTACAAGTAAGCATGACAAAGTTGATGCGATCGGCGCGGATACACCTGTTTCAGTGATTGCTTTGTCGGTTGAAACGAGTGATTGGTTGACCTCATTCCGGCTTACCTGTACTGTTCTACGTGACACGCTTTTTTATCGTACATGATGAGTTTTTTATTCTGGACTGGTTTCTACCAACGGTTTCGCCTGCGTTAAAGTAGAAGACTATTTCAAATAATCATACACCCGAGATAAAAAAAAATGTCCTACTCGTATGTTTTCTATCTTACACGTATAGTTCCAGGATGTCAAAATTTAAAAAAATGGTTTGAATTAGAAAGTAGCGGAGTCTACAGTGTTCTCACATTCTCATTATAAAAAAAGAGCTATATTATTAAAATAAAACCTAACCTTTCACTATTATGATCCGTGTGTTAAGTTTTATAAAAAAAACTGTTTTAGATGAAACTTAACATTACTTTATTATTAACTTTTTTTGACACGCACACGTCCATACAAATGAAAAAGGAACAGGAGCGTGTTTTAGTCAGCACAACTCAGACACGTCTTCTCATTCCACTCAGAGAGGGAGAAGTCATTATGACAGTATCCCACCGAAAAACAAACACACATACATACCTACATACAAACTTTCTCCTTTATTATATCAGTGTGATTACTATCAAATTGTTGTTAGCTGAATTGAATTTATTTCAGCAATTTACTTGAACCTTTGAGTCATCGTATTACAATGATTTATTTTCCTATATATACCTCAGTTAATAATAGAGTTAATTAACCTATCACATACCCGCGAAACGAGACAAAATAGTAAAACAATAACAGCGTGGTCGCATGAGACCGGTTGGGGATTCATGAAATAAAGTTCAGACACTGTGCCTATAGAGGCCTAGTAGTTAAAACTTATAATATAACTTAAAAAGCTGATAAATATAAAAATAGACGATAATATTCCTTTTTTTGTGCTGGGAAATCACCAAACAACTTCTCTGACTCTTGACTTACTTGACTTAATGTCCTATATCCCTAGATGGGGCAGTCCACAGTAATCCTCCATCGCAAACGGTCTTGAGCTTCCCGCTTCACCTCGCTCCACGTCATTCCGTTGCTCGCCGCTTCTGCCAACACGGTGCGACGCCAAGTTTGATGGGGACGGCCACTCTTTATTTTTCCTTAGGGATTCCAGTCCAACGCTTGTTTGGGTATGTGATCGGAATCCCTTTGGAGCGTGTGGCCAATGCATCTCCACTTACGGCGCTTGATCTGGCGGTCGATCGGGCTCTCGTGGCATTTTTCTGACTCTGGGTGGAGGGAAAAAGCGTGTCAAACTTTTACTACCCAGTATTCTTTCTGTTGCCCTTTGACTTCCAGGGCCACGACAGTTCTTTAAAAAAATTCTCGCAACCCTAACTGGTATCAACCTTACTGGGCCCCATCAATTTTGCTGATTGCTTGGGAACATAAAGCCGGATGGCGAACTACCCATAGCTCACCTTCCGCAAGCCCTCAACTACGTTGACCGGGACTTGCCCGGCTACTGTGGGAATTGCAGGGCCAGTCCTTCATCTCTCTCTAATGATAAAACTACTTAAGACTTTTCATAGCATAAGTAGTAAGGTTTGAGTCACATCTTAATATGTTGACAGCGTATTTCCAATCCTGCGGTACGGGGCGTTTAAGGCCTCGATTTAAAACTATCAATATGATAGCAAGGGGTTTATTAGACCCCGTAAGTTCATAAAATTACAAAAAAAAATTGTTTAGCGGTGAGCTACCTATAGTTCGACGTCCGGAAACGAACACGCTAATCTACGGTGATCTGGAATCGCTCTGCGACTCCGATTTCCATCTCTTGCTAAAATTTACTAAAGTTTTCATTCAAATGTGTTTACAAGCAAAATTAAATACTTTCTCTTCCATTTGTAAGCCTAAAACAATTGGACGATAGCTCTTTAATCTCCTATTCAATGTATAAATTACGTAAAGCGGCGATAACACTGAGGATTAAGTCGTTTCGGTTCGATAATGGCCTGTAACTCGATGTTTTTAACAATTTATTGACCAGAAACTAACGTAACAAGGTAATTATAGTCTACGATGCATGTTTTAGGGTTGTTCGACGAAGTTTTAAGCTAAAATGTAGGTGGCTGGTGGCTGGACCTATTCCGCTCTTGGGTGGAGCGGGAGGGCGGGTCAGACTCTTACTGACTAAACCCCACCCCGTTTCCACGTTGCCTTCGATCTGGGGGACATGGACTTACCTTTCGGAATTTCATTGTTCCCCAGAGGCTTCGGCCCTGTTGGACCCCTACAGGTAGGTGCCTGGTTAACTTTGAGTAATATATCTTAACACGTTGACAGCGTCACCCATTTTTGTATTGATCTCATTTCTATTCCCGGTACGAGGCGTTTAAGACCTCGTCTTAAAACTATCTTTATGACGGTAAGAGGTTTATTAGACCCCGTAACGTTTAAGAAACTACAAGTTTTTTTTTGTGAAGTGCGGTACGAGGTCATAGTGACCCCGTACGTAAATAGATATATCACAGGCATCTCAGCTTTATATTTACCTCTTTTATAAACTAAACCAAATTTTATGCATAGCAGAGAGAGTCTGCTTTTCTTAGCCGCAAGTTAGATACGTACAAGGCGTAACAGACCTCGTTCCGCACTGAACTTATTATCCGAAACGGTTATTTACGAATGACAATATTTACGTAAATGGTGCTAATTGTAGCAAAAATTAATCGTTTATTTTAAACGAATGAAGCCATTGTCAATATTCCAACGGCGATGACAGCTACTGATGAAAATTTTGATTACGGCAATTGGCTCGCCGTGTATTGACAGAGTATTTAAACCGTGTCAATTCATTGCAATTAATAAAATTAAGTTGTAATGTTGTTTTCTCTCTCTATCTTATATTTATCTATTATTTATTTTGAAGTTGCTGTGATGTATAGTACAGTACAGGAGGAGCTCGTGGCTAGATAATATCAGCCGTTCAGGTCGATCTTCAAGGTTATGCAACGCTTGCCAAGGTTGGTCTGTGGATGAGTGACCATCTTAACATAATGAGTTTCCTCCGTGCCTCGGAAAGCATAGGCTGCCTACCAGACCTCCACAACCCAATAACTGGGGTAACAGGGTACTTCATGGCAAGACTGGAGTCAGATTTACTGACTTCTGACTATCCATAACGACTGTAAATGACAGCATGGACCTACGGCTTAGCATGCTTTCCGAAGCACGGAGGAAACTCGTTATGTTAAGATGGTCACCCATCCACAGACCAACCTTGGCAAGCGTTGCTTAACCTTGAAGTTGACTTGTGTTCTATTACTTACACTGAGCCACCAAAAAAAATTTAAGCAATAGTTAAAAACTTTTCCTGTATAGTCCAGTGTTTGATGGTCTATTAATAGTTCGCACGTGTTATTGGCAATGTGGTGCCTCTTCCATAAATGCCATAAAAAGTTGACTCAGATCACTGATTCAATTTCATTTTATTCTGACTCTTTAAAAATATCTTTCAGTACAAACCTGTAACAAGTAGATAAAAAACAACACGCCGATAGAACAAAGACAAAAAAACATCCCCCTGAAACAAGACTGGCTGACGAAAGTAATGAAAAAGCAAAAAAAAAATAGTTGCGTCCTCCTACAATACCGTTTATTCTCCCGCTGCGTAAATAATGACAGATGTCAACGGTAACCCTTGCTACCCACCACCATTACAAACGGAAAAAGATATTATTAAAGGTACGAACCCCTCATTTATCAACGTCTGGCTAACCCAGGTTAGAATGAGCTGTATATAGAAAGATTTTTTTTCCAATAAGAATTAGGACTGTAATGCTATTTTTTTGTATTGGAATTCGGTAATGCTATGTCACAAGTCCACGGAATTGTTTGGAAGAAATTCATGGCTGAAACGCAAAGGGTATCTGAATGATAGAGGCTAGCAATATTTGCACCTAAAATAGTGTAAATCCAATTCAGACCTTTTTATCATCCATCATCATAATCATCATGCCAGTCATCACAATGACCGGTCCTGCACATACTGCATTTATCGGATTCCTGCAACCCTCACCAGGTCGTAAATCCATCTGGTGGAAGGCCTTCTAACGCTGCGTCTTCCAGTAGACGGTCATCAGTCCAGAACCTTATAGCCCCATCGACCACCTGTTCTGCTAGCATTGTGCCCTACCTATAATCATCATTTCAGCCGAAAGACGACGCTAGATACAAACCTCCCCCAAGAGTCCACACAATGAGCTGTCTTGTGGATCCCTAGTCAGGTCGTCGATCTACCTTGTGGGAAGCCTTCCAACGCTGTATCTTCCGGTACGCAATCAATACTCCACAACCATTTAGCCTCATCAACCATCTATTCTGCAAGCATATGCCTTACCTACTACCACCGTTCATCAATCATCAACACCGTCCGTTCCTGCTGAAAAAACTTCAATATCTTCAAAGAGGAAACCGATATACGTTGACAAATGACAATTTGCTACCACACAGCCAAAGAATCCTGTTATAGATAAATCATGTAACTTGGGAACAGCTGAATGGAATGACTTATGGAATTTGGAGGGATCTCAAAAGGATCCCATTTGTATTTTTTACCTTTGAAAGCTTTCGTGATGGGCAAAAGTGGATTATTGTAAAGGGTATGGGCGTCGGAGGAAAATGGCTTAAGGATCGTTAGTTGTTGAGGATGCTCCAGGAGTCAGGATAGTCGGCGAGATCCAATTTTTCTTGATGATTGTGCTTTGTGTAGTTCAGTGTTTTGTGTTATATCTTGATGAAAATACGATTGGCGTTTATGATTTGCAGTAATGACATGTACCTACTCGTATGTATGTATTTATTTAGACACATAAGTTTTATTTTTGTAGATATATTTAATGACTTCTTTTTCTCAAGTCCTCCCATGGCAGTAACGGACTTTAGGTCTACTGGACTTCAATTTTGCTGACATCTCTTTGAGGTGTGCATGGATATCAGACGGTAGGACGGTGACCAGTTACTCGTCGCCTACAGTGAACGGGATGAGGCCGCATGGCAGATCACCGATACGATGGACAGACCAGATCAAGGCGGCTGTTGGCGGTCCATTGAACGAGTGCGCCAGGATGACTGCCAGCAGGCAAAAGTAGCGGAAAGTTGGGCGGCGTACCCTAACAGCTTCCAGAGAGCCGCCCTCATGACAACCATGACCACTCTGCCAAGAGTGTAACGACACAGAAAAGAAGAGACAGTGACTGATAGACGGGGTCCGAGTCTCAGTGGCTGGGAAATGAGGATGTCCGTTCCCTTACGCATGCAGCAAAGTTACGATGTAAGAGCTATTTAAAAACCATCAGTTTCACACGTCACATCATAAAAAAGAATGCGATAATGGCGTCGAACCGAAATGTGAACATAACGTTGATAAAAGATTGATTGTCATCGCATTATGGCTTGTCAATCAGACAGAAACATAACACAAACATCTATGGTTATTTTGGGACAGATCAAGGTCATTGATAGCTTCTATTATTAGGAAGAAATGACGTTGACTTTACAAGCTAACACTGCGACTATCACTCAATCTAAAAATATAATATTGAATTTTGGGAAGAAAATTATGTTTATCTACGAGTACGTATATAAACAGATATATAATTATATATATATATATATATATTCATGACACGGGTGTCATGTCCACGGAAATATAAAAAATATTTAGAATCTAAATAATATTTAGATTTCTGTGGTCATGTCATACGACTGAACTGATTTCACTATTTTTTTTAAATATTTTTATTGACAAATGAAGGTTCTTATGAAAGAAAAAAACGAGCAACGCGAAAAAATGGAAAAAATCAAAAGAATACGACGACTCAAGTTCAAAAATTATTGAGGCCTGAATCCCAGCAGTGGAAACAATATAATGCTAGTAATGCTTGTTTAGAAAAATAGTCGTAATATTTATCTTTTTTTAGCAACTAAGAACCAAAACATCGTTATTTCGCTAAAGCATTTCTTTTTATTCATGACATTTTTAACCTTTTACCAAGTAGGTGAATCTTTCCCAGTTGGTTGAAACTTCCCCGATCAGGACGCTAGTTCATCTGGCCCATTGCCCCATAGATAGTTCCCATGAGGCCCCATTACTTTAGATTGAAGATCCCTATCTGCATTTTTAGTGAATTTGCCCACGTGGACAACCCTTTTTTCCCCGCAAAGGAAAAATAGACGTATAAATACAATTTCCGGTACAGGTAATGCTACTACTAATGTGCACTTATTTTGGACTATTTTAATTTATTTTTTAGGGTTCTTTGCTCAAATGGACATTCAAACACATGGAAATAATATACAATATATAATCATAATTTTATGATTTGTTTATTATGTTAACTAGTTGATTACTCTATGTGCATGCTGTGGTCTCCTGTAAGTAAAGGAGTACACTTACTTAATACTTTTTGCTGAACATTATGTGTCATGATTTGTGTATATCTTTTGTTGGAGATCCTAATAAATAAATAATGCCGCCAGCCTTTTGGGCACATTACCGGTCGACTGCGATGTGGAAGAGTTTTTTGACGCCATACTTTAGTTAGGTTTTAGTTAGTTCAATTAGTTTAGAGTTTTTTGTATAACTGTAAATAAATATTGTATATAGTTAGTAATAAATTTTGGAATTTGGATAGTAATGATTAATAAAAATATATATACGATGTAACAAACTTCTGTACTTTAAAATGATATCGTGATATCGAAAAGGATATCATCGCATGGGATTGAAAGACGCATCTAGCCATATGACGTGGCATATTGCGGTAGGCAACAGCATGTCAAAGGACGCCTTGTGCTGGTGGCGGCACCCATCGTGAGTGCTGGACACAATACGTTACGGCACCGCATAGCAAATATTTCGGGGCAGATAGTGCGCCGAGAGGTAACTGTCCCGACCTACAAGTTGTAGGTTAAGTCAAACCCAGACGCATTATTTCATCACCCCTGCTCTCAAAACGGTGATGGAAAACATCGTGAGGAAATCGGCATGTCCTAGAACCAAAAATTCGAAGACATGTGACATCCTCCAATCCGCATTGGGCCCGCGTGGTGGATTATGGCCTATTCCCTCTAGAGTGAGTCCCAACAGTGGGAACATTAAAAAACCGATGCTAAAAACGGTGCGGTGCCACAATGCGCCCTTTGTTGTGACATATAAACAACTGAGCGGTGCCGCTCCGATATTACAACGTTTTACCCTTTATATGTTCTGTGGTTTTATTCATCGCGCCCCGTCAGTGCATTGTGTAAAATGCCACAGATATTTTTATGTACCTAAGACGACACGTCCGCTACCGTAACGCATCGAGTGTTCCGGCGTTGAGAACAGTATTTCATAATTTCGTAAGTATTTTTCTAATTTTTGCTCATCGTACATATATAAAGCAATTAAATGAACTATTGAACTCACCTCATGATTTTCAACTTTTCATAGATTATTATCAATCCAAAATCTTCTTTTAACCCTATAATTACCTTATGCATCTAAACGCAGTAGAAACTACCGAGGCATCCGAGGTGTATATACTTCGAAGTAACGCAGAATGCCGTGGCAAGGCGCTAGAAGGTCGTGGTATAATACCTAAGAAAAAAGAAAATGCGGCAAAGAAAAAGAGGTGTGAACTTTCAGTATATTACAAAGTACTCTGGGGTGTGAACTGTATTTTGCGATTATAGTATACTAGACAGCTGCGTGACAAATTGTAATGTTGAATTGGACCGTAGATGGAGCCATTTTAGGATTATTATAGACAGAGAAAACAGCTCGGAGTGGTAGAAAAGTTGCACTTAACCCTTGAATTAAATTGATTTGCCATAGAACTAGTGTACGCTGACTGACGGCAAAATACTTTGCCATACTATCCCGGTCTGCTTAAGCTTTATGATGTTATAAGCAAGGTCCATTGTTAAAACGTTAAAACAGCCTGCAGGGGGTCATAGAAAATTAACTCAACACTATAATGTATGAAATTACTTCTTGAAACAATACATTTATGACCCACATTAAACTTTCATGAACAATCTGCTTACAATGTTAATTATGACCGCCATATATTAGTTGCTTAGAAATAATAACTGCTTCAATGTTGATGATGTTGACCATAAACGGGTTATTTGAGATAACTTAGTCAGGACTAATAACATCATAAGTTTATTATAATAATAAAATAATAAAATAAAATAATAAAAATGTTTATTTCAATTACAGTTAAGTTACAGCAAACACGAGTTGGAGATCACCTTTTAAGCAATGAGATGCTTGTGTTAGGTGACTCCGCACTTCCTCTTAACATTAAACAGTGTGTGCAATTGAAAGTATAGGAGAATACAAAATACAAATACAAATGAAAGAAATATGAAGGTACAAAACAAAGTAGCGCACTTGTGTAGTGTATGCGAATGGGTATGTGTAAGTGTGTGTGAGTGTGTGTTTGTGTATGTGTGTGCAAAAGCGTGGGTGTGTATTGTGTATGGTATGATTTAATGAAGTTTAGTTTTATGTTAGCCCTGCGACCTTGTCTTGGGATCGGGAGAAGCCAGAAGCAGCTTCCTCCACTAACGATTTGGACTATACAGATTATATCTATATCATAGTGTCATAGTGGCGATGAAACCAAAGCCTCAATGTCGTCGTAGGTTTTATTCGTAAGCCAGTCACACACAGCTAGTTTACAGTCACGGAGTTTCAAGGGAAAAATGTTTAGCTCTTTATTCAGGAGGTTGTACAAGTGTGAAGATTGCCTTTCATATTGCCTCGCTATTTCATATTGCCATTGCTAAGTTTATTACCTAAATAATGTTTAAGCTTATGCTTGATTACGATCTCACTAGATGGTAAGCAGTGATTCTTTCGGTCCCAATCCCAATGGCCGTGGAGCAATGCAAATGCAGGATGCAAATGCAATACAAGGTGAACCTGGTAAGAGTTGCAAGAAGCACAGAACCATTAATTATGGAGACACTTGGTGGAGGCCTAGAAGTCCAACAGTGGATGTCTTTCGGCTAAAATGATGATGATGATGGATCAATCGCGTTCTCTGTCGAATGAGAAGTATCAGACTTTTATTGACTAAAACCTAATCCTATGTTCCTTGAAATTGCTCTTTACGTTTCAAACCCAAGGCCAACTCTTTTCAACAATCCCTAAATTACACCTTAGTTCGACGTCTGAATTGAGGAAATTTCGAAGCAACCAACTTTTCCCCGCTGTTTGGGCTCTGTCAGCGCGCAGCCTTAATATTCTCGTTATAATTTCCAGCAAACATTAACTAAATTAGCTAAATAAATCTTCCCTAACGAGGTAAACCAAAACAACATACCGTTTTGTGAACCAATAAGAAAATTATAACTGAAAAGGGAAGGAAAGTTTACGGCAATTAGGGGGGAAACACACGCACGTTTGCATGTGAAAGGTAACGAATAAGGTGGGTTAGGCAGTAACGTGTGTCAAGGACCTTATATTATCGATACTTCGATGAAATTATACCTAGGTGAAAATTGGTGTGAAACAAAACAGAAGGTTTTTATATATTAATCGTGTTTTATGGTGTCGTGTTCGGCCCTGCGAAGGTGTAATACAAGTGAAAGAGTTAATCGCAACTGTGAGGAAGCGGACATTCTTAGGCCACAACCACCATCGCAGGAGTCGCAAGACTACTCCCTGGCACCATAAGTGATGGCTGGCCGACAACGTCCAACTCACCATCTGGACGTCCGGTAAGGGCCATGTCAGAATTAAAGGCTCATTGCGTTCACCACAACCCCCAGAAATTTCAGCAGTGGAATGTAAATTCACGGTAGCCTTACAACGCAAAAGGCACCTGAAGAACACTGATCGATACACCCAAGAGCGGGAGAAGCCATTTGTTGAATGCCTACTTTAAAAAAATGGTTTTATCGCTAGTATAACAGTTATTATAACAGATATTAATTTCTTCCATGTTTGGAGTTAGGTGGAACAGAGAGTTCTCTCCCTCCGACCGGACGGGTGTTATGTCCGGTGGGCTACTGCCCGATAGATGATATCGGGCTGTTGTATCTATTCAATTTTTTTTTTTTTTAATAATAATATTCCACACAAATTGCGCGGAGAATTTTGCTTGCGCGATGTAGGATTCTGTGACATCATATGTAGTAGATGTCACTACACATGTGCATAAACAGCGTTCATTAAATCGTAATCCAGTTTACCTATAAGAACAAAAAAAAAAAACAAACTTTAACTTTAAATAAAAAGACATCCTCCACCTATCTCGAACAAAATCGTCATAATTGTGCCATTAGTACAGATAAGTTCGTCTCAAACGGGAATGTGTTACAAGCTTATTTATTACCGCCATTACTCGTGAGACGGTTTCCTTATCAGGCTGCGGTTCTTATCTCTCTACGTTTGGTACAAACCATTTGGTTTTGGATACCAGAGTCATTTTTTAAAGGTTAGTGGCGCAACCTGGTTAGCACTTCAACTAAGTAATACGGTAAAAGTTCGTTTTGACATAAAAAAGACCCTAGAATGTAACTTGGAACGAAACTGAAATAATAATATAATAATTAATGACATAAAGTAGTTTTTGGCACGTTAAATAATACTAGTATGATGGAATATAAATATTGCACAGTATTCTTTACTTGATAGTAATTATGTCTTTTATTTTTTGACCACTTTAACTGTCTACTAAGTCATAAGCACTAAAACAGTATATTATCAACAGTGTACACTTGGTTTTTGGCTTGTTTTGCAATAAGCTTTAAATCTGTGACTTAAAATTTGCGCTTCAAATATGAGGAGGCATCACATTCAATCCGAAATTGGGCATTTGCCTCCTGAAGTGTCGTCTGATTGACTGATCTTGAGTTTCTTGATTAGTGCCAGTCATCGCGGACTTGAAACGCGAAGGCCAGCTGAAGGACCACAGGTAAAATATAGCCAGTAATATCTGACGCACCTTCTTGCTCCACCCGGAGTGGGAGGAACTATTTGTGTAAACACGAAAAAACGACGTTTTCAGAATGGATGGGTTCGATAGATAAAGTGGCGCCAGTGATTGAAAAGTTGAAAAGGTATCGTTTGTCTTTGTATGCTCATGTGAAGAGAAGGGATGAAATGCATGTTACTCAAAGAATTATAAGTATAAAATGAGGGAAGGAGAGGGAAAGGAAGATCTATCTTTCTGGATTTTGTGAATAGTGATATGAAAGAGAAGGGTTCCTAATGTTACTATCACTAACTGATAGTGTGACGGATGACAAGACAGAATTAAATAAAAGAACATGTTGCGCCGACAAGGACAGAAAGACAATGATGATGATGATGATAAAAAGGCTCGATAATGGATGGAACAGTTTGATATTAAGTCAATGTTGATCAACCATTTACACACTGATTCCGACAAATGTATGTCCATTCATTCAACTCATACATCAAACATTTACTTAGGTTAACCACAAGCCCTTCAAATTAATGAATCAAAAATCCAACTCCTCCATAATGACGTCATGTGACGTATGATCTTACAAGATGGCGTCCGCACAAAATAATTACTTCCCGTCAAAGGTTTTTTAAAGACGTGCGGCGACGCCGACGCGGTTTCCTTTGATAAATGGGAGAGAACATGTGTGGGGAGGAAATGTCTTTACTAATGTACTTTATTCTGAGTGGAGGGGATGTGGTAAGTATTTGAGAAATAATGAGAAATACCTGGAGATTATTTGGGACTGTACATGACTGTAATGTGTGTAGGTAAATTTATAAAAATCTCGTGTCATAGTTTGTGATAACAAACAAACTTCTCTGAACAAGCTTGACCGATTTTTAGGAATTTTTTTCGTGTAATTATTTGGTTAAAAACAATTTAAAAAAAAAAATACTTAAAAAATGAAAGTAAAAGTATAGATACGAGTAGCGGAGCATTTTTTTTTTTCAAATATGTTGGGGTCGGTGTTTTCTAACTGAACACTTTGAAAAGAAACACCGAAATGTACTCAGACGTCCCAGTGGATTTGTAAGTTTAGGCAATATCTTGCATAGATCAATCATACTAATCATTAACTTCAAAATAAGGTAAAAAAATATAATATGTATTTGAAAGAAAATAGATATTCTAATATGTCGTGTTACTGATATAGTTGTTTGTCGATCTTTTCCTAATTATCGGATTTTTATGAAATATTTGGTGTATATTTGAAAGGTCTGAGAATAGATTGTAGACTACTTTTTATCTTCCTACCCCCACGCCCATTTATTCTTTGATAATAATTTATATGAATGAGCAACATTTCTCAGGTCAGCTAGTAATCAATAAAAAAATAAGTACCCAATATATTTAAATACGAGTAAATACTTAGCACGAACATAAAGATAGATACGAAGTACCTACGAGTATATCTATGGACGTCACGTACGTAGCATTGTAGCTACGGCGTAGCAGTCCTCATTACGTGACCGCTACGAGCTACGCTTTCGTAGCACTTATTCGACCCGCTATGTTAACAAATGTTTAACTTCTTCCAACGACAATTGACATACAGTTGTATGTCATGCGTAAGTCGGCACAGGACTGTGGACAAACAAAATTACATTTTATCAACGATAACGACTTTCGAAAAGTCAACAGCGCTATTTCAATAGCGCTTTTCAATTCAATTAATTTTGTTTTTGTGATCAATATTGTTGATAGAAGACTTTCTATAGATATGATATCGTTTAGACAGAGTGACAACCCTGTCTAAACGATATTATCAGTTTTGCCCATGTAAAAGCAGAAAATATAATTATGCCTATCTTACTTAAAGATAAAAATAGCATTTTACAGATTACAGGACCGACTTTTACAGTTTATTCATTGCAAACAAAAATACAATTATTTCCTATTTGTTATAGATGTATGCACGGTAGATGGCGTCAAAAGCTTCTAGAGTGGCGACCGCGTACCGAAAGACGCTGCGTGTACTGAAAGGCCTCGTGTAAGATGGATCGTTGACCTGTTGGAGATCGCAGAGAACTTGGGGATACATTGGACGAATTGTCGATTTTATTAGTCTGGCTTTTGACTGTCACTTGGTTTATGTATTTGTAACATATGTGTAGGTGTACGTATATCGACTAAAATGAGGACAGTTGTAATACATAATACATTGAATTCAAATGAACAAATACTTAATGTCAATTTTTCTCTTTGTTTTTGACGTGCAAGAGGGAGTATTTCAATTTCCATTTGCGTGCTAGGGATGTTGTAAATCTCTCAAAAGTCTCAGATACACTAGGGGACAAAATGTTCCCCATGAGGCAAAACAATAAATGTCCATGACTTTGTAAAGACAAAATATTGCAATACCACCGGCCACCAGCACCAGTACGTTATAATGTAGTATACTTAATATGTCTGTCATGTTGGACAAGGAAGTTTACTATAACAATAGCTAGCAAGCCTTCATTAGTTATGGGCCAATGTTTTTGTTTCCCCGACTGAACACCTGTACCTGAGAAACGAGATACAATAGTAAAATAATAACAGCGCGGTCTCATGCGACCGGTCGGGGATTCATAAATATTTAGTTTTCTTTTTGCTTTATAGTAGTCGTATCTATAATTACGGTTAGTAGTGCATGAGTATGGGTACGTAGCACCTGATAAATAAACAAAGCATGTACGGAAATCGTATACAATTTTCATTGAACAAAAATTCCTAAAGCTTACCAACATTTCAGCACCAACATATGCCGTACATTATATTTATTACTCATTCTTTTTACTGCCACTTCAGGGTTCTATAAAAATATCATTCCCGCACTAATCTAAAAGTTATTACCTCGGTACTACCTACATGACATCTACGAACCTACGTACGGTCCAAGAATGATAAAATGTTCAGGAATTTTCAGACCAATCTCTTTGTCACATAGCGCGCGTAAGAAACCTTTTTCGATGTGACATTTTCGCGTTCATTATTTTGACAACGTTGTACGAGTAGTCGGGGAAATAATAAAGTGTTTTGGGGTAAGGAGAACAGAGTGTAAAGCCTCGCAAAATTCTGTTGAAAAAGAAGGATGCTGTGACCAGACGGGTGTTTCGTCTGAGCCGGGCATCTGTCCGATAATGGGCTGTTGTTTATGTTCTAACTACACGGAGAACTCTAATACTACGATGCAGGATTTTATAGTTTTTAGTTCCAATGTGACTTCGAAGACGTGGCTACAGGTGCATGTAAAATTTAAATGGGTAGGGCACATTGCTCGCAAAGCAGATGGCAACCGCGTTTCAAAAGACGCGTTGGAAGGCCTTCCATAACGTCTACTAACGTAATATTAAGTACAAATCTCCTTTGAGTGGACGATTTTAAGGTTCTAATGAGAAAACATAGATTCCAAACTACAAACTGAAAATAATAATACGTACAAACATAAAGGTAGAAAGGGGTAGAAAAATAACTCATTGATATTCAAATAACTCACCTAATTAATATATTTGCGCCATTTGAAGTTCTTTGCACTTGCAGCAGTCGCTCCCGCCCATCCTGCCATACTCAGAAGAATTTACCCACATTAAATAAACAAATATGAAAATATCCCCAATCCCCAGCACAGCAATCAAAATGATTAATACTGTAATTAAAATACCACATTAAAACAATCACCTATTTTGATCTAAAGTACATTGTTTCTAAAGCATTGTGCTTACACGTACTGATAACAGCTTTAATTAAAACTTTTATGAATGAAACCCTGATTCAAAGGACAGTAAAATTATTATAACAGCAGCTGAGCACATTAATAAAGGCCCATTGAGGCCCTTTTAAAGGCCCTTTGAAAGGACCTCGTTGACGTCAAATCGATATTGAATTAAAGAGTAAGATTTTGTTGCTTAGTAATAGCTTTTTGGCTTTTCAGCCTTTTAATAAATAATTAATTGCTGAAAAGCAAAAGGTTTGTACTACACTTCATTAGTACGCGCCGCTGCGTAATTACTTATTGAATTTGTAATATTACAGAAATCATCATCTACCTAGCCTATTCCCAACAATTTTGGGGTCGGCTTCCCCTCAAGCCGGATTTAGCTGCATAACAGTATTTTACTAGGAGCGGCTGCCTATCAGACCTCCACAACCCATTAACTGGGGTAACACGGTACTTCATGGCAAGACTGGAGTCAGATTTACTGGCTTCTGACTATCCGTAACGACTGCCAAACATCTACAAATGACAGCCGGAACCAACGGCTTAACGTGCATTCCGAGGCACGGAGGAAACTCGTTATGTTAAGATGGTCACCCATCCACAGACCAACCTTGGCAAGCGTTGCTCAACCTTGAAGATCGACCTGTGCGGCTGTTATTATCTAGCCACGAGCTTTACCTCGTTTCATGTTACAGAAAAAATTTACAAAATTAGTTACTAGAGACTTTACATTAGAAATATATACAATATGAAACCGCAATATTGCACACCCTTTTACACGCTAATTAGAAAATTAATTTGCAATCATAATTCAAGTGCTGGACTGTTAATTAAATGCACTTTGGAAGTGTTTCATTAAGAAATTAATTAATACTAATTAAAGGCAAATAATATCATAATTGCTGCACTATACAAATTTATTCAGTAGATGGTTCTGAACTTTGCGATTATTATTTAACCAGTGAAAAAGAGTATCCGATGTGCTTTTCCAGGACTTGGTCTCCACGTAATTCGTTCAGCCATTCATGCGTGAATAAGTGGCAAACACATACAGACACACCTAGAAGCTTTCACTTTAATCATATTATTTATTATTTAATGATAATTAGTGCGATTTGTAGATCTTTAGCAGTCGTTACGGATAGTCAGAAGCCAGTATATCTGACTCCAGTCTTTCCATGAAATACCGTGTTACCCCAGTTAATGGGTTGTGGAGGTCTGGTAGGCAGCCGCTCCTCGTAAAATACTGGTATTCAGCTAAATCCGGCTTGACTGGAAGCCGACCCCAATATAGTTGGGAAAAGGATAGGCAAATGATGATGATGATTAGTGTAATCTGAAAAACATAGCCCTCCTCTGGTGCTTTCGGACAATTAAGGATACAATCACTAATTTATGATGAAACTGAAACTAGTAGCCAAACAAACTAGGGATCTAGAGTGAGTCCCTAGGCCCCAAACTAAATTGTTGATGTAAAATTGTATTAAACTGTATTGTGTATATTTTTTTCTCACTAATAGTAAACTGATCAATTTTAGATAAGAACCCCAAGAAATATACTTTTATTTCGTAAATATTTTGTAGCCTAAGGCCTCTTGTACACGGCAAATAAAACGTACCGTGTGACTGCGATACAACAATGATGAAACTCTAAGTATAGTGTATAGATCTGAGAGAGCTCAGTGACAACACTGCGTGCCGTGACTAAGGACGGCGAATTCACCGTGGCTACGTACGGAGTAAAAATGTACCGTGTACTTAGGCCCTTTTCTTGTGATCTGTCTCTGGCGACTGTCAGCTGTTATTTTCAGTTTCGTAATTTACGAGTATAGTTAATTAATTATATTACAGTTCCACAACGTTCCACACAACGCCATCTAGTCCCAAGTTAAGCAGAGTTTGGGTTATGGCTACTAGATAACTGATAAACATACTTATATAATATACTAGCTTTTACCCGCGGCTTCGCTCCCGTCAAATGACTACCCTACATATCCTACGCTACTCTACCCTACCTTCCCTACACTACACTACCCTACACTACACTACACTACCCTACATATCCTACGCTACTCTACCCTACCTTCCCTACCTACCCTACACTACACTACCCTACACTACCCTATACTACCCTACACTACCCTACACTACCCTACACTACCCTACACTACCCTACACTACCCTACACTACCCTACACTACCCTACACTACCCTACACTACCCTACACTACCCTACACTACCCTACACTACCCTACACTACCCTACACTACCCTACACTACCCTAAACTACCCTACACTACCCTACACTACCCTACACTACCCTACACTACCCTACACTACCCTACACTACCCTACACTACCCTACACTACCCTACACTACCCTACACTACCCTACACTACCCTACCTACCCTACTTTACCTAACTTTTTTTTTTTTAGAATTTTCTCTCCGTAAGAACCATCATTGAACTTCAAGGGACATTTTAAAAAAAGAATCAGCCAAATCGGTCAAGCCGTTTTCATGTGATGTCGTGACAACGGAAAACGGGTTTCATTTTTATATATATAGATTTTCTTATGTATGTTTACATTATTATAGATAAATTACACCCAGACACAGAACAAATGACCGTACTCATCACACAAACATTCCCTCCGGCATAGAAGTCAGGGCCACTAACCACTAGACCAACAGGCCAATCTAATTATTTGAAACTAATTACTAGTAATCTTATTCAATATTTTTAAAGTTAGTAAGCCGACATAGAAAACTCATAATTACGTGGGCCTGTAATTTGACTTTTGTCAAAGCAATTCTGAGTAATTTTCGTGTCAACAATTTCCTTATATTCATTATTTTAATAAGCCAACGTGATAAGGATCAGATTCGTCATTATTTTTTGTACACTTTTATTACAATTATAGCTTACGTAAG
This sequence comes from Mythimna separata, assembly GCA_030763345.1. Taxonomy (NCBI): domain Eukaryota; kingdom Metazoa; phylum Arthropoda; class Insecta; order Lepidoptera; family Noctuidae; genus Mythimna; species Mythimna separata. Next base: position 11,735,277 of record CM061168.1, read on the forward strand.
ATATTTTGATTTATATTATTTTAGGATAAGTATAGGAACTCACTATTTTCATAGAATTCTTTCTGCCGAGACCATCCGAACCTTTTTCGTTCGGTGCGGCTCCTGATATGTATTGCGGATGAATTTTATTGTGTAAGAAGTAATATGAAAGAATGAGGAGTAAATGATAGTATGACGAGCATGACTGATGACAGGACAGAAGGGAAGAAAGAAACGTATTGCGCAGACCCCAAATAACACGGGTCAAAAGCTGAAAGATGACGATGATGATTGGGGTCAGAGTAATCAATCAATCAATCAATCAATAATGTTTGTTTAACCGGATTCCAGTATTTTACATCATACCTTCACATTTGGGTCATTCCGTGGTTTTGTGCAAAAAGCAATTCCAGACGAAAATACCCATGTATTTATTAGAAAAAGTGAACTGATTTTTGGTTAGAGAATAAAGATATAATAATTTTAAAAGTAATATCGCTAATATTACATATTTTTTATTAAACATTTAAAAAAAAAATCTAAAACTGCCTGTAAAATCATTCCTCTCCGTTTCCAACTAGGGACTTCGGCAGTTCTTTTGATGTTTACTTATCTAAATTCGAAATTATGACTTTAAATAAAACCCAATATTAAAGCTAAAGGACTGAACTACAATTTATGTAATTTAGTTTTCAATTTATTGCAATCTATATACGTAAAAAACTCCTTTTTCGAATTGTCATAAAAAAAAAATCATCACCATCCGTACACACAAACTTCTTAATTTAAGAGAATATGAGACGTTCTCCGTTACGATTCACGTCAAAACGCGTTTATACTAGTTAGTCGGCCCTGGTAACAGAGACGAGTGGATGTTGCGCGCACTGTGGAAAAAAATATTTACGATCCTCTAATTGTAACCGGTGTTTCGTCAGTAAATCAGCTCATCACCTTCCTTCGATTTCTCAAGGTACAGTTATAAATAAATTATTATAAATACGTAATATGTATATTTCTTAAAGTCATATTAGACCTGTTTTAAGATAAAATATTTAATGTTTTGTGCAACGAAGTTATCAATAAAAAAGGTGAAATTTTTCATTCATCTCCTCTGCATTACCATCCGTTCCGTCCATTTTTTTGCGGGAAGGTAATGAATAATTTTGGAAGGGAATGAAGATTTTTTTTTAATGAATGTGTTCCAGTATGTATAGTGTATTATCTATATGAGACATGTTTTTTCGGGTTCCTTATGTCACTGCGAAACATGACGATTCAATTTTTAGTATATGTACTTCGAATTAATTATTAATTAGTTAATAAGTTACATACAGTTACCCTAGTTCATTACAATCCAGACAGTTTTCATCGCCATCCTGTTACTGATTTTCAACTGTCCATATTAAGTAAGTAAATAATATAAAGAAGTGCCTTCCACTTTTTATGAATGTGACGACGTTTTTAACTCGAATTAAAAAAATAAATATGTTAAATCTAAAATTTTTTTTTTATTCCGCGGATCGTCGCAATTTGCACGAAACGACGGAATCACCCATTTCGAGTTCCCGATATTTCGACGCTGTTGCAAGCGCCATGATCGCGGGATGACTGGAGAGTGCGGGTGGATGGAAAAAATTGCTAAGAGACAAACATTACATACCCAGGCTGACAAGAGAAGCAATTGAAATAAGAAAACACAAAAATTTCAATCGAGAGGATGGTTTCAAATTGTCAAGTACGTGGAATCCAGTTGTGAACATGCTTAAAAGGGGGATCCGGCATCATAACAAAGACTCCGAAAAACTTGGTGACACTGTGAGTGTGTTTTGCCGTGATTTAGTGTCGAGTTGCAATAGTGCGCGTAGCAAGAGACATAGGAAGAGGGTAGACAGATTTGTCTGCTCTTAGCAATTTTTTCTATCCACCCGCACTGTCCAGTCATCCCGCGATCATGGCGCTTGCAACAGCGTCGAAATATCAGGAACTCGAAATAATTAAAAATCACGGAAGATATCCAGTAAGTGATACCTTCACATTTCTGACCTCTACAACTAAGAAATTGGGTATAATGTTGGGATGGTACTTGTTATTCAGCGATAAACCGTTACTGACTATCAAAGCTCACGTAAGCTAATTAATTCTAGCTTCTGCCAGCGGCTTCGGTCGCGTGAAAATAGGTTACTCCATACAAACATTGGATCTCCGTTTCATCCCATTAGTCATAATCATCCAATGACTTCTTCTGCTCTAGGGTGAAGCGTGAGTGAATGTCAGACTTTGCATTCCAGAATCACGTCTTCCCATTCAGAAATTCCTTTTCGACACAGTGAGACGTTGTAACTAGTACTCGTAAGTACTAAATTACACCTACCTAAAAAGATGTAACAAACGCAAACTTCTTAAAGTCTACCTATTTGTTCATCATCATCATCTGCCATACGTAGCCTTTTCCCAATTATATTGGGGTCGGCTTCCGGTCAAGCCAGAAAGCCAGTATGTTACGACGAGCAGGTGCCATCAGACCTCCACAACCCATTAACTGGGGTAACACGGTACTTCAAGGCAAGACTGGAGTCAGATTTACTGGTTTCTGACTATCCGTAACGACTGCCAAAGATCTACAAATGACAGCCGGGACCTACGGCTTAACGTAGTTTCCAAGGCACGAAGGAAACTCGTTATGTTAAGATGGTCACCCATCCACAGACCAACCTCGGCAAGCGTTGCTTAACCTTTAAGATCGACCCGTGCGGCTGTTACTATCTAACCACGAGCTTCTCTTAACTAAGTACTAAATTACACCCAAAAAGATGTAACAAACGCAGACTTCTTTAGCCTACCTATTTGTTACCCCACCTGAAAAAGAACAAAACTCGACCATCCGTTTAAGTTTAAAAATGCGTAAAACTAAAACGATACCAACTTGTAACTCCAAATGGAAGGCTGCAAGAACTTCGAAATGTGCTTTTAACTTTAAATATATTATACTTTGGCAAGTTAAAATATCTTCAAACTTTCGGAGGGCTGTCTCCCCAGGAGAAATGTGACAATGTCATAATTATACAGGGACTCTGAAATTCATAAGTCGGCGGGTTTTCATTCAAATGTAGGCCTGAAATATATTCGGAGTTGTTTTTTTTTACTGTCGAATTATACGGTTCAATGAAATTGATTTATTTTGATTGAATGACTTTGAAAAGATAAGTAATGACAGTGAATGATTTATTTCGTATTTACTTGTGAATCAATTGGTTTTTTATTCAAATTGTAAAGCAAAAGTGAATGGTATTACGGCTGCGAGATTATTCAAAAGAGTTACCGTGGCGACCAAATGGGTTTTTTTGTCTGTTCTGAGCAACTGCTCCCTAGTTAATTTCAATTTTTTTTATTTATTAAATGCTTTATGCACATAGAAGTACAGAGGCAGAGTTAATGCCTTAGGCCAAATTGTTGTTGATATACTCGTAGAACCCTTTTTAGGAAGAGCAGATTGTTATCAATAATTGCGTTTTTTACAGGAATGGGTTCTGTCTCCTAAATAAAAATACCAAAAAAATTCTACTTAAAAATATTTAGTTATTCATACTACTGATCTTCTAGAATAATTCATAGTAACATATTGTTATAAAAAAAATCACCAAAGGAAAAACCCTATTCTACAATAAGTACTTGAAACTGTCACTTACGCTGTTCTTTCGGAAAATCAGTAAGAAATCAACTATCAGGCAGTTACCCGGACCAGACACTATACTCGCATGGTCGCTGGATCCTTCCCTTTTAATGGAGGTTTATGGACACCTGGTTCCGCCACTCTCTAAATAATTACACTTCCACTAACAAATCTTTGAGACTCATTCTAGTCTATACTTAATATAAAAGAGGTAAAGTTTGTTTTTTTTGTTTGTATGAGGTAATCTGTGGAAGTACTGGTCCGATTGCTAAAATTTTTACACCAATAGAAAGCTGCTGTATTCCTGAGTGGCATAGGCTATATTTTATGTACGCGGGCGAAGCTGCGGGCTGAAGCTAGTCATTTATAATTTCCATTCCAAAGCTTTCGGTAAACACAACACTCCTATATTCATGGTACCTGCAACATTCTCGTCACTGTCACTTTCCCAATATTTTCCCGAACACATTTTTCTTCGCATCGCTCTTATCTCGCCACTTTAGGCCACACGTTTCCATTCAAAAGGCAATTTGTTCTTTCTCAAACATTGAGTGGGGACATTCGTGCATCGTTATTTGCGGCACACTGGGGATTGCCCGAATGCCCGTTTTGCCCGCGTTGCCCAGCCCGTTTTTGCCCGTAAAGTCCTTTTCACACGTTGCATTCCCAAAGGAGTTACTTTTTTCCCAGTTTTTGCGTGTAAAGTGCAATGTTGGCCAAGTCTTGTTTATTTTATAAAGCCCGTCAAAACTCGTCTTAACAGTTACTTTGAAAAATATCTTCCAAGAGTTTTGAGTGTTAATAAAGTAGAAATGGTCTTTTCTTTTCCAAGCTGAGTTAAGCTGATTAACGGGCTTCAGTTTTATCAAGAGATTACAGATTTAATGTTCTAAGGATAATTAATTCGGTCTAGTCGTTTTTGTTTCTTTTGTTATCTTTAAGTTAGTTCATAGTACTGAACTTCACTTTAATGACTATCAATCTTAAAGTGAATCTTTGTTTAAATGAGACATCATATTTGACTTTCACCTCTTTTTTTTTAAGGTAATCGGGTGATCATCAGAATAACTTCTCCCGCTCTGGGCGGAGGGAGGGCGTTTCAGACATCTATTAACTAAAACCCACTCCTATTCCTTCTTTTCCCTAATTCCAGGGTCCTAGGGGTTGTCTTTCGTCAACCCAGGCCGACTTTTCCCTCTGTAAGGTTTGAGTCGACGTTTGACGGAATAATGCTTCGTGTTTGCGAAAACAGGCGTCGAGTCATAGAATGGGGATTGTCTGACATCTTGGAGGACCTTGATTACGCCGATGATCTTTGCCTCTTGAGCCACACCCACGCTGACATGCAGGCTAAGTTGGACGATCTGAGTCGGGAAGCAGCAAAAACTAGCCTTAAAATAAACATCCGAAAGACACAGGAGATGAGAGCTGGTGTCAGGAATCCCTCACCGTTGATGTTGAACACAGAGGTAGTGGAACGCGTACAAAAATTCACATACCTAGGAAGCGTTGTAACAGAAACCGGAGGTAGTGAAGAGGACATCGCTTCACCGATCGCCAAAGCCCGAGCAACCTTCGCGCAGCTGAGACCTGTTTGGCAGTCGCGGAAACTGACCCGAAGGATTAAACTCAAAATCTTCGGGTCCAATGTCAAACCCGTACTGCTCTACGGGTGTGAAACGTGGAAGGTCACAAAGGACATCTCTCGCCAAATCCAAGTTTTCGTCAACCGCTGTCTCCGTCGCATCCTCGGAATTTACTGGCCCGAGACAATATCAAACGTGGAGCTGTTGGAAAAATGCCACGAGAGTCCGATCAACCACCAGATCAAGCGTCGCAAGTGGAGATGGATTGGCCACACGCTTCGAAGGGATTCCAATCACATACCCAAACAAGCTTTGGACTGGAATCCCCAAGGAAAAAGAAAGCGTGGCCGTCCCCGTCAAACTTGGCGTCGCACCGTGTTGGCAGAAGCGGCGAGCAACGGAATGACGTGGAGCGAGGTGAAGCGGGAAGCTCAAGACCGTTCGCGATGGAGGATTACTGTGGACGCCCTCTGCCCCATCTAGGGGACATAGGACATTAAGTCAAGTAAGTCAAGGTTTGAGTCGCGTTTTACTGACTAAAATATACAGGTATCCTTCAGCCTTTGCGATCCAGTGACGCAGTAGCCGGACGGTGAACTACGCATTACTCATCGTCCACTACCCAGTGCCTACGGCGGCCGAGAACCACCTTGTGGGAGGTATTCTAACGCTACGTCTTCTGGTACGAGGTCACCACTCCAGAACCTATCGGTACTATTGACCATCTGTTCTACGAACATTATGTCTTGCCCTCTGCCACTTAAGTTTGGTAATTCTTCAGGCTGTGTCAGTAATCTTCATTCTTCTGGTGATATCTTCATTGCAGATGCTATCACGTAAGGAAACTCTGATCATAACCCTCTTCATTGCTCTGTCAGTTCCTGATGCAGTTGATGTCGTCAAATCTATGATTGAACTCAAACAAATTCCACATAGTCTAGACTTCTTGGGCACTATCGACCGTCTGTTCTAGAAGCAATATGTCAATGCCACTTATATTTTCTTTCTGTTCAGTCGGCTCCTAGTTATCCAGGATTTACTGTATCAGGACGACGTATAACAAAAAGGTAGTAAAACAAAAAATGGATCAATAAATTGACCACTTAAAACGTTCTGCTCCATAAATATTTTATAAGCAAGACTGGTCGTGAAAACATATTTTTATATTATACTGATTGGGGTATAAAATATTGTCGAAACGGTAATAAAAATTAGGTGCCCGTCGTCTATATAGATTGCCGGAGTAAAATAAGTTTTTAAGTTAAAATTCGGTTCTTAGCGACCGCGACCCACGACCGCGAATGGATCACGCGACTCACTGCTTAGTATGGGTTTGTTTAGTAATCCATACAAATCCATGCTAGGCAGTGAGTGTCGTAAAGAAAAGAAAGATAAGGAAGTCTCGGAAGAGTACTGAAGATCTTTGAAATCTTTTAAGGGTAGTCTAAGTGTATCGATCTAGTAAGGCCACTTGAGCTAGACTGAAAATACTAGTAGCAATGCTTTGTTTGTTCAATGGTACCTCACGTTTTTGCTAACGAGATCCAATGTACTTCAATTATTTTGATAGAAATTACAATTATTCGCCTCATCCATCCAGCGAGGCCTTCGGTTCTATTACGCTCGGAATACTAACTAAAATATAATTGAATTGTATCCGTCTGGTTTATGTATACCTTTTCTTGATATTCGCCTTTTTTGACGTTACTCCTACTCTAGTAATTACTTATCTATCGCAGGTATCCTTAGTAGGTATACGTATTTTTAAATGGGAAAGAATCGTATGTATGACTTTTTGTGTCAAACTTTTTCTAACTAAAATTCCATTGTTCCTTGTTTGCCTTTGTTCCAGAGCCCTGGGTTTTCCTTCCAGAAGCGAACCCCAGTGATGTCGACCCTGCTGGATCCCTACGGTTTTCCTAACATAATGAGGCGCACATGGAACACTACGCACTTTCGATGACTTGGGCTTGATCCGGTCAATTACCGGACAGTAGACAGCAAGCAAGGCAAAGCAAAAAAGAAGGTGAACCAACGACCTGGCGAGGGTCGCGGAAATCCGATGGATGCGAGACGCCCAGGACCGGTCACTGTGGCGACGCTTGGGGGAGGTCTATGTCCAGCAGTGGACGTCTTTCGGCTGAGATGATGATGAGACAGCAAGCTTCCCATTGCTCGCTGTGTCATAGGTGCGTTCAAAACCGAATACAACAGACAATTATCAGTTGGACACACAAATACTTGTTGCATGCGGCATATAAACCTGCAACACGCAGATGTACCATCCGTGTGGCTTAGAAAACCAAATTTTACTATTCAAATCGCTTTAAAACGACTTTTCAAAACTATATCACGGACAGTTCAACAAATCTAAAATTCTACAGTTACTGAGTTCTGAACAAATAGGTACCATTATAACAGTAACTTTAATTCAAAACCAAAAACAACTAACTAAACTCTGAAACCACATAAACTTTGAGCAAATTAACTGTAAGCCCTAACTCTCCTGTACCACGGTATATTATTACGAGCTTTCTAATTAACTGAACACCTAATTGACTAACTTTTTAAACAATTAGAACTAGTTATTTATATCATTTTGGTTTTTGCAGATCAGCAGGCCTAAACAAGTTAGAACCGTTTCGTGTAGAATCTCTTTCTACAATCAGTCAACCCCGGAAGTAATTTAAAACGACGACAAGTTGGTAGGTAATTTCTTAAGCGCTTATCAAAATTGTAACTTGGCTACTATTTATACTACACAACTATAAGATCTAGCGATCAACGCTGTGAACTTGATTACGAATTTTCTATTTTGTTGGTTCTGATCACGTGACTTAACGTTGAGAACAAACGTTCTCATCTACCTAGCCTTTTCCCTACTATAGTGGGGTCGGCTTCCAGTCAAGCCAGATTTAGCTGAATACCAGTATTTTACGAGTAGCGGCTGCCTACTAGACCTCCACAACCCATTAACTGAGGTAACACGGTACTTCATGGCAAGACTGGAGTCAGATTTACTGGGTTCTGACTATCCGTAACGACTGCCAAAGATCTACAAATGACAGGCGGGACCTACAGCTTAACGTGCTTTCCGAGGCACGAAGGAAACTCAGTATGTTAAGATGGTCACACATCCACAGACCAACCTTGGCAAGCGTTGCTTAACCTTGAAGATCACCTTGAGAACAGACGTTCTAATAGCGTTAATGGTTCTAGATTATCAACTTGCCTAAGCCTGCTATGTAAAGTCTATTGTCCACAGACGCTTAGTTTCAGAGACGTTTCATGATACGCCAGACAGTTTGAGTAGCTCAGCGTAAAGAACGCTGTCCACGAGGCGTATTACACACGTAAGTTTTCAATCATTTGTGATAGGTAGTGCCTTGGGATGGCTAAGACGTTTTGGTCATTTTTAACCGACTTCAAAAAGGAGGAGGTTCTGTTTTTAGCTGTACTAGTGTATTTTTTTTTAATTTATGTTCACCGATTTCTCGGTCGATTGTGAACTGATCTTGTTTTTTTATTTCATTGATAGTCCTCCTGAATTAGTCCCGTTGTAACTTTGTTATGACTTTATGATGAACTTCAGTTGTAATTTTTTTTTGTAAAAAGTTCTTTTTATAAAAATAAAATCATACTTTTGCTAGAGGTACGCCCGCCCCCAAGTATGAATTATGGTACGGCAATAGTCATGAAGCCTGCATGCAGCGAAGCGGCAACTACGCTGTAGTTGTCGTAGCGTGCTGTTGGCTGCTTCGCTGGTTGCACACCGCTTATCAGAGCTTCATCCTTTTGTATTTAAGCTGTGAGCAGCAGATGTACACCAAGTGTATAATGACGAATTCGCGTCCATGGGCACGGACAGTAGGCCTAACGGTCATGAAGAGCGCCCACACGTAATACATTTGCATACAACCACTCTTACGTGATTATGACGTTAAATTAAACATACGGCAATCTCTCTAGATATTTTGGTAACGCAGATATATTGTGAAAACATTTAAGTTTCTAATTAAAACAATATAAATACTTGGGTAAAACTAATTCAGTAAAGACCTCTATAAATCTTCTATTTTGCGTAGACAACCCTTCATAATCAGTCAAGTAAAGAAAATATATCTAAGGAAACCATACACATTTTTAATCAAGATTCTGTATGTACCTTTGGGTTAAAAAAACAGGTATTTCCTGGAACAAATTCTGAGAAATATTCATTTGAGTGAATCACAGTATATTGAGATGATCACCAATCTATAGATTCTACCTTCTGACGTCGACAACTGGTGATTAACCTAAAAGATCAACGGTTCTCATTATTTTAGCTGTAAATTCTTTTCTATAACTGACAGGAGGTTGCCTATGTAGAAACATTAAGTAAAAGGACAAAGACCACTACAGCCATAAAATATAAAAACAAAACATCTATAGTTGCGCTTCGTTCCGAAAAGTCAGCCGAAGTAATCGGCTTTACAGCGGAAGCTAAAAATAAAGTGCTATAAAGCGCTTCAGCGTACGTTGTGCATAAAAATGTCATGCAACATACATGGAACAAAGTATGCAGTACGAAATGCCGATGAAGCGGGTGAAGAATTTATATTGAAATAGTGTATAGGAATTTAATATGTATGCTTCTTTATTTTAAAGATATCACACTAATAATGGATAAAGTTCGTATATATATGTAGCTATGTATGTATGTGTTGGTTTGTTTCTTATTTACGTATAAACAGACATTCACAGTGATTAGTCTTTTGGACCTATAGACCTATATATACCTCCCCTAGTGTCGCCACTATTAAAATGGAACGCATGGGAATACGTGGTCTCGCATTGAAAATCTTCGCGGATTATCTCAGCGATCGTACGCAGAAAGTAAAAATCGGCAAACACGAAAGTGATGAGCTTCCAATCACATACGGCGTTCCACAAGGTAGCATCCTGGGGCCCACACTCTTTCTCATCTATATCAATGATCTCTGCAAACTAACACTTGACAATTGTAAGATCTATACTTACGCGGATGATACTGCTCTTGTCATCGATGGTGAGGACTGGCCCCAGGCATACCGTAACGCCGAGGTCGCGCTCTCCTCTGTGATGAAATGTTTGTCTGATAATTTGCTTACCTTAAACGTTGAGAAATCAGTATATGTTCCATTTGCTTTTAGGTCAAATCTTTGTCCCTCAAATTCCTTGATCCTACAGGCCCACGCTTGTGACTCCCTAACGCAGTGTAGCTGCCTTTCCCTTATAAGATCCCCATGCGTGAGGTACCTGGGAGTACATATTGATCAGCATCTTAACTGGCACCCGCATATACTCAAAGTCACGTCACGAATACGTAAACTCATATACGTGTTCAAGAAGCTACGTGACTCTGCTGATAGTGAGACACTGAAACTTGTTTACTTTGCCCTATGTCGGTCCGTGCTAACGTACTGTCTTCCCGTTTGGGGTGGGGCCACATCAAACGTATTTATCCGCCTTGAGAGAGCCCAGAGAGCTGTCCTCAAAGTGATGTTTTCTCGCCCACGAAGGTATTCCACTGTACAGCTCTATTCTGACAGCAAGGTTCTCACTGTCAGGCAACTTTATGTACTCCTATGTACCTTACGCAAGCACTCGGCGCGTCCCCTTGAGGGACCTACTGGTCGACTTAAGCATAATGTTTTCCCTCCCGAACGCCATAGAACTGCCTTTGCTAAACGTCAATACTACGTTATAAGCACTATAATGTACAACTTTTTAAACAAAAAATTAAAAATATATTCATGCCTTAAACGTCAGTGCAAAACTTTGATTAGAGACTACCTTCAAACGTTAGATTATGAAAAGACCGAGGATATTCTACTGGGTATCTCACGGTATTAATGCACTTATCCAACTTGTCCACACACTGGTATGCTTTAGTTATACTTAAATTTACTCACTAAAAACTCACATTACTACACATACACCCACTCACACTCTACACATACTCCTACTCACACTCTACACATACACCTACACACACTCACATTATAGTTTAGTTTTTCTATTATATTTGTTAAGTTTCTGTTTTTAGCCATCACCTTGCTTAATTTTTAATTGTCCTCTTTTTAATATGTTCATGGCTTTGTTTTGTTACGGAGAATCACTGACTCCTAAGTTACAGGCCCACACCTAGTTTAGGAGTCAAGGTACTTACCTATAAATTTGTACCTTAGTAAGCCTATATGTTCATTGTTTTATGATGCAAATGCTGTTTTTGTGTGAAATAAATTTATTATTATTATTTATATTATTACTATGAACAGCCCTGTGTGTCTAACATCCATCGGATTCCTGTGACTCTCACTAGTTCATCGGTCTACCTAGGCCTACCAACACTGCGTCTTTCAATACCTAGTCTCCTTTCTACTTTCGATCGCAACAACCCTCTAATCTACGAGCAATGTGCCACTTAAGTTTGGCGATTTGTCACGATTTTTGGCAAGCTTTTTTGTATCACTAAAAATACGCTACATTAATAAAATTATAAAAACAATAACTCAAACCAACGAAATAAACTCTTCGCTGCACTGTTCAAAAAATGGCCCTACACATCCACAATTCCAGATTTATCCGTCCAGTCCAACGTTATCTGGCCAATGCCATCAATATCTCCCATCTGAACTCACGAACTAAAACAAGAGAAATTGTGCAAACGTGCCGAACGCCTAAAACTAGGAACGAATTCTGAAAGTATCAACTACCCACAACTTCAACGGGGGCGGGGTTGTGGCTGACTGACCTGTTAAAAAGAGTAAGGGTAAGTCAGACTGGAACAAGAGGGATCCGTATAGAACTATGTCACGCATTGAAAAAATATGATGTAAACAATATGTGATAATAATAGAATAGTGTACACCTTTATACACATCAATAAAAAAATAGTTACAATACATAATTCGAGAACAACAATAATTAGTAGTACTAGTTTTACTAAAATTTGTTAGTACAACTACAATAGTAGTACTAATTGTAGCCGAATTGAAATAGGAATCGATAATACATTGATAGTGTACCGATATTGGTATTTACACACGCACACCCATACACATTCGTGACGTAATTAAGAGATATTAAAAAAGGGAATTTTTAGTCTTGGTTATTTTGTAATGAAAGGAATACCTGTTTTAAAAATCCGGCTTGAAGGACCATATACTATAATGACCGCGAAGGCTGATTGCGTTTTTAAATAAAATCACACGACTGTTTCGTAGCTCTGTATTGATGCAACTTATGGAACTTAATACGACCAAAGTTAGCTGAAATCGATTCAGTAACCAATACTGAACATACTTAATTCAGGAAATTCATTTATTATATGTAACATGTATAAATAAATGCATTTTTTTCTTGTGAAAAGGCCATTGTATTGAAACATATTAATATTGCTATAAGTTACACATATACTTTAGTTGAAAAGGGAGGATCCTTCACCCAGAGGAGTATTATTCCCGGTTCGGGTAATACCGATGTATGTCGGGTGGTTGTATATATTTAAATCGCACGGAAAACTTTGATTGCGCGATGTAAGATTTATGTACGGATTTACATACATTGCACGTACAGCTGAGGAGTGAAATTCCCTGCTGGAGTCTGCGTTTTCTTATAGCTAGGTTAAGAGAGAATAGATATAATTACTTCTAGGTAAACGTGCTCCATCATCGGCCACATTATCGCTTACTATTAGTAAGATAGCGGTCAAACGCGAGCCTAGCATTTTTTTTTGCTATCCTATTCTGTCCCACTCCTGGGCAAAGGCGTCCCTCCACTCTTTCCATCTTTCGCGGGCCCGCGCTTCCTATTGCCAGTTCTGACGGAATCTATCCAGCTCGTCGCACCATCTCCTTCGTGGTCTACCGCAACCCCGTCGCACTGTTTCAGGGCACCTTTGAGTTACTTTGGCCCACAGTTTGTCGGGCATGTGGCAGACATTTCCTGCCCAGTCGCATTTCAATTGGGCAGCCTTTTGAGCCACAGCCTTGCAATAATAATTAAAAAATGTCAAACCTGCTTTGCAATTCGTATAAAGTCATATTTACAAGTTATCTAGTCTATTTTAAAAAAATACGAGTCTGTGACAGATATGTGAGTGTGGGAAAATTATGAAAACCAGTAAAAATTGCCATCTCTCATTTTGACAAATTCGACTTTAACGAGAAGATGTAAAAATTGTAAAATAACTGTAACTATAAAATTATCATAAATGGGTTTTTTAGACGGGAAATCACCTAATGACTTCCCCCGATCTAGGGTGGAGCGGTAGGGGTAAAACCCGCTCCTATGTTTCTTCTTTGTCTTCGTTGCAGGGCCCCTTTGTTCACTTTTACATAACCCATAGCCCCAGTAGGCTTCACCCTATTGGACTCCTACGATTATTACGCAACAGGGGTACCAAACCAAATGCTTAACAAGTACGGAACCCTAAAAGTATCGCAGAGCCAGACCAGTCGATATTTGTGCTCCAAATTAATAGGACGTGCCTCTCAAATGGTGTAAACGAGCGAAGTCGAACGTCTGCTGAATATTTTGTACCTAGATAAAAGTAGTTTGAAGACTTTGAACAAAAAGAATAGGTTTTATAAAAGCTGTAGGGGCTTTCTCGGCTTTTGAAAGATATCTTATATTACCATTCTAAAGCTTAGTGAAGTAAGTGGTCTTGACATAATTTTTAGGGTTCCGTAGCTAAAAACAGAACCCTTATAGATTCGTCATGTCTGTCTATCTGTCCGTCCGTATGTCACAGCCATTTTTTTCCGAAACTATAAGAGCTATACTGTTGGAACTAGGTAAATAGATGTATTCTGTGAACCGCATTAAGTCTTTTACACGAAAGTAGATAAAAATAAATTAGGGTTCCCCATACTTAGAACTGAAACAATTTTTTTTTCATCAAACCCATACGTGTGAAATATCTATGTCTTCAAAAATTATATTGAGGTTTCTAAGATTATTTTTTTCTAATCTGAATAGTTTTACGCGAGAGACACTTCCAAAGCGGTAAAATTTTTGTCCCTCCCCTGTAACATCTAAATAAGAGAATGAAAAATCTAAAATAAATATATGATGTAGACTACTATGCAAACTTCCACCGAAAATTGGTTTGAACGAGATCTAGTAAGTAGTTTTTTTTTTAATAATTCATAAATCGTAAACCGTTATTAACCCTCTGTGCGTGAGTCCGACTCACACTTGCCCGGTTTTTTTTAGTCTCGTCCTCCTAGAGTCGTATTCCTCATAAAGATCAGATAGAAATTTACTGAGGGTCGTGAAGTTCTCGCTAGCATCTTACTGATGATGTGGCAATGGGCAGGGCACATAGCTCGCAGAACATATGGCCGTTTGGGCCGAAAGGTTCTGGAGTGACGACCACATTCTCCGCTTCTCACAAGGTGAACCGATAACCTAGTAAGGGTTGCGGGAATCCTCTTTTTTAAGTTATATAAACTAGTGCTTGACTGCGATCCCACCTGATGGTAAGCAGTGATGCTATCGTAGATGGTGAGGCGCACTAGTTTATTAAGAGCCTTTTCACTCTAGTCTTGAAGACACCCAAATTATAATCGGACGGTAAGTCCGCAGCAGGCAAATTATTCCAGTCCTTTGATGTACGCGGTATAAACGACGAAGCGACGCGCTTAGTCCGGACCGTAGAGGTTTCAACATCGTAAGGATGGATATTCGCCGTACGACGATTCACGAATCCAGTAGATGCGAGACGCACAGGACCGTTCATTGTGGCGTACGACTTTCGGCTGAAATATTCTATGCCTTCTATTACGGTTTTTGGCGTCATGTAGTGTGACGTGCAGACTTGATCTGCCAATCTTTTTGGACTGCATTCTCTTGGTCGTATGCCATCAACTATGCCAGTTAAAATGAGCTGTTCAAAGTTTTGGTCATTTTTCCTGGCTTTGTGCCAAAAAACTATAATACTCTGGTCATACAAATTAGGTAATCTCCTCATCATTTCCTAGGTCAACGTCGGCGGCGTCCTCCATCCTATACACTAAAAATAATGAAGTTGTGAAACAAACAAAGACTTAGTTTCACAATGGCGGTAAGTCCCCTCTTTGAGGAGTGGCTGGAACGGCAACACGGCGTTCTCACCTACCGCATGACGCAGGTTCTCACCGGTCATGGGAAGTTCGGGAGATTCCTGCACCGGATTTGTGCTGAAGAAACGCCCCTTCCCTTCCCCTTTTCTTCCTTATGTTCCCTTGGAATAATTTTCTACTATCACACGAGTGAAACCGCTAGCATCAGCTAGTATATACAAAAAAAAATACCAGTCGCAAAGTCAAAATTTAAATAAACAAGTCATTACTTAAAGCCTGAGGGTTTGACTTATAAGTCTTTCCGCCAAAAATTCAAAATATTTTTTTATTTGGCAAATTATGAGGGATACCAAAAAAGATGGCGGACGCGAAGGCTGTATAACCGCTGCGGGCTAAGGACCCTTAATCAAAACATATAAATTCCAGAGCCACATCGCGTAAAAATGTGGACTAGGATTTATGTCTCAAGATTCATAGCCTAAAATGTTAAGCATGCCTGCAGGCTTTTTGCTTTTTATTTGTCTTTATGGTAAGTAGGCTAACTCTTTTTATTTATGTGTGGAATATAGGTTTTTCTTGAAAAACTTTTATTTCATAAAATCTGAATACTATAAATTATATTTACATATTAAACTAATAAATTACTTAATAGATATGTATACAAACTAAAGACAAAAGTATTTACAAACCTATATATATTATATACAAAAATAAAAATATAGGTACTGTCTACATAAACAAGCAATGCCATACAATGTGGCAATACTGTCAGTCATCATCATCTGCCTAGCCTTTTCCCAACTACCTATATTGGGGTTGGCTTCCAGTCAAGCTGAATACCAGTATTTTACGACGAGCAGCTGCCTACCAGACCTCCACAACCCATTAACTGGGGTAAGGCGGTACTTCATGGCAAGACTAGAGTCAGATTTACTGGCATCTGACTATTCGTAACAATTCTGTCAGTATTTTGGGCAATTTTTACGAGTCGCGTGCAATGAGAAGAACTCTTTTGACGCCACGTCTAAGAACATAATTTAAATACAACTTAGGGGTATTTAAGTCAAGAACAGGTACTGAGCAAGCGTACTCCATCGTCAGCCATATTATCCTGCCAACCGGTGAGATAGTGGTCAAACAAAGACTTACAGGTAAACAAATTACATTTTCTAACAAGCTAAGCTAAGCTAGGCTAGTGAATGATAAATTAAAAAAAATAGAGGGTTTTTATATGTGTAAATAGAAAGTAACTTAATGTACCTACTAAAAAATGAAAACAAAAACAAATAAATATCAAAAGCTATACCTATATTTTTTACAAAGGGGTCGTTGGAAAAATCGGCCATTAAAGTTTATTACGATCGATCTTCAACTATTGAAGCCATAATCCGATTGGTATGAAATATTGTAATCTGTCTTATCAGTATTCTCCAACCGTTCAAGATACATGATATATGAGATAGATCCATTTTATGAGCTTGAAAAAATACCTAAATGCTATTTTCTCTCCAAACCTTCTAAACCAAAAACTCAACGATATAATTTAAATACTGGATCACAAAATTTTCTCTGCAAATACATACTTGGATGGAGTAAACAAAATTCCTTTGGGTCGGCGTCGCTTCGTGGGTTCAACCCATATAAATATTACCGGAGTACCCTCCCGCTCAAAATTCTTGAATTGATTAACTTAGAAGACTTGGTTAAGTCGCCTTTACAAACAGTAGTAAAAATTCAATAAAATCTGTATTTTCTTTTATACTGTATTTTATATGCGTATGATAAAAAAAATAACATCAGCTAACTTTTGTTGGTTGGTAGGCCATGACTAATCCCTCCGGACATATAGGCTAAGGTCATTGCACACACACTGAAAGCCGGAAAGACCCTACCGTCGAGGTCCTCAGGACAAGTCCTTTCCATCATCGGACCACTAGACGTACGGCGATGCGCCACCGGTATATGGTGAACATTCTACCCATACGCACAAAGCGTTTTGGGAACACATTTTTTGTGCGTACAGCTAAGGAGTGAAATTCCCTGTCTGTGAGAGTCTGTGTTTCCTGATCGCTATAACTTAGGAGTCTTCAAGTCAAGAGTAAATAGGTTACTTTTAGGGAAGCGTGTTCCATCGTCGGCCACGTAATCGCTTACAAAAAGAAAACTTGGCCAAAAATCTCTCAAGACAGAAAATTTTGGAAGAAAGAGAATACTTTTGCCCAACTGTGAGTTATAATGTAGACAAACATCCACATTCCTGCCTATAAACACGCAGTAATATACCACATTTCAAACTGCGTCAAAAAACGCGCTGCGTCATTCTTGATTTTTTATTTGAGGTGGAAAACCATCCAGTGACTTTTCTCGCTCTATGGTAAAACAGTACGATGCAAAAGACTTTTATTAATTAAAATCTACCTGTATCCCTCAGCTACTCTTTGAGTTCCAGAGTCACGATGTCTCTTTTTAAAAACATCCAATGGCCCTACTGAGCATCTGCTTAATAAGCCCCTACGTTTTTGGTGTATTCCAATCATCATCATCATCATCATTTCAGCCGTCAAAAACGTCCACTGCTGGACATACGTTTCCCCCAAGCGTCGCCACTGTGCGTCTCGCATCCATCGGATTCCCGCGACCCTCGCCAGGTCGTCAGTCCACCTTATGGGAGGCCTTTCAAAGCTGCGTCATTCGATACGGTATTCCAATGCCAAAACAATTTTCTCAAGTCCACAGCACTTTCGGTGAAAAAAGACAATTATCAGACCTCGAGTCGAGCCAAGCCTAATAACTCTAGAAGGCTTTTCTCAAAAAACCTTAAATCTTCTTAATACATTGTGGCGTTTAAAACCAGTGGTTTAGACCTTTTTCTTTGTCCCAGATGTAGTTATAGTAAAGCTATCTTTAGCGAAATTGCTTCGGCTATCTCCGACAATATTCTATCACTTATCTACACTCCCTTAGCCGCATACGGAACTGTAGACAGTATAGAGCTAGGAAACGCTGCGGTGGCTACTGGTAGGCGCTGTTTTTTATTGTTTTATGTTTTTTTTTTAGAATATGAGAATAGCTTAAACTCCACACTCCTAGATTATTTTGATCCGTTTGGTCTGATTACCAAAAAAAATGTTAAACAAAAGTTGTTTAACATTTTTATTATTTATTTTAGTAATAATAAGAAATTATGTTAAAATTAAAAGCGTAAATTACTCTTCGATATGCGTTTTTTTACAATGCCACAATGTTGGTATCAATGCGGACACAACTGAGCAGTAATGCCGGCTCTCTTATGTAAGATGACATAAATAAAATCAATTAATTCAATTAAAAATGCTTATGCAAACAGCTTATATTTTAGTGTTAGTAACATTAAAGTGATATAAAATATCATTATTAAAAAAAAGATGACCATCCAAAAAATATGTTTCTTACCTAATCATTCTTCGCACAAAATGGCTAATATTTGGCGTACAGCTCCGCCACCGCTCTGAGGTTTTTTCGCGACTACTCCGCACTCTGCATGCATAGTAGCAAAGCCGTTTTTTACGCATTATGGCTTGAAAGCCGTCTGTTTGGGGCTCGGAAAACATTTTCGAGGTGCCACTGAAACGGAGTAGTTGTAACAACATCCTAAAAGTATTATTATACTGGATACGTAGCACATCCAGCGATATCTACGTGTATTTGCCCCATAAATTGCTTGTGTGAAAACTGTGGCAAAAGGCCTTGAAAAGATTCAATTTCAACAGGTTAAAAAAATAAAGGATTTTTTTTAGGGTTCCATACCCAAAGGATAAAACGGGACCTTGTTACTAAGACTTCTCTATCTTTCATGTATCTCACCATGATAGCTAAACAGTATAAAATTTTCACAGATGATGTATTTTTAGTGCCGCTGTAACTAAAAATAGAATAACATAAATATTTAAGTGAGGTTCTCATGTAACAGAAAACACCGAAACGAAGAAGATTACTCAGTGTCTATTGTTGTATAGAATAGAATAGAATTTTATCTACCTATTCGCATTTAGCCGGTTTTTAGATCAATGGCTTCTCTAGCCCTTGTCGCGTAGATTCCTTGGTCTATATTGGGCAACCGAGTCTGACCTGATTACACGTTATTGCATAAGTTTTGACCACATGTTACTCGGTATCGACCTCGCACGGGTTCAAGTTTTAACAGCCCCCAAGTCGCTAAGTTACCTGCACTTTATAGAGAAGTCTAATTAGTGTAATAGGCGATTAACTTTATGAGGAAGGGGACGTAATCTTATGGTGAATTTTTAAAGAGAAAGACGTTAGAGAGACGATATATTATAATATGGAAATATTGTAAATCCATTTTTTTTTTTAAGTAGCCATTGAGATTTTTGTCGGTGCTTCTCAATATGAAACGACCAATTGGAACTGTGCGCTATTTTCTGAAGTTTTTTATGTGCTCTTATATTAAAATAGGTATTTAGATATATCGGTATTTTTTATTGTTTACCGTAGCTGAGTAATTTAACATTCATATTAATAATAATGATGGTGGAATTCATCATCATGGCAAAATTGCAGTCAGATTTACTGGCTTCTGACTGTCCGAAGCGACTGCCAAAGATCTACAAAAGACAGCCAGGATCTACGGTTTAAGTCTAGTGTTTTCCGAGGCACGCAGGAAACTCGCTATATTAAGATGGTCACCCATCCCCAGACCAACCTTGGCAAACGTTGCTTAACCTTGAAGATCGATCTGTGCGGCTGTTATTATCTATCCACGAGCTCCTCTAGGTAAGCGGTAATGTGATCGACGATGGAGCACGCTAGCCTAAAAGTAACCTATTCACTCTTGAAATAAATACCCCCAAGTTGTAGCTACCAGACTCCGGTTCAGACTAGAGTAAAGGTATAAAGTATTAACATATTCCATTAGCACCCCTTGGGTATTTACAATGCCAACCTCTTACTGTACTAATGCGGAACAAATGCCTCGGCTAATACAGTAGGTTTAGCAAACGCTAAAGGCAGAATGGAGAACGATTATTTTTAAGACTAGTGACCTGTACCAGCTTTGCTCGACTGTTATAATAATCAATTCTCCACTTTTATCTACTATAGTAATATTTATTTGAACCTTCATCATTTATTAGGCTTCTTGTATACGACACGTTTTTCACCGTGTGTAGACACGGTTAATTAGTCGTGCGTAGGCACGGTTGTCAGTGTTGTATGGATCACTGGGGTAGCTTGTTGACCTACACGGCGACGCTACGGCACGGCACGGCACCACCGACGCGCGCATTTCATCAGTGTTGTATAACAGTCTATGGCCTCTTGTACACGGTACGTTTTATTAACCGTGCCTAAACACGGCGAAAAACGAGCCGTGTAGGGACTTTTTTGCTACACCGTCTATTTGTGAAAACTGCATCAAAATCGAATTATTAAGTTACGAGAGAAGTTAGCTATCATGCCGCTAGGATTTTTTTAAAACTAATTAAATAATTAATTACTCGTCCTAACATCCTCTATTACGCTGCAATCCTTGTTCAACAAATAAATTGCTGAAGTACCCAGTTCTTCAAACATAAAACGAACTAACAATTTTCTACACGATAAACTTTAAACATTTCAGCAGTTAGTATGAATGGCGAGTTGCTCCCATGCACTTTTATGGACACTTATTTCTAAAGCTTTGAAAGTAGCCTACTATATTATTGTTAGAGTTTTAAAATGACTTGTATTTCTTGAGGAAAAACCCACAAAGAAACTAGCGAGGCACTTGCTAATCAAGTGCTCCTCTTAGAAGTAAGTGGCGCTTATAAAAACTTGAGAAAATGTTCAGGTATAAAGGAAATTAACTTACCTTTTAACTTGCTTCTTAGAAAAAAATACTTTGCCCTGATCAGGTAATCTGAATTTTACGTTTAAAGTAGACTACGTTACCTATATAGGCATCTTGATTTACCATTACTAATTTTGGATCGCTTCCATCTCCACCATATATGTATACTTCTGCCAGCGGCGACACACAGACTTTTACTGACTAAAACCTACGCTCCTTCAATTGCCCGGTTGTGAGGACCACGGTCCTTCGAACGATCCGCAGCCTTGGCAGGCATCAGCTCTTACTGGCCATTGCCTCATCAGTCTTGCAAACATGACTTGTTAGTGCACAACGTAGTGTCGACCCCGGTTTGGTCTTATCGGACGGCCGGACGGCGAGCTGCCCATGCTGCCCCTCTATTCTGGAGTGAGACAGTATTATTATTAATAAGTAGTAGCCTTCGTTGAAAATATTACCATAAGTGAAAACTCATGCTAATATTTTAGGACCAGCCCGAACCGATTCTGATCAAACATCTGTTTATGAAACTAAAAATAATCACGGAAGTTTTTCTCAGTAAAATACTTCAATATCCCCCACTTGCTTTCCTTTCGAGCTAAATTCAGCATATAAATTACGAAATTGTCCTCGAAACTTTCGGGCACCAAGCCATGGGCAACGCAGGAATTCCCTGCGGTAATCTGCTGAAAAAAATACAACAATTGGTATTATTCAGCCCATTCCGTTGACAATGGCGGTGTGACAAGGAATTTGCAAGTCAATGAGCCAACTGGCTCCACAGACTCAGTCGTAATGAAAGCTAGATAATATTGTTAGCTGGTCTAAGAGTGACATCACACTGAAATGTTACGACTTGTGAATGTGTGAAGCGCTCTAGTCGCGAATATGTTACGTATACGTCGCGTTTTTACTATATTTAGCTCCGTGTCTCCTTATAGGTCCTCAGTTGAACTGTATAAATACTGAGCAATGTGTGCACTGACTGTACAGGTGCACCCAAATCTGTGTGGTGCTTTTCTCAAAAGACCATCTCATCTCATCAGTAACTAATCTGCATTTTTTAAAGTTAAAACAGCTTAACAACATCATCATTTTCGTCAAAAGATGTCCAATGTTGGACCTAAGCTGAAGCCCACAAGTATTGGCACAACGAACGGTGCAATGTCTTGCATCCATCGCATTCCCGAGACTCTCCATGGTCCATCTTGTGGAAGGCCTTCCAAAACTGCGTCTTCCGGTGTGCGGTCACCACTCCAGAACCTTTTGGCCTATCGACCATCATTCTGTTCTGAAGGCAATGTGCTCTACCCACTGCCAATAAAATATAGGTACTCAACTACAAATGCTTAATTCAGAAATAAGAGATTAGTAGAATCTGACTCCAGTCTTGCCATGAAGTGCCGTGTTACCCCAGTTAATGGGTTGTGGAGGTCTGGTAGGCAGCCGCTTCTTGTAAAATACTGGTATTCAGCTAAATCCGGCTGGACTGGAAGCCGACCCCAATATAGTTGGGAAAAGGCTAGGCAGATGATGATGAAGGGGTTAGTAGAATGCAAGGCTGATACTAATTGTGTTACTACCGGGGGATAACGTACTTGTAAACTCACGTCAATACGCTGGGTATACGCGGCGAACGCGCTGATCAAACATGGCGTGTTTTCGTAGCGAGAGTGTTAAACAAGTATGCTTCACTGAGAACACGCTTGCAAATCGCCAGTGTGTTTCCGCCCTAAGTACGAAGTGAGTTCGTATTAGAGCTTAAACACACGAAATACCAAAGATAAATGTATCCTGGCGAGCACTGGGTAGCTCGCCGTCCAGCACTCTGGTAATAACCTGGACCGAGCCTAGTCTTCAACGGCGCGTTCTGTTCCACACGCGCCTGAAGGAGAAGTCAGAAAACTATAGGGGCCCGGTAGGGCCGAAGTCTCTGGGGAACACTGAAATTACGAAAGGTGAGCCCATGTCCCCCAGATCGAAGGCAACGAAGGAAAAGGGTGGGGTTTAGTCAGTAAGAGTCTGATACGCCCTCCCGTTCCGCCCAAGAGCGGGAGAAGCCCTTTTGATGATTCCCCTTCCAAAAAAGGTTTTGACACTGCGGCGAGAGATGATGCTCGACGGTAGCTGTCCAAAATTTCAAAAAATGAAGATCATTAGCAGCCGTTGATTGTGTTAAGTGTCTCTAAAGATCAATGGCTGCTACCATCCCGTGTAAACGGCTTTCGCCGCGCCTTGTCTTAAACTGCATTGGCAGCTTGCCGCTCGTGTGTACAAGCTCTAAGCCTGGGCGAGTCCGAAGCGATTTTCAAACACTTCAGCCTGATAATGTACTGCCACAGTCTGGTCTGTGTTGCTCAAAGTTTACAGCCTCGAAGAGCTGTTTTTAATGAGCAAACAATGTTCTGGAGAATCTGATAGATGGCCTCTTTGTTGCTAGTTTAGAAGGGAAGTAAAATAAAGTTTTATTACGTAAACTACAACAAGCTCTTTAGGAGTTTCGTAACTAGGTCTTAACAATGTATGGAGGGATGAGACTGTCGTTTTATTTTTGAAGGAGAGGTGTTAAAACTTTTAGCGGGTGCATAGCTTCATAGACGCGTATTTGTCAGTATACGCTTGGTGTACGCCTGCGACTAAGTAATTGTTCACGTTGGAATTTGCGGGCGCGGTGACGGGTGCGGTCGCGAAGACGTAGCGAGTTCGTGTTCATATTGGCCGTCAGGCGTTTGGCGCAAACGCGACACGCAAACGCCTGGCGACAAGTTCATACTGTTTGAACTTACTGACGTCGCGGGTGGATCGCGAGCTCCACCGCTAGTTCGACGTGAACACACATAAACACGTCAAGAGTTTGATATAACCGCGAGCGTGCCGCGCGTCACACGGTGGATCGAAAATCGGCTGTAGAAGGATAAAAGGCAGTGTTATTGTGAAGGAGGATCTCGATTTCTTAAATGTTATTTTTTTTGCTGGAAATGACTTCTGCTGATCATTACTGTTCTATAAATGTTATATGAAGTAATTGCGTGCATAAATGGAAGAGTTATAATTTTTATAAGAAAAAAATGTATGGAGCTGACAAGAAAAATGAGGATATCTCTGGAATCGCACGGTTCGCCGTTATATCCTTGCACACTGTTATAGTACTATTTATTTGTGAATTTTTGACATACTTAATATTGCGGCATCACTTGCGATTTTTTTTTTTAAATCGTCAAAATTAAAAAATTAAAAATGTTTATGATATGTACATTTTAATGCTTGAATATGGCTATACCAAGTGTAACTTACAACATTTTTTTATGCTTAGACCAAAACATTCCAAGAAATCACAAAGTTGTATTACCTACTTATTTGAAATGACATGGTAATTATGAATTACATAATATGTAATCTTGTCTAATGCCTCAAGTCCACATTAGCTAATGATTAATAAAACTTAATACCTATATACCTGTTAAAAGGATACGTACTAAAATAATTTGGGGTACTCGCTAATTTAGCAATTAGTGCAGGACTAACTTAATGAAAGTAATAAGATAAATGTGATACCATCACTAGTCAATAACAATAAATAGTCAAACATTGGATTCACAACTTCAGTTCATTTAGAGCATTTCTAATACTAACATCTATCCTACCGTGTCTTTTTACTCAGTGATCGTGAATAATGGAAAGCATTATTACAAATTTGGATTTGTTTGTTATTCTGAGCAATCAGGATGCTTCGCCTTTCGATCATGAAATATTGTTCAACACACTTGTTATTCGACTGCGGCTCTAGCCTTTCAGATGAAGACAGTGTTATTGTGAAAGAATTTTGTCGAAGATTTACACGGGCAGTTCAAAAGAGATGGTTACGATCCCACAGGAAAATTGAAGTTTTTAGACGTGATTACAGTAATTGGCTTGAGGCAAATATTGACTGGCCAAACTGCGTGCAAACCAATTTGCTCATTCAAGAATCAACAAGTGAAAATATTTCTACTGAACCTGTACCTGAACCTGTACCATCAACTTCAACAATGAAATCAACTTCAACAATGACAAAAAGATCTCGAAAGCCGTTTGAAGATTCACGATCACTGAGTAAAAAGACACGGTAGGATAGATGTTAGTATTAGAAATGCTCTAAATGAACTGAAGTTGTGAATCTAATGTTTGACTATTTATTGTTATTGACTAGTGATGGTATCACATTTATCTTATTACTTTCATTAAGTTAGTCCTGCACTAATTGCTAAATTAGCGAGTACCCCAAATTATTTTAGTACGTGTCCTTTTAACAGGTATATAGGTATTAAGTTTTATTAATCATTAGCTAATGTGGACTTGAGGCATTAGACAAGATTACATATTATGTAATTCATAATTACCATGTCATTTCAAATAAGTAGGTAATACGACTTTGTGATTTCTTGGAATGTTTTGGTCTAAGCATAAAAAATATTGTAAGTTACACTTGGTATAGCCATATTTAAGCATTAAAATGTACATATCATAAACATATTTTATTTTTTAATTTTGACGATTTTTTAAAAAAAAATCGCAAGTTATGCCGCAATATTAAGTATGTCAAAAATTCACAAATAAATAGTACTATAACAGTGTGCAAGGATATAACGGCGAACCTTGCGATTCCAGAGATATCCTCATTTTTCATGTCAGCTCCATACATTTTTTTCTTATAAAAATTATAACTCTTCCATTTATGCACGCAATTACTTCATATAACATTTATAGAACAGTAATGATCAGCAGAAGTCATTTCCAGCAAAAAAAAATAACATTTAAGAAATCGAGATCCTATGTCTTCTACAGCCGATTTTCGATCCACTGTGCGTCACCCGTTAGCTTGCCCGCTAGTTAGACCGCTCGTGCGTTTGGTACGTGAAAACTTCGATATTACGCCATATGTTTGATATTTCGTGACCGCGCCCGCGATTCAACGTGAATGATTACTAAACGAAGGCACGATGCTACCGCTTCGTCGACAGAGTTTTATAGTTTTGTATGCAAGCTTCACGCAGGCGTATACCAAGCGTATAATGACAAATACGCGTCTATGAAGCTACGCGTCCGTGGACAGTAAGCCTTAGGTAATGTTTCGTCATTTCAGCAACCATTTTTTATATTTAACCCAGCAGCGGATTAGCAAGGGTTGTCTTAGAGATTGATTGCTACAAGCGTGTTTAAACCTGTTTTTTTTTTTGAGGCGGGAAATTATAGAATAACTTTACGTTCCAGGGACTTGTAGGAACTTTTTTAACATATTCGCAATGTACTTACACAAAAAAAACTTGAATAATAAATTATGTAAAGTTTAATCATACCATCATAATTATAAGTCGAATCTAAGATAGGTACCCCATTTCATCATCATCATTTTAGCCGAAAGACGTTCAATGCTAGATATAATAATAATAATAATTTATTACCATAAGCCATACATTACAAAAAAATAAAAATAATGTTTACATAAGCTTATACAATTAAAATCATTTTTAACGCCCTGACTCCTAAACTAGGTGTATGTCCCTGTGGCTTAGGAGTCAGATATAGGCATCCACAAGCGTTGCCACAACGACCGGTCCTGTGCCTCTCTCATTCAATGGATTCCCGCGAATCTCATCAGGTCTTCGGTCCACCTTATGGTAGCTCTCAATAAACTAGTGCGCCTCACCATCAACGATTGCATCACTGCTTACCATCAGGTGGGATTGCAGTCAAGCACTAGTTTATTTATGGTATATAAAAAAAAACTGCGTCTTCCAGTATGTAGTTGCCAGTCCAGAACCTTTCATCCCATCGACCGTCTGTTCTACGAGCAATGTGCCCTGACTGTTAGCGATTCTTCGGGCCATGTAAGTGGTTCTCTTGCGGATATCTTCATTCCTTATGTAATCACACAAGGTAACTCCGAGAATAGCCCTTCCCCATTTGACCAGATTATATTTGCAGCGACTAACCAGAGCAATAATATGTACTAATGTAACAATAACGGAGCTAGGTAGTTCATTTTAATCCTCAGTTTCATAAGAAGCAGCTGTTTGTTTCTGTTCTCGAAAAGCTAAAAAATATATGAAGCATGCGAGTATTCCTCACATGAAAAATTGTGCAATTTTCAAATGCAAATATCAAATGTTACTGCAACGAAAATAAAATGTAGAATAAAATTTTACGTTCTCTTACAAATGTATGCTTTTATATTCGTAATACAGACTTGAAATAAAAACAAAAAACTGTTTCATACACACAACATTTGTTCCACACGAAAACAAATACAACAAGTGTCTTTGTGTATCTGAATATTATCTAAGGTATTCAAAACAATTGGAGTTTTAAACATAAGAAGCAAAACAGTTTCTGTGAAAACCAAATTTAATTCAGTTAAAACCTAAGGCCTTGCCTTTATAGTAGAATACAAGAGCGAAATTAGTGCAATATTGTAGAAATTATCACACAATTGTACTAATGGCGAAAGTCTGTGTGTATCTAGAGTATGTGTATGTTCGCTTCTCTTTCACGATCGGACGGTTGCAGAGGATTTTAATGACATTTGGTGGTAGGGTTTTTCTTTAATGCTAGATTTATAAACTACTAGCTTAAGGGCCTATTTCACCACCTATGATTAAGTTTCGAGTATCTTACTTGGCAGATAATTTCATACAAATTCTGTCACATTTTTTAATTTATTCAGTGAGTAGTGCCTACTCGGACATTGTGAAACAGGCCCTTAGCCCGCCGGCAGCTTCGCCCGCTTACATAAAATATAGACTATTTCACTCAGGAATACAACAGCATTCTATTGGTGAAAAAATTTTTGCTATCGGACCAGTACTTCCACAGATTACAAAACAGAAACAAAAAACCAACTTTACCTCTTTATAAAAAAATTAGTGTTAATGTGAATTAAAATTATAAATTCAATTTTTGTTTACTATGGTACCAAACATGAAATCGCGAATAAATCTGCAGTTCAGAACGTTTTAACCTGTTAGTAGACGAACATAAATGTACTGAATAGCAGATTTTTTTCGCGATTTTGAGTTTGGTTAAAAGTCGTTTGTTATCATGAGTATAATCACATGTTTAAGTTATCGATCACTGATTACCAGTAACCCTATATATTTTTTAGTTACTACTTTACTATGTACAGGGTAGTCCATTATAAAAACTAATAACCTGTCAGTGAAGAATAATAAAGTGTTTTCTTCACAGGTTCACTCGGCAAACTAATAAGGCGCGCCTGCTAATGTTTATCCTAGTTTAATGGATATGCTCGCTAGTCGCCATACCTATAACCATAAATATTAGACTCTATACATTTTTTTTTTTTTTGTATACGTAAAAGCCGTGTTGCTATGTCATTCGAGAATCGAATGACATATCAACACGGCAACGTACAGCCGAAACTACTCGTATTAGGAACGTGAAATGATGCATAAGGCTTCCTTTTATGACGGGCATTTTTTTAGCATTATCGGCCTTGTAATCTTCCCACTGTTGGGACTTAGGCCTCCTAATGTATATACATTAGGAGGCCTATTTGCTATGGCCCATTCTCTTCCTCTCTAGGAGAGGGAATGGGAAATAATCCACCGCGCGGGCGCAGTGCGGGTTGGTGGATGTCACATGTCTTCGAATCTTTGGTTCTAAAAATACCGGTTTCCTCACGATTTTTTCCTTCACCGTTTTGAGAGCAGTGGTGATGAAATAAATTACACAAAGTAATGCGCCTGGCAGGGTTTGAAACCGCGACCTACAACTCGTAAGGCGGGGCTGTTACCACTGGGCCACCACTGCTCTGACGGGCACTAGGAGAGTATTACCGTTGGGGCCCATTAGAGCCGATGCCCTGAATGGACAAAGATGTAGTATTAGTAAGTTAAAGTTTGACACGTCCTTTCGCTCCACCTTTCAGCGGGAAAAGCCATTGCACAAATTCTAACGTCGTCCAGTCGTCATAATGTATGTCATAATTCTTGGTATTTCATCTATTTTTATTTTGTCATAATTAAGAAATGGTTTTTTGTGTGTAATTAAAATTGAACAGGTTACGAAAAGTGTTTACAAATTCGGCGACTAATTAAATTATTAGATGTCAATTATTTTTATACTTTTCTCAACAACTCCTGCGGCCTAGTGTATAATTCACCCCATTGCTTCACCATACCATTTCAAGCAAAAAATTCATCCCCTTTTATCCTAACCGTTTCCCAGACATAATGTCAGGATAGTCTTGAAATATAGAAGTTTTGTGAGACTGAGTGTTATTTATAGCCCAGTTAGGTCTAAAAGGTTCCGTGGTCACCCCCAGGGGTAGAATAGAGAGGTGAAGACCATTGTGGTGTTATTGTCGTACATATGCCTACCTTATAATGTTTGGAAAAGTTTTTGCAACTGGGATTTCGTTTTAAATTGAAAAACAAAGAGGATACTGAACTCTAATACATATAACTACACAAGTTTTTCACACGGTTCGTTCTTGGTGATAATTTAAGATACTCGTAGTATAGTTCTCAACTAATAGAAGATTTGTTGTAAGTGGTTCGGTATTTTTAGGAATATTCTGTCTGTATATTATACTTATACATCATATTTTAGCTTTTATGAGTCTTATAATTTTCTCAATTTTAGAACCCTGTCTAGGGGAGCGAGATTTTTTTTTAAATCTAGCGCTAGAAAGCTAACTGAGCCTATGTATACATGCATTCTACATTTAGATTCTTGTATTTGTTATAAAACTGACGACTTAAGTGGGACTGGTGGGCCTAGATATCATAATACATAGCAGACTTGGCATACGTAGGCTCAATTTGTCTTTAGTTTAATTGGAAATATACTCGTACATCCATTTATTACTTTACTAAAGTAAACCATTTTTACTTCTGGTTAACAAATATAAAAAAAGAAAAGTTATAAAATCAAAGCTGCTCATAAGAAAAAAACAGAAATCCGACATGATCTTTGACGTCAGATGATAACCATAGAAAACGGCGTCTCGCATAAAATGTTTAAAATTGGTTTTCTTCCAATTTTTATACTGTTTTCTCTATTATTGTAATTTTTTTTATTAAAAGGTTAGATAAGAAATGTTTTTCCCAATTCTTAAGGGAATATTCATAAAAAACAATTAAAAGAACAACTTAAAAAAAAACATAAGTAGATTTATTAAAAATTCCTCCAATTTAAATAGTATTAAAAACACTTAACTAAACAACTACATATTTACTAAGGACTTGTACCCAAAATATGGCATCAAAATATTCCTCCGCACCGCTGCCGAATAGTTATAAATGCTCAACTTATTTCCCTCCAATATAACACAATTTCAGTGTAAAACGCGCCTGAAAAAGCCATGTAGCAGACTTATTTCATGGCTTGTTTGTAAAGGAACATTTTGTTGTTTACTCTGCGCGATAGCCCGGCGTCGCTCGACCCTCAAGACCAGCTGTGCCACAATCACTTACAAGCTATATTGTTGTGCGATATTTTTACTTTTTGTACGTGATTGTACCTATTTTTTTCCGGATGTAAAAGTGGTTTTCTTGGAGCTTGCTTGTATGGGACAATTTGTAAAAAAGTGCATACTGGGGTTTTTTTAATTATAAAAACCATTGCTTGAGTGATTTCACCTGATGGTAAGCAGTGATGCAATCATTTTATTAAGAGCCTATTAACTCTAGCCTTGAAGACACCTAAATTATAATCGGAAGGGATTTCAAATGTACCTAAGATAGGTTTTTTTATGGATGACTTCTCGCGCTTTAGAGTGGAGCAGGAAGGAATGTCAAACTTTTATTGACTAAAATCACCCCTGTGTTCTGTTTAGGTTTATACATTTGTGAAGGGCTTTATACGCTATACCTAGTTACTGTCATCGACTTCAGCCACGTGATAGTAGAATATATTAGTAGAATACTTCCGAGATAAAATATTGAGTGTACTATTTCAGGATATGCTTAACTCGTCTATTAAATCTTGGGAGGAAATCGAATCAACGACCTCCAACATAGCAGTCATTGCCACTAACCACTAGACCAACAGCTATGCTATTCTCTAAAAGTCATTTCCATGGCTGTAGGCTGCGATGTGCGACTTCGAGACAGCCTTCAAACAGCGAACGCAAAAGTATGTAGAACTGTCATTGTCAACTCACAGTTGTCACAGCCATGAGCGCTAGTGCAATTGCACAGCTGGTCACTAAAAATATTTACTTATATGCCGTTTTTACATGTAGCAACTAAAGTTTAATGAATGAACTTTGCCAGCGCTGCGTCCATGATAAATTACGCCAGGTTATTTAGCGACTTGACAAATGGGTTCCTGCACACATCTGTGTCGCGACGGGCGTAAACAAACACCCACCTTTGGAGTGAAGGGTCGACTCATTTGATGGTACTCTGTTGGGAAAAGGTGATTAAGGGTTGTGTGAATAGATACACCCTAATAACTTGGTATCTATGCTGTACGACGTGGGTTTATGAAATCTGTGTCTTTCTTTCAGAAATGTAACCATATCAGATAGTAATAAACAGTCGTGATGACCCAGTGGTTAAGGTACCCGCCTTTTATGCACGAAGTTGCCAGTTTGAAATCAATTCATATGTAATTTTCTAAGCTTGTCAAGGATAATTACTGACACCCCGTACTTCAGAAAGCCTTTGGTCCCAGGCACCATATATGTATATGTAGATCTTTGATAGTCGTTATAGGCCAGTAAATCCAACCAATATCGTCTATCCATTGAGTTTCGTATTGCCCCGTAACTGGTTTGTGAAGGTCTAACAGGCAGTCGCTCTGTATAAAACACGGGTATTCGGTTAGGTTAGGTTATAAGTCGGCTTAACTACTATCTTGCCCGATTGCAAGTGATAGTTGACGATTTAGCGCGTTTACTAAGAAGTAACCTATTCACTATTAACTTTAACACCCCTAAGTTGTAGCCATCAAAAAACACAAACGACACAAAATTTCACTTCCATTGATACTTAAAAGAAAGAATAAAATAAAACATTTATAGCAACACAAATAGAAAATAAAAGTGTAGATAGGGTGTCGTATTTCAATTCCTATTCAAGACTAGAGTCAACAGAAACACATCGGCCGATGTAATGTGTGTCTCTAGTATCGTGCGTGATCCGAATACCGTGTTGAGGATTTTAGAATTCAATAGATAGATAGATAGATAGATCTCTTTGTTTGGTTGCCAAGGCTTCGATTTGGGGAAGACAGACTAGAAAGGCTGAAACGTTTGAATGTATTGTGCTAGATTTTCTTCTTATTTTTTTATTACTTTTTTTATATCAAGCATCGCAAGTGGAGATGGGTTGGACACACGCTTCGAAGGAATTCCGACCACATACCCAAACAAGCGTTGGACTGGAAGCCCCAAGGAAAAAGAAAACGTGGCCGTCCCCGTCAATTTTGGCGTCGCACCGTGTTGGCAGAAGCGACGAGCAACGGAATGACATGGAGTGAGGTGAAGCGGGAAGCTCTAGACCGTACGCGATGGAGGATTACTGTGGACGCCCTCAGCCCCATCTAGGGGACATAGGACATTAAGTCAAGTCAAGTAGGTCACTTTTTTTATAATTATATTTTGTTGTTTCTATGTTGTGTGTGTCTATGTGTGTCAAATAAATATTATTTTTTTTCTTTCTAAATATTTTGGTTATCTTTATGAACTTTTCGGTTAAATAGCGCTTAAATAACAGACTGGCGATCGTAAAGTCAAAAGTTTGGAAACTGTTTGCTGAGGAAAATGTATGACAGTTCTCTATCCTAAATATGTGGGGTTAAAATCTGCTATAGCTGCGTAATTTTTTCGGCAAGGTTACCGTGGCATTGAAAGGGTTATGGACAACGAAACACTAGGTTTACACTTAGGTTTTAGACAGTTAAAGTCTAATATATGCCATCTAGCTCCTAAAAAAAAAGCATTGCGCTTGACGACTATCGCATCTAATGATAAACAATAATGTGGATAACTATGGAGGACGCTTGCTTAGAATTAAGCTATTCACTCTTGATTTAAAGACCCCCAAGGTGTAGAGCCTATCAACATATTTTTTTCAACAAGGAATTTCAGTCCTTAGCTGTTCACACAACGAATGTGTTCCCAAAACGTTTTGTGCACACGGTAATTGAGGAAAAACAGCACCTGTTTATATAACTCAAAAAGACAAACGCTGTTTTTTGTTATTTCAGGGTTGTAATCGTAAAAACAATCCGTTATCAAAAGGTTTCCATTTATTCCAAGAACACTGCTGAATAATTTCTTTTACACTCAGATCAGAACCGAAGAAACTCATTATCGTCATCCAATCAAGCACATCGCCAGTCCAAAAAGGTTTTGTATTTTTTCTGCTCCTTTGGTCCACAAACACTCTTAATGAATGAAAGTGTGGAAAACAGAAACTTTGGAACTGGAAAAAACCATTTGTAACTGGAAAAAATCCATTTGTAACTAGGAAAAATCCATTTGAGAAGCGTTTGACTGGAACAGAGTAATTTGTAGGTGGACATCAAAGGGATGGGTTGTTTACGGTGTATTCGGTCCATGAATTGTATTTTTTGGGTAAATCTTCAAAAGAAAAGGGTCAACCTTATCTTTTCTTTACGAACAATTTCACTTAGGTTTATCTCGCTACTTGCTGCTGCCAGGCTTCACCTGGGAAAGTAGAAAATTATCTCAACAATCTCACATTAAGTATTGGAAAAAATAATCCAAAGTGCTACTCCAGGACATAGACTGCTTGTGTACCAAGTTTCATTGAAATCTAATCTACCATTTGAGCCTGGTGAAGTAACAAACATACACACACAGACTCAAAAACTTTATAATATAGTCGTAAGTATATCACGGAAGTATATAACGTGATTCTTTTTCTTCTTTTTCCTGCCTTTATCGCATATTAATTAGGGTCGGCGCAACACGTTTTCTTCTTCCATTCTGTTCTGTCATCAGTCAGACTATTACCAACTCTAAGGGAGTTTGTGATAGTCTTTAATATCGCTCCTCACACAATCCATCCATCTTTTCTTTGGTCTCCCTCTCCCTCTCCATCCATCTACATGTAAATTCAGAACTCTTTTAGTAACATACAAATACTCTTTTGATAACTCTAATTTTAGTACTCTTTTAGTAACATACAAGTATAATCTGACGTGATTGAGGGAAAAAAATGTTCGGAAAAAGTAAAATAACACACCAAATGATTAAAGGATCTAAGGAGAGGCACGTCTTGATAATAAAACATCGAAGGCAGCGCCATTTTTTAGAAATTGATTTATTCGTGCGTTCGTATCCTAAATATAACTTGAGTAACTGGTTCTTGCTAGCGACTTAAGTCGGATAAAAATCAGCCTATATAAGGCCTCGAGGTTTAAGCTCACTCTGTACTAAATATCATCAAAATCAGTTCGGTAATGTTTTTTTTTATAGTATAAACTGGCGCTTGACTGCGATCCTACCTGATGGTAAGTAGTGAAAACGTAACAGACAGACACAGTTATATTTATAATATTAACTATGGATGGATGTATCACGCCAATCAGTTGAAACCTTAATATTTCAACTGTTTTCATTAATTTATCGTTTTTAACCCATAGAAACATTTTTAAATTAAATTAAACTAAATTAAATTATCACACCACAAAAGATAAATGAAATAAATTAGATCAAAATAAATTATATAATTAAATATAGTCAGGAAAGATGACTTGAGTCTCCTCAAGAGCTCGTAAAAATCAGTAAAGCCGACGGTCCACGGACGCCTAGCTTTAAAGTTTTTTTTTTTTTTTTTTTTTTTTTTTTTATGGTAGGGGAATCATCAGAATGACTTCCCCCGCTCTTGGGCGGAGCGGGAGGGCGTGTCAGACTTTTACTGACTAAACCCCTACCCCGTTCCTTCGTTGCCTTCGTTCTGGGGGGGACTCGGTATCAACCGTTAGGAATACCACATGTTCCCCCCAGAGGCTTCGGCCCTACCGGGCCCCTACAGTTTGCTGACATCTCCTTGAGGCGCGCGTGGAACAGAACGCGCCGTTGACGACTGGGCTCGGTCCAGTTTATTTCCAGACTGCCGGACAGCGAGCTACCCAGTGCTCGCCGTCCGCGAACCCGCGCCTACGGTGGTCGGAAATCGGGATCGGGATCTCGGCGGCGGCGGCGTGAGGACCGTTCCCTCACGCGCTCGCGGTCAGCAGCCTCCTTCACGAGCATTACTGCTTCGCAGAAGGAGGCGACCGCATGCCAACCCTCCTCGCTCCGGACCATGGCCTGAACCAGGGCCCGGCGCGAGAGGTCGCCGCTCCCGATAGTCTCCACGAGGACACGGCGGTGCTCCGCCCAAGCGGGGCACACTTCTACCGTGTGCTCCACCGTGTCCTAGCTTTAAAGTTGAGTATTCGTTATTAATTATACGGGTTTGAGTTTGTGACATCATGGTGAAAGGATAAACAGGTAGACTATGAGCTACCGAGTCCTAGCCGTCTAGGATGTACCGGGAGTTTAGAATCTCTGTACGATGTTTTTAACGCCACTTTGGTAGGTTCCTTGGCCAATCTGGAAATCTCTTAACCGACTGCGCACCCAGGTTTGCCGCCGTAATAGTAGTCTGGCCAAATGGGGCTTCATTGACCCATCTTTAACACAGTGCCAGTATGGAGCCGCTTCACAGGACATGCGTCACCTGATAAACTGTCCATCTTGCACTATCATCTATACTTTTCAGGATCTATGCGGCCAATGACAGAGCCATGCGGTTTGCCAAATACTGGTCAAAATAAGTTATTAAACGCTTGGTGTACACCTGCGTGAAACTTGCATACAAACGACTTACTATGGTGCTGTCGTGTCTAAATGTGGCGAAGACTGAGTACATGTCCTGTGGCGGCGCGGATTCAAATACCATCCGAATAGGTTCGGACCGGATCACAAGCTCCGATACGTTCAGGTACCTTGGATCTGTGCTACACGAGTCTGGCAACGTGGGCGACGATGTCCAAGCACGTATAGGCGCGGCTTGGGCAAAATGGCGAGAGGTAACGGGCGTTGTATGCGACCGCAAAATGCCTCCGAAGCTTAAGGGACAGATATATAAATGCATCATACGTCCTGTCCTCCTGTACGGCGGCGAGTGTTGGCCAGCACTAAGCAGACACACCCAGGAGCTTCGCGTCACGGAGATGAAGATGCTGAGGTGGATGAGCGGCGTAACGCGATCCGATCGCATACGCAACTCGTTCATCCGAGGTAGTCTTGGTGTCCGTGACGTGGGGGAAAAACTGCAGGAGTGTCGTCTGCGATGGTATGGCCACATCATGCGTCGCCCTATGGAGTACGTTGGCCGGAGATGCA
The DNA here is from genome assembly GCA_030763345.1 of Mythimna separata. Lineage (NCBI taxonomy): Eukaryota > Metazoa > Arthropoda > Insecta > Lepidoptera > Noctuidae > Mythimna > Mythimna separata. The sequence continues at coordinate 11,771,797 of CM061168.1, forward strand.
TGAATATGGCTGTCCTTGGCGGTAGGTCTCGTGGTCGCCCTCGCAAGCGCTGGCTGGACGTCGTCAAGTCCGACATGAGAGCCAATGGCCTTACTGTCAGGGATGTAGAAGACCGGGCAAAGTGGAGCAAGCTAAGCCGGAAGGCGGACCCTGGCAAAAGCCGGGACTAACGCCTAGTAGAAGAAGAAGAAGAAGAAGATGGTGCTGTCGTGTCGTTGCCGCGCGTCCGTGTACAGTAGGCCTAACTTTATTCTAAACGAATGTCAGCGGCACAAACCGCCAATGCAAACTAACAAAAACGGCTTCACATTAGCTTTTATTAAGTGCACAGGAACGACCATTCCTTAATGATGATATACCACTTTTTTACCATAAAACGTATAGGTACTCAAACACGTTCTACTGTTAGTACCAACAATAAAAAGAAATGGACTGAAAAATGCTCTATAAAAATATTTCACTCTTGTATCGAAGCAATGGCAATGAATTTGGCCGTGTAAAAAGTACCTTGTTCTCATGAAGGTGCAAATAAACTATTTTAGTTTTATTTATTACTAGCAGCCCGTCCCGGCTTTGCACGGGGTAGACAATTATTTTTTTTTGGGAATTTGGATATAAAACACCTTTTTAGTGCCCCCTCCACCCCGCCCGCTGCGATGCCCGGCGCGCTTTTCAGACTGCATCGCAAACAACGGCCACGGCGCTATGGCGGTTTTGTTTACTGTTTGAATTTTTTAATTCGTAATATCTTTTGAAAGGACAGTCCAATTTAAATAATTTAAAAACTATTTTATAGGTAGTTAAATGGTCTTGACCATAAAATAATTTATTTGGATAAGGATTAATATAAACACATAAATAGCATGGTTTGAATTTGGTTAGCATTTTCATTAATGTTTAAAATTAAAAAAGTTGCTGTAGTGACATAACTACAATAGTTGGACATATGCTACCGCGGAGTTTTTTGTAGACATTATGATCTTCTTCAATATTGTTGTACATTATTTTGTTCTATCGCTAATAGTTTCGGCAGCGCATTTGACGAAAGACATTTTAAGACTACACTAAGAATTTTTTAAATCGGCCAGTACTTTTTGAGCCTATTCATTACAAACATACAAAAATAGGTACAAATCTTTCCTCTTTATAATATTAGTATAGATTTTTATATGGTTTGAATTACGCAATGAAAACCAGAAACTGTTCAAGTACAAGTCGAACTCGCACACAAATGGTTTTGTATTAAAATCGAGCAAAAAACGCTGATAAAATAGCGTTTCTTTTAACTTCTAACATTTGTATTGTTGTAGTGCCATTAGAAATACACATTCTGAGAAAATGTAAACTTTCGACCTCTTACGGTTAAAGAGATACAGCCCGCTGACAGACAGAAATTCGTACATTAAGCGTTCATATTCAAAACACGTTCAAAATAATATATATTCAACTTTTGATACTGCACTCAACCACTTTATGAACATTAGAATAAAGGCATATAGTCCGTCTAATGAAAGCGCGACCTGAGAAAAAGAGGTTAAATCCATTATGGATGTGGTATTACTAACTGGTAGGAGAATCATGTCTTGACACTTCACATTTTTTTTTATTTCCTACAATTGCGGCTGAACAATGTTGCCAATTAAATTTAAAAAAAAAGTCCAGGTCGTGCTTTCATTAGACGCACTCTAGTTATGCAACATATTCTAATGCACATATTTGTAGTATTTGGTAGCAAATGTATTGAGGCAGCATTCTCCTCAATGCCCGCTTTGCTTACCTTAGTACTACAATAAAATTTTCAGCTTCATTTTATCGAGATTGCACTTTTTTTATATCTCATAAACCAGTGCTTGAGTGCAATCCCACCTGATGGTAAGCAGTGATGCAATCGTTGATGGTGAGGCGCACTAGTTTATTAAGAGCCTATTCACTCTAGTCTTGAAGACACCCAAATTATAATCGGACAGAAAGACTGCAGCAGGCAAATTTTTCCTATTGTTATTGTACACGGTATAAACGACGAGGCAAAGCGCTTAGTCCGGACCGTGCAGGTTTCGACAACGTAAGGATGGATACTCGCCGTACGACGCGCGACGGTTCGCCCGATGGTAGATTGTTTCAATAACTTCACATGTAGACCAGTCGTATAGACACTGGGCATACAAAATTACACCAATTTTAAATCACAGTATCCATTAGGAATCAATTCGCGAACGGTTACAACAGCCACTAAACTGCCTTTATTAAAATCTCCAAATATCTCACTGTAAATATTTTCTGAAAATAAACAGAATGCCCGAGAAAGATCTCCATTCGTCTGGAAGGGTAAAAATCCAACGAAGTCTGACTTTACTGGCCTCTAGGGAAATCAGGATGCGTTTCCCATCCACCTGCTGTAACGCTTATTTGTCCCGTCACAATACGTGCACAGAAATAATACCTTATTTGCATTTTATTATGACTTTTTTACTGTATGTCAGAGAAGGGTAATAATGAGAAAGAAAGAAAAAACGTTTATTCGTACATCACACACTCGTACACAATCTATATTAATATTATAAAGCTGAAGAGTTTGTTTGAACGTGCTAATCTCAGAAACTACTAGTCCGATTTGAAAAATTATTTCTGTATTAGATAGCCCATTTATCGAGGAAGGCTATATTATCATCACGCTAAGCCTAAACTAAATCTATACGCGGGCGAAGCCGCTGGCAGAATCTAGTATATTTTTTTACGTAATAAGTAGGTACAATAAAAATTACATTAAAATCTGTATAAGACCCAAGTTCATTAGGTTTTTTTTAAGTTTATCCATGGCGTCTTATTAAACAAGGGGTCGTTAAGTCAAGAGTGAGTAGGTTACTTCAAGGCAAACGTGCTCCATTGTCGACGGCATCGCCGCTCTCCATCAAGAGAGATGGCGGTAAGTCCTCTCTTCGAGGAGTGGCTGGAAAGACGAGGACTTACCGCCACGATTGTGGCGTGCTCATATTCTGTCAGGTTGCGAATTTAAATGGAGGTACTGAAAAGCAGAATGGTTTTTCAATCACACTCTGTTTGGCTTTGAAATGCCATACAGATAACACAGTGTCTATCACTTATTTATTTATTTATGAAATGTGTGTTCGCAATTTCAGTACCTACTTTAGTGTTCTGTTAATAAATACGTATAATAATATCTGAGATGTACACTGTACAGGCACATATTTCATACTTCCCAATTATAACGTCGTTGAATCAATACCAACCACATCCCTATTCAGAGTTAATATCAAAACACAGGGTGATTTGTTCAAGTGATTGTGCAATTTAAGCCGAATTCGAAAATATGAAAAATAATGAAAAACTCTCAGATGAGCATCGGGTTTAAATTCGATGAAAAAACTGCAACCTTACGATGTTTCTTAGAAAAAAAAAACGATAAGACACAGCACACTCGACAGTTCCGCAAATAAGGATCTAAATCCAGACAGTAATGCAAGTTGACATAGGGCAAATTAAATGACAATCAACTTTATTTTTTCAGGAGACGAATTCGAGAATTAGTTTTCATAAAAACCGAACACAAGAATTCGATATTTCTAGTTTCTGTTTTGACCATCAACGTTTACTTGAAAAGTTCACCCTATATAGTGGCCGTTGTTCAATCAGTAAAGCAATATTCAGGAGGAACAAGACGTTATTGCAACAGTCTGGGCTCCAAACAAAGCTATACTGTGTAACGATATAGAGAGCGAATCTTTATTGATAGAGGGACACAGTAATAATAATATATTGATGAAGAAAGTAATAACCTATTTCATTTAGTTCATCATAAGATTGCCTGTGAGAGATTGCCCTGAGCGATAAAGCCGCCCATCATACACTTAGTTTTTGCAAAGGTTTATTTTGTCCAGGTTTATAATAAAATATGTACATTGTACATATCTATACGCACTAATTAATTAAGTAAGAGCCTATTTATTCACTTTTGCCTTGAAGACATCTAAATTAGGTACAAACGGCACGGGAAGACCGCAGCAGGCAATTTTTGACTTGTGATAAAAATCGCTTTATGGTAATCCTCAAGGAAAGTCCATTTAAATATCTTGCAATGGACCTATATATTACAGCGTACAATGTGTAGTGCAGTCCTAAATATGAGCAATTAGTCGCTATTGTCTGAGAAATGTCAATACATCCCCCATGTGCTGTCCGATGCATTGATTTTATCAATATTGAGGCTAGCCGGGAATATTGTTGGTTGAGATATGCATCTTGTGTTGGTTGGTATTTGATAACGGGTAAATGATTGATCAAAATTATGTCATCATCATCTTCTTGCCCTTGTCCCGTTTTATTTGGGGTCGGCGCAACACATGTAGTGGATGTAATGGAAATTAAAAGAAGGGTTTATACTTAATGATTTTAACAAAATATATCGGGAACTCGAAATAATTGAAAATCACGGAAGATATCCCGTAAGTGACAATTTAAATTGTTTAACAAAATAGTGCGCCATGAGGCTGCTCTAAATTAGGTCCACTTTATCATGAATTTCAGACTACTAGGGTTCAAACTTTAAAAAAGATATCAAACTTTCACCAAGTAAAAGCCACTCCTGTTAATTCTTTGCTTTCGTTCTAGGGTCCCGGGGTTCTCTTTCGTTCAACCCATTGAACTAATAAAAATAATTAAAACCACCACTACTGTACATGAAGTTTAAATAAATAAATAAAACAATTCTCAGTAGACAAATACCTCTTAAAAGAGAGGAGGTATCATTATTTACGGTTTAACTGCCGGTAAAAACGTAATCTCAGCAAATAGTCCCTGGAGGGTACAAAGAACGAATCTAAGCGAATCCTGTTACATTTTTATACGGAATCCCGATCTCCAATCAAGAAACTGAGGGCCAAGAACAAGACATAAAGCACAATAAAGATAAGTGTAGAAGGTTAATTCTACACATCGACCTTGTATTCTCTTCTTCTTCCCGCGTTTGTCCCACATTACTTCGGGTCGGAGCAACATGTTTCCTTCTTCCATTCTGTCTTGGCAGCCGTCACGCTATCACTAACTTCCTTTTCTTTCATATAATATCACTCCTCACTCAGTCCAACAATATTTTCTTTGGCCTCCCTCTGCCTCTATCCGTCTATATGTCCATAGAAGGGTTCTGTTTTAGTAACATGCGTTTCTTTCTTCGTCTTCACATGATCATACCAACGATTTCTTTTTAACTTTTCAGTTCTCTATAGTCCAATCCAAAATGAAAAAAAAAAGTTCTTTAAGTCGCCATCTTGGTAATCATGTCTGATGGCACAGTTGGTGCAGTAATTAAGCGATTGGCTGCTGTGCAGCGTGTCGTGGGTTAGATGCCAGCCACATGGAAGAAATATTTGTCAATAGCAGTTCCTGTTCTGCATGTCTTGCGTATGTTAATCATATTTATGAAGCTAATCAATATGTGTGTGCGTTCCCCGGCCCCTATTGTTTAGAGTGAACCTTCTGTAAATAATTTTGTGCATAAACAGTGTAAAGACTGTTCAGAATTGTTCAAGATTTGGAAACGTTCTGGCCTCACTGACTTACAACTTTGTATATTTAGGAGGAGAAATGAGCAACCCTATTTGGATGCCTCGGGTGCTAATTTCGTATCTTCAAGAATTGGGACTTCAGAAAGGAATATTTGTTTTGCTAGAGGAAAAATCCTTAATTATGTTAGGTTTGCTTTAATTTACTTGTTACATTCAATACAGGGACAACTTTTTACTCGATGGCCAAATAACGAGAGCTTTTCTCTGGATATTTTTGTTTTGGAAGAGTAAAATTCAAGAGCACATAGGTACTTTCATAATCATTATAATACAAGCTTCTATCAGCGGTTACACCCGCATGAAAATAGGTTTCTCTATACAAACTTTAAACCACAATTTCGCTAACTAATTCTTTTTGTTGTGTTTGGTAGAGTCAGAAAAAGGTTTACACAAATGGAAAAAAAAAACTACGACGACTATTTTTCACGCGTTTGACAGCACTTAACTGAGACAGGACAACTTCTATCGGGTCAGCGAATAAAAATAAAACCTAAAAACTTACTCCCTTCTCCTGGTAAGTATATAAGTTGTAACAATCTTCATTTTGAGCATGAGTATCAACACATTCGCATCTGCTACCAAAACAGTTTCGCAGAGCATTCAATTTAGCTGAAAATCTGCAGTGTTTAGAGACTCGCGTTACAGCGAATCTGCTGCAAGCAGTGTATCTAAGCTTAATATTCTTAGGATACGGAAGCGAAAAGGAAAACTATACAAACATTTACATAAGTGTAATTAAATGCTATGCTTAAGGATTTAGTACGCTAGCTTGATAGAATGCAAGGCATAGTTTTTATTAGTAGGTATGTATATTATATTAATAGCTTTTGCCCGAGACTTCGTCCGCACAAGTGGTTTCGGTTACAGTGGACCCGAAGTCGAAGACACATAAAAAGTAGCTTATATCCAATCTTAGGGCTCAAACTAGCTTTGTACAAAATTTCGTCAAAATCGGTTCAGTAGTTTAACCGTGAAAGCGTGTCAGACAGACAGACAGAATTATTTTCACATTTAATGGATGGATTATGTTATTCTTCTTTTATTTATTTTTTATTCATTTATTTTATAAAAGGTACTCTCTGCACTAACAGTCGAAATCAAAACGTGCAAAGAATTATTAAATGATTATGTTACAGCACGATCAAATAAATTACATAAGTAACACAATAAAAATCACAATAACTTGGTATAACTTTCTATAATTTTCAATAGGCAGGGACCTTCTTGAATAAATTAAGATTTTTAATTTTTTTAATCAACGTAAGCAGATTTTATGTGGAGGTATATTATCAGCGATAAATCCTTCTCTATCTAAACAAAAACCTAAAAGCTTTCTATAAAAAAAATTATAACCATTGTTCATGTCAAGGTTATTTTAAGTACTTTTCAAGGATACTTTATCCACTCCACTCGTTTTAGTCGCCATGGTAACAGAAAAACCCTCAATTAACGTCAAAAAATAACAAGTCACCTTCGTCAATTTGATTGACATAGGTTGATTTGAGTCTCCAGAGATATTCTCGTAACATAATAATATACGCTGGTAGAATGAGTTGCATAGGAAAATCCGCCCGGTACCCTCGTTTTGGAAGACGAAAGTCATTAAAAAAGAAAACCATTGCTCTTCCTTTCTGCATCATACGCAATGGGCATAGGAAGAGAGAGGATAACACTCTTTTCTGGTCCCCTAAAAAGATCCAGGGTCGACGGATACATGGTGACCCGTCGTCCTTCAACTAGGGCACACGCATCTTAGACATTAGAGGAATAAGAACTGTCTACAGTGTGCCAGCACCTTCAGCCTCCTACGTAAGTGTGTGAGGGAACTACGGTTTTACCACCACGGTGTACTCTGATACTGGTACTGACTAAAACCTTAGCCCGTAACCATAGGGCATTCGTGAGCACTTCAACACAAATAAAAAAAATTGAGTCGAGGATTATACTTGATTTACTGGGGTAATGAGTTCCAGTGAAGCTCTGTTTCATCAAAAATTTTGAGCAAAATTTATCAAGAACTGGACAGGTTGAAAAGTCTTGATTGACAAGTCTTGGCTGAAAATGAGCTCATTTATTTATAGTATTCTGGATTAGGAATTTGGATAGGTTTTTATTGTGATATTATTTAGTATTTTAGTGAATGCTAGAACGAATCTAGCGAGTTATAAAATTATAACATTCTTTCGGCCTCTTATCAGTAAGAGAATTTATGGTTGTGAATAACAAATTACGAATTTTTTTATACATGGGGATCCCTTGGGCCGGGACACTTTTTATTGATAAAGTTAATACGATGGTAGCTGCGACCTTGCCTAGTTCAATTACTTGCAAATATAATATTCAATAAAGTTTGTTAGTTGTGTGAGGAGTGATATGAAAGAAAAGGGAGTTAGTTATAGTGTGACAAACGACAGGAAAAAATAGAAGAAGAAAACGTGTTGCGCCGATCCCAAGTAATATGGGATAAGGACAGGAATTCAAAATACTATTACACCTACTGTAATTCAAAAGTTTCAAAAAATTAAGCAAGTTTCTCACAACCAACAAAACATGAAACTGTAATATCTGTAACTGTAAGAGATGCATCACTATATGTTCCCTATGTTGTGATCACTCACTTCTTAACTTGCTTAATTAATCCCTTCAGACAAGCTCTATGATGGAGAGATACAAATTATACACATTACTATTATAAAGGCGAAAGTTGGTATGTTTGTAAAGTTACTTCACCATCGAACGACGTACAAACTCGGTTAGACTAGCCTAGACTACCTGGAACAGGATTGGTTTTTTTAGGGTTCCGTACCTCAAAAGGAAAAAACGAAACCCTTATAGGATCACTTTGCTGTTCGTCTGTCTGTTTGTCTGTATTTCAAGACCATTTATCTCGAGAACGCGTTGAGGCATCGAGTTGAAATTAAAACCATATACTTAAGTCCGCGGCTTCTTGAAGCTGCGCAAAAATCAAACTTGTAAGTTAACGAAAAAAAAAGATATGGCCGTTTATGCGGCAAAAAAACGTACATTAAATACCTACGTACAAAAATTAAATACTCTCTAAGGGTATAGGGTACTTCCCGTTGTCCGTTTTGATGTGGTGACACTAGCGGGAAAGCCTATGTCCAGCAGTGGACGTCCTTCGGATGAAATGAAATGTTTTAAAACTGTTGATTTAAAATCGTCTTCTTTCTTTTTCTATAAAGAAACTAAATCACATATTACTTTAAAAACTGGCAAATCTTTAAATCTCAACACAACCTTCGTTTACACACATTGTAAGTACACTTAGCACCAACCCCCGACCAACCCTACAAACAATAGTACTAATTCACTTATCATAATCTTCACGGAGACAATACAAACGTACTATTGTGTGTCTTAATATCGCGGGACGAGTAATATACGGATAACCTCGTTGACAACCCTATTGCCACACACATTTGAAAACCAACCATGTTCGTCGGCAATAAAGTTGGTTTTACTTCGGTTTGCTGACAAGATGTTTTAATAAAAACAGAATTACACAGTGCGGTACTGTAAGGGTCTCATTATGGCTGAAACTCGTTGTTATGTGGTCAAAGGAAACAATCTGCTTGATAAGGAAACTAAAGGTTAATGTTTTTCTCTGTTTCTCTCATTTCGTTGAGAGAAATGAGATAAAACTGGCGGTAATAGAAACAGATTATTATTATGGTTAGTTAGGCTCAGAGCCCTGGGGCCCTGGAATATACTCGTATAGTTGCTCTTTGCGTACCGGGGCCGCGGTAACTTTTCAAAGTTTTAGCAATCATATGATCAGAATATTCTACAAAGTTGTTATGTATATATATATTATGATCATAAGAATAATAATCTAGATGTATTTGTATGCCAAATGCCATTGATTCAATTGTAAACTTTGCCTTCGAAACGCAGTTTATTCAGTCACATTTCTTACATCGGAGACAGCTTCATTTTAGCTGGAAATGTGCAGAAAAGAACAGTTTAACATAAATTCTTGGAAATCCCAGTAAAATATTCGAGAGCAAACTTGTCGTTAAAATCTAGAATTTTATTACATTCATCCTGAATGAGGTCGGACCTCTACGGTTTGAATTCATCATAGACTTAGATGGTTAGCCTTGGCGCAAACGGGCCACCCACCACAGTGGGTGGCTAGCAAATATATGTATAACTTTTCTTGCAGTCGGGTAAGAAGTGTGTGAAGTCACTCACTTTTTCATATGTTTTGTATAGACGCGCTGCACACGTGTAGCCAGTGGCGGCCACTCACAGCAGTGTCCACGACCTACCATTTATGGTCACTATGGAGCACACAAAACGCCGATGACCGCCACTATCGCACTGCTCCATCCCTCAGATGTTCTACGTATTGCACGCGTCACCATGGAGCACGACACCTCAATAGATGTTAAATATATTCATGTCGTCCATCATAAGACTGCGCAGCAGGGAACGCGTCACCATGCCATGCTACCATGTGCGAGCAAACTATCCGTGTGAAACTCCGTTGTTAGACTACGTAGCTGGGAGTAGGTTATAAAATGTGCCGGTGTCCCGTTTGCACCAAACCTAATACTGTAGTACCCAGCTGTTTCTAACTAGAGGTTTCGTTAATTAAAAGGCTTCCGTTTTACGTCATGGGATTAGCTTCCTCACAAGGGTTCTACCCATTTGTCAGACGAAGGTATTTTAGTCCAATTTTGTCTTTTATACAATCCAGACATCACTACTTTTCTTTTTCGCCATTTTATTTTATAAACTGTTCCAATATTATAAATATCAGAAAAAAAACAGCTAACTTGAATTGGAAGCGGGCTGCCCACTACCGATATCGCAACGCCGTTCCGTACTTCTAGGGGTCCGATAATGGAATGTACTTCATCATCACCATCTACCTAGCCTTTTCCCAACTACATTGGGGTCGGCTTCCAGTCAAGCCGGATTTAGCTGAATACCAGTATTTTACGAGGAGCGGCTGCCTACCAGACCTCCACAACGCATTGAATGGACTTGATAGAATTAAATTGTGCAATTCCAACGCACACTCCCCGATATTTAAACAAGCTAGGGAGATGATGAATAATAACTCCTTGAGATAATAACAACAGCTAAATAAACTAACAGAATTCGCTTCGTTAGTCAGATTGTTAAGGAAAGGTCGTACCCGTGGATTACAAATAACATCAAACTTATGATCTACCTGCGTAATCAGGCCCACTTACGATGCCGAAAGTCACCTACAGAGAGTAAAATCTTATATTACAAGGAGTTAAAGGGTTTGGTCAACAAGTCTTTATACCACGAAAAGGTGGCTTATTTTAAACAGAATATTAATGGTAAGATTCATCATCCCAAAATTCTATGGAAAAATCTGAAGTCAACCTTACTACCCTTTAAAGTAGTGGCAGACTTGCCCTCTCATTTTGACGACCCTGATGAGATTAATTCGCACTTCTTGAATGTTCCAGGTGATAGCAATCCACCAGCATCTTGTGTAGCGTACTTTGAGACTCAAAAATTTAGTGAGGCTGTTTTTTCTATCAATACTGTTGACCAATCTGACATAATCAAAATTTTATCTAATTTTAAGTCGAATGCAGAGGGTTTTGACCACATTACACTTGACATGTTTTACCAGACCCTTCCGCAAACTTTGGATATATTGACTTCCATTATTAATTGTTCAATTACTACGTCAACTTTTCCTGACCTATGGAAAATTGCAGTTGTGCGTCCAATTCCTAAAGTTACGAACCCAAGCACTATAAAGGAGTTAAGGCCTATAAGCATTTTACCCTTCTTATCTAAAGTGCTGGAAAAGGTTATAAATGCTCAACTGACAGCCTATCTCGAGCAAAATAATATTCTCCCGGAGGCGCAATCTGGTTTTAGGAGGGGTCGTAGCACTGCAACAGCTCTGTTGGATGTAACAGACAACATAGTGGCTGCTCAGGATGAGGGATCTTGCACCCTATTAGTTCTTCTAGATTTTTCCCGCGCATTTGATGCAATTAATTTGTCATTTTTGCTCTCTAAGATGAAGTATTATGGTTTTGACGAGCCTGCGGTTGCGTTGTTTAGAAGTTATCTAACCAATCGTAAACAGCTGGTTGAAATTCAAAACGCCAAAGGTTCCAGTGCTGTATCTAATTTGACTCCTGTGGTAAAAGGCGTTCCACAGGGCTCTATACTGGGTCCCCCTATGTTTATTTTGTATAGTGCGGACATTGTAAACGTTTTGAAAAATTGTAAATTTCATATTTATGCAGATGACATTCAATTGTACCTTTCTTTTAAACCCGAAGACTATGATGCCGCTGTTAAATTCCTTAACGAGGATCTGGACAGGATAGTAACTTGGACACAACAAAACTCACTATTACTTAACCCAGCCAAAACAAAGTTTATGCTATTTGGTTCAAAAAGTCAACTCATTGCAATACCCTCTCCTCGTGCAGACGTGATGGTGATGGGACAATGTATTGAGCGTGTTAATCAGGCGAGAAATCTAGGTTTGGTCATGGACGAAGAACTGCGTTTTGAGTCTCATGTTGCAGACTGTGTAAAAAACTGCTTTTATCGTTTAAAGGTACTATATAAGATGCGCCCTTATCTAAGCGAAGACCTACGTGTACAGTTAGTTGAAAGTCTGGTCCTATCGAAGTTGAATTACGCCGATACGGTCGTGGGACCTCGACTTCTGGCACGTACCGTAAGACTAATACAAAGGGTTCAAAATGCTTGCGCACGATTTTGCTTTAACGTTCCGCCAAGAGGTCACGTCACACCATTTCTAAACAAGCATAATATTTTAAAAATGAAGTCGCGTCGTAAGTTGCATTTGGCTTGTCTTCTTTTTGGCGTCATCAAAACGAAATGTCCGTCATACCTGTACTCAAAGCTTGCGTGGGTAAATAGTCACCGGCAGCGCAAGGCCAGGCGTTGTGCTCAGCAGCTGGCTACTCCGCATCACCGGACTGCAGCTTTTCGAGGAAGTTTTCGGTACGCAGCTTCGAAATGTTGGAATAATATTCCACCACCCATTAGGGACCTAAAAAGTTTAAGTACTTTTAAGTCTAGTCTTAAGAAATTTATTTTAAATTCACAAATCCAATTTAATGAAGTTAATATTGACAAATCATTTATATAATTAAATAATAATAGGCTAGTTAATCAGTTTTTAGAATATCATAATGTAGATAATTAATCATTAATCTTATGACGATTTGAATTTGAAATCATTTAATTTAATCCACAATTTTTGTATCGTGTTATACAACTTACCGTTATGTTACGAATATATGGAGTAAACAGTGGGTATGCTTGATGCGGTGAGCCCGTTGTATCTGTGTCCGGGAACCTCATGATGTAACTTCACTTTTATTTATTGCCCGTCGATCCCTTTCAAATTGCATTTAAAAAAACACACACACAGGCAGAAACTTTTCAAATCTCTTGCAAGTTTGATTTACTGGCACTTGGAAATATTTTCTAGAAGGCAAATGTTTTTGATTTACTGGCTTCTTATTTTTATTTATTGTTAGATAATGTCCTAGGTGACGGCTAATTGCCTGGCCGGCGTCTCGTCGTATGTGTCATCGCGTGGATCGTTGCGACGCGCGTCGTCGGCCGATGTGCATTATCGCGCCTTATTGTATTATTGAGAGTATTGTGGGTACCGCGTTATTTTAGTCTTTTTGTCCTTACAATGTGGCATATATTTTGTTTGTTAATATTATATACTTATTTATTATATAATAATTTACGTATTTTGTTTACTTATATAAAATTGTACACCAGTTAACACAGAGTATTTTATAAAACATTAAGTAATTATATATTGTTTACCCTCGTCCGTGAGTCACTGCGGGGTGCCAACTGAAAACCAGCGCTGGGTGTCTGACGCCCAGCAAATGCTGAGGTGGTTACCCTTTCGGTACGGGCACGCCCGACGCATTCTGTACTTTTTTCATTTTATTTTATTTTTGTTCTAATTTATTGTGTTTGTAATCGTTGTGCTGTGTCTGTCCCGAATAAATGTTTTCTATTTCTTATTTCTATTTCTTTAGTCCCATTCCTCAAGACCATTCCATACAAATCTTCCTTTATATTAAATTTACGAGAACGCAATACAACTGCACTTTAATATTTCGTCTGGAACTTGCAAAATTAAGTTTCTCGTTCTGTATCAAAAAATATTAGGGTTCAGAAGGTCAATTTTTGGCAAAGACTTGAAGAAACAGGGATTTCTAATTCAAGCCTAATTGACCAGGAATGTGTTTTCTAATAGTAATAATATACAGGTCTTAAAGTAAAGAGTGATATTTTCGGTAGGTATATTATCTTCTTCGAGGAACACATAGCACGTTAAGCCGTAGGTCCCGGCTGTCATTTATAAATCTTTGGTAGTCGTTACAGATAGTCAGAAGCCAGTAAATCCGACTCCAGTCTTGCCATGAAGTACCGTGTTACCCCAGTTAATGGGTTGTGGAGGTCTAGTAGGCAGCCATTCCACGTAAAATACGGGCATTCCACTAAATCCCGCTTGAGTGGCAGCTGACCCCAATATTGTTGGGAAAAGGTTAGGTAGATGATGATTATTATCTTCTTCAAATCTTCTGTATGTGTTTGTCACCTAACCCTTTTTAAATGGTTTGACCGATTTGGATGAAACTTTTTCTGTACATTTGAAACCCTCTCACATTTGAGAGGGTCACTAGAAGGTTTGAAAATACAATTAGAGTGCTCTGCAAACGAATTGTTAATTTTTTTCTAGTTTGGCCAAAAGTAACGTATTCACTCATGACTCAAAGACCCCCAGGTTGTAGCTATCAGGAAAACTCTTTTAGAGAATTCCACGCCTTAGCTGTACGCACAATTACTCTAATTTAGGCTCGTGGTATTCAATTGACCTTCTGTATATTCATCTTGTCCTGGTACCATTGTTTGTCGTGGACCCGAGACGCGAAGCATTATTTGGGTCCGCGTTTATTCGCCTTGTAAGCCTTGCGAACCTTTTGTTCTTTTGCTGGCGATAAATTAGCCTTGCGTATGTTTGTTTGTTTAAATGTTTTTCCTCTGAATTAGTATATTTCATTACAAGTGCGGAAAGCCTGTCATTGCAAAGAGTTTCGACAAATGTTAACCCGAGCCGAGGCGCAGCCGAAGGTGAGGGTTGACAGTCGGAACAAGTTGCAATGACGGTTCCGCACGTGTACTGAACGACTATTTTTAATACAGTTGCGAAAAAATGGAGCAGTTTAATAAAATAATAAAAACACAATAAACTCAACTGAGTAGTGACTAATCAAAATGGCGCCAAACGTAAAAATTTTTTTTTTCTTCACCCATTCTGGTTAGACGAAGCGAACTATGCCCCATACAGCCAAGTCTTCACTCTTCAGTACATTTTTTTATTGATATGAAATGAAATTTAATGATATGAAATGAAACCTAGCCTAACTTATTGAATCAAATCATTAAATCTGATATTGAAACAAATTAGTAGCTTCTTTTTAGAAATATTTGCACTAAAAACTTTTTTAGTAAAAACTTCGTGGTTGATTTTTTCTTTTTAATAGACATTATTTTGACAGTTGGGAAAGAAAAAGCACGAGTTTGGGAATGGTAAAGAAAAAGCACGAGTGTGTAATAGCCCACTTCCCGAACGCTAAACGTCCCTGCAAAACGCCACTTTTTGAGCAACTGTATTAAAAAGGATTATTACTCTGCTGTTTGTTTATTTTTTGACTGCAACAAATCTTAGTTCCTGTTTAAAATATTATAAAGGCGAAAAGTTGTTGTTTTTTATTCTGATGTTTGTGATTTGATGTTTGTTAGTCTTTCACGCAAAAATTACTGAATTGATTTGGGTGAAATTTGGCACATGATGTTTTTTTCTTTCATGATGCTTTTTAGGATAATTACTATCTCGCGGGCGCCATCGCATCGTTAGGAGCAGCTGGATAGTATAATTATACTCTTAGGCAGCTATAGCAGGCGTATTCAATAGCTTGAAAGTAAAAGGTATACATTGTTAGATATTTTGTGTATTACCATTTTGTATATGGAAAACAAAAAAATGGTATTTTTGTTTTTTAAGTAAGCTCTTACTGGAGCAGAATACGGAATGTCGTCGCACAAAATGTCGATGAATGCTAACACGATAGGTACTACATACAACATCGCGAAGCACGTTATCGCGAAAGACCGTCTCAGCGAAACCACTTCATGTATGTGATACAACTTGACTTCGATACACGTTTTCACGAAAGATTTTAATTGTGTTACCCTGTCCTACCCAAACTACTCTCGGGGTTCTAAAGTTTACAAAAAAAAATAACCACGAAGGGTGTGGCGGAGTCTGTGTTCGCTCCTCTTACTGTCTTACTGCTGAGCAACGGCGTCTTACAAGTCCTTATTAACTCCAGTATGCTATCGAAACAGGGTGTATGATATACGCTCATGTTTTCCTACCACGAGTTCTTGGACAGACGTCGACGGTGGGTTCTCTGAAGAAGTTTCATGTGAAGAAGCCCGTTGCGTAGAATCTTTTTCCTGTTAAACTCTTTAGCCTTACAGCCAAACCCAATACCCTATTTATCACATACCGGAGATAGAAAAACAAATAAAACAACAGAAAACATGTATATTTTTGTATTGTATCATTTGTTTTACTATCTCCAGTATGCCAAAGCTGGGGATAGATAATAATAATAATAATAATTTTTATTTGCTCAGTTAGTAGGTACATAATAAAAATGTTCTGTTTGTACAAAGATCCATTACTAACTACCTTATACTAGGCATGCAAAACAGTTTTATTAAATTTGACATTTTATAATATTTTTAATGATTTTATGTATAATTTCAAATAAAAGGAATGTGAAATAATTATAAAAATTGTTAACATAGTAATTTAAAAAAATAATATGTCAAAATAGCCAAGATAGGTTATATATTATATATGTCAAGATAGGTTATTAGGTTCAGCTGTTAGTAACTTAGTGCTGGAAATTGCATAAAAGTAGTTAATTATTTAAATAAATGTTCCAAAAATCTACAAAATTAATATTCTGAGTTACGAATACATTATTTTAGTTTATGCCATTTGTCTATGCTGTAATGCCTAACGCACTAAACTTAATAGATTTAGAGCCTGTTTTTCTTTTTACAATTCAGGATTTGCTCACATCGAGTTAGTTAGCCCATTGTGTCCCACTGCTGGGCGAAGGCCTCCCTCTCCCTTTTCCACAAACGTCTGTCCTCAGCCATTACGAGCCAGTCCCTGCGTTAGTCACCTAGCTCATCCCTCCACCTTCGCCTTGGTCTGTCACGATGTTGCCTTCCATTCAATGGAATCCAAAAAGTAGATCTTTTTGCCCACCGCTCATCTGGGATGCGGCTGATATGCCCGGCCCAATCCCACTTCACTCACATCAAGTTCATAGAAAAAAAAAATACAACTAGCCTTTCTACGCCACACATCAAAAACTTTACGACCATTGCACCATGTCCCTTTTTCTAACAAAAACGCTCACAAAATTTTATCTGCCAATAAAATAATCTAACCATAGTGCACAACGTACATTGTAATAGACATTGACGTTGATGCAGTCTTCGCTCCTCTATAGTCTATAGCACCTACCATAGACAGCGTTGAGATAGACAGGAGCTGTCAAACACAAGCGCGGGAAGCTGCTTCTCATTATTGAAACGTCATTATGTCAGTTTTAGCCTAATAGCGTAGCAGCTTGTAAAAGAAAGGCTATTTAATGGAAATGTGGGAAGAATATTGAATAGGTGGCAGAAAAGAGTGTTATATTGGTAAAACGATTAGTAAAGTTTTTAAACGGAAAATGTTTCGTTCAGTTCATCCAGAAGTGTTTTTTAATATAGTAAACAACCACACTTTTGAACAACATAACAATTTTATTTCAATAGTAACTTCTGTATAAAATAACAATTGCAACTGCAGATGTGTAATACTGTGTCGCAGTTATTAACGCTTGCTATAATAACGAACATGATATAACAGTTTTAACTTAGGTATACATGATTAACAGACTGGTTGAAATGAAATCCAAAAACAGTAAAATTAATAATGAAATAAAATCAAAATAAATTTCCAAAAAAATATAACACTAAAATCATATGAAATAACAGACACAATAAAGTCAAAATAAAATGAAATACGAATTGAAAATTAAAACATAATGAAACCAGACTGGTTTTTTTTTTTATTTATATGATAGAGGATAAACGTGCATTATGTAGTTACTGGTGTATTCCCTGTGTAAATAAATACCCCTGTTTAATTATAAATGAACCTTGTTCGATGAATATCTATCCACCACCGAGGTTTTTTAATAAATACACTAAAATATACTAACAATACACTTTACAATCTGTGTTTCAATAATAAACAGGTCTATCTCTTCTAGACGCGTACGCAGACAGAAAACCAATCATTGCTCGCCATTCGCGAGCCCGCGTCTGCAGAGACCGGGAATCAACATACAATTTCCATATAACCCTGAAAAATAAATAAAGCCAGAAAGAAAAATTCAAAACAAAAAGTGAGTTCGTTACACAGAGAAGTTGATAAATCTGTCTTGGGAACAAATCACAGGGTTCTAAAGCGACAATTTGTTACTCATGAAATATGGTCGGACCTTCAGTCTATTCAACTAGACGACAAACTTTTAAGAAGCAAATATTTCAGTCTGAAAGGTTTTAAAGAAAAGCGCCATCGTCATTTATTTATGGGGTCTTTCAGGAAGTACTCGTAGAGTAACTCGAATTTAAATGTATAATGTATTTGTTTTTATGTACATTTAGTATGAAATTGTGGATTAGTATGTACGTTTCTAATGTGTGCAATATATTTTTTCATTTATTTGTTAATTACACCATTTCTTGACGTTCCTGTGTGCATAAACACAGCATGGATCTTCAAAAAATGGTCTCTCTTCGAACTTTTATAAAAGTACTAGTGAACCACCCAGTTTAGCACGAGTGTTCGAAATTCTCGGCTTTTCTTTACTATAACACCCATTCATTATACATTTAAACCATGAAATACTTTTTTCTATTGGTGAAAACTGCATTGAAATCTATTTATTTGAGTTTATCGCGTTCATACAGACTGAAAGACGGGGTGGTGGACTTTGTTTTAAAATATGTAAAGTTATTTAGCTTTACCTACAATTGTTATTATTATAATAGGTTTAAGTGGACAACATAGGCCAGTCAACGATTACTAAAAATGTAAAACAGAACAGAAACTAGTAAATCAAAAAGATTTATCAATTATGCGTCTACAAGGCCTATCGTCAAACGGGGTGAACCGCCTACCGTCAAAATAGAAATGCGGGGGCAAATTGAATCGGATTCCCGAATCACAGTTCAACTCCCGGCTACCGTAGACGCGGGTTTGCGAATGACGAGTAATAGGTAGCTCGTCGCAATTCGATAAGGATCAGACCCGGGTCGACGGCACGTTGTGCATCTCAAAGGAATGTCAACAAACGAGTGGAGAGCCGATGCCTACCATAGCCTCAAGTCTGGCATTAGAATTGTCGATCATTGGCTTCAATTTTGACAAGATTGGTAGTAACAAACTGTTAAAATCAACAATTATGAAGCCAATGATCGACAATTCAGATACAATTCTAATAGCTGACTTGAGAGACAGAGGCCCGGGGCTGTTGAAGAACTCGAAATTGTTCTAGTGATAGCATCTAAAAGACACATGTGCGTTTTATTTACAAAAAAAACTGACACTCTGAATAACCACTCACGCTTTGAGTGGAGCGAGTGGGGTAATTTTCTACTGAAAAAAAGGGTAATAAATAGAAATAATTTGTTCCAGCAAATTCCATTTAAAAATGTGATTTAATTCTATTTACCCCGTTTGACTAAGTATTGTTCTCATATTCACTTTTAATAAAAATAAGATACTAAAAATCTTTTTTTAATTTCTTTAGCACATATAATAAAAAATTCTATGTAATACAAAATAATTATGTGTCATTATTACCTAGTCAATAGACTAAAACTGTAAAATCGACTTTCCTCTACTTCGCTTAAAACCGCACTCATCAAGCAAATTAAATTTGAACAAGCCTCCGAGATATTTACAGAAGAAAACTTCTAGAGCAATTTAATTCATAACTAGGAGTTAATACTGGAGCTAACACGGTTAACAAACCCAGAGACAAACGGAAAGAAAACTTTGAAGCCTCGCAAAGTACGTCATAATTACCAGGCAACCAGTATTTCGTAGGAGTTCTGCTACAATGCTTGTGTAAGCGTCTTATGTGCACGAGTTTCCAATTTTGAGGAACTTCTGTGGATCATTGTATAGGTTGCATAAGCG
Source organism: Mythimna separata (assembly GCA_030763345.1). Classification (NCBI taxonomy): domain Eukaryota; kingdom Metazoa; phylum Arthropoda; class Insecta; order Lepidoptera; family Noctuidae; genus Mythimna; species Mythimna separata. The sequence continues at coordinate 11,791,759 of CM061168.1, forward strand.
GTTTATGAATTATAACCTACCTATAATATGAGGTAGGTATGATAAGACTCCATATACTTTTCGTCTCCTGGTTTTCTTCCAACTTTCAGCTTTTATAAGATAACGTAGGTCTAGGGTTTTCGGGCTCTTAGACTAAAAGGTTTGTCTACACGGCTCGAGTGGACTGGCACATAAGAATATTGTTTTTAATAATGTCACTACAATCAGGTCTGCTAATAAATCACTCGATATTAAAACACTGCGTTTTTCTACATCTCGAATATTACAAAGTACTCTGTGTATAACATTCACTGTCAGTGTGCTAACGGCTGATAAAATATTATATTTATACCTACTTATCTATGTTTCGTGAATAAAAAAAATTAATATCATAAATAATTGATTACAAGGACACTTCCTTCAAGAATTTCATTAGCCTAATGCACAGTCCCTCATTTGCCTAAAATAATTTCAGAAATGAATGTCAAGTGTCAATTTAAAATAAATTGACATTTCTCAGAGCTTTAGCGGAGGTAGCCAGACTAAAAAGATAATATTATTTGATTGTCTCATCGGTCTTGTGGTCGCAAGCGCGACAGTTGAGCGTAGAGTTCTTGGGTCGATTCCCAGCCACAGTATACGTGGGCTTGCGGACGGCGAGCAACGGGTAGCTCATCGTCTGGCTTTCTAGTAACCGTCCGGACCGAGCCAAAGTCATCAACGGCGCGTAGTGTTCCACTCGCGTCTCAAGGACATGTCAGCAAAACCGTACCTAGGGGCCCAGCAGGGCTGAAGCCTACTGGGGCCATGGATTGTGCAAAAGAGTGAGTGAGTGAGTGGGTTTTGTCAGTATAAGTCTGACACACGTACACACTTACTTTGTTAAAACCTCTACGGTACGTTCGCCTCGTCGTTTATACCGCGTACATCGATGGACTGGAACAATTTGCCTGCTGCGGTTTTCCAGTCCGATTATAATTTAGGTGTCTTCAAGACTAGAGAATAGGCTCTTAATAAACTAATGCGCCTCACCATCAACGATTGCATCACTGCTTACCATCAGGTGGGATCGCAGTTAAGCACTAGTTTATAACATTAAAAAAGCACCCTCCCGCACACACATTTTCTTAAAGTTCAATATTACGGACATTAACGTTACACACGTAAGAAAACTTGAAAACGTTCATAAGTTGAAACTTCAACAAATTAAAGTCGTACCTCAGATTCATCTCGGTGTTCAGAACTCATAACTTTCTTAGATAAATATCCTGTTAGATACGTGCTTCTACACTGCAGATTTCGTTTTATCCTCCTACATTTAGATCCAAAACTGTTTACTAATATTATTGTACCTATACGCGAAAGTTCGTATGCATGGATGTTTGTTTCTCTTTCACACAAAAAGTATGAAATCGAATTCGATAAAACTTAGTACACAACAGACCATGCCCTGAAATCGCATATAGGATACTTTTTATCTCGGATGTACATACATCCGAGATAAAAGGTATCCCATATGCGAGCAAAAATTATCTCAAGGGAACATTCCCTTGAGATAATTTTCTACTATAGCTGGGCGAAGTCATTGGAAGCAGCTAGTATGCACATAAAGTTCTTAACGTAAAAACGAGCGAGCATCATGACGACGGTGGTTTATGTCCAACAGTGACGGTTTTCGACCGAAATAATGTGTTTAAATACTGTTTATAGTCTTCCTTTTTTTATTGAACAACTAGATGGACATGTGCATTCTCCCCTATCCTCACCTATGGTGCACAGACTTGGTCTCTGACTAACATCCAAAGGTCCAAACTGAAGGTTTGGCAACGTGCCATGGAGCGCAGTATACTAGGTGTTAAATTAACGGATCGCGTTCGAAACACTATACTGCGCTCCAAAACGCAGATCATTGACGTGGCTCAGAAGGCTGCCCAGCTTAAATAGGACTAGACCGGACATGTCTGCCGCATACCGATTGAGCGGTGGGCCAGTAAAACACAAGGTTGTTGCCCTGAAATCGCGCGACGGAGTCGCGGCAGACCAAGAAGGAGATGGCAGGACGACTTGGATGTCTTCCTTGAGAATTGGAAAGAAGTGGCTCAAAGCCGGGAACGATGGAACGAATGGAGGGAGGCCTTTGCCCAGCAGGGGGGCAGCATAGGCTTTATAGATATAATAATATAACAATTATATCTAGATCGCAATATTACTTCACTATTGGACATAGGCCTCCCCCAATAGTCGCCACAACGAAGCTCCTGTGCGTCTCGCATTCCTGCAACTCATTGGTCCACCTTCCAATGCTGCGCCTTCGGATACGCGGTCGCCACTCTTTCGGCCCCATCGACCATTCCTTCTACGAGCAATTTTTATCTATAAAGCAACTAAATCACATCTTACTTTAAGCATCCACAATCAATACCAGTAGCGTGCTTACTAACTTCCTAATTCGTGCTTAGGTACACTATACACATATTGCTACACACACAGTATAAGCCTTCAGACCTCACTAAGTCGTGTTTCCTCGTACCTGAGCGCTGCAACCCGCTTTAGATTGGATTCAATGTAAACCACATTAATGAGAATGTTCCCAGGAATCGTATGAATGCTATGCTGGGATATTAATTGCAAGTGTAGCGGATTAATGTTTTTGGCACGGAAGTTACTGTATTTAGTTAAGTTGATTTATATTTAAGTACATAATGTACACTCGGCATGTGTTGTCTCGACTGTTAGAGCAGAGAGTACTAGTTAGGAAATAAAAATTACTTCTCCCATTCTAGGGTGGAGCGGGAGGGCGTCTAAAACTTTTGCTGACTTTTTTTATTACCAAAAATTGCAATTTACATAGGAACGTTTTGACAAAGTAAGGTTTTTTTTTTCTTTTTTAATTGCATAAATCTCTGATTGTACCACTGACACCCAAGCTAAGATTAAACTTGTGTTATGGGTGCCAGGGCTCTCTCGATTAATCTATTTTTCACCTTACATAAACCAGCACGGAGTTACATATGGAAAGTATCCATTGTTGACCATATCCAAAATAAAGTTAATGGAAAAAAAATACAAAAAAATAAAAAAAAAAAACTTATGTTCCTTCTTTATTTTGGTTTCCAGGACCTCGGGTTTCCTCACAGTAGGCTTCGACCCTGTTGGACCCCTTACGGTTTCATTCACAGGTCTTTAAAGCGCTCGTGGAATACTACGCGCCTTCGACAACTCAGGCTCGGTCCGGATGGCTTCCGGACGACCAGCGAGAGGCGAGTGAGTGAGCAGCTTCCCAATGCTTGTCGTTTGCTAGCCCACGCCTACGGTGGCTGCAAATCAGGATCGGGGTCTCAACTAAGGCATGAGGATATCCATTCTCTCACGCGTGCATGAAAAGTGTGTGTGCGTGATATTATTACTACTTCACGCTCAAACTTCTAAACGGATTTGGATGAAATTTGATCCACAGGTAGACCATGTCCTCAAAAAGCACATAGGCTACTTTTAATCCTTAAAGCATGTTTCCTAAAGATGATTACCCACTTTCACACCGGTGAATCTGCTATGCAAGAACTATGCACTCACATTGTGTAGGTAAGTAAGTACCTTCAATATTTTTCACACAAACTAACAACATTTTAAATTTAATTTAGCAATACAATATAGGTACAGCCAATTAAACTTCACCTCAACATTCCGCCTGGTAAGGAAGTTAACATAAATTGCTCCAAGTATATTCAGCACAAGCTTGAGTCAATTAGCAGACGCTCAGAAGGACCGCACTTTACTTTAAACCAAAATATAGATACATAGTTATTAACCAACGTAAGTAACATCAAAGATATGGAGGTAGTTTTCGACCTCAGGATTGCTTTGTGGCTTTCGACAACAATTAATTGAAACTTAAGCTATAATAATGCTGAAATATCTTAGTGTTTATTTATTAAGAGAGTATTCGTATCTATTGCCCAATCAACAACACAAAACAATAAAAAAGAACAATCTAGTGCAAAGTTATAGAAATGAATAATGAATTTATGTATGACTACAATGACTAGCCGGACAAAAAAACTCTTTTATTATTCCCTACAACAGTAATTTTGTGTTTGTATGTTAGTAATATAATAATAAAAAAAGATTTATACCTATAATTGTTCGTATCGTGTGTATCTTCGTTTTCATTAATTTCATGTGCAACGTAAGGACCGCTTGCGGTGGTAAATAGCCTCCTCCTCCAATTGCTTCCATTGCTCACGTAGTCTGACTGTTCTGGTCCAGATTTTAAATACCTATGTCATAATATTTACCTATATCATCTTTTAAATCATAATCATCATCATCTCAGCCGAAAGACGGCCACTGCTGGACATAGTCCTCCCCCAAGCGTCGCCACAGCGACTGGTCCTGTGCGTCTCGCATCCATCGGATTCCCGCGACATCTTTTAAATGATCTGCCTCTTTTCCTTTTAGAATAGAATAAACTTTATTGTACACCAAAAAGTAACAGAACAACAACAACAGCAACAACAGAGAACAAAAACAACAAGAGTAACATTTCTAGGCGTCCAGTTTCTTATAACACGGTTCCATCTTTGTGATTTTAACCTCTGAATGTGACCTACGTATTGCCGTTTGAGTTTGAGCATTAGCCTGATCACATCTTTTCATTTTGCAAATTCCTTGATCAAGATATTCACTCGGTATCCAAGTTTGATGTTCATGAAACCCGTAGTCTACACGGATACAATCTGGTAACTATAAACCCGGAAGCAACGTCATGCTGTTGAGCAGCTGTTTATTATAATATAGATAACCATATTTGCACATCTTCATAGAGAACATGCTGTAAGCTAATTAGTCTTCCACCTAATTAGGTAAGTATACTTGTTAATAATATGTAGTAGTTGTACATCATTATAATATCAGCTTTTGGGAAAATGGCTACCCAGTCGATTTTAATTAATGACGAGGAAAACAGATAAATAGCCAAATACGGTTATAGGTTGTATATCGTTTTTAAAAACTACCAAAATTGAAATTATTCAAGAACTGACTAAACGTAATCTAAAGCGTGGCGTCGAAACTCTCCCGCTTCGCTGTCGACTGTTAGACCGTTTTCACATTATCCGATCCGATATCGGTGTCGGAGGCCGATACGATATCGGAGTAAGTAAAATGTATGAAATGCCATGCTCCGATATCCGATATCGGGCCGGACAATATGAAAGACAGGTACATATTTCATACATTTACCTTACCCCGATATCGTATCGGCGTCCGATACCGATATCGGATCGGAAAATGTGAAAACGGTCTACGGTACCAAAAAACTGATGGGATTGGTACGCTGTGTATATGTCGTTTATTTCATGTTACATAAAATCTATATTATTTATTTAATTCATGAATCCCCGACCGGTCTCATAGGACCGCGCTGTTATTGTCTTACTATTGTGTCTCGTTTCGCGGGTATTGATAGGCTAAATATCTATTCTCAGGAAAACGGAAATAGTGCATCTCCCATAATTATGGTCATTCAACCGTTTCGTTACCGTTTTGACGTTCGGGGATGCCACACCACTATCAACACAGAACTTTCATCTACTTCTCTTATGAAAACTAATAAATAGTGGATGAAGCAAGAATAATTTAGGACTAAACATACTTTATGAAGAGAATTTCCATCTAGGTACCTTGACAGAATAACTTATATGCAAACTCTTTGCTGAAAACTTTAAATATTCAGAACATTTTGTTACAAAGTTATGACGCTGTATGCACCAAATTAGATTTTATCCTTGCTCTACACTAGCTAGATCCGGCGGCTCCGCCTACGCCTTTACCTACGTGAAATTAGTACTTTTCACTTTTGTAAATTACTAGATTTTACGAGTGGCTTCACCCGTGCGAACGTAAAAAATACACGCTTATGCCACTTAGTAATAAATTAGCTTTCTATTAGATGTTAATTGTTTTTTTTTGTCATGACATTAAATTAATTTGTTGGCAGTATATACCTAATAATAAAAACTCTAATTCTTCTTTTAGTGAAAGAAATTTTAAAATAGATCCAGTAGTTTTTGAGTTAATCATTAATGGCAAAAATAATAAAATAACGACTTACACTTTAAAAAAAATTTTTAAAGTGTAAGTCTTTTTTCTTTATAATATAAGTACACATACTTATGTTTTAATCCTGGATATAAATAATACTGCTACCAAATTTCATCTAAATCTGTTCAGCCAAATGGCTGTTCATGCACACTTATTTAAAACAAACATACACAATACACATCACTGCTTACCATCAGGTGGGATCGCGGTCATGTACTTGTTTATACAAATTAAAAAAAACATGCAACACACAAATACCTACATAGGTATTTATGTATATATTTACAAACTGCTTATTCTCATGTAGATATTATTAAAATATCATGCAAGTTTTATATAACATAATATTCTCCTTTGAATTTCGACGGAAATTACACGAGACTTGCATTTAAACTAGCTCTGACTCATAGCTCCACTTGTGTGGATCTTACATTAAAAAAAACTGGGCAAGTGTGAGTCGGACTCACGCCCGAAGGATTAATTACCGACCGTGCCAAAGACGACAAAAAAATTTTTTTTGTTACTGTTTTACCCATGTTTGCAAATAAATAAATGATTATGATTATGACTGTTTTACACATCGTAGGTTTTTCACCAATTTGAATTTAATGAAATTACAGAAAAACATTGATCGAGAAACTGTCACGCCGTGAGAACGTGTATTTTTTTTTTTACTTAATGCTTATGAAAGCATATATTTGATACCTATGCAAGAATGCATTTTTTAAATTTTTGTCTGTACGTGTCCATTTCTGAACTGCTTTAGTACATAGCTACCGCTATAAAAAATAAATTAGGCTAGAAAAGCTATTATTTTAGAAAAAAAAAAAACAGAATTCCGCGCAGTAAAAATAAAACTTCTTGAAATTGTGACCAAGTGGCTATGTGCTGTTTTATAAGCCTATCACGGACAAAGTCGTAGTTGCGTATTACCTATTCAATATAGTTAATAGGAACCTATATTAAGCACTTTATACTAGACGCTGGTTGTAACAGTAGCCCGTTGATGCGGAACCAGAGAGGCTTTGAAAATTCACAAAGCGAATTTCCTATTTACGTTCAAAATTGCAATATGCAAAGTTAGATTTTATTTTCACCTAGAGGAGGAAAAAGCTGTAAAAATATAAAGTTTTAAGTATATACGGGAGCTGTCTCGAATGTTTGCAGTGTTGCATTTAAGTTACAGTTTTGTGCTTTTGTTGGTAACAATTTCCTGGGGCTATGGTACATTTTTGCTTAAAATACAATGTACAAATAAGACGCTCTAGCTTGTAACTATGTTTTAATAGTGAGTAAGTAAGTTATCATTTATTGTGCAAAAAAGATTAACCTTTAGTTCATGAATCCCCGACCGGTCCTATGAGACCGCGGTGTTATTGTTTTACTATTGTGTCTCGTTTTGTGGGTATGTGATAGGTTAAATAGTATCAGTGATGAAACGTCAAGCTTATGTTGGAAGTCTACACCGCTTTAGCATCGCCTTGTCCTCATCTTTATGGAGGTGATCAGTCGCGGCAACCTCTCGCGCCGAATGCAGGTCCAGGCGAGAGGAAATGTGAAACCGTAATGCAATCAAATGAGTTAGACACAACCGTGTAGGAGCACAGATTTTCACGTCCTTACGACCGCCACGGCCCGGGCAGCGGGAGTCGCTCGGTGCGGATTCCTGGCCACCACAGGTCATCATCATCATCTGCCTAGCCTTTTCCCAACTATATTGGGGTCGGCTTCCAGTCACGCCGGATTTAGCTGAATACCAGTATTTTACGCGGAGCGACTGCCTACCAGACCTCCACAACCAATTAACTGGGGTAACACGGTACTTCGTGGCGAGACTGGAGTCAGATTTACTGGCTTCTGACTATCCGTAACAACTGCCAAAGATCTCCAAATGACAGCCGGGACCAACGGCTTAACGTGCTTTCCGAGGCACGGAGGAAACTCGTTATGTTAAGATGGTCACCCATCCACAGACCAACCTAGGCAAGCGTTGCTTAACCTTGAAGATCGACCTGTGCGGCTGTTATTATTTAGCCACGAGCTCCTCAGCCACGAGCTCCTCCTCCTGGCCACCACAGGTGCGGGTTTGTAAATAAGCAGTGGGTAGCTCGCCGACCAACCGTCGGGTGAGGGCCGAGCTGAGGTCGTGGACTAAGTGTGGTTTTCCACACGCGCCTCACAGAGATATCAGTAAAACGCGGGGGCCCAATAGGGCTGATTGGAATTTTTGGAAAAGTTACTGTGGTCCTGAAAAACAAAGGGCAACTAAAGGATCCAGGTGAGATTTAGTTAGATTTTTCGCTTTTTGTAGAATCAAAGCAAACACTGGTATTATCACTTGCATAATCGGGAAAAGGCTAGGCTGCGATTACTCCGGTTCCAGGGTAAAAGGGGTGTGTGCACAACCATAAACACGGACTCTAATCCCACATGGAATCATAAGGGCTTAACATAATCACATACACGTGTTGCCAACGTAGTCTAAACACATACCTATATACAGATGAAACAGATTTCATATACGTTAGCATGAGTGCCAAGTGGGTACAGATTTGATCCCTTCGTTGAGTTGCATAGGGTTATGGGATTTTTCTATATTTGCTCTTTCAGAGTGATTTTTTGGCACATGTTAACAGTAACTTTTGATTTACCTACATGGGAAATCATCAATTTATAACTTCCTCTAATCTAAGTGCAGAGGTAGAGATTGTCAGACTTTTACTGACTAAAACCCACAAGGTTCTGTTGCCATTTTTAGGGTTCCGTAGCCAAATGGCAAAAACGGAACCCTTATAGTTTCGCCATGTCTGTCCGTCCGTCCTCGCTTAATCTCTGTGACCGTTAGCACTAGAAAGCTGAAATTTGGTACCAATATGAATATCAATCATGCCGACAAAGTAGTAAAACAAAAAGTGGAAAGTGATTTTTTTTAACCTATCACATACCCACAAAACGAAACACAATAGTAAAACAATAACACCGCGGTCTCATAGGACCGGTCGGGGATTCATGAATTAATTTCAACCCTAACGTGTGATATATTATTGGATAGGTATTCAAAAATGAATAAGAGTTTACTAAAATCATTTTTTGATAATATCAACAATTTCGGAAATAATCGCTCCAGAAGTGAAAAACAATGTGTCTCCCCCCCTCTAACTTTTGAACCATAAGTTTAGAAAATATGAAAAAATCTGGAAAGTAGAGGGCTTTAAAGACTTTCTAGCAAAATTATTTTGAACTTGATGGGACGAAGAGAACGGACGGGAAACTACGGAACCCTACACTGAGCGTGGCCCGTCACGCTCTTGGCCAGTTTTTTTTTGCTAGGGTTACGGCTACTGCTTCGAGCACACAACCGAAACTATTGGGGCTCAGAGTCTGAAATTTTACACAAGGTTTCTTTTTACGGTTACGCCATTACATCAAACACTAAGAGAGGATTTATGTGGTGAAACCTATTTTCAGGCCTGCGAAGCCGCCGGCAGAAACTAGTAGATAATAAAAATGAATAAAAAAACGTAGTGAATAGAGTAAATAAAAAAGTTTCTTCCCACCGCTAGCCGAGATTATAGTCAGGATCGACTTTCGAAGTCTTTTCCACTTTGCTTCAGCCTTTTGGCTATTGTCTTCCAGTTTCATTAAACTTACCCTATGTTACACGTAGTTATATAATATAAAGTTTGCCTGTTTTTCTGTGCTAAGGTAAAAAGGCTGTAGAGGTTTAGTCATTTAGTGAACGGAACTCTGATATAGTGCAATGTTTTTAGTGGTGGTAATAGTTTAAGGAGCTGATAAAATTAGCGGAATGGTTTAGTAAACTATTGGAACACTTTCGTTATTACTTTTCGTTTATTGATGTGAAGACGCAACATTGTAAGGCCAGGGGGGTCGATGACCTGGCGAGAGTCGCAGGAATATAAAGAATGCGAGACGCACAGGATCGGTCGTTGTGGCGGCACTTGGGAGATGCCATGTCCAGCAGTGGACGTTCTTCAGCTGAAATAGTGATAATGTTTATTCATCTGAACATACTTATTTTATATATTTTTAAATGTTTCTTAAAAAGAAAAAACCAAACATTTAAAAAACAATTGTAGCCCACCGGTATCCGGAATAGGTTTTAAGTTACAGGTAGGGATTTAAAGCAAACATCTATTCCACTGAAAAACCGTTTTTTCACGATAATTTATTAGCAAGATTCAATTTATTATAAAAATAAAAATTCTATCAAAATATGTTGTTCAACAGAAAACAGGCATTAAAAACATTTTTCCTAAGAGTGCGTATCAGTGGTATAAAATACTGGTTTTTATTCCTTTGAAGATAAGGCCCACTCAGTTCTAAGATATAAAGTTTTTACTACGCAACGCACAAAAGACCTAAAGAATCAAACAAAATATCTCGTAAAAAGTTTCTCACATCTTTTGAAAATAAACCTTATTTATTTCAGGTAGCCTAAAACAAACGAATCGTACTAACAATGCCTTTCATGAGCCTACGGGCTTTTTTATTATAATTCTTTTGTAACAAAGCGGCTGTACAAAAGCCAGACGTATTATGATTTACGAAAAAGTTTTCTTTGGGAAAAATGTTATTGTAAACATTGATTGCGATCTAAATAAAATAAGTCTATGTCTGTCCTACATTTTTTTTTTCGGTAAACCTTTTTTTAGGTGGGAAATTCAATGGTTTTTCCCGCTCCACGAAGAAGCGGAAGGACATGACAGATGTTTACTGGCTAAAACCCACTCCTATGTTTCTTCTTTGTCTTGTTTTCCAGTGCTCCAGGTTTCCAGGTTAAAACTAGATGCTAAGTCAGCCACGACCGGCGGGTATGGGAGCACTGGGTAGCTCGCCGTCCGGCAGTCTGGTAATAATCTGGACCGAGTCTAGTCGTCAAAGGCGCGTTCTGTTCCACGCGCGCCTCAAGGAGATGTCAGCAAACTGTAGGGGCCCGGTAAGGCCGAAGCTCTGGGGAACACGGAAAATTCGAAGGGTGCTCACCGTGTCCCCCAGATCGAAGGCAACGAAGGAACGGGGTGGGGTTTAGTCAGTAAGAGTCTGACACGCCCTTCCGCTCCACCCAAGAGCGAAAGAAGTCATTCTGATGACTCCCCTTCCAAAAAAAAGAGACACAAACAGAGAGTTCAACGATACTTTTATTTTAACTTGCAAGTTGTTAAATTACTTTCGTTTTGACATACAATAAACAACAATGTTTTCAGGGTATTTGGACTTTTAGTAACTTTTATCGTGTTTTATGTTTAGGGTAGCATTAAGTTTAGACTTGTTTAGACTCGTTACTCGTTGCTTGTGTTTAAGGTCTATTTACGTTTACGGGTTTAGTACTTTTTGAACTAGGTGGTTAAAAAAGACCTTTATTGCCACTTGGTAACTATTTACCTACTATGTAAAATAACATAGTGTTGTACCACAATCAGCCTTACAATGTTCCCACAACCTACTTACTAGGAGAGGAAATGGGTGGATAGGCCCAGTAGAGTGTTGGTGTATTTTTTTTTATGTGGCAGGTCATGAAAATGACTCCTCCCGCTCTGGGCGGAGCGGGTGAGCGTGTCAGACTTCTACTGACTAAAACCCACTCCTGTTCCTTTGCCAAAAAAATAGTTAATTAATGTTTGAATCCCCGACCGGTCCTATGAGACCGCGCTGTTATTGTTTTACTATTGTGTCTCGTTTCGCGGGTATGTGATAGATTAACTGCAGTATTGCCGATGTCGTAGGCTCCTTTTAATACCAAAAAAAAAATTTTTGTCATAAACTCGTCCGCCTCATCATCAAGATGAGGCGGACGAATTTATTAAGAGCCTATTCACTCTAGCCTTGAAGACACCCAAATTATAATCGGACGGGAAGACCACAGCAGGCAAATTGTTCCAGTCCTGCATGTTGATGCAGTTTCGGTCGGCTTAATCTACGGGCGATATGAGAAAAAGTAATAAGGATCTTTATTTCTTTAAAAATAATACAGTTAGATACTTTTTCTACTCAAACGCATTTTTATTCATCAGATAAAATGGAAGAAAAAAACGTGTAACGCCGACCTCACGTAATATGGGATAAGGGCAGGAAGAAGAAGAAGAAAATAGGAGTATTCTGGAGATAGAAAACTAAGTGCTAGGTCAGCCTCGACCGGTGGGTATGGGAGCACTGGGTAGCTCGCCATCCGGCACTCTGGTAATAATCTGGACCGAGCCTAGTCGTCAACAGCGCGTTCTGTTCCACGCGCGCCTCAAGGAGATGTCAGCAAACTGTAGGGGCCTGGTAAGGCCGAAGCCTCTGGGGAACACGGAAAATCCGAATGGTTGTCACCGTGTCCCCCAGATCGAAGGCAACGAAGGAATGGAGTGGGATTTAGTCAGTAAGAGTATGACACGCCCTCCCGCTCCGCTCCCAAGAGCGGGAGAAGTCATTCTGATGATTCCAAAAAAAAAGCCACGACCGGTAGTTACAAAGTATTTTCTTGCGAGTATTACAATGACGATACATCTGCTTAATAGTCGCAAATTCTGCTACTTTTTCCACAATTCCACACAGCAAACGATCAATAGAAAATTATGCGCCGTACATTTTATAATAAAACCGTACGTCAGGACGTTCCATAAAAAGTTATAACTGCACACATCGCTCTCTGAGAAAGAAAGTGACCTAACTCAAAATACCAGGTTTTTGAGATGTGAAATCATTAAATGTCGTCACCCACTCTAGGGTGCAGCTAGAGTGGGTAGGGGTGTTTTAGACTAATAGTGACAAAAGACCTGTTTAACGACACATGTGGACATATGTGGTGTGTGTGTGGTGCCACTGTTGTCATTTGAGTCTAAAAGCTAGTGTCTTTTACTAAGCAGCCTAAGTAAAGTTATAAAGTAATAATAACGGTTAATTTCCTTTCTTCACAATTTTAACCGTTGGTGTTACTGTAATTTTTGCTCTTAACTTTTGCTGCGCATTGAAACGCTGTTAAATCCAAAGTCACTGTCATTTTGACAAAATTATACGTTTTATTTTAGTCGAGTTTTAATTTAGCTGTCACTTGGATGAACACAATGACAAGATGACATTTGCTAATGACAACAGTAATGGTCAAAGAAAAGTTAATACTTTTAGTGATAGTTTTAGCTTTTATGAAGAAACTGGCCGTTAATGGGGGTCACGGGAATCTGATGGATGCAAGACGCACAAGACTAAACGTTGGGACTACGCTTGGGAGAGGCCTGTCTCCAGCAGCGGCTTCAAAATGTATTTTCTCTCTGCATATACAGACTCTTCGGTGTAGAACCTGCATGGTTACAGGTTTTTAGGGTTTCGTAGCCAAATGGCAAAAACGGAACCCTTATAGTTTCGCCATGTCTGTCCGTCCGTCCTCGCTTAATCTCTGAGACCGTTAGCTCTAGAAAGCTGAAATTTGGTACCAGTGTGTATGTCAATCACGCCGACAAAGTGCAAAAATAAAAATTGAAAAAAAATGTTTTATTAGGGTAGCCCCCCATGTAAAGTAAAACGCGTTTTTTTTTTAAATTTCAACCCTAACGTGTGATATTTATTGTTGGATAGGTATTCAAAAATGAATAGGGGTTTACTAAAATCATATCTTGATAATACCAATATTTTCGGAAATAATCGCTCCAACAGTAAAAAACAATGTGTCCCCCCCCCCCTCTAAGTTTTGAACCATAAGTTTATAAAATATGAAAAAATCTGGAAAGTAGAACTTTATAAAGACTTTCTAGGAAAATTATTTTGAACTTGATGGAACGAACAGTTTTTGAAAAGTTGGGGGCACTTATTGTGACGGACGGGAAACTACGGAACCCTACACTGAGCGTGACCAGACACGCTCTTGGCCGTTTTTTTTTATACTAATTTCCCACAAATTGCAATTTTTGACTTGGATCTCTTTCACTGTAAGCGTGCAACATACGCGACTGTTAACTTTCATACCTACACATACGTTCCGTAGTGCGCTGCAATGGCTTCGAGTACGTTTTTATGGCTAACACTTTTGCACACCGAACAGATGGCACAATTTGTTTTAAATGCTCAATATTTAAAATGTATGTCATGTACAAATTTTACTCTCTCCCGCTCTACACACATGAACATTATTTTTTTTTGAGCCTATACTTACAGCTCGTGGCTAGATAATAACAGCCGCACAGGTCGATCTTCAAGGTTAAGCAACGCTTGCCTAGGTTGGTCTGTGGATGGGTGACCATCTTGACATAACGAGTTTCCTCCGTGCCTCGGAAAGCACGTTAAGCCGTTGCTTGGTCCCGGCTGTCATTTGGAGATCTTTGGCAATCGTTACGGATAGTCAGAAGCCAGTAAATCTGACTCCAGTCTTGCCATGAAGTATCGTGTTACCCCAGTTAATGGGTTGTGGAGGTCTGGTAGGCAGCCGCTCCTCGTAAAATACTGGTATTCAGCTAAATCCGGCTTGACTGGAAGCCGACCCCAATATAGTTGGGAAAAGGCTAGGCAGATGATGAGCCTATACTTTCTATTACTGGGCAAAGGCCATCCCAACTTCTTCCAGGTATTCTTTTCTTGATCCAGTTTGAAGCAGCCCTTGTAGGTCATCATCTTGCCACCTCTTCTCAGGTTGACCTTAGCGGCGTCGTCCATCCTCAGGTACCCAAGAAGAAAATACCAAAACAAACTCTTTTTCAAATGTGAAAGAATAAAGAGCCAGGGCCTCAAGTCTGCTATTAAAATTTTCGATCATTGACTTCATAATTGTTGCTTTGATAATTTGATATACGAGTATACTAACACACTGAGGGCCTGTTTCACCACCTATGATTAGGTTTCGAGTATCGTACTTGGCAGATAATTTCATACAAAATCTGTTCCATTTTTGAATTTATTCAGTGAGTAGTGCCTACTCGGACATTGTGAAACAGGCCCTAATTGTCAAGACAATTCTGATACAATTCTAATAGCAGAATTGAGGCCCTATACAGCTTCAAGTTGATCTTTCCTAGCAAAACACAGTTTGTTTCAAGGATCAACTGAAATATAACCCTATCTAGTCCTAGTCTAAAGTATAGACCAACATGTAGGGAACGTTACCTTCGTGTTTCTGAGCAATACTTCGTGGACCGTAGACAAGTTTTATCTTTACTTTGGTTACGTGCCGTAATAAACGGGTCTACGGGTAGTTTACTCCCGTACCTGGGATGTTGGGACCTGTTGGGGACTGTGTTGCAAGATATATAGATAATTTGTTTAGTTTACAGGATCTAAACAAAAGTTGAAATATGCATGTGGTTCATAATAAAAAAAAAACTTTTAGACGAAAAATAGAGCGACTTTTAAAATTAAAACGGAACGGATAAACGTATCAAAATATAGACTTAGTCATATCATAATTTCAGCCATAAGAATTCTACTGCTGTACTGTATTTCATAAATAAGCTTCTTGTATCACCTATCGTGGTCGCCACTCTAAAACCATTTGGTTCCATCGGCCATAGGTTCTAGAGCAATTTTCCACACTTTTTTTATATATTTTTTTCGTGTCATTTTATAAGAAACTAGCTTTTACCCGCGGCTTCGCTCCCGTTAAATGACTACCCTACAAATCCTACGCTACCCTACCCTACCTTCCCTACCTACCCTACACTACACTACCCTACAGTACCTTACACTACACTACACTACCCTACACTACCCTACACTACCCTACACTACCCTACACTACCCTACACTACCCTACACTACCCTACACTACCCTACACTACCCTACACTACCCTACACTACCCTACACTACCCTACACTACCCTACACTACCCTACACTACCCTACACTACCCTACACTACCCTACACTACCCTACACTACCCTACACTACCCTTCACTACCCTACACTACCCTACACTACCCTACACTACCCTACACTACCCTACACTACCCTACACTACCCTACACTACCCTACACTACCCTACACTACCCTACACTACCCTACACTACCCTACACTACCCTACACTACCCTACACTACCCTACACTACCCTACACTACCCTACACTACACTACCCTACACTACACTACCCTACACTACCCTACCTACCCTACTTTACCTATCTTTTTTTTTTTTTGAATTTCTCTCTCCGTAAGAACCATCACTGAACTTCAAGGAACATTTAAAAAAAAAAATCAGCCAAATCGGTCAAGCCGTTTTCATGTGATGTCGTGACAACGAAAAACGGGTTTCATTTTTATATATATAGATTAATACTTACCTACAAATACTGCATTTATATGACATCACCTTTTCTAATAATGCGTAATAATACAAAACGTGTTTTGATTCTAAATGCCATCCATCCAAAGATAGGTCCAATAGATATTCCCACAATCAGATGAACGCATGAGATCCACCCATGTATTCTTTTCTGAAATCAAAAATTTTGAAGTATCGAACATCTACTTAACACATTGACAGCGGTACTTACGAGTACTTACCGACTATGTTCGGATTATTGTATATGTTTTATTTTGTACGTTTTTTCATCGAATACTCAGCCAATTGTAGACGAATTTTCAAAATTATTTTCTTTTTTCGAAAGTAGATAGTTTTGAGGTGGTCCCACTGTCACCAAATTAGAATCTGATAATGGAATCTTAGAGAAATCGAGGGCATCCCTCAAATTTTATAGGCTCACTTATTGCTTTTCGCATATTTTATGAAGTATCTTATGTATTTGCGTATGGTTGTCACCATCTCAGGTAGCTGGGCTGATAATGGAAGGTATAACTCCTTAACAGTATTATTATTATACCCCTTTTCGTATTATTTTCATTCCTGCTTACCTCGTCTGTAAACTAACATTATGACGGTAAGGGGCTTATTAGCCCCGGTAACGTTTACGAAACTACAAGTTTTTTTTTACCAACTGAGATACGAAGTCAAAGTAGCCCCGTATTTAAGTAGATACCCCACTGCCTTCTGTTTATCTCTTAGGTATATATTCATCTCTTTTCTAAACTAAAAAGTGGAAGTTAAGGCCTCCGCACAACAGATTATACCATGTTTTTCTTAGCCGCACCGCTATTAAGCCACGTACACAACGTAGACCTCGTTCCGCATTGAACTTGTTAAAAGATCCAAAACTGATCTTCAAGTAACATGAAACAGAAACCTAAGTTGTGCAGCAACTAAGTAAGCAAGTAGTAAGCAAGTAAGTATACGGAACAACTTTGAATCTTCCCCAGTTTGCAACTAGCTATCGTCGTGCTCAAATTACGGAAATGGATATCTGGGAAGAATATTTATTTTAGTATACGTTAAAATAAGGAGGAGGAGGAGCTTGTGGCTAGATAATAACAGCCGCACAGGTCGATCTTCAAGGTTAAGCAACGCTTGCCAAAGTTGGTCTGTGGATGGGTGACCATCTTAACGTACCGAGTTTCCTCCGTGCCTCGGAAAGCACGTTAAGCCGTAGGTCTCGGCTGTCATTTGTAGATCTTTGGCAGTCGTTACAGATAGTCAGAAGTTAGTAAATCTGACTCCAGTCTTGCCATGAAGCACCGTGTTACCCCAGTTAATGGGTTGTGGAGGTCTGGTAGGCAGCCGCTCCTCGTAAAATACTGGTATTCAGCTAAATCCGGCTTGACTGGAAGCCGACCCCAAAATAGTTGGGAAAAGGCTAGGCAGATGATGATACGTTAAAATAAGTAGGTCGCCAGGCCATAGTCCGGAGCAAGAGGAGATGGGATTCTGCGAAGTAGTAATGCTAGTGATCAAGAAGGTGGCCGCTATCGGAGAAAATTGTCATCCTCACGCGAGCTGCCACGACAGGGGCGTTCAGTCGTCGGCAGTCGAAGGGCGATTCCCGAAACAAGCAATGACTACTCGTAGCTCGCCATCGCAGACCAAACCCGAGTCGTCAATCGTGCGTAGTATTCTACACTCACCTCGAAGAGATGTCACCAAAACCATAAGGTCCCAAAAGGGCCGATTTCCATTAGGGCCCACGAGGAAAAGTCTGAATTGAAGGGTGGACCATCATTCAACTCGCTAAAACCCCTCTCGTTTTAGCGTCAGACTTTTACAGATAATTCCAACCCGTGCTTTTCCAGCTGCCCTTTGTATTTTAACGCTGGTGACTCTTTTGAACAACATTCGTGGTAAACTCTAAAAACCAAGAGCTGTTTCCATTTTAAACTGATTTATGTGAAACATGCTAACAATAAATATTGTTATTTACAAGACCGGCTGTGAAAGAAATCTTTTATATAATTTTTTTAGTCGGTTACAACCACGACAGTCACAACGGCATACAGCAAAATTTTTAAAACAAAAAACCGGCCAAGTGCGAGTCGGGCTCGCGCACAAAGGGTTCCGTAGCAGCAAATATAATAAACTTATTATGTCAATTTATACACCTGGTGAATGGAGCCTAAACTCTCCCGATATTTTGCCTTGTACTTTTATGTATTCTTTTATGTAACTTAACCAAAATTACAGTTAAATCAACCTATCTCAAAAACTATAAGAGATACTTTGATCAAACCAAAAATCGTTGAAAGAGTTAATTAGCATGCATCACCTCTATTTTTTTTAGAATTTTATACCCCGTAGTTATAAAAATAGAGGGGGGGGACATACTTTTTACGACTTTGAGAGCTGATATCTCAAAAACCGTTCACTTTAAGAAAAATGTTTTTTAGAAAACTTTATATCATTTTAAAAGACCTTTCCATTGATACCCCACACGGGTATGTACATCGAAAAAAAAATTTTCATCCCTCAGTTACATGTATGGGGGGCCCCACCCCCAATTCTTTTTTTTACTATTTAGTGTCATAATTTTGTAGCGGTTCATACAACACATATTCCCATCAAATTTCATCACTGTAGTACTTATAGTTTCCGAGTAAATCGGCTGTGACAGACGGACAGACGGACAGACGGACAGACGGACATGACGAAACTATAAGGGTTCCGTTTTTGCCATTTTGGCTACGGAACCCTAAAAATGAGGAGTTATTACAGCAATGTGTTATCTTAACTGCTATTACATGTGTGAACATAACACAGAAATATACACTACTAGCTGTTGCCAGTGGCTTTGCTTTGAAGGGAACATATTCCCGGGAAAAAGTATCCTATGTTCTATTAGGTAACTAAATAGATCTTAACGGTAATTTTTACTTGCACTGCCCGGCGACCTGTTTCTCATCAAATAGCAACTAAGCTCAAAAATAATATAGTTAACACAAAATAACCCAAATAACCAGATGTGCACAAAATCTTTAAGTAAAAAATTTTCTTGGCTATCTATGCAAAGGATTTTGTTTTAAAATTGTTTTGGTATGTAGTTATCCGATAGTACCTCGACACGTCCAAGAATCGGCTAGAAGAACAGTTTAAGGCCCTACCCTTCCTGGGTCCTTTAAAAAAAATTGGCTTATTATAAACTCATGTATACAACATTTGCAACATATGATTTTTTCGTATGACTAATTCTTTTGCCAAGAATTTTTTGTGACGACATGATATTTTTACATTTGCTTTCCCTACTCCTTCAGTCTAGTCTAGTTTAGTCTAGTATGTGTCCATTTAACTCCGGCCAGATGTTCTAGATAGGCGTATCTTGAAACTAAACTTATTAAACTTGGAAGCGTTTATGGGATCATTGTGGCATTGGCAGGGTAACCAGGGTAGTTCCAGAGTAAATACAGGTAAGGCCAGGTAAATACGTGTGGCTTGAGATTGTTGAGAGTAAAACTGTTAAAAGAGTTCGATTTTTTAGATCAAACCCGTGGATCAAACATATTATTGTTCGAATGCAGATTTTACATATACGTTATACATACATACATACACTTTCCTCATACACTTCCAAAAATTGTAATATAATCGGTATAATTGCGAACTACTTTTATTCTATCTTATTTTTATTTTTTTCTAACTTAATTTGTTATTATTTGTTTTTTTTTAGTTAAAATTTATCAAGTGTGTAAGTGTATGTTATAACTTATAAGACACCCAAACTTTAGCCGTCCAAAAAATCTATTTGTAAGCCATATAAATATTTGTTCCGTACGGGAATCAATCTCGCGACCCTCAACGTAGCAGCAAATCACTCAACCACGAGGTACGCCAACCGTACCGTCTATTATTATCAATTCTATTTTCTAATTTGAATCTAGTTACAAGGTTTTACATTATTCCAGTTACAAGTTCTATTACTGTATCACAGAAACGAAATTATAATAAATTCTAAATTGTGCAGATTACTGAAATAGAATCCCGGGTGAAACTGAAATCCTTGCTTCAGTCACGTTCCATGTAGAAAATGCAGTAAAATACCAATTTCTAGACCAGACCGCGGTTTCAGATAAAACTATATACAAAATACACTGTGCTGCGAAATTGTTAAAGCAAATGCTGGTTTAAATCTTATTTGATTGGGCAAAGAAGAAGGAAAGGATAATGTTGGTAAAGAAAATACATTGCTGGATTTTCTGGAAGGGAATTATGGCATGTAGTACTGTCGGTAAAGCGATGGATTTTAGATTCGTCGGTAAAGTAGAATACAGGGTGCATTTTTTTAACGGGTCTTGCCCTCATTACACTTCATCGGTTATAGTTACAGAGAAATGTTCCTCGGACCATCCATAATATTTTAAGATATTCTAAGCGGCATTCATAAATTAAAAAAAATGAAGTCAGCAAAAATAAAAGGCTAAAACAGCTGAAATGTAATAAAAGAAAAACCTCGTTGGTTCTAAGTTGTTTCAAATGTCTGGTTGGCTAACATATTATTCGGTATTAGTATTAGAAATTTCTCAGCAGCAGTCCAAAGCCTAGACTTCTGCTTGGTCTACCTAACAACTAGCTAACAATATGGTACTCACCTATACGTATTTTCTTTGACCTCGTCATATTCTCAGCTCCAACGCTATCATCATCTGAATCCTCATTGAATTCTCCTCTGTTGAATTTTTTGTCAACCACAATTAAATTCACCACCATCAAAACTGAGTCCTACGACAATCCACGCACACCAAACGAGACAATAATATTGATTCTGAACCCAAAATCATTAAACAATTGCGTTCTCACAGCATAGAAAACAATAGCCATCTTTATAGTAAACTCTCCAATCACAATGGACTTACTCAATCGAAAGGACTATTTATTTACTATTTCTCTTATTAAAATATCAACACATCCCTAACTAGAAATGACTCTCATAACAATCAAAACTTAAATATTTAAATATGCACGGAGATCTTTTTAATTTTCATTTATCTACTGGCAGTGAAGTTACGCAGTCATAATGTGGAAACACATTCTGACGCAGATTTATTTTTTAATGTTCGTTAGAACCGTAAATTCCTGTCACTGTCAAGCGAACCACACAGATGGAACTATAGAGAAGAGACAACTTGAAGAACATACAACAGAGATTTTTGAAAAAACGACGCAGAGCAACGAACTGGCAGACACTTCTTTTTACATATTCCCCACTACGGTTCCTCATATCATGTTTTCTGAAACAAACGAAACTGCTACAGAAACAAACGAAGTTGGAAATAATATAAGTCAAAAGAATTCTGGAGAAATTGCAAAAATAGACAGCTTTTTCGATTTAAGTGAAAAAAGATCTGAGACGACAATGGTTGAACCGATGCTCAATGGGCTTGATATTACTTTTGAGACAGTTGATTTTGGAAAGACAGATATTAAGGAAACTGCAACAGAAAGTATGCAAGTTGATAGGAAGTCAGGGAAGGCACGCAATGAGTTGTGGAAGAAATGTCGACAGTACAGGAATGGGGACTCTTTTGATTTGAGAAAAATGGCTGATGTGTGGCAAGTGGTGTACTATCGTCTGGCCAATAAGCTGAAGTGTTTCAAACTGCATATAAAGCAGGTGACGCCAAAGGTGAATATACAGTTTGCTTATACTTAAACACATATTGTTTAAGTTAGAAACAATCCTTTCATATTTATCAAAACTTATTTACATATACGAAGAACGCCAAAGGGACACCTGAGGCTTAGTAATAGACTTGTTTTAGCTGTTCATCTGTTCGTTCATCTATGAGTGGGTTGTATCAATTAAAACGTAAGAAGTAGAGTTTAAATTTTCACAGAATATGTAATTCTATTGCCGCTACAAGACCATATTAAATTAAATTAATACGAGTAACGTTTCTTTTGGAATTTTTTGCTTGATTATAATATTGTAGTACGACACCCATAGTGTGCAAATCCTAGTCGCAGTTGGCGAGTGTTTCTCACATTAGAACTAAACAATGAAATAGCAATTATTATGTAGTGCCTTTGGGCTATAAACAAATTGGAATTCTATTATCCACAGTGAAGACCAAAATGGTTGTTATTGACGTAGTAATTGCTTGGGGAAGAGGTTTTGCCTTCATTTTTTTATTATAGATTAACAACGATTGTGTGGTCAATGATGAAACACGCTTGCTCAAAATTAACACACTCTTAATTCAAAGACCACAAGTTGTAGCTACTAGGAAATACTCCTTAGCTGCAAGCAAGATGAAATTGTTCCCATGTTTATGTGGCGCACCGCTGTATATCTTGTGGTCCGATGATGGAACGGACTAGGCGAAATTAGTTCATGCAGTTCCCTGAAATGTAACTGATAGAAAACAGACAGGTCAATTTGACTTCAATGCTCAAGGTTTCAATATTTTGATTCATCGTCTGTAAGAATTTATTTCATTCTGACCTGTGAAATGTGAATATTTTTGTTTTACGGATAAAAATATGTGTTAAAGAGTTGTTTTGTATAAATATTTTTTTTTATAATTTACTAGTTATACAAGTAGATCATCAACAAACTAGCCTGTTGGTCTAGTGGTTAGTGGCCTTGATTGCAATGTCGGAGGTCATGGGTTCAATTCCCACCCAAGACAAATATTTGTATGATGAGCACGATCAGTGTCTGGGTATAATGTATCTATAATATGTGTATGTATTTAGAAACATATAAGTATGTTCATCAGTTGTCTACTCATAGCACAAGCATACAACATGTAGGTAATATAATAAATGCACATCCTGAAAGTAGTATATTCAGAATGGGCTATTACAACCCACAGCTATTTTTAAAGTAGTTAATTTTTATCCTAAAATAATTGCATTAAAGAAACATAGTATTTGAATTATGATTTAAAATTATTTTCCTAATTGGGAGTGCATTATTTCAGTTACATGTTGTACATCATTAATATTTAGAACACATGGAAAATCTAGATAATAACAGTACAATTATTTCTTCTAAAAACAGGATCAGCGACGATACGCGAAAGTGTACGGTAATTTCAACGACACCGTATCCTGGAACCGGTGTTTCCTCGAAATAACCTCAAATGAGAAGGAGCACCGAGGTCGCAGACACTTCCTGCAAGGAACGCAAGCTGACAAGGGAATCATGGAGAATGTCATCATAGATGAAGAACATTGCAGTAAGTAGTCCTTTATTAAACATAGATATAACACTACAAATGAAAAATAAAAACCCTTAACTTATTAAAACTACATATACACTAACTCTTACTCTAACCTAAAATATGGCGTCATTAATTCATCTGCATCGCTGTCGACCGGCAGTATGCCCAAAAGACTGGTGGCATGTTGTATGACAATGCTTATTAATCTCTGACCGAGGTAAAAGCAGTTGCAGTAAGTATATGCTGAAGTTAGGCATCTTTTTGGCCTCACACCGATAACTTCCATTTTTAGGGTTCCATAGTCAAATGGCAAAAACGGAACCCTTATAGTTTCGCCATATCTGTCCGTCCGTCCGTCCTCGCTTAATCTCTGTGACCGTTAGCACTAGCTGAAATTTTGTACCAATACGTATTAACCTATCACATACCCACAAAACGAGACACAATAGTAAAACAATAACACCGCGGTCTCATAGAACCGGTTGGGGATTCATGAACTAATGTGTTTTTTTAACGTATGCGATTGTGTGAGGCACGAATAAACGTTTTCTTTTTCTTAATATTTATTAAAATAGTCATTAAATCTTTCGCTAGAGTTACTAATCCACGGACGTATCGCTTCATAGACGCGTAGCTTTCGTCCTTGTATAACTATGCTTAGCGTACGCCTGCTCACCGCTTACACACAAAACTATGAATTGACGGTACAAAGTTGCTACTACTATCCATGTGCTAAAATTCATATAATCCGTTCAGTTGTTGGTTTCTGTAGGAGTAAAAAACATGAACGCAAAAAACATGCACACAACCAAAATTTCGCCTGTATTTACGTGATTAAGCATTTTTTGGCAGACGCTAGTCACACAAAAGACGAAAGTTTGTGAGTATATGTATGTTTGTTACTTCTACATGCTCAAACGGCTCAATAGATTTATATAAAATAGCTGTCCCCTGCGGTTTCACCCGCATTTATCGTTACTGCTCCGCTCCCGTGGGTCGTAGCGTGATGGTATATAGCCTATAGCATTCCTCCATAAAGCTATCTAACAATTAAAGAATTTTTCAAATCGGACCAGTAGTTCCAGAGATTACCCCCTACATACAAACTTACAAACATACAAACTTACAAATTTTACCTCTTTATAATATTAGTATAGATTTGACACAAGAGTAGCCTATCACATGGAATAGCAAATACGATACTTTTTTCTTGTGAATAAATTCTCTTTTTACTTTTTCTACTTTGACGCAAGCAAAACCACTGACAGAAGCTAATACCTTATAAGCGTAATTAATGTACGAAGGTATTATAGGATTGTCAGAATTACCGTTCATTGCTAATACCTTACTAATGACTAACCCAATCCATGTGTTAGCAATATAATCTAATCGCTAATCCAATCTTGGCGTGCTTCGCCTCCGCTGATATAATCAAATAAGGCAGGGTAAGTACAGGTGCCTAACTACCTACTACAGTAATGCATTTCCTTTAAAACAGTCTGCCTATTACACCGTACCGTATCATGACCGTGCTAGGAAAGGGTAAGGGTAGGAAAAACAATATTCTCTGTACTATCTGGCTTAGGAGCAGTGGTAACTACCCTGACTTGCAAGTTGTAGGTCGCGGGTTCGAACCCGGTCGCGTATTGCCAAACTGTATGCTGACCCAGACACCCATAGTCTGTACTGAACTACGTCGTGCTCATCGAAATCACATACAAATAGGAGCAAAGTACATACGAGCTCAGAGCATTCTGAGATTATATGCACTTTGCTCGCTTGAATGTTAAGCAAACTGTAACACGCGAATATCTGTAACTGACTGACGTGTTTCATGACAACGTGTTTCATAATTTCCCGTAATTTTTTGTTGTACTGTTTAGTCATACTAAATGACTAAAAATAATTTGAACTGTAACAATTATACAGGTTGTTAAAAAAACTATAAGTGTTTCCGATTACAGTATTTATTAATTTTTCATAAGAAAGATGTACTGATACAATAAATTTTACCTGTTTGTAATTTTGGTAAACTAATAACCCAATTGAGTCGATATGATAACAAAGTAAATTAATAAAAGAAGAACAGAAAATGGCGATTTGCATTGAATGCCAAAAACAAAAACTCAAATAGCAAGAGATGGCGTCACGCCACGCCTTTTTGTGCTTTATTTCCCAATCGAAAATTATAAATACCAAGCACAAAAATGTAAAAACGGAGAAATAAAAAAGGAATTAAAAAAACTCAATAGGCAAGTAATTTAAACCGACTTCAAAACTGTAATTTTATTTTTAGGGAGTAAGTAATAAAAACAATTTATTTTATTGAACAGAAATAATAACATAAAACTTTAAATAAAAAACTTAAGTTAAACCTAACTATGTACATATAATACAAATGTAAAATATACACTCAGGCGTCGAAGTACTCCTCCACATCGCTGTCATCTGGAAATGTGCCCAGAAGGCTGGCGGCATTGCCACGTTGTATGGCAATGCTAATTCTTTGGGCGAAGAACGAGCCAGCCCTCTGGTCCCGCAAAGTGTCGATCAGACGGCGTGAAATTTCTTTAAAAAGAAAACGCGCACTCGGACCCCATGACCCAAGAGTTTCAACCCCAAACGGCTCAAAACTGTAATTACCAATAAGATTACAGTATTTGCGCCGTTTGAGGGACTCAGCAGCCGCGGCGGCAGCGCCGGCACAGCCCGCCGAACTAGGAACATGGGATGGCGCAAGGGTGTCGACGCAGGTTGCGTCCCACACCAGAGGCCTACCCACCTTCCATGGCACCAACGTCATACCATCTGGTCTCTTGTGTAATGTAATTGTAAACTGTAATTGGTTTGGTTAATTAATAAAGCAAAAGTGCGAAATGAAAATTATACATTACAAATATCAGTAAATATGTCAACTGTTATTCTACTAGCATAATCGTACCGCAAACTAGCCTAGTGACCATCGTATTCCAATTATTAAGGCTTACATCGATCTATAAATAACAGTTTTGAAGGCGGGTTTTTATAAGAAACTCTATTTTTACACTTTATTAAATGATAAATGAAGACCACTCACATGCATTTTGCTCTAAATTATCAATGCCATATTACATACTACACCAGACGCTGGACGTCTGGACTCGTATGTATTTTGCTCTAGTATTTTAAAGCAAAATGTATTTTGATTCAGACACTCTCTGAATAAGTATACAGTTTGCTCTTCTACTACAAAGGCAAACTGCGATCGAACTCAGAGCAACCCCGGTCTGGGTCAGCATACAGTTTGGCAATACGCAACCCGGTCAGGCGCAATTTATTTCAACACCACTGCTCTCAAAACGATGAAGGGAAAAATCGTGAGGAAAAATTAGAAGACATGTGAGTTGTGACATCCATCAATCCGCAATGGGCCCGCGCGGTGGATTATGGTCCATTCCCTCTCCAAGAGAAGAGGCCTGAGTCCCAGCAGTGGGAACATTATAAGACCGTTTTCACATATTCCGATCCGATATCGGTATCGGACGCCGATACGATATCGGGGTAAGGTAAATGTATGAAATATGTACCTGTCTTTCATATTGTCCGGACCGATATCGGATATCGGAGCACGGCATTTCATACATTTTACTTAGACCGTTTTCACATTTTCCGATCCGATATCGGTATCGGACGCCGATACGATATCGGGATAAGGTAAATGTATGAGATATGTACCTGTCTTTCATATTGTCCGACCCGATATCGGATATCGGAGCACAGCATTTCATACATTTTACTTACCCCGATATCGTATCGGCGTCCGATACCGATATCGGATCGGATAATGTGAAAACGGTCTTACTCCGATATCGTATCGGCGTCCGACACCGATATCGGGGTAAGGTAAATGTATGAGATATGTACCTGTCTTTCATATTGTCCGACCCGATATCGGATATCGGAGCACAGCATTTCATACATTTTACCTACCCCGATATCGTATCGGCGTCCGATACCGATATCGGATCGGATAATGTGAAAACGGTCTAAGGCCGATAATGCTAAAAAACTATCTGGTTTAGACAAATGAACTGTCTGTTAGCATTCCGCCAACCGTTAAGTACAAAAATTAAATAACATTTTCACAAAAATAAAATATAACCGACTTAAATAAAAAATATATATTAATAGTGCTAAATAACCTTAATTTTAGGAAGGCCAACTCGAAAGCTTAACCTTTTAATAAAGAAATGTGAAATCGGTAAATATGTCTGTTCACCGATTTCTCGGACAGTTGTAGACTGATTTTGAAAACATTTTTCAAAAAATACATACAGTCAAACATTATAATCTCCTTCTTATTGAATTTATTACAAAGAAAACATGACCTGTCACACCACTAGTCACGTGACTTGTCCGCAAGTATAGTAATTTCCATGCATTTTGTACTTAGCGTTTGGAGGGAACACTAACACAAAATTCATTTCTCCGCTAGGACTCCGGTGGCACGAAAACGTGCCAGTAAACAAGTATTAACTTTTACCTTTGAGAACTGCTGGCACAAATTTGTGCCACCAAGCCCCGACCGATTTAAAACTATACTCTAGTAGCGGGCGGTAATGGCGGTCCCCTAGAGGTTAAGCCTGCTGAAAAGTATGAGTCTGTACCCACTAGAGCTTTGCGTCACCGATATGCATACATGTCAATTACACAAATAATAAAACGGTGAACATACGAGTTATAACCGCGTATGATGACCGTCATGCACGGGTATGATAATCGTGCGCTTTTATTTTTTTGTATGTTGTAGTGGGCATACTAGTCCATGTCGTTGTCGGTGCGTTCCTATTACGCTCATGGTACGATACGGTGTAGTGGGCAGCTCAAGACGCATTCACACGGTAACTACCCGTTAACTTAATCGTCGGTTAACTTTTTATGGAGCAAAGCTATTGCTACAATTACGCAATTTTACGAAGATTGCAGTTTCCGAAGAGAAAGGGTTATAGATTTTTATTTCAAGACCAATTATCTTTTTTTGTAAGTCTTTTAACCTGAAAATAGAGATTTCGTCTTGAATATTTTAGGACTGTTTTTACTTGCTGTTAATTTATTAAAGTGATACACACAAAACTATTATAAAAATTTGAAATTCGTACTTGAAAATTACTTAGATATGCAGTACACTCTCGGGGGTCGCATAACTGTATATAATAAATAACATTGTATTTATCTCCTTCAATCAAAAACCTGTCCTTCAACTCGAATAAATAATATATGTATTCTTGGAAACTAGATGAAAGGTTATTGTTTAAAAAACAAAAACCTTACAGCTACAAAATCAATTTAATTAATTAAGCAATTAACAAAAATAAAGTACACACGAAATTTAGGCAAAAATGAATGTCGGTCGCGGTGTTGATGGTCCGATGTTCCCGAGCGGAAAGGGGCGCGCTGTAGAACAGCGCTCCCTTATATACGGATTCGTTAATTCAGATCTCCTTATTCCTAACAGTATTGTATATATGTAAATAGTATGCCACAAACTATACATAATTGAGTGGCAACACTCGTGTTGTTTACATGAGCGGTGTATTTACAATTTCGAAATAATTGTAGTTGTGATCCAAATAGTTACAAGAGTGGTTTGATGACGAGTCAGAACTAAGATTAACAAGTGACATTATTGGCGATAACTTAAAACTAGTGTAACGATCAAAACAAAGACCTATGTGAGCAATAACAAAACAGTGGAAAAATTGGTTTATTATCCACAAATCTGTGTTTGTGAAACCAAAACAACACTTTTTACGTTTAATGCAACGGTAACAATGACTTTGAGTGCAGTTTTATAACAGTTTTATGAATTGCTGTAAATATCAATATTCCCGACACCGTTTTTTCATTCAATCTTTGAAAATTGGACTTTGGACTCGTCCTAATGTATGACAACTAGCGCCACTTCGGCCTCAAGCGGTGAGTGGACCAACTAAAAAGTGTCACTACTAGCCGCCAGTGGGCGTAACAGTTTCGGTCCGGTGTTGCCATACTATAACAAAATTAGTAATTGGTAGAATATTATATATTTCGTGGGACGGTGCTTTGTCCGTTCATCAACTCAATAGTGAGGCGTTGGCGGCGAACTTCTGAACCAATATCAACTTGCTAGCAGAGGTTGTGGTCGTTTACATGTTGCTGTGCGTTATTCATCAGGCGACTTGAAACTAATATTTGCATCATCTTATCGCATTATCAGCTTAACGAAGGGGGAAGTGATGCCGAAAATGCAGAGAACCCCCCCTGCTGCTGCAGCACGTAGCGTTTCTCCTAAGAAGCCGGGATCGAAAGCGGCAGAGATTACGTCTGATTACGCTGGTGAAAGCAACGTTTCGTCTAGGTCGAAGCGACCGCGCGTGGCTGATTCTCCTGACAATCTATCATCGGAAGAGACTTCGAGTGCTGAAGTAGCATACGGCAATAGTCAACTGCACCCTCTTGATGAACATCTTCTTTCAACAATGCGCTGTGAGATAGAATCAGTAATTGCCTCCCAGTTGCAAATAACACTAAGCGCCTATTTTAGGGACGAGTTTACTGATATAAAGAACAGCCTTAGCTTGTTTACTGAGCTGAAAGAATCCGTCGATTTCATGAGTAGGTCCTTTGATGAAATGAGAAATGAATTTGAAAGCAATAAGGAGACTATAAAGCAACTGAGGTCGGAGAATGATGGTCTAAAAAAATGTGTGTCGGACTTATCTGAGCGCGTAAATATGCTAGAGCAACATTCGAGGCAGGACAACATAGAAATAAATGGAATTCCGGAAAACAAAAGTGAGAACCTGCTGCACACTGTGTTACAACTGAGCAAGGTGGTTTCGCACGACATCCAAGAACAGGATATATTATCATACACGCGTATCAGGAAAATAAATTCCCAAAGCGACCGTCCGCGCTCTATTGTTGTCAAACTAAGAAGTGCCCGTGTCCGAGACGAGATCCTTGTGTCAGTTGCAAAATTCAACAAGGCAAACACACGGGATAAGTTAAATTCTGGCCATTTAGGATACGGGGGCACTAAAATGCCTGTTTTTGTCTCCGAACATCTATCGCCGTCAAACAAAGCTATCCACGCTGAGACTAGGAAAATGGCACGGGAAAAAGGTTACAAGTACGTCTGGGTTCGCGACGGACGCATTCTAGTTCGCAAAGACGATGGTTCTCACGCTAAGCAAATAAAATCCATGCTAGATGTGTCGTTCATGTAGGGGAAGGGTGTTCCTATGGGTACAATACCTTTATGCATCGATTTAGAATTCACTATTTACTATCAAAACCTACGAGGAATGCGTACTAAACTTCATGAAATAAGTATGGCAGTCAGTGTTACTCATTACGACATAATAGTGGCGACTGAAACTTGGTTGAATGGCAACATTCACGACGGAGAAATACTCAACACCTCATACAACATCTATCGAAGGGACAGAGCTTCTAGTGCCTTGGGACAAAAGGAGGGTGGTGGAGTACTCATCGCTGTATCCAAAAAATTTGACTCTCTTCGGGCCTGTCAGTGGGAAACAACAGCCGAAGACTTGTGGGTCAGTCTAAAATTGGATAACGGGAAGAAAATGAACATCTGCGCAGTATACTTGCCCCCACCTGTAAAGCAAGACAAGCTGGACTCGTTCCTGGACTCCGTATCGTGTGTCATGGAAACGACCGGGGATGACGTAATTATCTTGGGAGATTTCAACCTTGGCTTCATAAACTGGGACTCGGATCCAAGTGTCCTTAATGCAACGACAACAACGCCTTCAAATTATAGCAATAGTTTAGGCTTTTCACTTGTTGACTTTATGTCCTTAAACTCACTGCAGCAATTCAATTTTGTAAAAAATTCTAAGGGTAAAGTTTTGGATTTAGTTTTGTCAAATGTATTAACAGGAGTGGTGAATAAGTGTGCAACACCATTATGTAAAGTAGATGAATATCACCCACCAATTGAGATCGAATTCAGATTTATAAGAGTCGCTACATTAAAATCTAATCGAACAATTTCCCTTAACTTCCGCGGGGCTGACTATGGATCAATCAATAGTAAGCTGTCTAATATACCCTGGGGGCAGGTACTGGAACCGTTTTCTCATGTTGACCAAATGATTGCCAGTTTCTATGACCATCTTAACGTAATTGTTAGTGAGTGCGTTCCTATAAGGAAGCGTCTTTGCAGCAAATTCCCACAATGGTACACTAGATCTCTGGTCAATATTTTGAAAGAAAAAGAGAAACTAAGAATCCGTTACAAAAAGTACGGCAACCCCCGTGATGAACTCGAATATAGAATTCTCGACGACAGAGCGCGAGCGCATATCAAAGAATCGTACCGAAAGTCTGTTAATGAAATGGAGGGCAATATACGGTACAACCCTAAGGCATTTTGGTCGTTCGTCAAGGCTAAAAACACACAATCATCTGCAATTCCATCCTCGATCAAATTAAACGACATCGTTGCCACTAACGGCGACGAGATCTGTAATCTCTTTGCCTCTCAATTTTCATCTACATTTATTCCGGATAACCCTAGTATTGGTTTACCTGCCTCAGTGTCCGATGTATTTACACAGCATGCTCTAGGCAAGATATTTTTTACTGAGGGTGACGTCCTCAAGGCTCTCAAAAAGCTTGATATAACAAAGGGTGCTGGACCAGATGGGTTACCCCCTATTTTTATCAAAAAGTGTGCTCGTTATCTTGCCCTCCCACTCACCCTAATATTTAACAAGTCACTAACAACAGCTGTCTTTCCATCTGAGTGGAAAAAAGCAAATGTTGTCCCTGTTTTTAAAAAAGGTGACAGAACTGACGCCGCTAACTATCGACCGATCTCAATGCTTTCCATCTTCTCAAAAGTTTTCGAGTCCTTAGTTTGTCCCATTTTAACTGCTCATATTAATACTTTAATAGTACCACAACAACACGGGTTTTGCAACAACAAATCAACAGTTACCAACTTAGTTTCCTTCGTAAACGACATTTCTGCATCCGTGGATGCTGGCGTGCAGGTCGATGCCCTCTACACTGACTTCAGTAGCGCCTTCGACAAAGTCAACCATCGTGTTTTACTGTCGAAACTTGAAAGATATGGTGTACACGGATGTCTCTTGGAATGGTTCAGATCATACTTAGATCAGCGGAAGCAAAGAGTTGTAGTGGAAGGCTACCATTCCTCTGAATATACTGCAACATCTGGCGTGCCCCAGGGCTCGCATGCAGGGCCAATATTATTTATAATATTTGTCAATGACCTACCGGACTGCTTTAGTCATAGTCAGTGCTCTCTATTCGCGGATGACCTTAAAATTTACCGCAATATTACTTCACCCAACGACGCTGAACTACTTCAACGTGATCTCGACGCACTGCAGTCTTGGTGTAATGCGAATGGGATGGTACTAAATGTGAAGAAATGTCATCATATCACATTCACGCGCAAAAAACATATAGTGCCAACTCATTACTCTCTAGCGGGTACCGCATTGGTAAAAGTGGAGACCATCCGTGATCTGGGTGTGCTGCTAAGTGGTGACCTTTCATTCACCCTATATATTGACAACATTGTCGCGAAGGCGGCGAGAATAATAGGATTCATTAAAAGAACCTGCAGAGAGTTCAAAAGCACTGCCTCTTTGAAAGTCCTCTATAGTTCCCTAGTGCGTAGCACACTGGAGTACGCATCCCCGGTTTGGAACCCCGCTTACAAAGTTCACAGTACCCGTATTGAACGAATTCAACAGAACTTCACGCGGTATTTACGCTATAAAGATCATAGTTGTCCCTATAGAGCCAGTTACACGCAGCGTATGAGTCACTTCAAATTGAGGTCTTTACAAAACCGTAGAACCCTAGCAGACATGATCTTCTTATTTAAAATCACAAACAGTGTCACGTGCAGTCCTGAACTGCTTCAACAGATCAACCTCAACGTACCTCGTCGAGGCGTTTTGAGAGCAGTAAGAGCACGTAGCACTTTTGTAGGCAGAAGTTCTCGCACCAATCTCGGGCGATCTGCTCCGTTAAATAGGTTCGTGGCTACGTATGACAAAATCTGCTGCAACAACGAAGACATTGACATTTTCTTCGACTCCTTGGCTCAGTTCAAGTCGAAAGTCAACCAGATTGATCCATAGTTCTAGCTACGCCGATCTTGAATATTATTTTTTTGTTTTTGTTGTTGTATTGTTTTATTATTCTGTCCAAATTAATATTTGTATATGCATATTTTAAATAATCTGATTATATTGTAATGTAATTTTTTTTTTTTTTTAATTTTAATCCTAATTTAATTGTTCTAATTGTTGTATTCTAACTATTTCTAATGTAATTTTATTTTGTTTAATTTGTTATTAATACCTACTGACATTTAATTATTGTTATTATTTATAAAAGATTTTTTTTTGACTCGTCTCAATCTTATAATGTAATAAATTTTGTAATTTTTAATTACCACTGTGAATGATGCGCATGCCTGTAATTGATTTGTTTACACAGAACTATTCTCTTGTCAACTTATTACGATTGTTTTGTAAACAAGTTGTTGGTGTGCCTTTTAATAAAAATAAAATAAAATAAAATAAAACTACCTGCGTATCTTTTCTCC
Source organism: Mythimna separata (assembly GCA_030763345.1). Lineage (NCBI taxonomy): Eukaryota > Metazoa > Arthropoda > Insecta > Lepidoptera > Noctuidae > Mythimna > Mythimna separata. The sequence goes on from CM061168.1 coordinate 11,825,948, forward strand.
TTCTCTATCAATTCCATCCAAAGGTTGTCTGTAAAAAATCGCTGTTAGTGATAAGACCGCCCATTGTAACACCGTACTAATTTTAAGCTCCTTGTAAAATTATATTTATGGTGTACAATAAAGTATATATCAATCAATCAATCACACTCAATCTCAGTCACATACTCTTATTACACAAGATCAAGTTTGCACTAATTTTAGTTTTAATTTTGTCACATATTTTTTTTATGTTCCACAAACGGGTGAAGACTCTGAATCCTCTAATACAGGTACCACTTAGCTCAGGAGTCAGGGCTTCAATGGGATATTAGCATTAGCATTATCGGCCTTATAATGTTCCCACTGCTGGGGCTCAGGCCTCCTCTCTAGCAGAGGGTTTGGGCCATAATCCACCGCGCGGGCCCAGTGCGGATTGGAGGATGTCACATGTCTTCGAATATTTGGTTCTAGGACATGCCGGTTTCCTCACGATGTTTTCCTTCACCGTTTTGAGAGCAGTGGCGATGAAATAAATTACACAAAGTAATGCGCCTGACTGGGTTTGAACCCGCGACCTACAACTTGCAATGGGACATGTGTCAGCCTTTTTATATCAATAATAAAATATTGTATATGTACAAAAATATAAAAACATTAAAAAATATTATTATTATCACATTGCCATGATATTTTGTTATTTCTTGACATTTTTCTTTAGTTTGGCCATGGTAACTTAGTCGAATAGAAGACTAGAAAACTGACTTGAAATACTAGCTCAAGGCTTTATTGTTTCTGATAATGATGACAATTTTCCAGAAAACACAACCTACATAACTCTTCACCGAGAAAGCGGAGACCAGTGGCTGGTGATCGGCAAACTCATGGTGATGAGGGACTGTGTCAACGGTGATTACGTGGTCTTCACCAAGGTTCCTCTACAGCCTCGTAAGGCTGACATCATGGATGCCCTGAAGAAGTTCGGCTTGGACCACCCCAATGGAACCATGGCCTGTAATGTTGAAAAGTCTTGGATGAAATATGAAGAGGGTTCATTTACATAATGCTAGTGAATAGATAAGAATGTAAATGTGTGGTCAAACCATAGATATAGAGAATTGAGCATACCTGTTTGACAATAAATACTTTGAGAAAAACTTCAGAGAGACAGCAATCGTAAAACCAGTAGTTGTAATTTTTCAAGTATTCAAGATTAAACGTTTATTTGAGACTAGCAGCATAAATAACAGATTAAAATAAAAATATTAACTAGTCACATAAATTTACTGACATTAAAAAGAACGAAAACAAATCTGTGCGGGGTCAAAAAAAACTCATTACCTTACTATGTATATGCTGCGATATAAAAGAATAATAATAACGCAGAGCTGATATTTTAATACATAGACGGAAAGAGACAGGTATTGACCACACATTTCCTTGGTCATTTTTTACAGATTTTCAAATTTTGTGATAGGAATGCTCAGCCATGTTCTCTATGTCTATAAGGGCTTGTTGTTGACCTATGATTAAGTTTCCGATATCTTACTTGGCAGATAATTTTCATAGAAATTGTGTTGCATTTTTTAATTTAATCAGGAAGTAGTGGCTACTTGGGCATTGTGAAATAGGCCCTAAGACAAATCAATGTTATAATAAGTTAATAATAATTAGTGACAAATAGGTATTCTACAGTGAGAGTATGTTCAAACTTAGCCTTAGGAAAATTATAAATAGAAAAAACAGTCAAATAAAAATCACATCAAATCTGTCTTCAGATTAGGTACGGACAGTGTATCAACTAGATACTTACCCACTGTTTTAAAGTATATTAACGTAAGGGGAACTCAATTGATGCTGCGGTCTGTACCTAACTGAGTAGTATTGTTTTATTTAATTTTAACGATGTATAAAGCTCCTGGCTAACTCGACAATCATTGCTTACGCAAGCTAGCCCTATAAACATTTTTTGTATCATGTATCCAAACGCATCTCACACATTGTAATTCATTCATATTGGACGACAGTATTGAGCCAATCATACTCCGACTCCCCATATCTTCATATCCCATGCCAGCGAATGAGAAGGCTTGTTCGCCGCTAAGCCAATCAGGAACATTTCCGCCGACCGCTGCAGGAAAGGGTCGCCATCTTTGGTTGATCGTCTTCTTCGTCTTCAAGCATCCGTCCGCACAGCACCGCTAAATAATCAACACCGCTAAATAATCCGCTAACCGCTGCTCAGCGGTGATCTAATCGCTGAACCATGAACCTCCTAATTAACGTGTTGGCCGACGCAAAGACACAGTGACGCAAAATATAACCGATTTGTTAACCGCGAGTGAGACCATCCGAGAACACGTGTGAGTGTCGTCATCCACCCGGCAGTCAGTGCATCCACCTGGCATCCAGATCTCCCAAGTAAGTCACAATACTCTTCCCATACCTACTTTCCTTTAGCTCAATTTCTGTGTCCAATATATCATCCAACGTAAAAATATTTTCCCGCTAAACTTATACAACGCTAGTTTGGTCCTTCGAAAAGCCGCGTTATCCTAAACTTACCATAAGTAAAATGGTCCATTCGAGTCGGATTCATAGAATCAGCATTCATAGGTCTCATACCTAGGATTTAGGTTAAATAGGTACCTACTTATCTAACCTGAATTCGTAAAACCGCCATATTGAACGCATACTATCGTTCTTACATTCCCCGCTAGGTACCTACCTACATCATTGAGAACTACTGTACCAACTTAATAGTTCGCCTGTTGCATTGAAATAGCATAGGGAATTATTAAAACCGCTAATTATCGTGAGTTAGTTCGGCAAACTTGCCTATAACATAAACTCAACCGCAATAATTTTCTTTCACCCGTTCACTCATAAAAAAAATATAAAATATTCTTGAAGTCTACCTACATAAACATAAATTATTTTGTCCGCTATAGTTACTAGAACTACTCCAATATGGAAGATCTTCAAATAAAAGTTAAAATACTGCAAGCTAAAAACCAAGCAATCTTTGAGCGTTTATCGTCATTGTATGAAATATCAAAGAAAATAAATACGACTAGTATTGAGCTACGTTCGGCTGAGACGTTTATGGCAGACACGCAAATAATCTCAGTTACTCGTCAAGAGTTTATTTCTAACATAGATAAAATAAATACATATTCTTTACAAATAAATCCTGATCATAAAATAGATTATAACAGTCAAATATCCTTTGACGGAGTTTATACGCGAGTAGAGAGAATACGCTCACTTATTGAAGCGAAGTCCTCAAGGTCATTGAAGGACTCAGCGTCTATTGATAACGCGACGAAATCAAAATGCTCAGTCAAGCTGCCACCAATTCAGATTCCGTTTTTTGATGGTAGAATTGATAATTGGCCTGTTTTTTATGAATCATTTAAATCAAATGTCCATGAAAATTCAAACCTTACAGATTCTCAACGTGTGCAATATTTAATAGGTAACCTAAAAGGAAACGCATTGCAAATTACCGCCGGAATTATTCCGTCAGGGGATAATTATACGTCTATCTGGAACAGTTTGGTTCAAAAGTATCAAGATAAACGAGCATTAGGCTCGCACTACATGTCTAATATTTTAAATATCAAACCCGCAATTAATAATTCCGCCTCTTTAAATAGTTTTATTGAAAGTTTTCACGCGTCTGTTTCTGCACTAGAACAATTAAAAATTAACGACCTAAAGGATTTCATATTATTAAATTTAGCTTTAAAAAAGTTAGATCCCGCTATCATACATTCATTTGAGATGCATATGAGAGATGTGGAGATTCCTACTTATACGGATTTCGTTGAATTTATAAAATCGCAAGTAAAAATATTAGATAGATCTACTTTAACTCGGAACGCATCAATAAGTAACAACAATAATAAAAATAATTCTTGTCGAAGCCAATCACGTGATAGTACAGTACATACATTTGTTGCTTGTGACAATAACCAAACTTGTATGTATTGTAGTAGCAAAGATCATTGGAAACTGTACACCTGTCCAAACTTTCAAACAATATCGGCCGGTTCGCGTTTGGATTTTATTAAAAATAAACGTGGATGTGTAAACTGCCTTAGTACAACGCACACTGCCTCGCAGTGTAAATCTATACACACCTGTAGAACATGTAACAAAAAACATCATTCTCTTTTACATTTGGAACAAATTTCACAGCAGCGATCGATATCAGCTGACGCTTCCGCGCAGTCACAACAGGTGGCGCTTTGTGCATGTTCTCGCGTAGGAATAAGGACTCCACGTACTACGATTGTTTTGTCAACAGCACAAGTCTATGTTGATAACAAACATAACAAATCCGTTTCTGTAAGGTGCTTAATAGATAACGCTTCGCAAAATAATATAATCACTACAGCCTGTTGTAAAAAACTGCAATTAAATATTATACCGCTTTCAAATTCATTTATAAAGGGTGTAGGAACCTCTTCGCGGCCTATCATAGGTTACGTGGAGATAACAGTTACTGCAAAAAATAAAACAAATTCTTTTAAAATAACCGCTCTTGTTATTGATTGTATAACTGATAAATTACCATCTCACTTGGTTGACACCTCTGCTGTGCAACATTTGTTCGAGTTACCGCTAGCCGACCCCCTGTGGCACGTGCCCGGTGAGGTTGAATTACTTCTAGGGGCAAAACTGTTTCCGTATTTATTACTTCATAACAGAATTCTCTCACCTACCGCGCCATCAGCTGTTGAAACCGTGTTTGGATACATAATTATGGGTGAGATACCCTCTAGTTTATCTAATAACAATAACAGTCTAGATGATTTAAATACCGCTTCATGTTTTTCTACCGCGTTAACAGTAGATGATTCTCATTGTTTTTTGTCGTTGGACGAATCTTTACATAAATTTTGGAATATCGAAGAAATACCTTCAAAATCTTTTATGAGCCCCGCTGAACGGGAATGTGAACAGCTGTACGCTTCTACTGTGTCACGTGACTCCAGTGGTAGGTACTGTGTTGCCTTACCATTCTGTAAAAATCCAGAATCACTCGGAAATTCATATGCTGTCGCTTATCGACGTTTAATTAATTTGGAAAAAACTAAGCTTCGCGACCCTTCTTTGCGCGCTAGTTATAACGAAATAATCCAAGAGTATATCGATCAAAATTATTTAACTGAAACTACACCTAGTTCTGTTGATCAGACTATAGGATATTACATACCACATCACCCTGTTATTAGGAATGATAAACAAACTACTAAGGTGCGCATTGTCCTTGATGCGAGCGCTAAGTCTCATAATGGCGTTTCATTGAATGACTTACTGCATACAGGTCCTAATTTACAGGCTGACATATTTTTATTACTTTTAAATTTCCGTTTGTTTCCTATTGCAGTTACAGCTGATATAAAACAGATGTATCTTCGAATTAAGGTTATTGAGGATCATCGAAAATATCAAAAAATATTGTTTCGATTTAATACTACTGAACCTGTTCGCGAATTTAAATTTAACCGTGTTGCCTTCGGTCTCAAGCCCAGTCCCTTTCTAGCCATGCGCACTGTGCGCCAGCTTTCAGAGGATGAAAAACATCGCTTCCCGCGCGCATCCATTGTCGCTTCTCATGAGCTTTATATGGATGACTTGGCTAACTCGACCCCTACTCTAGAGGAAGCCAAGATTCTCTCCGCTGAACTTATCGCCTTATTTAAAGCTGGGGGCTTTGACCTTACTAAATGGGCAAGTAATTCCTTGGAATTACTGGAGGTTATTCCACACTCCAACCGCTCTTCTATTAATTTCTCTGACGGGGATAATTTAAAAATCCTTGGACTCAAATGGATTCCTTCCGAGGACTGTTTCACCTTTACTACATCTGAGTTAGATAAAGGTTGTACTAAACGCGTCATACTTTCCACTATTGCCCGTCTGTGGGACGTTCTCGGTCTAGTGGCTCCTGTAGTTTTATTCGCGAAATTACTCATAAAAGAATTATGGAAATTAAACACAGATTGGGATGAAACTCCACCCGATTCTATCGTAGTTCTCTTTCAAAATTCAAAGAGCAACTGCCTCTACTTTCTTCTTTAAAATTGCCGCGTCATGTAGCCGTTACTATGGGTTGCGTGACAAATATAGTAGGTTTTGCTGACGCCAGCTTGAATGCGTATGGCTGCGTTATATACTTACACGTCACTGACACAAATGGTAATACACACGTAAATTTGGTGTGTGCTAAATCTAAAGTTGCACCTGTTAAGGTCGTGTCTCTGGCTCGTCTAGAGCTTTGCGCCGCTGTTCTTTTGTCTAAACTAATTAAACTAGTTTATGACACTTACCGCTCTCGCACCGCTATTAATAAAATATTTGCCTTTTCCGATTCTACAATTACACTTTCATGGATTCATTCCTCACCTCACAAGTGGAACATTTTTGTTAGTAACCGCGTGGCTAAATGTCAAGAAAATCTTGATCCTAAACATTTTTACCATATTAACGGAAAAGAAAATCCTAGTGACTGTCTGTCTCGAGGTCTTCTACCCGAACAGTTACTAAACCATGATTTGTGGTGGCATGGCCCTGAATGGCTTCTGCGACAAACTGATGAGTGGCCTATTACTCCGTTTGTTTCCTCATGCAGCGAGCAATTGCCTGAGTTTAAAAATAAATCTTTAACATTAGTATCTACCGTATCAGAACTTAACTTGATATATAGCCTTTCTCAAAAATTTACATCGTTACATAAAATATTGCGCATAATTGTATACATTTTGAGATTTTTGCATATTATTCCTTATGACAAGTCACATAAGACAATTACTGTCCGTGAATTGGTTGCCGCTGAAATTTATTTAATTCATTGTATTCAACAATTTCATTTTTTAGATATTTATGACGAGATTAAAAATAAAAAACTTCGCTCACAGTTTAAGAAACTCGATCTATTTATAGACGAGCATAACATAATTAGAATTGGTGGCAGGTTGTCAAATGCGAACCTTCCTTATGAAGCTCAGCATCCCGCGCTTTTACCTAAACATGATAACTTTACACATGTTCTAATAGACTATTATCATCGCATTCATTGTCATGCCGGTGTAAACCTTCTTACCTCTCTGTTACGCCAAAAATATTGGATCATCTCTTCCAGAGGTGTCGTCAGACAAAGGGTACATGCTTGTAACTTTTGTTTCAAAGTTTCTCCTTCTCACCCCAGTCCAAAGATGGCTGATTTACCCGCTTGCCGCGTACAAGAGACTAAAGCTTTTGTTCATACTGGTGTGGATTACGCTGGTCCTATTAAAGTAACCTTATGTCGACGCAGAGGCCAAAGAAGTCAGAAGGCTTACATATGCTTATTCGTTTGTTTCGTTACCAAAGCAGTTCATATTGAATTGGTTACCGACGTGTCATCGGACACCTTCATTTCAGCTTTTAAAAGATTCATTTCCCGCAGAGGCCCCGTCTCTTATTTATATTCTGATAACGGAACAAACTTCGTTGGAGCCAAGGCTCAATTACAAGAACTACTTGCTAACCGCTACCGCATAGAGTGGAAAATGATTCCACCCCGCGCCCCCCACTTTGGAGGGCTGTGGGAATCAAATATTAAATCTACTAAAACGCATTTATATCGTGTTATCGGCTCTCAACTTCTTACTTATGAGGAGCTTTCGACTGTTCTCACTGAAATTGAGGCAGTTCTAAATTCCAGACCGCTCTGTGTCCTGAGTGAGGATCCGTACCCAGAACCGCTTACTCCCGCTCATTTTATAATGGCTTCTCCGTTAACTACGTTGCCTGTCGTAAACGTTCCCGAAACGACGAAACCTCTAACTTGCCGCAAAAAATTGCTTGACCAAATGGTTTGTAGCTTTTGGAGAAGGTGGCGTATAGAATATTTACATAACTTGCAAGTTAGGCAAAAATGGTTGAATGCCGCCGACAATATTAAGATTGGTACAGTGGTTCTCATGCATCAGGATGATGTCCCTCCTCTACGTTGGCCAATGGGCATAATCACCGAGATTTTTCCCGGCAAGGATGGGATAACCCGCGTTGCCATGGTGAAGACATGCAGTGGCTCTTTTAAAAGACCCGTTGTTAAACTATGTCCTTTACCTTCTCAATAATACTACCGCGTAATTAAACATCTAATTTAGCTGTAGTTCACATATTTTAATTATAACTTTTCTCTTTTGTCCAAGTTAATTTAATTTCAATCCGCTTTAATTTGACTCCTTACTTTTTGAGTATACTTCATATCCTCGAAAGCCGGGCAGAATGCTTACGCAAGCTAGCCCTATAAACATTTTTTGTATCATGTATCCAAACGCATCTCACACATTGTAATTCATTCATATTGGACGACAGTATTGAGCCAATCATACTCCGACTCCCCATATCTTCATATCTCATGCCAGCGAATGAGAAGGCTTGTTCGCCGCTAAGCCAATCAGGAACATTTCCGCCGACCGCTGCAGGAAAGGGTCGCCATCTTTGGTTGATCGTCTTCTTCGTCTTCAAGCATCCGTCCGCACAGCACCGCTAAATAATCAACACCGCTAAATAATCCGCTAACCGCTGCTCAGCGGTGATCTAATCGCTGAACCATAAACCTCCTAATTAACGTGTTGGCCGACACAAAGACACAGTGACGCAAAATATAACCGATTTGTTAACCGCGAGTGAGACCATCCGAGAACACGTGTGAGTGTCGTCATCCACCCGGCAGTCAGTGCATCCACCTGGCATCCAGATCTCCCAAGTAAGTCACAATACTCTTCCCATACCTACTTTCCTTTAGCTCAATTTCTGTGTCCAATATATCATCCAACGTAAAAATATTTTCCCGCTAAACTTATACAACGCTAGTTTGGTCCTTCGAAAAGCCGCGTTATCCTAAACTTACCAATCATCATCATCATCATCTCAGCCGAAAGACGTCCACTGCTGGACATAGGCCTCCCCCAAGCATCGCCACAGCGACCGGTTCTGTGCGTCTCGCATCCATCGGATTCCCGACTTGTGGGGACCTTCCGACGCTGCGTCTTCCGGTACGTGGCCGCCACTCTAGAACTTTCCATCCCATCGACCACCTGTTCTACGAGCAATGTGTCCTGCCCACTGCCAAAGCTCCTGACTAACTCGACAATAAAGGAATTTAATGGATTTTCAACTTTTAGCTTAGAGCGAAGCAATTTAAATCTAGGTGGGTAGGTCTTAGATGTTACATAGAGACGGACTGCTTGTAAACTGCCTGCGAACAGCAACATTGCAGTTTAAATGCAGATGTCGTAACTAAAGTTTAACAGCCGAACCCAATAACCTATCTATCACATACCGGAGATAGAAAACAAATGAAACAACAGAAAACATATATAATTTTTGTATTGTATCATTTGTTTTACTATCTCCAGTATGCCAAAACTGGAGATAGATAGGTTATTGGGTTCGGCCGTTAGCGAAGTTGATAATCCACAATCGGTAACGCAATTAGAAAATTAACTAAATGTATGGTTATGTGGTAGAACAAAGCATTTTAATTATATGAACAGGCATGAAAGAGAACCCAGGGAACCCGGAATTAGAGCAAAGAAGGAACAGGAGTGGGTTTTAGACACTTTAGTCAATAAAAGTCTGATACGCTCCGCCCAGAGCGGGAGAAGTCATTTTGATGATTAACTTAAAATTGACCTTAAAAAAAACTATGTAAACAGGTATATGCACGGTTCGCACGCGCGCTGCGTCCACACTTCTAAATGCTCTTTGCATGTTAAATGTAACTGTGAAATATCCATTAATTGAACTTTTCTTCCATGTTTCAGTGTTAGGTTAGGTTACTATTAAGGGCCTGTTTCACAATGTCCGAGTAGCCACTAGCCACTACTTCCCGAATAAATTAAAAAATGTAACAGAATTTGTATGAAATTATCTGCCAAGTAAGATATTGGCAACTAAATCATAGGTGGTACCAATAGGCCCTAAAACTATGACGGTCTATCGCCCCTTTATAGAATCTTGTAAATAATGTTTCCATTAATATAATTAATTTACTAATAAAATTATTGTTCATATAATTATGTGTTTTACTTTACCCTGCTCAATATGGAAGTTACACATACACACATCAAAAGTGTCTAGGGATCAACATATATTTTTGCAATAACTTTTCTCCTGATTGATATTAATTAAAATTTTCTTTAAGGATTCATCAAATAAAGTGTTTTCGTTTGTCACAGTAACGATAAACCAAGTCCCCTTTGCATTAATAAAGAAATTTGCCATTTTCCTAATAAAGGGATTTTTGACATTTGAACCACTAACATTAAAGTTCGAAAAAAAGACTGAAATAACAGTTTTCTTTAAAATTTTATTGGGTAACTTAAACAATTAATAATCCGTGTTTCTACCGCGAACTCTAACAACACAAGAACATCGGTTTGGCATACTCAAAATGAGTTCATCCAAATCACGCTGTGGAATGGCCGCCCATGTTCGTTGCAACAACAAAAAAAGGTCTTCTTGCGACTGGATACCCTCCATATTCGGCAGAGCTCTTCTCTGTAGCATATCCCATGCATGCTCAATCGGGTTCAAGTCTGGCGACTGAGCAGGCCAGGGCAGGACATTGATGTTAGCTGCGGCGAGAGTCTGTCTTACAACTCTTGCGGTGTGCGGTCGTGCATTATCATGCATTAACTGAAATAAGGGACCGATTTGCACTTGTAGAGGAACGATGACGTCTGATACAATCGTCTCAGCATAAATTTGAGCGTTGAGGTTGCCTCTGATCCAAATCAACTCAGTTCTTCCGCCGATCCAAATACCCGCCCATACCATGATGGTTCCACCACTATAAGGATGGACTTCCTGGCAGGATTTTAATCGCTGTTGGCGTCCAGGGGTTCTCCAGTGTCGTATACGTCTTGTATCCGGTCTCATACCAAAACGAGACTCATCAGAAAAGCACACGAAACGCCATTGTTCTTCTGCCCAATTTCTGTGTTCAAGAGCCCATTGATATCGAATCCTACGATTGTGCATTGCTATAGGTGGTACCCGTAGCGGTCTTCGGGAATGAAGGTTCACTTCATGCAAGCGGTTTCTGACTGTTTGGTCGCTAATTAAGTTCCCTGAAGAGTGATGAAGCCTCACGGCTAACATCATGGCGGTTATTATTGGAGCTCTTCGAGTTAAAATTTGAATGTATCGGTCTTGTCTCCGTGTGGTGCAGCGATACCGTCCTCCATGGCGCTCAGCCACGGTACCAGTGCTTCGGTAACGTGTCCAAAGTCGACTGATAACACTCTGACTTGTATTCAGAGCTAAAGCCACAGTACGTTGCCGGGAACCAGCTTCTATCATTCCCACGGCTCTGAGCATTTCTTCCCTGCTTAAATGACGTCGCCGCTCCATAATAACGTTGGTTTTAATCAGTAGTAGGGAAACAGCAGCACTAATAATGTCTTCAATGCGTTGTATGTTTTTATAGGGAAAATATTGACAGCTGATTTTCATCTTTTACTCGAATTTGATTCACAGTTCCTGATTCAAATTATGAAATGCACCAAAAAGGATCCATATAAATTTATAAAATCATAAATTTATTACAAAGCCACATCTCAATCTCAAGAAATCCGCATAAAAATGCTTGATCCCTAGACACTTTTGATGTGTGTATTTAGCAGATAATTTCTACTACTACTACTAGTAAGACCCATCTTCTTATTACGGTTTGGAACACATCGGTTGAAAGGGTTCAAAGTACCTATAACTTGAAACTATTTTTGTGTTTTTATGATAGAAGACTATAAAATAAATATTTTTCAGCATTTAATCCCAAACAATAATTTGCTGATACAATAAACAGTTACTAGATTCACAGAACACATTGAAATAAACTCAAACACGATGGCAACTACATTTAACTTAGCACTTATGGACTCAGACTTAATTATCCAACAAAATTCGAACTATTCCTTCGAATCAGACTGAAATTCAGCTCGAAAACAATGCAGTCAGCTCCATTTTGGATTCCCGAATAAAGTATGAAAACAAATCGACAAGCTGTGCTAAAATAAATACTGAAACAGTCAGAAATTAGGGTTGCCAACTTTTAATGAAAAAAAAAATGAGCATATCTGGTAATAGAAAGATAAAAGTACTCGCCGTCTGTACATTTCTTTGGTCCGAAAGTATTCGTCATAAACATTTTTTACTATGGCAAAATGGTTTTTTTTTAACTTATCTCCTAGGGCAACGGTTTGGGTGGGAAAATAAAAAAATACTAAATAGGTCAAGTCCTAACAGATTTGAAATTTGAACCAAAATGGATGATCTCCTTTAGTCCTGACCTTGGTCCAAACAGACATTTCGTTGTTTTAAAATAATCTATACTAATATAATAAAGAGATAAAGTTTGTTTTTTTGTTTGTATGGGATAATCTCTGAAGATCCTGGTTCGATTACATAAATATATATATTGATAGAAAACTGCTTTCTTCCTGAGTGCTATAGGCTATATTTTATGTAAAAAAAGTGAACTAAGTAAATTCAGAAAAACATTCACGCGGGCGAAGCCGCGGGCAAAAGCTAGTTATTTCCATTACTTTTGAATGAAGGCATACTTTAAAAAAAAAGGAAAACTTATTCCAGTAAAATACATAAAATATATATAAAACTAGCTTTTGCCCGCGGCTTCGCTCCCGACAAAGGACTACCCTACCTATCCTACCCTACCTTCCCTAAACTACCCTACTTATCCTACCCTGCCTTCCCTAAACTACCCTACACTACCCTACCTACCTTAAACTACCCTACCCACCGTTCACTAATCGATAAATAGAAGATCAAAAATTTTGTATATTTTTTTTTCGAATTTTTCGGGACAAAAAGTATCCTATGTCCTTCGCCTGGCTCTAAACTACCTCCCTGACAATTTCAGCTAAATCGGTTCAGCCGTTCTTCAGTTATAAGTGAAGTAACTAACACGACTTTCTTTTATATATATAGAAGATATAATATATTCCTACCACTTCAGGTAGGAATATCAAATGGAGTACAGTACTCTAAATTAGAGTACGGTGGGCAACCCTGGCAAAAATACTCAGGGATGGAGACCCGATTAAATGCGCTGAACGAAATATAAATAAAAGGGTACCCGGGCTTGTTGGTAACGGACGAGCTTTCCGTGTTGATTTTCCGAAACATTTTCTGAACGCAGGTAGGCAAATGATCCTAAAGATTGGAGGATGTTTAGGCTGCTTTCAAGCTAGGCAACTTGTGTTGCGCAATTTGGGTGTGGTATTCAAGTGGCTAAGCTTTATTTTAGTCTGGCAACAAAACCTATTGTAAGCCTCGACTGAAAATCAAGAAAAGTAAAGTAAAGAAAGAACATAGGAATGGGTTTTAGTTAATAAAAGTCTAAAGGCTCCTACTCACAGTGCCGGCGGTAGGGCCAGCGGTCAACTCGGCAGCCAGGCCGCTGGCCCTGCCGCCGCGCGCCGCCAATGCCGCCGGCACATTTTTGTTCCATCTTTGCAAGGTGGTCTGAAAGCAGTCGGCAAACCTGGCGGCATAAGCCGGCGGCATGTGTGTAGTAGCCATAAGAATGCAACAATTCAACAAGAATACAATTTGATTTCCCACCAAAAAACTGCTGTCAGCAACTACACCCACGAGTTAGCAGAAAATTATCCTAAGGGATAAATCATTTCGAGATACAAAGTATTCTATATGCTATTCCAGGACATATGCTACCCGTGTGCTAAGTTTAATCCTTCTATTGTAAAAAAATAACAGACATACATACACCCTCTCACAAAACTTTTATCCTAATTTTAGTGTGATATACATAAATTGATAAAAATATAATTGGTATTTACAGAATAAACATACCATAAGCTCCTTACAAAAACTAGTTAAAAATCTGCAAACTTTATCCTGCTACGAGTATATAACATTTACATATACCTTATGCTTTTAGTATTAACCATGTCACAGCAACTTGTTACACCAACACGTTGCGTGGCGTGTTGCTGCAGCACTAACACAGCTTGATCCTAACAGATTGGGTAACGTTAACTGCACGACTAGGGCAAGCGGTAAGCACGAACCGTACCAAAAGGATTTACGCTTCAAGGGACCCAGTGTGATGTAAATCGTTTGTAATATAAAATGGTGTTGAATTTTACGGGCTGAAATAAAAGTAAAGTAGGTTTTTGAGTGTCAATTTTACATCGTAACAAGCGAGCTACTCTACCTTCACACAGGTGTTAGAAATGTTTGAAATTCTTGGTTTTTCTCTAAGTTTACTTTATACTTAAACCTACCTTGTTAATCAGTCTGCTTATTGGTGGAAACCGTACGTAAATTAGTTCACAATTTTATCGCGAAAAGATAGGTACGGAAACAGACGCAGCGTAAGATAATAGTTATAGTTATAGTTAATAGTAAAAAGGAGGAGGTTATTTTTATGTATGTTCATCGATAGACAGACAGAAAGGTTTGGAAGGAGAAAGGGGAGGCTTCTGCCCTGCAGTGGGATACAAAACAGGCTATATAAAAATGTTCACCGATATTTCGATCATGTGAACCGATTTTGAAATTACTATTTTTTTATTGAAAGATACCTAATTAGACCCATAAAAATATCGTTATAATCTGACGATGAACTTCGAAGATATGGAACGCAAATCCTCATAGAATCATATCAGAACTGTCGTAACAAGTAAGATTGCATTGTTAATACGTGTAATCGATGTCTGACTGAAGCAAGAAGGGGAGGGGATACATCGATCTGATTTGATAATGAAGCCGGAAGGTAGGCGCCGGAATTCAGTAATAAATTAATGTATGTATGTATCCGAGAATTGATACATTAGAATTGTCATGAAAAGCATTCTGACCGCAGAAATCTTAATATCTATGATTCTGACTAAGGTAAGGTTTTTTTTTAAGGTGGGGAATCATCAAAATCACTTCTCCCGCTCTGGGCGGAGCGGGAGGGCGTGTCAGACTTTTACTGACTAAAGCCCACTCTTGTTCCTTCTTTGCCTTAATTCCGGGGTCCCGGGGCTCTCTTTAGTCAACCCAGGCCCCAGAAGGCTTCAGCCCTACCGGGCCCCTACAGTTTGCTGACTTCTCCTTGAGGCGCGCGTGGAACAATACGTGCCGTCAACTAAGGTAAGGTAAGGTTGACTTTAGGGTACCATCGAACTGTTACAATGATGGAGATGAAAGGTAGGTGAAAAGTGTAAAATAAAAAACTGTTCAACATCATCATCATCATCATCATCATCTCAGCAGAAAGACGTCCACTGCTGGACATAGGCCTCCCCCAAGCGTCGCCACAGCGACCGGTCCTGCGCGTCTCGCATCCATCGGATTCCCGCGACCCTCGCCAGGTCGTCGGCCCACCTTGTGGGAGGCTGCGTCTTCCGGTACGTGGCCGCCACTCTAGAACCTTCCGTCCCCATCGACCATCTGTTCTACGAGCAATGTGCCCTGCCCACTGCCACTTAAGTTTGGCGATTCTTCGGGCTATGTCGGTAACCTTAGTTCTCTTGCGGATCTCTTCATTCCTGATGTGATCGCGCAAGGAAACTCCGAGCATAGCCCTTTCCATTGCTCTTTGGGTGACTTTAAGCCTTCTGATGAGGCCCATTGTGAGCGATCACGTTTCCGAGCCATATGTCATCACTGGCAACACACACTGGTCATAGACTTTTGTCTTGAGACACTGCGGTAGGTTGGATGAGAAGATACCGTGCAGCTTCCTGAACGCTGCCCAGTCGAGTCGGATTCGACGATTGATCTCTTTCTCGAAGCCCTCTCGCCCTCTCCATTCCAGAACCTTGAAGACATCCTCCAATGTGGCCGTGAACAGTTTCGGAGAGATAACGTCTCCCTGCCTCACATCCCGCTGTAAGAGGATAGGTTTCGTGGTCTGATCCTGGAGTCGGACTGACATGGTGGCGTTTTTGTACAAACATTTCAGCACTTCGATGTACCGATAGTCAATCTGGCACCGTTGGAGAGACTGCAGTACAGCCCGCAGCAAAAAACTGTTACAAAAAAAATATAACCAACAGCAATGTAAAAAGACACTATAAAGTCCAAAATATCTCTAATTTTGGAAGTGGGTGTTAATAATACAGTTCAGATAATTTTGTATTAGACCGAATTATGTTTTTTTTTGTTTGTAAAAAGTTTTTGTTATTATAAGTATGATTTCTCTGCCCTACAATGGATCAGTATTAGCCACAGCACATCGGTAGATATTTCATAAATCTATTGTTCTTTTGAAAGCATCTCAAAAACTAAACATACACATCAAAAGATCCATTAATTCTTCTTAAGGGTCGAAATGCACAAATTGAATTATCCATTTTAGTTTTATTTGCTGCATTTCGAGTTGTTCGCGAAATTAGCAAACAACTAGTCGACTCTTCACGTGACCAGAGGGCTGGGCTGTTTTTCGGCCAACGAATCAGCATTGCCATCCAACGTGGCAATGCTGCCAGCGTTCTGGGCACTATTGCTGTTGACATCGACGTGGATGAATTTTTTGATGCCCAGTAAATGCCTTTTTTTTGTATATATATTTACGTTTGTACATACTTTTATCTTTAGTTTGTATACATATCTATTAAGTTATTAATATGTAAATATCTGTATCCTGAATAAATAATCCATTTTATTATTTTATTTCGGTTATGTGGAAATGAACTCCAGGGCCCTGGAACGAAGGCAAAAAGGTACAGGATTGGGTTTTATGCAATAATAATAATAATAATATTCCACAACAAAAGCCTGACACGCCCTACCGCTCCGCCCAAAACGAGAGAAGTGATTAGATGATTTCTATCTTAAAAAAAAAGTGCTTCAATATTATCACTGTAACTTAATTTTCTAATTGGGCTGTGAATATGTGCGTTATTCCACATAACTTGTTGTGGGAGATTACATACTCCACTCAGTAATTCGAGCACTCACTACAAATCAAACGACCGCAAATCAATGGAACTCTGAACTCAAACGAACTCCACATGAAACGCTTTGAGTACCTACACTCGAAGCCTCATCGAAACTGGCGTGCAATTTAATTCGCCGAGTAAAACGTGGCAGTACACTATTTGTAGGGCAAGCAGTGTAATAAACATGGATTTGGGTACCGCGAGTGAAGTGTG
This sequence comes from Mythimna separata, assembly GCA_030763345.1. NCBI lineage: Eukaryota > Metazoa > Arthropoda > Insecta > Lepidoptera > Noctuidae > Mythimna > Mythimna separata. Next base: position 11,843,119 of record CM061168.1, read on the forward strand.
CCATTCGTCTGCTTGAAGAGGGGTTATTCGGGCTGGTTCGGGGTATTTCGGCTGAATTCGATATTTGAATTTCTTTATTTTTTGTTGCAGTTTTGACGTTTTAGGCCTACTGTATGAAACTGTCGACGAAGCTGCGTGGAGCCAACGTTGCAGCTTCGTCGACAGAGTTTCATAGTTTTGTATGCAAGCTTCACGCAAGCGTATCAATATACGCAGTAAAACGTGGCTGTACACTATTTGTAGGGCAAGCAGTGTAATAAACATGGATTTGGGTACCGCGAGTGAAGTGTGCCATTCGTCTGCTTGAAGAGGGGTTATTCGGGCTCGTTCGGGATATTTCGGGTGCATTCGATATTTGAATTTTGTTTTTTTTTTGTTGCTGTTTTGACGTTTAAGGTTTACTGTATGAAACTGTCGAAGAACCTGCGTAAAGACAACATTGCAGCTTTGTCGACAGAGTTTCATAGTTTTGTATGCAAGCTTCACGCAAGCGTATTATACGCAGTAAAACGTAGCTGGTTAGTATTTGTAGGGCAAGCAGAGTAATAAACATGGATTTGGGTACCGCGAGTGAAGTGTGCCATTCGTCTGGTTGGAGAGTGGTTATTCGGGCTGGTTCGGGGTATTTCGGATGCATTCGATATTTGAATTCGTGTTTTTATTGTAGTTTTGACGTTTTAGGCCAACTGTATGAAACTGTCGACGAAGCTGCGTAAAGACAACGTTGCAGCTTCGTCGACAGAGTTTCATAGTTTTGTAAATATGCAAGCTTCACGTAAGCGTATCATTATACGCTTTATACGCAGTAAAACGTAACTGTACACTATTTGTAGGGCAAGCAGTGTAATAAACATGGATTTGGGTACCACGAGTGAAGTGTGCCATTCGTCTGGGATTCGGGTATTTTGAATGCAATTTCGTTTTTCTTTAATTACAACATATCTACAACAACCTTCAAACAACGATCGCCAATGTATGAAGAACGGTCATTGTCAATAGCAACTGTGAGTGACAATGACAACAAACGCAAATGTATGAAGAACTGTCATTGTCAATTGCAAATGTGAGGTTGCAATTGAAAGGTTGTCTCGACGTCGAGCTCGTCGCCATGAAAATGACTTTTAGAGAATAGCATAGCTGGGCTTTGTTCTGGTCAGACGAGTTACCAATCGCTCGCCGCATGCAAATCCGCGCCAACGCTGGGTGGAAATCGTCCCACGACTCCCAGCGCTAGTAACTGGTGCTTGTCTCCGACTCAATCAGTTGAAACTCTTACAGCACAACTTTTAAAAGGAAAAATGATCAGCTGTTCCCTACATTTATGTTCGCTTATTTCGTCAAAATGTATGGAACAGCTGATTTTTTTTTTCGATTTCAGGTTTGGTCCCATAGTAAAATTTGTTCATAATGATGAGTACAATGACCCCCCAAGAGGATGTGCGTTAATTATGTTACATGTTGTATATGTTTAATCAGCTCCATACAAGGACCGTTCTTAATGCAATTTCCATCAATATCACAATAATATTTGTTACCAACGTATCCAACAAAAGATTTCAAACGCCATGCATCGCCTAGATTTCCCTAGTAAAATCCCTATCATCAAGTAAACACCACTAAGTAAATCTCGTGCAAAATAGATTCCGACTTTACACCAAGACTATCTTCCTTACCTCCACATTTCGATTGCGACTACTTAAACGTGGGACTATTATTGAAAAATAAACACAGCAATATATTATTATTGTTACAGTGGCGAAAGTTTATGAGTAAGATTTGTTGTCGCTGAAAAAAAGAAGACTTAATAGACGACAGTTAATCGTGTTGCCCTATATGAACACGTCCATTTAAATATATAAGTCACGACACTTCACATAAGACATATAAGACACGACTATCTGTCGTCACAACAAAGTGGGAACTTGCAAAGAACAAAAACAAAAAAAAAAAAAAAAACAAAACAAAAACAACAACAAAAAAACCACGAATAACTTTGAAGTTTCTTTCCGGTTTTTTGCCAAAGACATTGAAATAAACGACCAATTAGAACCATACACTATATAGCTTCTGACGTTTTATATGTGCCTATGTGAAATAAAAACATTTTGAATTCCGTGTCGTGTGTCCACGTCTTTTTCCGCCAGGTATGTCTAAGCGGGCTCAAAGGTAATTTTACTGTCAAAATAAAATAATAGGGTCCCCAACATAGTCCCTAGTTTACCCAGCCGCCGAATATTACCAACGTGTAGGTAAAAGGCACGTGCCACCCTTTCAATAATCTCTTAGTCACCCCTAACCCTTGCTAAGAGCTCCTATTCTTGGCTTAGAAATACTGGCTGTCGTGAATATTCGATAGCTCCCGAGACTGATGTATTTACGAGGCGCTTGAGGGTTAACTCCTATTATTATGCAGCTTTCTGACCAAAATGAAGCGAGTTTCCAATCAATGCTGAAATGTGATGGTTCTACAACTTTTTGCAAATGGCAAGAATCCTCTTCTATAGAAGAGAGAATTCTTTCCTCTTCTTTTAAATTTTATTCTCAGAATAAATAAAATTTGTCCTCAACATAGTCCCTAGTTTACCCAGCCACCGTATATTATCAACGTGTAGGTAAAAGGCACGTGCCACCCTTTCAATAATCTCTTAGTCACCCCTAACCCTTGCTAAGAGCTCCTATTCTTGGTCTAGAAATACTGGCTGTCGTGAATATTCGATAGCTCCCGAGACTGATGTATTCACGAGGCGTTTGAGGGTTAACTCTTATTATTATGCAGCTTACTGACTAAAATGGAATGAATTTCCAATATCAATGCTGTAATGTGATGGTTCTACAACTTCTTGCCAATAGCAAGAATCCGTCTTCCAGAGAGAGGAGAGGTTTCGTTCTTCTTTTTTTATTTTAATGTGAGAATAAAATAATTTTGTCCTCAATATAGTCCCTAGTTTACCCAGCCGCCGAATATTACCAACGTGTAGGTAAAAGGCACGTGCCACCCTTTCAATAATCTCTTAGTCACCCCTAACCCTTGCTAAGAGCTCCTATTCTTGGCTTAGAAATACTGGCTGTCGTGAATATTCGATAGCTCCCGAGACTGATGTATTCACGAGGCGCTTGAGGGTTAACTCCTATTATTATGCAGCTGATATTAAATATGGATCACCCTGTATGCTGCAATTTATGTATATGATGTTGTGAGGTCGGTGGGATTTCGAAGAATACAATAATGAAGGAGTTTTATACTAAGTTATATCTTTACTTTTTCATTTTTATTGAGGTTATACTAAAATACGTCCTTTTTTAAGATTACGTACCAAAAGGGTAAATAAAAGGTATTTATTACTAAGACTCTGTCCGCCCGGCTGTCTGTTTGTCCGTCTGTCAATCAGCAGGCTGTATCTCATGGACCGTGATAGCTAGACTGTATCGTTTATTTTTTATACCCTGAGATTAAATTGACACATTTAGGGCCTGTTTCACCACCTATGATTAAGTTTCGAGTATCTTACTTGACAGATAATTTCATACGAATTCTGTCACATTTTTGAATTTATTCAGTGAGTAGTGCCTACTCGGAGATGGTGAACGAGGCCCTTAGGGCCTATTTCACCACCTATGATTAAGTTTCGAGTATCTTACTTGGCAGATAATTTCATACAAATACTGTCACATTTTTGAATTTATTCAGTGAGTAGGTAGTGCCTACTCGGACATTGTGAAACAGGCCCTTAATGTCAAACTTACTATAGGAATGATGCCAGTAATTTTGTGTTGTAATGTCATTTTAGTCTCAGGGTTTAAAAGACAGACGGTAGACATTTTCACAGATGTTGTATTTTTTTAGCCACTATAATAAAAAATATTAAAAACAGAATAAAATAAATATTTAAGAGGAGCTTTCTCTCATACAACACACGTGACATTTTTGCCGTTTTTTGCACTTGGTTTGTTTTCATTTTTATAGAAGTTATATATCTACTAAGACACATTGAACAGGATTTCAAGGTCCGTAGGCGAGAACACCCAATGAAACTCACTCACTGTTTCACGATAATTTATTCACTAGATGTCGCTTGAATTCACTGTCACATGAAGAAAATCTAAAACTATATATAGTTTGCTAGGTAACAAAACCATAGCGAGATGTATTTCGATCCTAACACCATCTAGGGAAGTAGCATGTCAACTTTCGTACATAAGAAACCAAACATACCGCCCACCAAGGACATATTACAGAATGTCCTTCCTTTAGTCTAACCGCCCACCGTGCAACAACTGTATGGGATGCACGGATACAAAATTTTACAATAGTAATATGAGTGAAGGTATATAAAGACAAAAATAATTTCTAAATCTTACAAACTAAACATACATTTTAATAGGAACAATATAGAAATAGAAACATAGTCTTAAATTATACCTTACAAACACAAAGGTTAAGTTGCTACAGACCCATTTTTCTTAAGTTATGTCATCAGTAAAATTGATGTTGAACAAGTTCTCTGCACCAACAACACCCGAAAGAATCCAGCCTAAATCTGTTTGTTGTGCTACGAGTGACCCACTGGTACTCTTTCTGATTCCATCTTGAATGATTTGGCTGAATATCTCAGCACCTAATAGAATATCCACTTTTTTAGGCCTGTGATACTCAAGATCAGCCAAATCATCTTCACTCAACTTTACCCATTCTGCCCTAGTTGCTGATGCAACTGGGAGAAGGGATGTGATGGACTTCAAAACGTTTGCCTTAACTTGAATGTTGTAGTTTGGATTCATTCGAGAACGTACATCAATAACTACAGAATAATTAGACATAACTGTTTTATTGCCTCCTACACCTGTAACACAGTGTTTTGTTAAAGTTTTCTTTAACCCCAAAGACTGAGCCATTGACTCAGTTATAAAAGATCCCTGTGATCCTTGATCTACTAATGCGCGAACCATACAATATGTTCCATCCTTTGACTTAGCTTTTACTAAAGCCGTAGGTACTAAAACCATATCATGACAGTTTCCTGTCGAAAGGCATGAAACTATTGGCTTAGTAGATCCCTCCGCTTGTACTGCGGCCTTGTGAATTTCCTCCCTTGAGAAACTACCTCTAGTAACAGCAGACGCTGCATCCTTCTGGACAAAGCCCTTGTCCTCACCAACAGACCCAGAACCACCACTAGGGTGAAGTAAAATATGGTGGCGTCTCTTGCATAAAAGGCATTTGATGGTGTTTCTACAAAATCTGGCAGAGTGGTTACTACTCAAACAAATGTAACATAGTCCATTTTGTTTTGCAAAATCACGCCGAGCATCGTTATTTTCTTTAGCGAAACCTTTGCAAGCAGTTATTTTATGAGCTGCAGAACAATAAGGGCAAGGTAACTTAGTGTTTTCCTTTCCTACCACATGGAATGAATGCAATTTTTTTTGAAAATGAGGCCTTTCCTCTAAATTTTCTAGACCTCGAAAACGGTTAGTTAAAAATTCAGAAAATTGACTAAAGGTAGGCAAATCATCCGTTCCATCCGAAGCTACGTATAATTCCCAGGCCTTCCTAGTCTCCTTATCCAATTTAGCACTAACAATGTGTATTATTAGGATGTCCCAAGAAGTAACGTCAATCTCTAAATTTCTAATTGAGTCCAAACAATCAGATGTGGTGCTAAGTAACCTTTTTATATCAGTGGCTGACTCTACTGTTGAACCCTTTTGGTTAAACAATCGTTTTAAAATACCATTTGCTAGAAACCTTTTATTATTGTACATTGCCTCTAGTTTAGCCCAACTAGCTGTGTAATTCTCCGCTGTTATATTAATGTTTCTTAATAAGAGCTCTGCATCTCCGGTTAAGTAGCCTTTAAGGTAATATAATTTCTGTGCATTATCTAGAGTTTTGTTATTGTGTATTAACCCTAGAAACAAATCTCTAAACGTCTGCCACTCACTATAATTACCAGAGAACACAGGTATCTTAATCTCAGGTAACTTAAAGTTGCTAAATCCTGTACTACAGCTAGCTCCTGGACTAACATTACATGTTTCAGTAGGCACTTTCATGTTATTTAATATTTCTTTCAGCTCGCTCTTAAACTGAATGTAAAATTCTTCGACCTCATCGTATAAGTTATTCTTATGATAACTTGAACCAAATAACTCAGACTTCTTTACCTCACTAATTATTTTCACATGTGTTTTATAAAATAGTTGCCATAGCTGTTCTAAGTTTTCTATCCTAGTTTCTAAATAACAAACAGATAGTCGCTCCTTAGGACATTTCTTAAAGTTAGTTTTAGACTTTAGCATTTTAACTTGAATGTCTTCCTGAATGTCGTTAAGCGACTCCATTTTTATTTAAAATACAAATATAAAAACACAAACTAGAAAGACAATAAATAACACATTCAATAAAAACACAAAAAATAAGAAGTCCAAAGTCCCAGATAACGTTTAAAATTTTACAAGTGTTTGAAACTTGTCTTTCTGGGTGAAATCGGGCGTAGGTTCCCCGTCTAAACCACTTTTGCTTAAAAATAGTACAAGTCCAAACTAATGTTATCTACGACTAAGTAAATTGTCCAGTGAATTTAAGGTTCAAATTTCAATGCACTTTCTTGAAATGTTGAAGTTAAATTCTTCTTGTGAATAAGGTCGAAAATGTACTCACGATTTTTCCACTATACACTCACACACTGATACTCGACGGCTCATGCCGCACCTGTGGCGCCCTCTGGTGGCCACTCCGTGAACTTCTCTGCCTGGTTCCTCCACGCGACGTCAATCCTCCAGCACCCAGCTGGATCCTCTGCTTCGAAGACGTCACCGCTGACTCCTCGCTGCAGGGATGCTCTGGACAGCAATCCACTGCCCAGTACTGACGTCCCGGGGTGATAATCACCACCACCGATGATTACCACAAAAACACCTTCACGCCTATCCGACTCCGAAGGACCATGAACAGGATTTCAAGGTCCGTAGGCGAGAACACCCAATGAAATTCACTCACTGTTTCACGATAATTTATTCACTAGATGTCGCTTGAATTCACTGTCACATGAAGAAAATCTAAAACTATATATAGTTTGCTAGGTAACGAAACCATAGCGAGATGTATTTCGATCCTAACACCATCTAGGGAAGTAGCATGTCAACTTTCGTACATAAGAAACCAAACACACATCTTTTTTACAAGTTAGGTAAACACCAAATAAGTTCTCTCACCAAATAAGCCCTGGAAAAACGCTTGATTTTTTTACATAATAAATAAGTGCTCCTTATTTCTTGCTGCACAGTGTTTAAAAACTTAGTTACAAGTTGAAGGAGTCGCAAGCGATGAACTATTAAAGTGTTACAGTTCAGTGCTATAGTTTTTATTGATTTTAAACCGAACTTCAAAAGTTCAAAGTAAAAGAAGTTCAAAGAATAGATTAACTTGCGTTGAATATCGATTTTAAAGTAAGCACTTTTAAGTGGTTAATTTAGGTATTGCAGATAATCATCAATGATACCTAAGTTTTAGCAGTATTATGGTAGAATTACATTGAGCACATGTGGGCTGCGTCCTCTGGGCACGTCGGTCTCCATACATTTTATTAACACCCGACGCAAAAACGACGGAGTGTTATAAGTTTGACGTGTCTGTGTATGTAAATGTGTATGAGTCTGACTGTGGCATCGTAGCTCCCAAACGGATGATCCGATTTCAATTAGGTTTTTTTTGTTTGAAAGGTATATCAGTCGAGAGTGTTCTTAGCTATGTTTGGTGGAAATCGTGTCAGGTCTTCAAGGTCATCAGGACCTGAGAGGTGGAGAGTAGTCTGGGTTTTTTTTAATTTTAAATTTAATTTTTATGGCAATTACACTTGTATTAGATCGACGCCGCGCGACTTATTTCTGCGTACAAATCCGGCATGGCCCACGTGTGCGTTGGTCTAATGTAGTTCAAACATGAATCTTCTGAAAGTAAGTACCATTGTGTACATAATTGGGTACTGGACTTATTTTTTATTGTTGGTAATTTTACTCAAGTAATTTTAGTCAAAAACGCTAATAGAAAAAGCAACAAATCGCCATTAAGTTACGTATGCTTAAAAGAGTGCAAGATAGTCCCAATACATTCCCACTATTTCTCAAACAAAAATTTGGAATGCCAATTACTGCTTCATTTAATAACCAATTTAGATGATGTTTTCAGAAAAAGATTTTTTTTTTAGTATTAATTTTTGTTTAGTATAAAATATTCTACGAAAATAAGTCCAGATATACAACCCAATTAATTTAAAAAATAAAACACGTTTACAAGATAAAGGAGGTAACCTATTTTGTTCAATAATTTGGGATAAAAAAGTCGGCTGCCAGGAATGAGTAATATTTTATTTTAATGGTGGCAGGTATAGATTACATTTGTTATTGATCAAAATGTTGGGCTGTGAAAAAGACGGATAAAAAAGATTGCATGTACCGGATATGAGTATGTTGAGATGGATGTGTGGTGTGACGAGAATGGATAGAAGTGACAAATAGGGGAAGCTTAAAAGTGGCGCCAGTGACTGAAAAGTTAAAAGGGTGTCATTTGTCTTGGTACGGTGGTATGAAGGATAAAACGTATGTTACTACAAGAATTATGAGTATACATAATTATGGATCCATCTATCCGGAGTGAGGCAAAGACAAAATACATGGATTGTGTGAGAACTGTTACCAAAATAATTTTTGACTTAGATGCTATAGCAAAAATAATGCGTTACACATGTGACTTTTAATAGCCGTCAAAAAATATCAGAAATGGGTAACCTCCTTTCATCAGGGAACGTTTTAAAATTATTTCTCAGAAAAAAGGTGCGCAAACAAGGAAAAACTTTAGAAAACTCATCCCCTAATGAGGCTAAATTAAGGGATAAAATATTCATTGTTTTATAATCTTCTTTTCTTTTTGAAATACTCATAACTATATTTTGTTTGACCAGTATTTGGCAACCTGTACAGCTCTGTCACTGGCCTCGTATAAATCTTGGAAGAGAACAGTGGTGGCCCAGTGGTGACTGCCCTGACTTGTAAGTTGGGAAAACATCGTAAGGGAATCGGCATGTCCTAGAACCAAAAATTCGAAGACATGTGACATCCACCATACCGCAATGGGCCTGCGCGGTGGATTAAGGTCCATTGCGAACATTATAAGGCCGATAATACTAAAATGCAAAATTTTGGAAAAATCTTGGACGGTGCAGGTGGTTGCGCAGGATCAGCAGCAAACTAGGTGCCGTATAATTTCTGTGAAGACGCTTCACGCCTGCACCTTATTTAAGATGGATTGAGGAAGCCACACAAAAGACCTAACTTATCTCAGGGGCCAATGATGATGAGTTAGGTATTATGGTGTGGCTTAACAGAATATTTCACAGCATAATGCTGAGTTAGGCGCCTTATTGGCCGCACATAGATTTTAATTTTCTTTTTCCATGCTAATGTATTTTTAATTTAGAAGAGTATTGGTAGCCCAGTGAGAGCCCTGGTGACCCAGTGGTAACTGTCACCGTCACCGTCGTGTGTAACGGTCACCGATAGAAATCCAGCCAAATATGAATTTTCGTACTTTATTTCATTATCACTGCTCTCAAAATGGTGAAAGTTAACATTTTGAGGAACAAGGCATGTTTTGAAACCGAAAGTTCGAAAATATGTGACATCCACCAACACTTTAGTAAAGGGTTCGTTCTAGTACATACCTTGTGTTTTAGTACACCGTTTTAACCTATCACGTACCCGCTAAACGAGACACAATAGTAAAACAATAACAGCGCGGTCTCATAGGACCGGTCGGGGATTTATGAATTAAGAGAATCAAAGGTTGAATGGCCATCCGTTCAACCTTTAATTCTCCTAAAACGGTGAAACGCTGCTTGTAGAATTAACATTTGAATCCCCAACCGGTCCTATGAGACCGCGCTGTTATTGTTTTACTCACAGAACATATAAAGGGTTTTACTATTGTGTCTCGTTTCGCGGGTATCTGAGTAATTAAACTATGTTGAAAGACGACGTGAGGAAACCGACATGTACTAGAACAAAAATTCGAAGTCATGTGACATCCACCAATCCGCACTGGCCCCATGTGGTAGAATACGGTCCATTCCCTCTCTTATCGGCCTGATAATGCTAATAAAAATGGAATTTTAATTTACTTATAGGTACGACTGTGTGAGCCACGAATAAATGTTTTTCTTTCTTTCATTACAACGCAATTATCATAAACCCACACTACCACATTGTATCCAAATTCAATTAAGCTTCACATAATAATTTATTATTAATAATTTAAAGGAAAAATATAATAATATAATGAACATTAATGAATTACTCATATTTAAAATGAAAATGTCCTATAGCGACGTAGTTTTCATCAGTGAAACCACTCCTAAACCACAACCTATCATAACCCACATGGTATCCTGATTAAATTATGCTTGAAATATTTATTATTTTACAAGTATTAATAACTTACTCATATTTAAAATGAAAATGTTCAATAGCGACGTAGTTTTCATCAGTGAAACCAGTCCTTAACCACAACTTCAAGCTTCGATGGCCACCAAAGCGATACAAAATAACGTGGAATAAATGTTGCAGAAATATACTCTATAAATAATTCATACCCGGAAAGAAGTGAGAGAAATTTTAAAATGATTTTTATGCGATACTAGTATTATGATCGTGACTTCGTTTGTGGAGCTTTAGTATTTTGTCACGCTAACTTTTAAACGCCGTTTGACCGTTTAAACGAAACTGAAACGTTTTACCAACAGTCGATTGGTCCATGAACGGTTGGTCATCATAATCTTTAATCCATTAACTTTTCGTCCAATGAACGTTTCGTCCACAAACGTTTCGCCAACATTACTCTACGTCAGGGAATGTTTAACCAACAGAATGTTTTGACCAATAACTTTTCACCCAAAGAACAATTGGGCCATGGTCTGTTCCAGTGTTTAAGTAATCTCTAGAAGCAATATTAGCCTAAGGATATAACCGTTGGACTACCAAGTCACAGGTCGTAGGTTCGAACCCCGGCACGCACCAATGTCTTTTCGAATTCATGTGCGTATGATAAATTAATTATGACTTATGAATATGAAGTTAACAAATAATTAAACAATTTAATAAGCTATTGCATAGCTTCTATCGCGGGCCTTGAGCGTGGGGATCGAATCCAGAAATTCCGTAACGAAAAAAACCTAACACCCGCCACTCCGACCGGCACTTGTCAAAGAAAAACGAAATGGACTTAAAAACTTATTTAAGCGACTGGGCACACATTTGCCATTGACGAAAGTAATGTTTTATTTAGTTATGTTTGAAGTTTCAATCATTCATTTTCTTTTGTAAAATAAATATTAGTTTATTTATATATTGTAGTTTTAATTTTTGACAGTACCTTCACCTCATCAACCTATCTAAAATGTTATGGATACAAAAAATATAAATATACAAAATTAGGATCGTGATCGAAGAGGAAAAAAAGTTAGGTAAAGTAGGGTAGTGTAGGATAGTGTAGGGTAGTGTAGGGCAGTGTAGGGTAGTGTAGGGTAGTGTAGGGTAGTGTAGGGTGTGTAGGGTAGTGCAGGGTAGTGTAGGGTAGGGTAGACATGGTTATACACACCGTTTTCAACGGTGTGTATAACACACCGTTGAAAAATCTCTAAGTTGTACTGGTTTCCTCACGTTATTTTCCTTCATCGGTTTCAGCAAGTCAAATAATTAATTTATCATACGCACATGAATTCGAAAAGACATTGGTGCGTGCCGGGGTTCGAACCTACGACCTGTGACTTGGTAGTCCAACGGTTATATCCTTAGGCTAATATTGCTTCTAGAGATTACTTAAACACTGGAACAGTCCATGGCCCAATTGTTCTTTGGGTGAAAAGTTATTGGTCAAAACATTGTGTTGGTTAAACATTCCCTGACGTAGAGTAATGTTGGCGAAACGTTTGTGGACGAAACGTTCATTGGACGAAAAGTTAATGGGTTAAAGATTATGTTGACCAACCGTTCATGGACCAATCGACTGTTGGTAAAACGTTTCAGTTTCCGTTTAAACCCAAGAGCGCTATTTACGATGGTTAAAAATATGTTCAAAATTTATGGGGATAATGTGCTCTGCTAAAAATCTAAATGACACCCCCTCTCACATTTCAGTTACTTTGCCTAGCTAGACTTTACGAGTCTACAAGCCACCCCTGCCTTCAGGGATGTAATTTATTTATATTAGTTTAGAAATATTATATAAGTATGATGACCAGTTGTCTAGTACTAATAGCACAAGCATTGCTTAGATAGTTATTTTTCGTTATATTTGAGGTACAACTTTTTTTTGGAATTGATTCTGACTTCCTTTAATAAATTAAATTCTTTTGGTCTCAGGCTTGGTCCTTAACAGATGGCCGAACGGTAAGTTACGAATTGCGCAACGCCCACATTCCAAATAGTTTCTCAGATCCAACTCAAATCAAGCACATAATATAACAAACAATCCAACAATTTTACCATGACAACCTACAGACAGACACATTTCCTTCTACATAATGATATAAAAATGGACGGCATTAGACCGTTTTTATGAGTTTCTTTTTCTTCCTGTTGATGATATTTGTGCATAAAAAGGTAGGGACGATATTTTTCTTGTTTTGTTTTTTTTTAGGTAGTTACTTAATTCGTTACTTTTTCAGAAGAGTATACGAGTTTGGTGATGCAGCATTACAGTGGGTGGCCAAATTATTAGGGACAGTACCTAAATTTCTTATATTAGTATCAACTTTGACTGCATTTTGCAGGCAAATGGTTGGTTATAGGTCCGGCTAATATTTTTTATTTAAAGACTTTATTGATTGAGTGAGATAAAAACATAAATTTTGAAATCAAATTCTTTTATATATTTTTGAAAAAAAAATATACGTAATACGATGATTTCGAAAAAAGTCAACAAAGTTATAAATCTCACTTTTTAAGCTAACCAACGGATTTATATAAGATTTTTGATTTGGTATTATTACTGGCATCAGTATTATTATTTTTGATATAAAGCAACACTGTGAGATCGCGCCATTTTTTTTAAGTGAGATTGTTTAACTTTGTTGACTTTTTTCAACATTTGGTGAATATTTGGATCCTTTTGCCGGTGAAAAAAATAACACTAGCTGATTGTAGCCCTCATTAAAGAGTAGCCATTATACCATTAACCTGCTACAAAAAATCAGAACTTGCATAGAGAGCATACCACGATAAATGGATGCTTTCACAAAATACTAGCAATATTCATCCATCTTATTACGTATCTTTTTTTTTCAAAAGTGTATAAATAATTTTGACTTCAAAGGACCTTGGGAAGAAACGTCCCCACCAACCAACAGATTCAAAACACGTGTCATTTGAAAGATCTACTAGAATAGAGAACTTTTACTATGGTGACATATGTCAAATACGTGGGGTTTAGGTTTTATAATATACTATCTGAACCCTGCGGTTTCACCCGCATTCTTGGTTACTGCTCCGCTCCTGTTAGTCCTCGTGTGATATTATATAGCGTATAACCTTCCTGAATAAATGGGCTATCTAACAGTGAAAGAATTTTTCAGATCGGACCAGTAGATCCTGAGATTAGCGCGTTCAAACAAACAAACAAACTCTTCCGCTTTATAATATTAGTATAGATTGTTTTTTATATTTTTTTATTCTCTTGTGTAGTGCAGTGTACCGTTTGACATGCTTTTAGATGTACTTACTTGCGAAGCGAGAGAACGAGAACTCGCGGACGTACTTGCGAAGCGTCGGGTCCAGTGCGCCTTCCTTCAGGAGACGCGCTGGAAGGGGAATAAGTCCCGTGACCATTAGGAAGGAGCAGAGTGGCCGTAGTGCTGTCTCAGGACGTTCAGGATGAACTCCTTGAAGTAGAGCGATACAGCAACCGGTTGATACGAGTTAAGGTGCTGATCGAAGGGTCGGTAACGAACCTAATCAGCCGCTGCCGCTCCTCAAACTGGTTGCTGTGAGTTTGAAAAGGAGGCCTTCTGGGATGAGTTCGAGGACGTTTGCGCGCTATTCCGAATTCCGAAGATGTTTTCGTTGGGGTCCCGGGACCTCAACGGTCACGTAGGTCAGTGGAGAGTACGGACAAGTTCACGGTGGTTTTGGTTATGGTCAAGTAAATGCAGAGGGTGTTAGTATACTCAGGACTATGGAGGACTTTGTCTGACCTAGCCATCGCGAACACATTCTTTCAGATGAAGCTCCAGCATCTTATTACGTATCGTAGTGGTTCCTACTCAACCCAAATAGATTACCTGCTGGTGCGACGGTGCCACATTGGCAAGGTTACTAACTGCAAAGCCATCCCTCCTGTTCCTGGTCAGTCGGAATTCATTGCGGAGGTCGCGCATCTCGAGATCGATTCATTCTGCAATCACCGCTGTTGGTAAGCGCGTCCTTGGCTCTTCTCGTGGTAGTAGAACCATAGATAAGGAGACGTGGTGACGGGGTGCAGGAGGCGATCCGGAAGAAGAAGGCCTTATTTAAAAAGTGGTAGGGGTCCAACTCTCCGGAGGACATAGGCTTGCAAAAAAGCAGTAGCCAGAGCCCGCAGCAAAAGTTTGTCGCCCTTGTATGAAATTGCGGAGGGGCAGAAGCTTATTTTTAAGCTGGCGCGTGGACACTCAAATGATATTTCCCCCGACGAAACCCGCGTTGCTCTTCGCCACATGAGGACACGCTGGAAAACGGTGGTCTGAGAGTAAATGTGGCGAAGACTGAGTACATGTCCTGTGGCAACAAGGATTCAAACACCATCCGGATAGGTTCGGACCTGATCACAAGGTTCGATAAGTTCAGGTACCTTGGATCCGTGCTGTACGAGTCTGGCAAAGTGGACGACGATGACCAAGCACGTATAGGCGCGGTTTGGGCGAAGTGGCGCGAGGTTACGGGCGTTATATGCGACCGCAATGCCTCCGAAGCTCAAGGGGCAGATATATAAATGCATCATACGGCCTGTCCTTCTTTACGGCGGCGAATGTTAAGACACACCCAGGAGCTTCGCGTCACGGAGATGAAGATGCTGAGGTGGATGAGCGGAGTAACGCGATCCGATCGCATAAGCAAGTCATTCATCCGAGGTAGTCTTGGTGTCCGTAACGTGGGGGAAAAACTGCAAGAGTGTCGTCTGCGATGGTATGGCCACATCATGCGCCACCCTAGGGAGTACGTTGGTCGGAGATGCATGGATATGGCTGTCCTTGGGGCTAGGTTCCGTGGTCGCCCCCGCAAGCGCTGGCTGCACGTCGTCAAGGCCTTACTGGGAAGAATGTTGAAGATCGAGCAAAGTGGAGAAAACTCAGGCGGAAGGCGGACCCTGGCAATAGCCAGGATTAACGCCAAGCAAGAAGATTTTCCGTTTGAGAACCAAGTATTTTTTTTTTGTATGGAATCGTCATTTGTTTACGTGAAAATATGCTTTTTGTTTGAAGAAGAAAAATATTTTAGTTCAAAAATAAAATATATTTTTTTGGTGTAAAGTTTTTTTTATAAATAAACCCAATTGATTTTGAAACTAATGCAGGTACTTTAGACTTTTCTGGGCCTCAATAAACAAATCGAGACGCATCCCATGGCTGTTGAAGGGTGGGGACGGGTTTCATACAAAATCCCCCATGGTCCGATGTTATATTATCTTAATCAATGAAGTCTTTAAATAAAAAATATTTTCCGAACCTAAAACCAACCATTTACCTGCAAAATGCAATTAAATTTGATAATAATATAAGAAATCTAGGTACTGTCCCTAATAATATGGCCACCCATGGTAATTTCAGCGACCTTGGTTCTTCTGCGAATATCTTCATTTCTGATTCGATCACGCAAGGAAACTCCAAGTATAGCCCTTTCTTTAGTTCTTTGGGTGACATTAAGCCTTCTGATGAAGTCCAATGGATATCCTATTCAGACAAGTACTAAGCTAGGTACTTAGGTAGTAACAATCAGGTTAAGTCAGATAGTGGCCATAGGAACTATTGAACGCAACAAGATAGCCCTATCGTATTTGCATCCGCTAACCGTTCGATCCGAGCACGCGTGCCTCAAAGAGATGACAGCAAAACCTAGGAGGACCAGCAGAGGGCAACTAAAGGAAAATTCGTGTGATTTTAGTCAGTAAAAGTCTGACATACCGTCTTGCTCCGCCCCAGAGCGGGACAAGTCATTAGACATCTCACCTCAAAAAAAACTGTATTTGAGCTCTTTGGAAAGCATAGATCAGTAAATATTATTCCATGTGATAAGCTTGTTATTTTTTTTTTTCAATGAATACTTATTTCAAAATATTACAAAAACTGCATAAACCCACATTCACAGAAACATAAACCGACTTGCTTTAAATGCAGTCCTATTGATTTTTGAATAATCTCGAGTGAAACACTGATACAATCATATAACCACACACTGCACGCTATTTTAAGCTTTACGTACAAGCCATAATGTTCAAAATACTGTAACGTATAGTTTAGATTAATTTCAAAGGTTCTTCAGTGAAATTCTGATCCTTTAAGACCGTTTTGAGTTTAGAAACGGGTCTTAGGGGACTAGTTACGAAGTGTCTAGGTACGTATTATTAATTTTGTTGCTATTATCTCAATGATTTATTGTAACTGTGACCTAGTGACTTCTAGACTTGCTTTTATTAACTAAAGCCTTAGATTAGATGCTGGAGTCTACGATTAGATGCGCGTTATGTTCTAAATCCGTCTCAAAGATATATCAACGAAACTGAAGGGATTCAGTAGGGCGGATGCTTGCTAGTGCTGCTGAAATATGACATAAGTACACATTATGCTTACAGCTAGTAAGTAGAATTCCTTGACAGAGTTTGTGTTTCCTCATACCCACAACCTGGGTGTCTTTAAGTTAAGAGTGAATAGGTTACTTCTAGGCAAGCGTGCGCTAACGTAAACCACATCTTCGATTTCCAACAGGTAGGTAAGATGGTGCTCAAATTCGAACCAGATAGGAATAATAAAAAAATAACCCCTCACCGTAGTCCTAGAACGCAGTGAATAACTGAAGGAACACGACTGGGTTTTAGTCACTAAAATTCCCCCCCCCACTCTATTCGGAGTGTGAGAAGTTATTGAATCCGTGACCTCATAATTCAATACCGTAACGTAACTATTTAGTAATCTGTGCCGTAACCACTAGGCTACCACTGCTCTCCATCTATTATAATATTTTACATAGCCGTAATTTTAACAAATTGTAACTACAAACAGCTTTCATAGAACAAGTCTTTACTGAACTTTAGGGTCGTTACAGATTTAATCAACGTAAATTAGGGTAGCCATACACTGGCTATTTGCGTCGGAAACGCGCATCGATATACGGTGTATAATGGCTTATAACCTAGTTACTGCTCGAGTAAGAACTCGTTTAGACAGGGCTTTGAAAGCAGCGGTTCTTGAAAAGAAGCGGATGAAAATGAATGAAAATAGACTTACAGGTTATCTCTCAAACGATTCCGCAGGCTTTGAGTCGTCTAAGGCGCGGAGTATTCCACGCGCGTTTCAAAGAGATTTCAGCAAAACCATAGGGGCCGCATACCAGCACGGTGAATATCTACTAGGGCCATGGGATGGCTTCCCAAAGGGAAATATGGGGTCCTGGAACGCAAGGCAAAAAATATCGGTGTGGGTTAAATCAATAAAAGTCTGACACGCTTTTCCGCTCCACTCTAAAGCCGTTCGCTTCGGAAAGGAAAACAAAAGAAAGAACAAAGGAGAGGGTTTTAGTCTGTAAAAGTCTAACACTCTAACGTCTGTACAAGTCTAACGTCTCGCTCCACCAAGTCAATTCTGATGATATCCCACTTAAAAATAAGCTGTCAGAAGTTAGTCAAGAATAAAAAATAATCTCATATATTCTTTCGTTACTTCCAAAAATAGTCTGCGTAAGTATTTCAAAAGCCCCACATACATCGCTGCACGATCGATGATCTAGTAACAGCAGCTAATGGCTCGCCGTGTGCCAGCTGCCGCGATCATCGCGTCCACAGCTGCTGGACCCGCCATTATGAATGGCCGATAAATTATCTGTACTTTGTTTCACAGTGTTCGATGTTTTACGATGTGTTGTTGAGTAAATTGGGCTGGATTAATTTGTATAGTTAACTAACTTCTGCCAGCGGTTTTGTCTGCGTAAAAAGTAAATTGTACCACAGTGTTATCAATTTACTATCACCAAAGCCTTGTTGCAAACCAAAGCATTGTTTGTTTACATTCCACCATAAACAAATATGGCGGCGCAGGTCACGTGACATTCAACCAATCAGCGTGCGAGTTGCGTTCCATTCTATGCCATTTTACAATTTAACAGTTTCACTTCGACATATTATAATCTGCCGAAAAATAATGCGTCAAATCGTGAGCTGTTTTTTACGGAGATATACATATGTAGTAAACTCAATTTCAGCCTGAATTCCCGAGTAGCACGATCGATGATCTAGTAACAGCAGCTAATAACTCGTCGTGTGCCAGCTGCCGCGATCATCGCGTCCACAGCTGCTGGACCTGCCATTATGAATGGCCGATAAATTATCTGTACTTTGTTTCACAGTGTTCGATGTTTTACGAAATGTTGCTGAGTAAATTGGGCTGGACTAATTTGTGTAGTTGAACTAGCTTCTGCCAGCGGCTTTGCCTGCGTAAAACCTCTTGTACACGGCACGCTTCTCGCTGTGTGTAATTTATTTATTTATTTAAACGTCTTGCACATAATGGGACAAAGGCGGACTTATTGCCTTGGGCATTCTCTACCAGTCAACCAAGGGTGGTGAAGAGAAAGCACGATTAATAAAACGTACCGTGTACAAAAGGCCATACACTGCGACTGATGAAAAACGGCGGTGATGCCGTGCCGTAGCATAGTAATCCATATAACTCTAATAACCGTGCCTACGCTCGGCGAATTATCCGTACCTACGTACGTGCCGTAAAAGTAGAAAACTGTTCCAGTGCCATCAATTTACAATCACCAAAGCATTGCTTGTTTACATTCGACAACAAACGAATTAACAAACAAATATGGCAAACATTAATATATACAGCGCGCGAGATGCATTCTGTTCTATGGTCTGTTTTTTAAACCCGGAGACTAAAATGACATTTCAACACAAAAGAACTAGCGCCATTCCTATAGTAAATTTGACAATACTTGTGTCAATTTAGTCTCCGGGTTTAAAAAACAGACCATATGCTATTTGACAATTAACCAGTTTCAATTTGATATAATTATGTCGAGAGAATTATTTCTGACTGGATCAATTTGTGTAGTTAAAACTAGCTACCGCTAGCGGTTTTGCTCACGTAAAAGTAGAAAATTGTCCTAGTTTCACCAATTTACAATCACTAAAACGAGATTTGTTGACATTTGATAACAAACGAGTTAACAAACAAATAGAAATAGCGGCGCAGGGCACATGACGCTCAATCAATCAGTGCGGGAGATGCGTTCCGTTCTATGCCATTTTACAATTTAACAGTTTCATTTCGTTAGATTACAATCTACCGAAAATTTATGCGTTTAATCGTGAGCTGTTAGTTAAAGTTCACAATGTTTCGATAGTTTGCAAGCTCACGTGATAGATTGTTATCAATGAAATTTTCAATTTTACGGGGACATGGTATACACATGTGTTAAACTCAACTTCAGCCTAAATAACAGTCTACAATAGTGTATAATAGTTATAGATAGATTTTATGTGTAAAAAATGCCTGACCTAAAAAGCGTAGTTTACAGCGAACACATAATAATAAAATGAAATACCATTAGACAGGTACAATAAAGCTAATCCCTTACTTATCTATCATAAAAATAAAACAAAAACCATTACAGCAAACAAACCAAATAAAAAGTTAACGAATAGTTAAAAACATTCATTTCCTTAAGAAAAGTCTTAACCAAATAACTTTCAATGCTTGAAACTAGGGATGTTAGGGAGCTCCATAACCGTAACTGAAACTATCGGATATCACATCTACATCTATCTAGCTTACCATCAGGTGGGATCGCGGTCAAGCTCTCATCATCTACCTAGCCGTTTCCCAACTATATTGGGGTCGGCTTCCAGTCAAGCCGGATTTAGCTGAATGCCAGTATTTTACGAGAAGCGGCTGCCTACCAGACCTCCACAACCCATTAACTGGGGTAACACAGTACTTCATGGCAAGACTGGAGTCAGATTTACTGGCTTCTGACTATCCGTAACGAGTGCTAAAGATCTCCAAATGACAGCCGGGACCAACGGCTTAACGTGCTTTCAGAGGCACGGAGGAAACTCGTTATGTTAAGATGGTCACCCATTCACAGACCAACCTAGGCAAGCGTTGCTTAACCTTGAAGATCGACCTGTGCGGCTGTTATTATCCAGCCACGAGCTCCTCACTTCTATAGATTACAATCTACCGAAAATGTATGCGTTTAATCGTGAGCTGTTAGTTAAAGTTCACAATGTTTCGATAGTTTGCAAGCTCACGTGATAGATTGTTATCAATGAAATTTTCAATTTTACGGGGACATAGTATACACATGTGTTAAACTCAACTTCAGCCTAAATAACAGTCTACAATAGTGTATAATAGTTATAGATAGATTTTATGTGTAAAAAATGCCTTACCTAAAAAAGCGTAGTTTACAGCGAACACAATAATAATAAAATGAAATACCATTAGACAGGTACAATAATGCTAATCCCTTACTTATCTATCATAAAACTAAAAGTATAACAAAAACCATTACAGCAAACAAACCAAATAAAAAGTTAACGAAGAGTTAAAAAACATTCATTTCCTTAGGAGAAGTCTTAACCAAATAACTTTCAATGCTTGAAACCAGGGATGTAGGCTCCAAAAACCGTAACCGAAACTATCGGATATCACATCTACATCTACCTAGCCTTTTCCCAACTATATTGGAGTCGGCTTCCAGTCAAGCCGGATTTGAGCTGAATACCAGTATTTTACGAGGAGCGGCTGCCTACCAGACCTCCACAACCCATTAACTAGGGTTATACGGTTCTAGGGTTCATGGCAAGACTGGAGTCAGATTTATTGGCTTCTGACCATCCATAACGACTGGCAAAGATCTACAAATGATGTGCTTTCCGAGACATGGAGGAAACTCGTTATGTTAAGATGGTCACCCATCCACAGACCAACCTTGGCAAGCGTTGCTTAACCGTAAAGATCGACCCATCCCGAAACTATCCGATATCCGATATAAAATAATATCTATAACCGTAACCGAATCCGAAATAAAAATTCCGGATAACATCGGATAAGGGCGGAGCCTAATTGCGACACGTTATGACAGCTTGTTTTGTTGATCAGCCGGGCAGCGGCCGACACAAGAACGCATTGTTTGTTTTTTTTCTGTAGTGTCCTTGTTTGAAATTATCGAATTGAAAATTTAATATCCGTAACCGAAATTATCCGAAAGTAACGGATAATCCGAAATCATTTCATATCCGTATCCGATATAATCATCATCTGCCTAGCCTTTTTCCCAACTATATTGGGGTCGGCTTCCAGACAGAAAGAAAAGGGAGTCAGTGATGTTATGACGGGTGACAGGACAGAATGGAAGAAAAAAACATGTTGCGCCGACCCCAAGTAATATGGGATAAGGGCAGGAAGATGATGATGATTGGGGTCGGCTTCCAGTCAAGCCGGATTTAGCTGAATACCAGTATTTTACGAGCAGCGGCTGCCTACCAGACCTCCGTATCCGGTATAATAACCATTTCTATATCCGTATCCAATCCGTATCCGAAATTTAATATCCATAACATCCCTGCTTGAAACAACGGAGAATACATTTTCAAGGTTCCGCGTTTCCTAAGTGTGCCATAAATCGGTACTGTTACCCTAAACTCATAGCAATGTCGGGGGGAGTAGCGAAATATATGGATTTAATGCTACGAGCCTATTAATTCTTGTTATTACAACTGAAATGAATTTATTTATAGAAGGTTCATTGCTCATTGCTAAAACATTGACAATTTTCTATACATATAATAAAACAGTAAAATTGTACATTGTTAGCATTAATTGGCGCAAAAACCACTGAACCGATCCTGTTCAAATTTTGCATACATAGTCCTTATAGGACCCTTAATGATATAGGCTATATTTTATCACGCTATTTGCTATGGGGGGTGAGCAATATTGCATTTTGTCGGTTTTGAACGAGTTGCCCCGAGTTCGAATCCCACCTACAATTTATATTTATGTCAATGTTTTATCTTATTGTTTTTGGAAAAAAAAATACTTTTACCATTTTTTCATAAGAAAATCAACATTCCTATTTGATTTTTCCCAAATATTTTGTAAAAACTAATCAAAACACGTTATAACATCCAAGCGTCCACGAAATTCACATACTACAATGTTACATTAGTCCATTTAGCTGCCAATTTATCTACTGAAATGAAAATCATCACGCTATCATGGACGAAGAGCGGGGCAGTCATTTATGACATTTATATGAGAACGTCTATTTTGCTTAATTTTCATCGAACATTGCAGCGCGATCGATTAATGACTAGACTGGGACGTAACACGGTGGTGGTTCGAATCCCAAGAGGTGTTTTAGAAAAAGCTTCTTTTTAATTTTTGTAACATTTTTTTTCACATATTTTTGCATTCTCACAATTTTTTTAACAAAAATATTACCAAAAGATATTATTATTATTGTTTAACAAAAAAAAACCCATGGAGACAAATTTTACAACTGCGGAGTTGCACCCCGTTTTCAAAATACAAACAATGACATCCTTCTTCTTCTTCCTGCCCTTATCCCATATTACTTGGGGTCGGTGCAATACGTTTTCTTCTTCCATTCTGTCCTGTCGTCCGTCACACTATCATCACACTATCATCTGCCCTTTTCTTTCATATCAATCCTTACACAATCCATCCATCTTTTCTTTGGCCTTCCTCTGCCTCTCCATTCTCAAGAACTCTTTTAGTAACGTGCTTTTAATTTCTCCTCTTCACATGACCACACTAAGACAAACGATTTCCTTTCAAAATACAAACATCCATTAATTTTTTTTAACTAAAGGCTATTTATGTTTTAGGTGATTTCTTCCACTCTAGGAAGGAGTACGAGGGGATGTCAGACTTTCACTGACCAAAACCCACACCTTTGTATGTTTCTTCTTCGCTTTGCGTTCCAGGACTCCGGGTGGAGGTGATCAGCAGTAACGACCTCTCACGTCCGGTCCTGGTATAGAGAAAGAAGGTATGGAAAGCAGTCATCACTTCCTTCCGCAAATAAAGCGAAGAAGGTAGCAGAAAGCGCAAAGATGATGCCCTTGGCATTACGAGTCGCAGGGCGATTCCATGCTACCGTTAGCGCGGAGTTTTGGACGGTGCACTATTTGCATTTCGCTGTTGAATAAAGACTGGTCTTAGTCGACTGACGTTGCGTTATGTGCCACGCGCACCTAAAAGAGATACCATAAGCGAACGGCCCTAACGGGCTTCGATAGCTGGAAAATTGTTCGTATAGGGCATCTAAAGGAACAAAGTGGGTATTTTTTACTGCTCTGCATGCTCTACCCGTAAAAATCGAGAGTTTACAGACTGCGTTTGATCATCAGCATGTGAAGTCGGCTAGGTGAAAATACTCGCACACAAGAATTCGTTTATTATTCTCACTAAAGAAAAACATTTATTTGGTGTATTAGGGTGTCAGTCAAATACCGCACCAGAAAATTCCTGCCTCAATAAACAGGTCATATAAACACAAAAAAAATGATGGTGATCGGTAAACGCCCTATACATATGACACCTGGGAAGTGTCCAAATGGCGATGGGAGGGGCCTAAGGATGTCCTGTTTCGCACGGTTTCAGCCACGTTGCTTCACTCTAGGAGGTGACTGCTTTCCATTCCTCCTCCCAGCTCATACCATGATCTGAACTAGGGCAGGAGGATTCTGATTTTGACCCGCAAACAGTAGGTACGGCGGTAAAACGGGATAACTTCGATCGTAAGGTCCACCGGTCTTCCCGCCGAATCTAAAACATCTACCTCTCGAAACACTCATGTTCGGTTAGGACCTGCGTAAAGCGCAAGGTGAGGACGTCATGACTCTGTAGTCTCTCTTTAAAGAGTTAATTTATAATAGTAATAATCGTGGTGTGCCAAAATTAGTCGCCCTAGAATGTAAATTGCAACTAAAAGAACACTGTGGAATTTAGTTGGTAAAAGTCTGATACTCTCTCTCGGTCCACCTAGAGTGGGAGAAGGTATTTGGTGGCTACCCAACAAAAAAAGAGGCAAATACTAAAGGCGGTTATCTGCCCTAATTTGGTTTTTTGAAGAACAAATCATTTTAATTTTGATTTTATCGCAATATGAACTAAACTAACGACTTTACCCATAAAGTAGGCAACTATTTAGAATGCGAACTCTGCGGCTCTGTACTTCATTGATGTTTTTAAGGCAATTGACGTCGTGCGGAAGAAAAACCCGGGTGTTACCATTGGGTGGATCGCCCGGAGGACACGTTAGAGCATAAAGTACTGGTGGGCCACGCTTAGGCGGAGCACCACCGTGTCCTTGTGGGGACGATCGGTGACAGCAACCTCTCGCGCTGGGCACTGGTACAGGCCATGATCCAGAGCGAGGAGTAGTGGCAAGTAGTCCCCTCACGCCCCAGTCGCTGGGATTCCGACCCCAATTTAGAGCCACCGTAGGAGTGGCTTGCGAATGGCGAGCAATGGGTAGTTTACCATCTGGCTGTCCGGTAATAATCCAGACGGTCAACCGTGACTATTGTTCCACGCGTGCTTCAAAGAGATTTTAGCAAACTATAGGTGCCCAGCAGGTTCGAAGCCTCTAGGGCCATGGGCGAGCTTCCGAAAGGAAAACCCGGAACCCTGGAACGAACGCAAAGAAGTAACGAGGTAAGGTTTAGTCAGTAAAAGTCTGACTCACCTTCTGAGAAGTCATTCTGATGATTTTCCACCTAAACAAGAAACCTGGGCACGCCGTCATTGCGGCGGTAAGTTTCCGCTTAGAGGAGTGGTTGGAAAGAGATCCTCACGTTCCGTATGCCGTAGGTCCTCACCAGACACGGTAAGTTCGGGAGGCTCCTGCATCGGATTCAGGGGAAAAGGGCGCCCCAGCCAGACTTGGGCGCACTGTCTGGACCGCCCGGAGGACACGGTAGAGCACACGGTAGAGGTATGGGGGTTGCCTTCTTTTGCGAAGCAGTAATGCTAGCCAAGGAGGCGGCCGACCGCGAGCGCGAAAGGGAACGACCCTCACGCCCCCGCCGCCGTCAGGATCACGAAAACGATTTCCGACCACCGTAGGTGCAAGCTTGCGGTAGCTTGCCGTCCAGCAGTTCGGTAATAACCCGGACCGAGTCAAGTCGTCAACTGTTCCACGAGCGCCTCAAGGAGATGTCAGCAAACTGTAGGGGCCCGTGGCAGGGCCGAAGCCTCTGGGGACGTGGATCGGTATTCCGAAAGATAAGCTCGGTGTCCCAAAATTGAAGGCAACACAGGAACGGGGTGGCGTTTAGTCAGTAAAAGTCTGACATGCCCTCCCGCTCCATTGAACAGCAGGAGAAGTCATTCTGATGTTTACCCATCTGAATATAAAACCTAAACAAGAAACCTACTGGGGCTTTGGTTTCGCTTCTGAAAGGGAGACCCTGGAACGTAAGGCAAGGAAGGAATATAGAAGTGAGTCTTAGCCAGTAATAATCTGACACGCACTTCCGCTTCACAGAAGAGCGAAAGTCATTGGATGATTTCCCAACTAAAAAAAGTACTAATTGGAGTTTTAACTTAAACAGTTTTATGTAAAATTAATTAATCAGATGTTTTCGGAAGTATAGGATTAGTTATAAGTAACTTTTGTGCAGTTTTACGAACTTAACGCGGACGAAGTCGCGGGCAACAGCTAGTGTCAAATAAAGACGCTTCCTCAGCTTAAGGTAAAGCGAGGTCTGGCCGTCAGTTACCGTTCGAACTGAGCCCAAGTAGTCGAAGGCCATAGTATTTCATGCACGCACACCTCAAGGAGATGTCTGCGAAACTGTAGTGGCCCAGTGCCTTGTGTTTCAGGGCCCCGGGTTTTCCTTTCCGAAGCGATCCCAAAAAGCTTCGACCCTGCCCTACGGTTTGCTGATATCTCTTTGAGGAGCGCGTGGATAAATACTCATTGTCGAGGACTTGGGCTCGATGCTATCGATTACCGGACGGCCTGACTGCGAGCTACCTATTGCTCAACATCCGCAAGCTTACAGTCATGGTTTGGTTTGGAGCCTCATTTTCAGGCATAACTCTCTAGCCAGGCCCTAGTTCAGATCGTGGTCCGTAACGAAACACAGCCTTCTCCACTTCAGCGGGTTGCCCATTACAAAGTTTTAAAGGTTTTCCCTAAATTTCAGATACCCATCTCTTTTGCAAGAAACATAACGAACCTCAAAGATATAACTCAACAAACACAGTTTTCTATAAAAAAAAAAAACAAACTTACACAAAGATGTTGGATAAAGACAAATTTTTAACGTAAACTTGCGAAATTTTCGACCCTTATCTTCCATAGGTCCTTTTATCAAGATTCGACGTTAAAAGGTTTCTGAGAAAAACATTGTTTTACAGGTTTTTTTATACTTAGTGATTCTATAATGCAACTCATCGTAGCATATTTTTGACCCTCTCTGTTCGAAGAGATTTCTTTTATAAGAATAATCCCGGCTTTGTCTCACTGCACTCGGATAAAAGATTGTGAACGTTAAAAAAGATAGAAAAAGAATGATATTCTTTCTCAAATACCTCAGTGATACAAGTAAAAGAAATCTTTAAGATAAGTCCTAATTTGTGAAAGCAATAATATTATAACTAGGCGAAAGGTTGGTTGTGTGTGTGATGGTCTGTTTGAGTGTTTGTTTGTTACTTCTTCACTCATAGATAGTTTTACGACTATGTATAAAATTCAGCACACGAGTAGCAATTTCTGGCATAGAACAATTTTTCTCCCAAATGTACAAGTTTCACATGGACAAATCTCTACGAACTAACAAAATATTATAAAGTTAAATGTTAGTGCGTATGTATACGCGTGTTTGTTTATTTTTGTTACTTTCTCAAGCTCTTCTTCTTCTTCCTGTCCTTATCCCATATTATTTGGGGTCGGCGCAACATGTTTTTTTCTTCCATTCTGTCCTCTAGTGTCTAGTGTCTCTAGTGTCACTCGTCATGCTACCATCAACTCCCTTTTCTTTCATATCAGTTACTTTCTCACGCTCGAACAATAAAAAAAATTGCATGAAATTTGCCACATGCGTAGGCCATGCTTGGAATAAAACAAAAAATATTATTTATCCTAAAAGTAGGTATTTTACCTTGGAATAAATATTTACCTACAAGATTCACGCGAACAAAGCAGCCATTAGACCTAATCTAGATATTAACGCACAGCCGAATCTACTGAGACTAGGAATATGAATTTTTGCACAAGATATTCTTTTATAAGGTAGGCGAGCACTAAGAAAGCATTTTCCGAAATTCACTCCCTAAGGGGATGAAACGGGCGTCTAAAGTTTGTACGGAAAACCCTATTTTCACACGGGCGAAGCTACCTAGTACCTACTATTATTATTTTTGTCGATATCTTAACATAACGAGTTTCCTCCGTGCCTCGGAAAGCAAGTTAAGCCGTAGGTTCCAGCTGTCTTTTGAAGATCTTCGGCAGTTGTTACGGATAGTCAGAAGCCAGTAAATCTGACTCCAGTCTTGCCATGAAGTACCGTGTTACCCCAATTAATGGGTTGTGGAGGTCTGGTAGACAGCCGCTTCTCGTAAAATACTGGTATTCAGCTAAATCCGGCTTGACTGGAAGCGGACTCCAATATAGTTAGGAAGAGGCTAGGTAAATGATGATTAGTTAATTGTATTTTGCTGTGGAAGAGCGGTGTCTCCTAACACAGGCATTACTTGCTTAAAAGGCGGCTCCAGTCACCTACTAATGTGTAACTGTCTGGTTCATAAACAAAGATTTTTGTTTTTGCATTTTGTATTTTACATTTGTCGATAAAAGACAGTGAACACAAACACGAGTTTGGCTTCCTAAAAATAAGAAAAAGATGAGCAAGAATACGATATCTCCTGATTCAATTACTCCGAGCTCTGAAAATGCTCTTAAAAATTATAATATCAAAAGTGGCAAAGTTATTCCAGTTTTTCGTCTCCGTCAAAAATGTAACTGAATTAATATTCAATGTGAGAATACTTCGTTCTTCCTTCATAATTGATGGTATATTGTCAAAAAACATTTTCAATATAAAGTTGGACAGTTTATTTCTGCCTGAGAGGCCTATGTAAATGATATTTTCCATGTTTTTATTTCCCTATAGTAGAGTTTTTTCATTTATTTTGTTTGGCTTCGATACGTTTGCGCTGTCAATGTTTTATGTGGAATTTCGGCGTATTTTAATCAAAAACGCTTTTGGAACACATATTTTCTTGTCCAGGAGCTTTTAACGCGATTTATTTGATAACCAAAACTGAACCGTTAATAGGATGGAGCCGTTAATAGATGGATCGTTATTTTGTTTTTGAGCCATCATTTATAAAAGTAATTAAAGTTCTTTATTACTTTCAACAGCAATTTTTTAAACGAGGAGCCTTACTATGAGTTTTAAAATATCAGTCATGCGTGTGAGAAAGAGGGATGGAGGTTTATAGCTCCATTTACGATTCAGTTCACGCCGTCGAATGAATCGCATTAAGAGCTAGTAGTAGCACCAATCAGTAAATCCCGTATCAAAAGACTCAGCAAAGTTAATTTACCACAATCCAGTGGTTCTGTGCCATCAGCAAATGCAGTTAGTTTCGGCTAGGACTGCAGCACTAATTATTACAACTCTCTCAACGATTAGTCTGCAACACTATTGGGAATACTAATCCGAAATACAGACCTCGAGGGTAGTTTACTAAATCATAATTTAGTTTCGAATTTTGTTATCTGCAAGCTTTTGGGAGAATTTGTAATCAAAGCCAATATTAGGGATACCTATTACAAGCTTGAAATAAATTTGTTTTTTACTTTTTGTAAAAATTTTGTTTTGATATACCTACTCGCGAATGGCAAATATGTATTTTAAAATTGCATTTTACTAGGAAGTCATATTTTGAATGTTGAGTATTTAATATTAAAACCAGCTTGTTTCTGAAAACGATTTACGATGCCCTTCACAACGCCAAAGATAGGAACAGATGGAGGAACATCGTAAGGGCTAAGGTGATGAAGCAGGGACGTCACGACCCTCAGCATTGAGGAATACGACGCAAGGAGAAGGGGTTTCTGAAAAACAGATGCTGAACCCTGAAAAGTAAGGACCGACTATTTAACACTGAACTTGTAAAACATATTCTCTCCTCAATAAAACTTCTTGATTGGGGTTTTAGGGGCTAAACCACACATGAATCCCGAACTTGAAATTTACTGGACCCACATTTCCGGCTTGCTCCGAAATCCCATCGAAAACTTTACACCAGTATTAGGTATGTCCAACACAAGTGATTAAAGTTTATCAATAGGTTTTCATTACTACGGGGCGTGAAATAATTTTGTTGCGATATCTTTGGGGATACTATTGAAATACGATTCAAAATATTGGCTGTGTTCTAGAGGGCATACGTCAGTGAGTTAAGCGGCCGAAATTGCAAAATTTTCGGAAAAATCATAGTAACATGGACGCAAGTAAAGTCTTAAATCCTCAAATAATCGTCTTATACGATATACCTCACACCGCTTTAGGTTTATTTACTCCTCCTTTTTGTCCAGAAGATATAGGTATATTTTTAAAGCACTTCCTCTGAAAATCAGGGTGGCAAGACAAATTCGCAAGAAGTTGGTAGAATCATCACACCTTTAATTGGCTGTATTTGTTTTTCACAATAACATACTCGACTTTGCTTATTTACGGATTCTCGCGACCTTCACCAGATCATTTGTCCACCTAGTAGGAGGCCGCCACTACAGAACTTTTCGGCCCCGACCATCTGTTCTGTGAGCAATGTGCCCTGTCCACATTCTATTTCCGGGATACCAGAATACTATAGTTTTGTTACATTTTATTTGCCTCCTGCTTCAGCTGCATATCTGTGTGCGCCAAATAAAACATTTTTTCTTTCTTTCTCGTTGCATAGTAACCACTAAAAACTATCACCAAATATTTCAATATAAAAGTATGCACACATCAGTAACATTCCTTCATGACAACTTCAAATATTATTCGAAAACATTTCACGTATTCAATATACTCAATCTAAATATCATAATCTCTATACCAAACACTCATAAAATGCTATTTGGCTACACAAACATTCTCCGCACACATTTACTCAGACACGATCGTTTTGCAGACATTCGCAGTACACTTTAGGGCCCTCACCCACGGAGACTTGTAGCGAAGCTGTCGCAAGCATCGCTACTAACGCGCGTTAGTCGCGTTTAATCTATCACATACCCGCGAAACGAGACACAATAGTAAAACAATAACAGCGCGGTCTCATAGGACCGGTCGGGGATTCAAACATTAAAATAACAATAATTATGATAACAGCAGGAATTGGCGACGTGGTGGGCCCAGAAGGAGACGGCATGATGATTTAGACTCCTTCACTGGCCAGGAGTGGCTCGAGGCAGGAAAATGTGGAAAAATGGAAGGGAGGCCTTTGCCCTGCAGTGGGACACGACAGGCTCATAATAATAATAATGATAAACATTTATTACAGATCAAAGATACCCAATACAATTTTCATATAAATGTGACACGAAGTCGAATAAAAATATACCAATGCGCTACAGAAGCATTGCTAACGTGCACGCGCGACCGTGTCCGACGACATTGGGGAGAGGATGGAGGGAGGGTGGCACGTGAATGAAGAACTAAAACTTTCCCCATAAAAAACCTTAATTTTTGTGCTACTGTATCGCGTTTGCAGCGCGACAAAAGCGCGACAGTATCATGTTTGCATCGCCACTGAGAATCGTGAGGGCAAGCAGCTAGCGACGTCATCGCGACTGTATCTATTCAAACGCACGACATTATCACATTTTAATTATCATCATCATCTCAGCCGAAAGACGTCCACTGCTGGACATAAACCTCCCCCAAGCGTCGCCACAACGACCGGCCCTGTGCGTCTCGTATTCCCACAAAACTCGCCAGGTCGTCAGTCAACCTTGTGGCCTTCCAATGCTGCGTCTTCTGGTACGTGGCTGCCACTCCAGCTATGCTATTCTCTAAAAGTCATTTTTATGGCTGTATGCGGCGACGAGCTCGACGTCGAGACAGCCTTAAAAACAACGAACGCAGAATGTATGAAGAACTGTCATTGTCAATTGCGCTAGTGTAGCTTTTGACAGTTTAGAGAATACCAATTTGAATTTCGCCGCTGCGACAGCGCTGTGCCCAAGGCTGTTTACTAAAAGACTGCTGAACCTTTCGTCCCCATCGACCATCCGTTCTACGAGTTATGTGCCCTGCCCATTGCCACTTAATTTTAGCGATTCTTTATCACTACTGCATCGCTACAAGTCGCCGTGGACGAGGTGCCTTACTATCGATTCCTCGACGTTTACTTTGTTGACTTTCAACTGCGGCTCAATCAAGTAATGAAAGGCTAGCAACTGAAGTTTTTGGAGTATTTCGATGAAAAGCAGTTCGGGAAATGAGTTGAAGATTGTATGTTTTGATTGCGATGGGTATCTAAAGTGAAATAGAAAAACTTGGTTTGGCTGGCTTCTGTAGGCCAAGTTTTGAATACTTACTTATAGCCATTGGTAGATACAGGATGGACATCGCACCCGTACGCACACATTTATTGTGCGTACAGATAAGTGGAATTCACCTCCGGAATTTATTTTGGTGACAGCGACTTTGGGGTCTTTTAGTCAAAAATGAGTAGGTTACTTTTAGGCAAGCGTGCCATATCCTGACTAAAATGAATAAGTAGGTATTTTTGGCTTGGATACTAAGTCCTTTAATATTCATCAATGTCCTTCGTATTTACAGGCACTTTATTTTCCATTAGCACGCGGATGTATCACATTCTAATGCTTTTGGAGTATTTGGCAGCAAATATCTCGAGTCAGCCTTCTCGGCAAACTTCGCTCAAGTAGTCAATACTACAACAAAATTCTCAGTTCCATTTTACCGAGATCGCGCCCGTTTCAATGATTCTACATATTTATCCAGTTATGCAGTCACTTGAGATGGAAGAATAAATCAATTTTACATCACAATATATTCTAGGAATCAATTTGCGTATAACTAAAAAAACCACTGATCTTCACTCGAAAAAAATCCCGCCAAAAACTCTTATGTCCTGTTTCCCTACCTATGATTAAGTTTCCAATATCTTACTTGGCAGATAATTTCATACAAATTCTGTTCCATTTTTGAATTTATTCAAGAAGTAGTAGTCCAGTCAAAATAGACATTCCAGTTTGCATTAATTCCCAACAAGCTGGATTTTTGTGCAGGCCTTGAATACGTCATTACGAATGATATGTCAAAAGTCCCCATCGATCCCGCTTGTGCGTTCGGACATTGTGAAACAGGCCCTTAAACATATTAAAATAATCTGTACACACGTTCACAGATAAAAAATGCTAAAGTCATACCGTCCAAGCCATATTTATATTCATCCACAACATACCTCCCCGGCCCTCTAAGTAAGCGCAAACGTTAGGGACGGCCGCCATTACTTTTCGCCATTTGTACCCCGTGACGTCATCATAATTTATGACGGTACACGATCACACACTTTGATGTGGCCAAACATTATAAATATAGCAGTAATTTGGCCACATCTGATGAAATATGGCCGACTTCACCAGAAATTTTCCCGTTTCGGCATCCAGATTTACGGAACCGAAGCTATTCCCGATTCGGCAGCAATAGGTATTTTGGTTTGGGATTTTGTTGTGGTTCTACCATCCAGAATACCTTGATTGATGCTAAATCGGGAATAGCTTTTTATGACGCTATTCTGTCCCACTCGTGTGCAAAGGCCTCTCTCCACTCTTTCCATCTTTCGCGAGTCCTTGCTTCCTCTTGCCAGTTCTGGGTATAGCTTGGGTGCCGAAAATGTTGGTGCCGAAAATGTTGGTGCCGAAAATCTATTTTCCGAAACGGGAATACTTCCTTCACCACTCTAAGCTGTAAAGACGACGTAGCGTGTCGAGAGAGTTTTTATTATTTATGCCTTGACACCAGTGTAAGTGTTAGTAGGTACATAAGTGTGTTAGCAAGCTGTATAAAATTTTGCTGGCCAGTAAAGATCTCGTAAAACCGTCTGGCACTGTTAAATATTTATGTACGGCTGTTATTGGTAGTCTAAAGTTGGTTCTTGATAAGTGGGTTAATTTATTTTTAAACATTTATGAGCATAATTAGCCTTATAGTGTTTCCACTGCTCGGATTCAGGTCTTCTGTCTAAGACAGGGTGTATGGGCTGTAATCCGCCACGCGGGACGCGTGAGGTGCATACATCAGGATGTCACATGTCCTCAAAGTTTTGGTTCTATAAATTACACAAAATAATACAACACAAATTACACAAAGTAATACAAAAAGTGCCTGGCAGGGTTTGAACTCACGACTTACGAAGTTACAATTCGTAAGTCAGGGCCATTATAGGAACACGTCAGCAGCCCAGCAGGGCCGATATCCGCCAGGGCTGCGGGGATTTTCTAAAAATGAAACCCGTGGTCTTAGAACGAAAAGAACAACTGAAGCCATTGGATTGTTCACAAAATTTCATTCGTTTTTTTACAATAAATGATGACTAATGTACTTACCCTTTAGGCGAAATGTAGATAGTACATTGTACCATTGATATATTGGTAAATAGCCAAAACCTAAAAGAAGTCAAAATAAACTGGCTGTCTACGAAACCGCTTCTCAAGCTACAATAAACTATCATGACCATAAACAAAGCAGACCAAACCTAGCCCGGAGTAAAGACAATAAAACAAAAGAAACATCGCTTCAAGCACCAGTTATCTTGAACTCCGATTTACTAAAAGTTTTAGCGCTTATCGATGGCGTAGAGTGAAAACCTCGTATCTGCAATTTTAGGTTATTTTATCTTATTGCTTTTCTGGAATGGTGGCCCAGTTGAGAGCAGTGGTGGCCCAGTGGTAGCCGCATCGACTTCGATCAGCCAGACGCATTACTTTGTGTAATTTATTTCCTCGCGACCTCGCGAAAAAAATTTAAAACTAGAGAAATGAGTGCTTGTAATAAATAAATGTTTTTAAACATTTGAACAAATCACATAGACGCACATTTAAATTAAATGACAATAAAATCTAATTTCGGTTTTTGGGCCTCTTGAAAATATACATATTTCGCAGTTACAAGGTTTTCACTCTAAGCCCACTATACAAGCCCCAAATTTTCTCCAAGTCTCAGAAGGTTTTGTATTAGTTGAAACACTGTTTACATCATCGACTTCTGTTCTTTGCCAAAGACTTCGAAAGTCGTACATTTGTATTTGATTCGATTTATTTGCTGGTGGTAAAAGAAAAATAAATGTATATTCTGGTTAAACTCTGAGTTTTGTAACTTTCATTCCAATACCAATTTACTTGAGGTTTCGATCAAAGGATGAAACTGTTGAAACAAGTTGAAGTTTGTATGTCAACAAGCAAGATGGTTTCATATCTCATAATCTTGTAGTTAGTATGTTTAAGCAATATTCCGATTGAATTTTGTGGTGAAGAAGTTTGTTTTGGCAAGTAAACTAAAGTTAACAGCTTAACAGTTTTGACTAGACTGTTAGTCTAGTGGTTAGTGGCTCTGATTACTATGCTGGAGGTCCTGGCTTCGATTCGCATCCTAGACAATTTTTTTTGTGATGAGCGCGATATTTTTTTCTGGCTCTTTTAGCCCACAGCTCATCTGACATGCGGCAAACTTGTCCGACCCAAACCAGCAGCTTCTTTTATGCTAGTAACATCTTTTATGCTAGTTTTGGCGCACAGTATTGTGTTCCTTATGTGGTATATAAATATGTCAATCAGTTGTCTAGTCTCTAACTACTCCCGTAATACAAGCTCTACTTAGTTTGGGACCAGATGCCGTTGTGTGAAAGTTGTGGAATATTATTATTGTTATATTATAGTTCTTGGTTGAAAACAACTAAGATCTACAAGCTTTGTTGTTGTTTTCGTCATTAATTAATAAACTAAGACAAAACTTAAGCCGTGGATAACAACAATATAAAGAGGCTTTAATGGACCGCTTTCGAACTAGTCAGATAAAACCGGGCAAGTGCGAGTCGGACTCGCGCACTGAGGGTTCCGTAGTAACTTACCTATAAAAACAGTTCAATCGAACAATTCGACAGTCTCGAAATGTACGTTTTTTGCAGTATAAACGGACGAATCTTTTTTTCCCGTCACTTTACCAATTGAATTGAAAATTGATTTTTGCACAGCTTCAAGGGACCACGGACCCAATTATATGGTGTTAATTTCAACTCAATACCTCTAACTTACCTATGAATAAAGTTCTATTCTCGAATCGAGCGTAGAAGATTTTTCAAAAAAATAATTCTTGTGACGTAACAACAAATTTTCAGTTTTCAGACTTTTCCCTATATGAGTGCTATAAAACGTTGCTTCATGCCAAATTTCAAGATTCTAGGTCGACTGGAAGTACCCTTTAGGTTTTGATTCCCTTGCGAGTACTTGCGAGTTTCAAAATATGCAGCTTAAATTGCTGTTTCTTTTGATTGCGTTGACATAGAAGTTTGATTTTGTTACAGCTTAAAGGTATTATAGACCTGAGTATTTGGTATGAATTTCCATTTAATACCTCTACGCGTTTATGAGGAAATGGGTAGTAAGTTTAAAATTATTAAAAAAAAATATATTATGTGATGTAACTAAAAATTTATGGTTTTCGTAATTTTTCCTTTATCTATGCTATAAGACGTTGCTTCGTACCAAATTTCAAGATTCTGAGTTCACGGGAAGTACCCTGTAGGTTTTGATTCCCTTGCAAGTGTCGAAAATTTGCGGCATAAACGGCTGTATCTTTTGATTGCGTTGGCTTAGAAGTTTGATTTTTTCACAGCTTCAAGGGACAGTAGACCTGAGTAATTGATATAATTTTCAGCTTCATACCTCCACGCGTTCCTGAGAAAAAGGGTCTTGACAGACGGACGGACAGACGGACGACAAAGTGATCCTATAAGGGTTCCGTTTTTTCCTTTTGAGGTACGGAACCCTAACAAACCTAAGTAATCATAATAGACATAAGTCCACTTTACCTGAAATCCTGAGATACAGGGCTGCCCTAGTTTAGCCTCCAATCCACTCTATTTATTTGAATAATGTCTTTACTGTATTTATTTATTTAAACTTCATGTACAGTGGTGGTACATAGGCGAACTTAATGCAACAAGGCATTCCCTACCAGTCAACCTTTACCTTTTTTTTTGTATTCCATTAGTGTGGAAAAATAAATGTGTTTTTAGAGTACTTTTACTTATCTTTTTTCAATTACGTTTTTTACTTGCGTTTGACTAATTGTAAGTTACCTATTCGCTCTTAACTTAAAAACCCCTAAGTTGTAGCTATCAGGAAACACACACTGGTAGAGAATTCCACTTCTTAACTGTACGCACAATAAATCTTTTCAAAACTTTATTTTAATGAGTAATATGAGAAAGCTCACGTATTATTAAAATAAAGTTTCGATTGCTGAGTATTACTCGTGAATACTCAGCAATACGAAGCTATTTAGTCCGGCGACTGAGTCCCCTTTATTCCCCGTTCTGTCGCAATACGCGTCCAAATTGAAATTTACTACTCGAACCGAAGTGAAGTATCTGTATAATACTATTTTAACACTATTAAGCATGACATAATCAGCCTTATAAAGTTCCTACTTTTGGCCACTTAGGCCTCCTACCTAAGAGAGGGTTGTAATCTAACGCCCATTTTCAATAAGCTACCTATCTAAAGTTGCAGTTACTAAAGATAAACAAATCTATCCTTTTGCCCTTACTTGCTTTCGTATAACCTACCGACGTCTTGAAAGCTTTTGGTTCTAGGACATGCCGGTTTCCTGACGCTGTCTCTCTTCACCGTTTTAAGAGCAATAGTAATGAACTTATTATTATTATTTATTTTGAGCCTGTTGTGTCCCACTGCATGGCAAAGGCCCGCCTTCGATTCTCTATCCTTAACTATCTCTGACCAATCCTTAACGTAAGAGTCCAACTCTTCAAAAAATAATAAGTCATCATCTGCCTAGCCTTTTCCCAACTATATTGGGGTCGGCTTCCAGTTAAGCCGGATTTACGGCTTAACGTGGTTCCGAGGCACGGAAGAAACTCGTTATGTTAAGATGGTCACCCATCCACAGACCAACCTTGGCAAGCGTTGCTTAACCTTGAAGATCGACCCGCGCGGCTGTTATTATCTAGCCACGAGTTCCCCCAAGAAAGAATAATTAATGAAATAAATTGCTCAAACTAAAGCAGCTGCGTTGGTTTTATCCCACGTCACACAACTCTTAAGTCAGGACCATCACCACTCAGTCACCATTACTCACCCCTCACTGCTTCCACAACGAAAAAGCTATAAACTAACAGTTCCTAGAAACCATTTCGAGCATTACGACACTACGTCGAATCCGAGAAACGTAAAG
The DNA here is from genome assembly GCA_030763345.1 of Mythimna separata. Lineage (NCBI taxonomy): Eukaryota > Metazoa > Arthropoda > Insecta > Lepidoptera > Noctuidae > Mythimna > Mythimna separata. The sequence continues at coordinate 11,880,905 of CM061168.1, forward strand.
CTTAAAACAACCCATCAAACTGCATGAAATATCGTCATTTAGAGAACGCCAAAACGTAGTCACAATTCTCATTTGAAGACGAAAATAAAGAGTGCGTGATCACAGACTATAAGAACAAAGAACATCAAGCATCAGTCGACGTCAAATGAGGCTATAAATATTCATTTTTCAGTATTTTCGTGTACACATCCATCCAGTTTTGAGGTACCGCTCCACTGTAGTTACGGCTAAGCTATGCAGAAAACTCTTCTTTATATGAATTTGTCGAGATTTGGTAACCTCTTTTTTATGGGAAATAATCACTTAACGGGTCCTGCTTTGGGTGTTACTAAGGGTGTTTTATCCAAAAAAGCATATTCCAAGGTTGAAGGACTATGTTGAAGACACGCTTGTTTTGACAATGACTGCTTCTGCTTTTTATTGTGATTTTGAATAGAATATTGACTGATCTACACTGTCCTCAGATACCTATTAATATTCTAATATAGATATGTAGGCCTACTAAACATGACATAAAAACTTTGTGATATTGGTGGAGCACTTCCTAATGTTACAAAAAACTGTCAGATTTGGTTTGTATGAAAAGATCTGAAAATACTGTTTCTGTCAGTGGCCGCTACAGTGTGTCACCTATAACAGTGGATAAATGACTTTATCTTCCTAAAGGCACGTTTATTTTATCAGAATATATTGCGGTTAGTCTTCAAGAAATTGGGTATTCTTGTTCGGGGAGAACGTCAGTAGCTGTCAACTATGTATTATCTTGTAAGTTATTATCTCTTTATCGAACATTGTCTGAGCTTGTCTGCGGACCGTCGAGATGGAATGGTCAATTGCCTTTCATACGTTACAGATTTTGGCCATTCTGGGTGAGTGGAAAATACTCTGGGCCATAAAAATCACGGGTCACACAGAATATCTTCCAAAGTTACGTATAATAAAATCAAATAAATAAAAATCTCTAGTAGGTAAAAATAAAGTGTTATTACTTTATTAGTAAGGCTTATTGTAAATCTGAAAAAGGATTATGTTGATTTAAAAACAAATTTTGATGATTAAAAACTAAAGTACACAGGTGTGGTTTAAGTCAGTAAAAGTCTGACACGCCTTCCTGCTCCACCCAAAAGTGGGAGAAGTCGCCATGATACGCTACGCCAAAAAATACATATCATACGCTTCACTGAAGAAACCATGTATAATTCGTAAAAATTATAATAAAAATAACTATTGGAAGATGACTCACATAAAAAAAAAGGAAGGAAGGTATTTTTTTTATGTGAGTCACAGTGAAAAAACCATTTTTTTTCACAATTGTTAAAATAAGGTTTTAAATCATAAACACGGTTTAACGACAAACCATAAACCAAACCCTTTCACTCTAATTAAAACAACTTTAACCAGTACTTACAGGCACAACAAAACGGTGACTATAAAACAAATAATAAAAAAACACCGGTCAAGTGCGAGTTGGACTCACGCATCGAGGGTTTCGTACTAACTTATCTATGTAAATAGTGCTCGGAAACCAATCTAACAGTAATTATTTAGTAATGTAACTAAAAAACAGTTAACAGATATTTTCCCTTTACATGTGTGAAAGACGTCCACTGTTGGACATAAGCCTCCCCCAAGCGTCGCTATAACGAGTCCTGTGCGTCTCGCATCCATCGGACCCTCACCAGGTTATGCGTTTACCTTGTGGGAAGGCTTCCAACGCTGCGGCTTTTGGTATTTGGTCACCAGTACAAAAGTTTTCATCCCAATCGACTATCTGTTCCGTTAGCCCTGCCCACTGGCACTTAAATTTGGCCAAACATGGCATTCATCATCATCTGCCTAGCCTTTTCCCAACTATATTGGGGTCGGCTTCCAGTCAAGCCGGATTTAGCTGAATACCAGTATTTTACGAGGAGCGGCTGCCTACCAGACCTCCACAACCCATTAATTGAGGTAACACGGTACTTCATGGCCATACATGGCATTGTTTTTTGCTAAATAAACAACAAAGTGATTCTATAAAGGCTCCATTTTTGTCGAACAAATACGAAAACCAAAACACACCACACGAGAATCACCCTTTAAAATAACATAAAAATCAAGCGATACAGTTTTATTAGCCAAGCCTCCTTGCTGACCGATCGCTATCGGCAGTAATTAGCGGGAAACAAAAGCAAGCCTGATAAATGTGGACTCATTAAAACGTGAACCAACCCGGGCTCGGTGCTAATTAACCTGAACGATTCTTTCAGTGTGCAAGAATGGGTAGGGAAGCGCACTGATTTTATTGGTAGTAATTTTTTTATAGTGTTTTTGTAGTTGTGTTTTTATTTTATTTTAGGGCTATGTATATTAAAATAATAAAACTATTAGGTATATTTATTACATAAATATTTTTGGTTGTTATATTATACCTATATAGTATTTATTATTATACCAAAATTTTTTGTTACATTTCTTTTTATGAACTCTTTTAAAATGATAACATTTACAATATAGAAGACTTTTGTATAACATTTTAGTAATTAGTAGGAAACAAAACCTAGCCTGATAAATGTGGACTCATTAAAACGTGAACCAACCCGGGCTCGGTGCTAATTAACCTGAACGATTCCTTCAGTGTTCAAGTGGGGGGGAGAATAGGTAGGGAAGCGTAGTGATTTTATTGGTAGCAATTTTTATTATTTAGCGTTTTTTTTTTTTTTTATAATCACAACTTTTCACACAACATCATCTAGTCCCAAACTAAGCAGAGCTTGTATTATGGGTACTAGACAACTGATAAACATACTTATATATTTGTAAATACATACATATTATAGATAAATTACACCCAGACACAGAACAAATGATCGTGCTCATCACACAAACATTTGTCCTGGGTGGGAATCGAACCCACGACCTCCGGTATAGCAGTCAGGGTCACTAACCACTAGACCAACAGCCCAGTCAAATAAAAATATTGTCAGTTGTGTTTTTGTATTTTTATTTTAGGGGTAGGTATGTATAGTTATAATAATAAAGCATGTTTTACATAATTTAAGCTATTCATTTACATACCTTATTTTTTATGTTTTTTTTTAAGCTTATTGCTAATTGGCAGTTTTTTACGCTTAAGGTATTTTTATGCAGGAATTCATGATAAACTTCTCCCGCGGAGTGAAAGTGCTTGTCAGATTTACACAACTTATGTTCCATCAGTTGCTCTTGGCGTTCCAGGGCCGCGGTAACTCTTTCGAACAATTCTGCAGGCATCCGTCCTAAATGCCCCGTAGTTTTGCTGACATCTCTGGGGAACGCTCATGGTCAAAAACAACGTTACTTGCCCTGCAACAGAGACGAGAACTTCTACAGTGTAATTTTGTCCACGAGGGTTAAAAATACAAAATTAATGCTCGACGATATATCGCTACTAATTGATGTTTTTAATTGACTTTTGGTTCACTCTCGTTAGGATGTGAATTAATTGCGGTCCCAAAGGCTTTAAACTCATCAATCATACCTCAATATCTGCACAACTTTTTTTTCATTGTTTTATTGCTTAGTAGCTGCTGTCAGTGGCTTTGCCCACTTGAATATAGAAAATTGTATCAAGGGAACTTTTTCAGGGTATGAAAAGTGATTGGATCATTTTCAATTTAAGAAAAAATGTATGGTCTTTTAGGATACTTTTAATGTTGTGCTACTTAACGTTTGAATCCCCAACCGATCCTATGAGACCGCGCTGTTATTGTTTTACTATTGTGTCTCGTTTCGCGGGTATCTGTGTAACTACCAGCCAGTTTCTTCATCCAAAGTAACAGCCACATAGTAATGTCATAAAGTAACAATAATGGTAAAATTCGTTTCTTTACAATTGTAACTGTTAGTTTTACTGTTACTTTTGCCCTTAACTTTTACTACTCATTGAAAGGCTCTCAAAGCTAAAGTTACTCGTACTGTCATTTTGGCAAAATTGTGTAGGTTTCACTACGTTTATCCCTGCATTTTATTTAAGTCGACTTTTTGTTTAGCTATACTTGGATGAAGAAATACATGTGCTATTATAACAGTAATAGTCAAGGAAAGGTTAATACTTTTACTGATACTCATAGTTTTAGTTTTTTATCTATAATAATAGAAAAGTATTCTATACTTTTCTATTTTTCGTTAGCAGCTGGTTCGTTAGCAGAAGCTAATATTGCACGAAATAGCAATAATATACTAAAAATGAGATAAGTATCAATAATTTCCCCGCACTAATGTTCGCTAGCTGACTCGGCGCCGCGTCGGCGTAATTCATTATTTGAAAACTGCACTAGTGCGGTTTAAATCCCACATGTTACGGCACAAATGAGTTACTACGACGCTAATATGGGACTTATTACCACTTCGGATATTGTTCCAAGTTTTAAACTGTTATTTTGGCGTTTTAAATGGCATAAATTGATGATTTTGAACGGTAATTTTATATTATTCGCTGTTTTTAGTATTTATTGATAGAAGCAGTTACAGCCATACATAATTTATGAAAACGCCTGTTTAGCTGTCACGGTTCAGGGGTTACAGCCTGGTGACAAACAGATGAACATAGGAGTAAATTTTTCAAGTGTGGATTCAACAGAATGCCTTCTCCCACTTTTGGGCGGAGCGGGAGGCCATGTCATATTTTTGCTGACTAAACCCCACCCCATTCCATTGTTGCCTTCGATCTGGGGTCACCGAACTTCCCTTTCGGAATCCGATCCATGGCCTCAGAACAGCGGTGTCATAGAACTAGGGTTCCATTTTTACCTTTTTGTATACGGAACCCAGAAAAGTTTAAAAAAATAACTGCCATCAAATATACCTAAATACCCAAGAAAAGATATATCCATGGCGATACAAAACTTTCTTTTACTTCTTCCAGTCACCAATAATGTTCAAAATAAACAAGTAACAACACTAAGCTCCGGAATCCCGCACAAACTAATATCCCGCTATATTTTCCCGCAGTATTTTCCCATCACTAGCCGAGCTTCGGCCATGTCGCTCATTATTTGAAAACTTTTCTCATCCACCATTTCTACTGAAGAATGAAGATATTTACGAGTATTAAATACTAACTTCTGGTCCCGACTTCGTCCCAGTGGACATAATACTTTTATTACGGGGAACATAATTTGAGTATAATATTCCCACGGCTATGGTACAGGCCTTTTCTTTTTAGGGTTCCGTACTCAAGAGGTAAAACGAGTCTAATTAAGACTCTGCAGTCCGTCTGTCCATCTGTCACCAGGCTGAACCATGAACCTCATGTCTTAGTTAATTAACCGTGATAGCTAGAAAGTTGAAATTTTGAAAGATTAAGTATTTTTGTCACTATAAAAACACTAAAAACAGAATAAAATAAATATTTAAGTGGGGCTCCCGTACAACAGATGTGGCTTTTTTGCTACGAATGGTACAGAACACTTCGTGCATGAGCCCGACTCGCACTTGGCGATAGGATCATTGTTGGTAGGCTCGCGGTTCTTTTCTTAGTGAGATGGAATATAATTACGGAGATGAAAATAAATTGTGTGTGTTAATTTCCGTATAAGATTTCTCGTATCTTCCGAACAGCTGAAAGGACATCGAAAAATTTAAGGTATCGGTAGGTTTGACTCAAAAACCCACAATATAGTAAGTTATAATATTTCAACTTATTTAATGTAGTCGGGTTTTACTTATGACTTTGTGTAGTTTATGTTATTCTATATTTTAAACCGGACTTAAGTTGTGACAGATTACATCCAAATCCTAAATCCAATCCGTCATTTAAACGAGACAGATAAATCACAGATATTTTTCCAATTCATAATAAGACGTTTGATTCAGAAGACCGAGTCAACTGTTGAAGAAGTACTTTAGAAACTTCTACCGTACAATGGAGATGAATATTAAAGATTCAGTGAGAAATGGACGTCGGAAGTTGCATAAGTTGAGTAACTTGACTGTGGTTTGACTAGGTGATGTATGTAGTGCATTAAGCTGAGTTTTGACTGAAGACTTTAAAGTAATGATAATGATGTAAGGCGGTGTTTACACAACGTCGCTTATTTGTTGTTGAAAAAAGCAGATATGCTTCTAGTAGTGCTCAGTTCATAGCATGGCATATTGGCCTTATAATGATCCCACTGTTGGAACTCTGGCCTCCTCTCTAGGAGAAGGAATAGGCCGTAATCTACCACGCGGGCCTAGTGCGGATTGGTGTATGTAACATGTTATCGTAGTTCTGGTTCTAGGACATGCCGGTTTCCTCACGATGTTTTCTTTCACCGTTATGAGAGCAGTGGTGATGAAATAAATAACACAAAGTAATGCGTTTGGCTGGGTTTGAACCCGCGACCTATAACTTGTAAGTCTGAATCCCTACCACTGGGTAAAGGTACGCTTTCGAACCGAGCGTCTATAGCGTCAGTGCCGCCGCGACAGTAATGAACGTATATATAAAATTGAAGTTTAGTAGTAGTCACATTATATTGAATTTTGCTTGACCTGCGCGGCGTCAGTGACGTCATTGACGCCGCGTCAGTGTCGCTGGGTTCGAAAGTCGTTCCCTAGAATTTCATACATTTGCATAGAACATCTATCTGTCGCGGCGTCACTGACGCTATAGACGCTCGGTTCAAAAGCGTACCTTTAATCATACAATTAAGTTATAAGTTATAAAACATGTTATTTGTGTTGGTTGGCCGTTAGTCTGCAGATAACCTAGGAAGTCTGCTAATTAGGTCTAGTTAGTATAAGAACTTGAACATTTTTCCCACTTTAACGGACTCAGTCAGATAATTTGCTATTCTGTTTTACGCACATTACCGGCAACAAATCCACAAATGTGGAACACGCAACTCGCAAATAGTAATCTGCTGTCCTTTAGCTAAAATGCCGTTATATGACATTATGGTTTTCATTTTTAAACTTAAAAAATTCTATATTGATCTCTCTAACATAAATTTAAAAAATCGCCGTTAAATTCCCCTCATTTATACGTAAATTTACACTGTTTTTTTCTGCGTACCTAACTCAAAAAATTATTTTGTCGGATAACGGCATTATTGCTTAAGGACAGAGCTATACGCAGTAAAGTACTAACGGCTAAAGCTTTAACGGCTTTACAGACTTCTCCAGAATTAGAGACCGAGTTACCAAGTTGGATGTGTTTTACATAAGTTTGAGTATGTTTATTATGCTAACCCCAACTTAAGGGACGATCTACCCTTCAACACTTCGCAGTAGGGGAGACCGGGGCTACAAGTTCCGATTTTCAGTTAACCTTAAAATTTGTTAAGAATACTTGATTTTAATATTCGTATGTTGTGATTAAAATTAACCTACATGTTTCACTTTGCTATTAAAATAGTTATCTGGATCATTTACTGCGAGATTTATTTGTTATTAATTTTTTTATGACAAAAGTCGGAAAGTAACAACTTACCCCAACTCGGGGCAAGTTGTTAACAAGCCGGGGTAATTTGTTACCATATCTGTTAAAGCTTGTTATTTGTGAAATAAAAAACAATAAATGATTGAACCAAGTCTGTTTATTCAGTAGTAAATAATCAACAATATCCTACGTATTGTCAAGTAAATTGTTTTAACAAGTAACTATAATTTGTAGAAAAACAATTATTGAACATTTAGTCATTAGGTGCTTATCAAATAACTTCTTCCTAGCTTCGGACCATGTCACCGATCGCCCCCACGAGGACACGGGCGGTGCTCCGCCCAAGCGGGGCACCCCTTATGCTCCACCGTGCCCTCAGCGCGGTGATCACAATAGTGACACTCGAGCGTTTCTTCCGCACGAATCTGGCACAGGAACCTCCCGAACTTCCCATGACTGGTGAGGACGTGCGTCATGTGGAAGGTGAGAACGCCGTGTTGCCGTTCCAGCCACTTCACATAGAGAAGACTTACCGCCATAATGATGGCGTGCCCAGCACTGTGTTGCGACAGTCGTAGTCACTATTCCACCATGAGATGCCCACGAAAGTCTGTCCGCCAAGTCACGATTTGTCGTGGCAGCAGAGTTTCGCCCCCGCGCTGCATCTCCACGCTCAAATCGTGCATGCGTGCAAGGACTGTTGCCTCCAGATCCCACGGTGGCAGGCCAGCAAAGAGGCTCGCCGCTTTGCGGGAGACCATGGCCATGACCCTTTGACAGGCGTTCAGCTTGGCCGCCAGTCAGGTGGAAAATGCCAAGCTCTCTGGCCACAGTTTTTATTTTTTTCTGCCATCATTTATAACTGTATTCGCTGCTGTTTGTAGGAACTCCTTTGATATTAAACCTTGGGCATATTTTCTTTTGCAAGTCCGCATACTGTAAAATAAAATAACAATATATCTATTTACTACATTATGCGCTTATTGGAGCGATGCCTACGTCCAACAGTGGACTGCTATAGGCTGATGATGATGATAATTATACATCATTTTTGGTAAAACTTAATTGGGGTATGTTGTTCCGAGGTCACAACCTGCCCCAGAAAAAAGGAACATCTAGCCCCAAACACACGAGTTCAAAAAAAGTCAAAATATAGATTAGGTTACAAATCATACGTCATTTACGCATAGTTTATCACAACAATAGATAAAACCTCACATTGAAACAATAAAATATTAAACGATAATCGTTAAGATTCATGAAGCAGACCAAAAATGCTAAATACGAAAATACTTACTTACGTGTATCCGCGACCCACGTGCTGCCGATCCAATATTCCCGGTCCCACTGGCCTGTTTAAGGTGGCCGCCGTTGGTGCGCTGTGGCATTGCATTTCATGATGCGTTTAGTTGATATTTTTATCTCTTTTCTTCGCGGAGTTATTTCAATCGGAACAACTTACCCCGGTAACTTCTAGCCCCGGTCTCCCCTACCTATGTTCCAAACACGTTTCTAGTTGTCAGGAATATCGTAACTTTACGCCTAATATTTAACTTTCCACTGAATAAATTATAAAGTTACTATCTACTCTAAAGCCGTTTGCTGACGATACATGTCTGGACACAGAGACATACGTGAGGCGCAGAGAGTGATGCAGTGTAACTTCGACCTCCTATGTAAATGGGCTCACGACGCTGGTCTTGTAATAAACGCAAAAAAAAACAAAACTACTGCATATACACTCACCTTACCTGACAGCGTCTTGTGTCCCTACTGTCGTCGCCCACGAGCACCACTGTCTGCACCGACCGGTCCCCGTCACTGCGTGTAGTTGCCACACACTAGAGTTGGTGACTCATCATACGTACCTTGGTGTGATAATAGATAGCAACTTCCACTGGCGACCGCACATTGATCATGTATGTAATAAGCTTAGGTCTATATTAGCAAAGTTATCGATACTTAAGTACAAGCTACCTTATAAAATACTTAGAACATTGTACCTGGCACTAGCCGATTCCGTAATTGATTATGGCCTAACTAGTTACGGGCGTACATATAAGACTTATCTCGAGGACATTTACAAGTTGCAGTTACGCATTCTAAAAACAATTGTACCCACAAGAATAAAATATAAATACCAAGATAATGACACGGGACTATTTAAACACTGTCAAATTGTAAATGTCTTTAACAAAGTGCGTTTTCGTGGATTATGTGAAAATTATCATTGTATAAATGGTATTCGTAAATATGATAGGCACCAGTCGCTGCGTAGTTTAACTTACTTACCCACATATATCGTACCTAAATCTATCAATGTTTACGGGGCACGGACGTGGGAATGCATGTTACCATGTTTTATGAATGAGTTACCTGTGGAGATTTGTAAGGCAATAAATATAAACAACTACTCAAGAGTGTTGAAGAGATACTTTCTAAATAATGATGCGATCTAGAAGGTATCTTTTGTTCCTACCTATGTATGCATTGTATACCTACTTTTTTGTGTTATGTTTTTGGCACTGAGTTGTCGCTTCTGACATACCGCTGGTAGTTACTCAGATACCCGCGAAACGAGACACAATAGTAAAACAATAACAGCGCGGTCTCATAGGACCGGTTGGGGATTCAAACGTTAAACCCTCGATGGTTTGTGCTGGTATGTACATACGTATGAATATGTATATATCAATGTTGTTGTTCAATAAAAAAAAAGGGCAAACATTTCAGGACAGGATCTACTCGTGTGCCGAATCCGGTCAGCTGTTCCAGTGTGGAGAAGTAACAAACATACACACACAAACTTTCACCTTTATAAGTGTTAGGACATTCGTTTTTATACTAGCTTTTGCCAGCGGTTTAACCCACGTGATAGAAGAAAATTATACCAATGGAACATATTGTCAAAATAATAAGTAACCTGTGCGCTATTTCAGGAATTGATCTACACGTGTGCCAAATTTCATGCCAATCCCTTAAGCCGTTCGAGCGTAAAGAAGTAACTATCATACACACGATCACACTTCACCTTCTTAACGTTTGAATCCCCAACCGGTCCTATGAGACCGCGCTGTTATTGTTTTACTATTGTGTCTCGTTTCGCGGGTATCTGAGTAATTAAGTGTGACTCGTATCTCGGACCTTCTCTATCATAACAATAAATTCTAGCAGGTATACAGATTGCAAGCATCTTCGCTGATCATTAGCTCCTTGGTAAAATATCCAGGTCAATCTGTGCTATTGAGTTCACGTTACTGAAATCGCTCGGAACCGGATCTTTAACTAGACTTCGTAGCTTTCGTTTGGAAGGCAACATTCGCCTCTGGGCTCATGGATTGGTTTCTGAAAGGAAAACCCGAGACCCTGGATCGAAGGCAAAGTAGGAACGGGGTGGGGCTTAGTGAGTAAAAAGTCTGACACTCCTGCACCGCCCAAGAACTAGAGAAGTCATTCTGATGATTACCTTAAAAAAACCGTAATAATTTTATTACTTACCTAATCTTTACATGGACATCGCTACATGCATGCTTCCGCTCCAAGTAACAAGGTCAATTGGACCTATCCGACCATCGGTTCAACTGCAGGATAGGATATGTTGTTCCAAGAAGTTGACTGCTATGTACCCGATTGACAGCCATAGACGATTTATTTGATGACAGCATAATCCTCTTTATACCCACACGCTTGTACAATCAGCACCAAAAGTCGATGAACAGAATGAACATAACAAAACCTTTTATTGTGAACAGATGAAACACATTTTATTGCGAACAGGTGTTTTGTTATGTTGATTCCGTTCATCGACTTTTGTTGCTGACTGTACCTACATATTATTATTTCATTATTATTATATTAGTTTAATGCTTGCATTCCATTCCATTTTCAATAAAATATTTTACTACACTTTTAAAAAACTTTAAGGATTTAACCGTAACTTGAGAAATGTGGCTACAAAGTATCTAACTATAATCATTTTTTTTTCTATCTGGCTCTCCAGAAACTACAGGCGTAATATTATGTATTTTAACACTAATAAAATGCTTTGCCATAAGCCAAAAGTCCCCCAGAAACATTTAATTGACCATAATAAAATAAGGTTGAAGAAAATGGCGAATTGGCGAGCAATATCGATAATGTCGGCCCATTCGATGCTTATTATTACGCTCATTTGAGTAACGAGATGAAAGGGGCTTAGGGAATCAATAGCACGCAGCTGCCAACATTTTTGGCATAGAATATAGGCATAATATTTGTGAACCAGTTGAATCTAGAAATCGAATTTTGGCATTGTGCTTTGTCTCTTGTTCAGCTTGATCTTAATGGGATTTTATCGTAGCATTATAAATATCGGATTTTCTTTTTCTAAGTGGGAAAACATCCAGTGACTTCTCTTACTCTTTGGTGGAGCGGAAGGTTCTATCAGGCTTTTATTTCTTCTTAACTTTACATCCAGGGGTTAACGTGCACATAACTCATGGCCCCAATAGGCTTCGACCCTGCTGGACCATAATCCACTGGATAGAGCGTCGGACCAACAGCTCGATAATAGCGGAATTTACATAAGTCACGTCGTGACAGACACATGAAGTCTCACCACCATATGTCAAAGAAGGATCCTTTAATTATTTGGCCACATTGCAAGAAAGAGAGGTAATAACTTGGAAAAGGATCGACGCCTGTTAGGACCAAGCAAGCAAGCAAAAAATTTTAATTTTATCTTTGCAAGCAAGGCAAGAATTTTGGAAAGAGTAACCTTAGCCCTGGAACGCAAAGGGCAACTGAAGGTGTATCCTTAGGGTAGGTTTAGTTAGTAAAAGTCTGACACACTCAATCTTACTCCATCCAAAGCGAGAGAAGTCGTTAAACGATATTCCACACCAAAAAAAACAAAGCTCCAAACTTAAAGAAAAAATTTCCTCTTTCCACAAGATCTCATTACTGAAATTTAGCATAAATAACATAAATATACAAATAAAATGTAAACAGAATACATAATACAGATCATTATCATCTGCGGAATGATAATGGCATGTATAATGTAGCCGAAACTATGTCTGTGTACCCAAATTACTTGGTCACGGCAATTTGAATCAACTATCCTAATTTAACTTGGACCTTCGTGATGAGTTTTGCTTGGCAAAAGTTATTAAACATCTGGCAAATTGGAAAGTAAGTTTTTCAATTAGTTACCCTGTTTCTTTTTGGAATCTGAAAGATGTCTGTATAGTTTTTCTAGAGCAATTTCTAATGTTATAACGGCGAAAGCAAATGATAAATAATTAAATCGATCAAAATCGCGAAAAAAAATTCAGCGTTTGTCATTCAGCATTCAGCTTCAAATTATGGGACAATACATTTTGTCGACTTATGCAAACGTAAATGTATGGGACATCTGAATTTTTTACGTGATTTCAGGGTTGGTCCCATACACAAAGTTATTCATAATGATGAGTATTACCAGTGTTTTCATTAATTTAATGTCGTAGTGTCATAACCACATTGTATAACTCTAAATACATTTGTGTATAAATTATAGCTTTTTTTAAATTTATTATGAACTAGTGTTTGACCACAATCCCACCTGATGTTAGCAGTGATGCAATCGTTGACACAGAACAAAATGATCGTGTTCATCATACAAATATGTCTTGAATGGGGATCGAAACCACGACCTCCCGCATAGCAGTCAGGGCCACTAACCAATAAAAAGTGTAAAAATAAATAATGATATTAAACATCACGCTTATACCTATTATCTAACCGAGAAGGTAAGCAGAATTTTATGAAATCAGGTTCAAAGGTCTTTCATTTAATCCCACAGACATGAAACAAACAACTTTAAGAAAAGCCCCGATTCTTTTCGCCGATAAATCCTTAAAAACGCTGACGAAGCGGAAAGTAAAAAAATACGCAAAAACGTTAAAGTTTTTCAACGCATTGCAGCAGTCTCAGACCTTTTGTTTAAACTCTTTCGAACCACCATCTGAGCCATGAGAAGTTTTTCCTTAAGGCGTTAGATAACGGTACAATTTGGATTAAAATTTCAGGTGACAATATGACACCGTTTGCTTTAAAGCAAATAAGACAACTGAAAAACACAGACACGCTCTCCTGTTCTACCCTAGAGATTGGAACAAACTCCGCCCATGGGCTCCCCCCCTGACTCAGAGTCTCCGGCCCCAAGTTGTGGAGGGTGTGGTGGCCAATCTGTTCCCTGAGCGAGGGGAACATACTCCCCCGCTCATGGCTCCGCCACCTGCGGTGCCCGTAGCGGACCACACTAGCGACGACGAGGACGACGCTCCAGAGGTGACCGAGGTAGAGATGAGGGCGGTGGTACGAAGACTCAGTGTCAAGAACACCGCCCCAGGACCTGACGGCGTGCACGGAAGGGTTTGGGTCCTGGCCATGGAGGCTCTTGGGTCTCGATTGCGAGGGCTCTTCAGCGCGTGTATGGAGAGAGGCCAGTTCCCCCTTCACTGGAAGACCGGGAAACTGGTCCTCATCGCGAAGCCGGGGCGCCCCGCGGACTCTCCGTCCGCGTACCGGCCCATCGTGCTGCTCGACGAGGTGGGCAAACTCTTTGAAAGAGTAATTGCAGACCGCCTCGTCGGGCATCTTGCGCGGGTGGGGCCGGATCTCTCGGACGGCCAGTTCGGCTTTCGCAGGGGGCGTTCCACGGTGGACGCCATCATGCGCGTGAGGGCTCTCACGACGGGGGATGCGGTGTCTCGGGGCAGGGTCATCTTGGCGGTGTCTTTGGACATCGCCAATGCCTTCAACTCCCTGCCCTGGAGTTGCATCGGGGCGGCACTTCGGTACCATGAGGTGCCCGCCTACCTCCGTCGTGTGATCGAGGCCTACCTGTCGGATAGGTTCATCATCTATCCCGGTCACCAGGGAGAGTGGAGACGGCGAGAGATGTCGTGCGGTGTTCCGCAGGGATCGGTACTAGGAACGCCCCTGTGGAACATCGGATACGACTACGTGCTGCGCGGCGACCTCCCCGACGGGGTCAGCGTGGTCTGCTACGCAGACGACACGCTGGTCCTGGCGCGGGGAGAGTCGTACCAGGCGGCGGCCGAAACAGCGACACGCGGGGTTGCGACAGTCGTGGAGAGGATCCAGCAACTGGGACTCAAGGTGGCACTGCACAAGTCCGAGGCCATGTGCCTTCATGGCCCTCGGTACGCGCCACCACCGGGTTCCCAAATAACGGTAGGGGGGGTCCACATCGGCGTCGGATCGGCGATGAAGTACCTGGGACTCGTCCTCGACAGCCGGTGGACTTTCGAGGAGCATTTCCGACGTTTGGCCCCCAAACTGGACAGGTCTGGGGCCGCTCTGAAGCGGCTCCTACCCAACCTAGGGGGTCCAGACGCCCCCTGCCGGAGGCTCTACGCGGGGATCGTTCGGTCCATGGCCCTTTACGGGGCGCCGGTTTGGGCGCCGTCGCTAGGTAAGCGACCGGCGGCCAAGCTGAACGCTTGCCAGAGGGTCATGGCCATCCGGATGGTGCGGGGATACCGCACGATCTCCCGCGAAGCGGCGAGCCTCCTCGCTGGCCTGCCACCGTGGGAGCTGGAGGCAACAGTCCTTGCACGCATGCACGATTTGCGCGTGGAGATGCAACGCCGGGGCGAAACTCAGGGGGCGGGGCGGGATCTCAGGCATGGCGACTGCGACTGTCGCAACCCAGTGCTGGGCACGCCGTCATTGAGGCGGTTAGGTCCTTCTTTGAGGAGTGGTTGGAAAGAGGTCACGGCGTCCTCTCTTTCCGTATGACGCAGGTCCTCACCGGACACGGTAAGTTCGGGAGGTTCCTGCATCGAATCAAGCAGGAGAGGACGCCCGGGTGTCGCCACTGTGTGGACCGCCCGGAGGACACGGTGGAGCACACGGTAGAAGTGTGCCCCGCTTGGGCGGAGCACCGCCGTGTCCTCGTGGAGACTATCGGGAGCGGCGACCTCTCGCGCCGGGCCCTGGTTCAGGCCATGGTCCGGAGCGAGGAGGGTTGGCATGCGGTCGCCTCCTTCTGCGAAGCAGTAATGCTCGTGAAGGAGGCTGCTGACCGCGAGCGCGTGAGGGAACGGTCCTCACGCCGCCGCCGCCGAGATCCCGATCCCGATTTCCGACCACCGTAGGCGCGGGTTCGCGGACGGCGAGCACTGGGTAGCTCGCCGTCCGGCAGTCTGGAAATAATCTGGACCGAGCCCAGTCGTCAACGGCGCGTTCTGTTCCACGCGCGCCTCAAGGAGATGTCAGCAAACTGTAGGGGCCCGGCAGGGCCGAAGCCTCTGGGGGGAAAACGTGGTATTCCTAAAGGTTGACACCGAGTCCCCCCCAGAACGAAGGCAACGAAGGAACGGGGTAGGGGTTTAGTCAGTAAAAGTCTGACACGCCCTCCCGCTCCGCCCAAGAGCGGGGGAAGTCATTCTGATGATTCCCCTACCATAAAAAAAAACCCTAGAGATTGGAAGGAATTAGTTGATGATTTCCAACCTCAAAAGGAAAAGTACCTAGTTTGTTTCCAAAATGTTATTTATTCCAAAAGTCTAAGAAACCACAGCATACTTCACAGCGAAATCAAATGCACGAGACATTTGAAAGCAATCAGATCTCTCTTTTAAACATTCCTGCGGCTTTCCGTGTTGCCATAAATTAAAGCCTTCAGCTAAGAATATACCAATATGCGCACAAACTCCCTGAAGAAGAAAAGCAGCCCGGAAAATCACAGTTCAAGGTGCACAACGCCTTAACGAATATTTATGACTAGCGAATTCGCAGACGGCTAAATACGACAAACAAAGCAGGCAGCATGTTGTAAACTTGCTGTTTGTAAACGTTTCCCGTCAGCTCTTGTTTGTTCTCACTTATTTGCTTACCACAAGTTTGTGGCAAGAGTTTTCTGCTTTAATTTACTTGTATGTCTGGTTTTTAGTTTGACTCTTAATGTGTTATCCACCTGGAGGACACGGTGAAACATACGGTGGAGGTGTGCCTGTTGGCCCGCTAGGGTGGAGCATCGCAGTGTTCTCGTGGGGACTTGGTAAAGACCATGATCCGGAGTAAGAAGAAATAGCGGGCGGTCGCTTCTTTTTGCATATCATTAATGTTAGCATAAGAGGTGGCTTCTGTAGGCGTGGGCTTAATGATGACGAACAATGAGTTACTCGCCGTGCGGCCATGTGTTAGCCGTTTAGACCGAGTTATGGACGACGCGTAGTGTTCCACACACACCCCAAAGAGATGTAAGCAAAACCGTAGGGGCCCGCAGTAGGGGGCGGCAGGGTCGATAGCTACTAGGGCTATAGGTTGGCTTCCAAAAGAGAAACCCGGGGTCCTGGAGCGCAAGACAATGAAGGAACATAGGAATGGGTTTTAGCCAGTAAAATGTTATCTTCATTAAAACGTGATTTGCGATCGCTACAAGTATCTATTTACGGAATTATTATCCTTAAAATGCAATCTCCTCAGTCCAGTTAATCTTACTGAAAGACTTTTTCGTGAAGTTGCCTTTAAATAGATTTTCATTTTCTTCTTTTTTTTCACTAGGCGGATTTTCTTTAACCTTTTCTACACTACGCTTTGAAGGATATAGTAACTGTAATAACGGCCAAACGGATTACTCGAAAAAACGGTTGCCTTCGAAATTTTACAGAATTAATTCCTAATAATTTAAATCAATTTTGGATTATAATAAAACGCGCGTAAGCCTTTAAGCCGCCTTACAAATCTTCGCTCTTTTTTTATATCTTAAAAAATACAAATTATTATTTTTTCTGCCAGCCTGTATGCTGCAAATGTTCACTTAGACCTATTGTCTACGGACGCGTACCTAACTTCATATACGCGTATTCATCATTATACATGAAGCCTGCGTGAAATTGGCATACACAACTATGAAACTCTGTCGATGAAGCAGCAACGACACTACGGCACGACGACGCCGCCGCTTAAGCGGCTATGAAGCTACGCGTCCGTGAGCAGATAGATAGTTTAACTTATGCGGCCTACAGTATAATTATAATGTTTTAAAACTATTTTATAACAAGCCTATTAGAAGTCAAGTTATCAAACAAAAGCTTCATCCCCCCTCTTGTTTTCTTACTCTATGTAACACGCTTTATGAGAAGAGGTCTGTATCCCAAATACAGAGGAGTGGAGCGCAATCAAAGGCCAAGTGCGGTCTAAGAAGTCATTATTAGCAGATGTTATACCTTTTTCAATATGTCAGAACCTACACGCTATAAATCAATTTGTTTCACTGCGTTGAAAACGTAGAATTTAATTATTGACATATTATATCTAACTGTACATAGATCGTTGATTCATATCCGGCTCGAAGGACCATATTTTAATGACTATAAAAGGTCATTAACAATTTTTTTTATTAATTTGGTCTACCAACAATTGTTTACACAAAAACTTTTAGGGCCTGTTTCACCACCTATGATTAAGTTTCGAGTATCTTACTTGGCAGATAATTTCATACAAATTCTGTTCCATTTTTGAATTTATTCAGTGAGTAGTGCTTACTCGGACATTGTGACACAGACCCTTAAACTCATAAAATTTATATCTCTAAAAACTTTAAACAGTGTAACAATTACTTAAAGGTAAATACCACGAACATAAAAATACACATGACGTAAAGCTGACGTGACAAAAACCATTGATAAGAACTGTAAGTGATATGGTTAACACTATTATCTTGCTGCTAATCCTTTTTCCAAACCATAACATACGTTGACTAATCTGGTGCATAGCCAATATGGCCATGGTGAAAAGATTTGCTGCCCAGATAAGAATATAGTTAGCACCAGTGCGGCTAGCCTAGCGTGCACCGGAACTAGTAATATGTCGGAAGCTACTTGTAAAGGCGGTTTTAAAGCACCTAGACTAACAGGCTAATAGCACACATAAAAAGGAAAAGCGTTAAATTACTCATAATATTTCAAAGAGAGTCGGTCTCACCTTGTTTTCATGATTATATTCGTAATGGTCTAATAGTTAAAGCTCAAACCTTCCATGCATGAGCTGTCAGGTTCTAAACCAGGTAAGTAAGTACCAATGTAAAGGAGACAATTTCTTTTGTTTGGGGAATAGGCCCACTACAAATTGTGGCGTATAGCAATGAAATGCACGTTAGTTTATTGCTTATAATCTATAGATTACAGTGGTAATATTAGCAAAACTGTATGAAACCGGAATACTGTGAAATACGACAGTCAAAACATGACTCTCATAATAACTTAAAATCTCACAAGAGCTATTGTCTTATGAGTGGATAGGTCTCCTTGGTATTTTAAGTCAAAATAGTGCACTTTTCAATAATATATAGTATAAATCAAAGTCACGTCTGTACTACGGGACCGATTTTGATGTGATTTACACGATTTGATGGACTTATTCATGAAAATGGATTAGATGTAGGTATTAATTTCGAAATAGCGCGATTTTTGCCGGCCAATACTGTAAATCTAAAATAATAAGGTGATGCTGATGTGTTACAAGCTGGTTGGGAAAAAAAACACATTATAGGTACATCACAAGAAATATTATTACTGTTTATCTCTTAAAAGCAGTATTTCATCTAAAAAACCGGGCAAGTACGAGTCGGACTTGCGCACTGAGGGTTCCGTACCAACTTCCTTATGGAAACAATTCAATTCTCGAATCGATTTTTCAAAAAAAAATCTTGTGACGTAACTACACATTTTCAGTTTTCAGACTTTATTCTATATTTGTGCTAAAATTACTATGCTTCGTACCATAATTTCAAGATTCTAGGTCAACGGGAAGTACCTTATAAATTTTGATTCCTTTGAAAGTGTCGAAATGTACGTTTTTTGCAACATAAACGGGCGAATTTTCTTTGCCCGTCAACTTACAAGTTTGATATTTACACAGCTTCAAGGTACCGCGGACTTGAGTATATAGTTTTAATTTCAACTTGATACCTTCACGCGTTCTCGAGATAAAGGGTCTTGACAGACAGACAGACGGACAACAAAGTGATCCTATAAGGGTTCCGTTTTTTCCTTTTGAGGTACGGAACCCTAAAAAGATGCAGGTGGCTCAACCTCACCTTGATGCCGTGCCCAAGATAAATACCACACTATACACATCACATGTGCACAGCAACCAACAGCGCGTCTGCCCACTTAACAATTACAACAGTATCCAGCAAGAGCAGCTCTAGTGTTAGTAATTGATGGAGTGGTGTCAACTAATATATAAATATAATAAGTTTTCCTACTTGTGTGCCTTGATTGTATCCTACCTTGTAGGAGATAATTATTTGGACCATAATCATGGACAGGTACCTCGATTTTGAATTGTCCGGAAGCCGTGACATGCTGTCCATAGTATGAACGAGATTGTTTGATTTGATAAATTCCTAGAGAAAATGGAGTTAGGTCCTGGAATGACAATTGAGGAAAATCATCCAGCTCTGGAAGGTTGAAGTTTGCTCCTGGGTGTGGAAACTGGACCACAGAGTATCTGCAACGGGCTATTAATTACGTTTTGTTCCACGGTGATTTTGAAAATAAACCTAAAAACGCTCATAACAAGCATTTTTTGCCGTAATACTATTTTACTATTATTTCATTATTCCGGTTACGTATCGATATAATTTTTGGTCAGTTAATTATAACAAGATGATCACTTTTTTCATGTGCAATATCATTAATAAACGTTACCGTTTAACAGAGGGCCCAAAAAAAATTGTCTCCTTTAGCAATTCATGTATATACCCTGTGCCTCGGAATGCACACCTATAGTTGTACTAGGTCAGGGTGTCTTGTGTAAACATGTTTACATGTTTGTAACCGCACCCACGATACAGGCGTAGGGAACGGACATCCTCACGTTCCAGGAACCAGGATCTCGGAAGGATCCGAAAGCCTACTAGGGTCATTTGGCTTCAAAACGATGACCCCAGTAGGCTGGGTCTCTCCAAAACCCAGGGTCTTAAAACGCAAGGCAAAGAAGGAAAATAAGGGTGGATTTCAGCCAGTAAATGTTTGGCACATCCTCCCGCTCCAACCTAGCAGGAGGACCTTAGGAGGAGCTCGTGGCTAGATAATAACAGCCGCACAGGTCGATCTTCAAGGTTAAGCAACGCTTGCCGAGGTTGGTCTGTGGATGGGTGACCATCTTAACATAACGAGTTTCCTCCGTGCCTCGGAAAGCACGTTAAGCCGTAGGTCCCGGCTGTCATTTGTAGATCTTTGGCAGTCGTTACGGATAGTCAGAAGCCAGTAAATCTGACTCCAGTCTTGCCATGAAGTACCGTGTTACCCCAGTTAATGGGTTGTGGAGGTCTGGTAGGCAGCCGCTCCTCGTAAAATACTGGTATTCAGCTAAATCCGGCTTGACTGGAAGCCGACCCCAATATAGTTGGGAAAAGGCTAAGCAGATGATGATGATCCTCCCGCTCCAACCTAGAGCAAAATCCATATAGAAGACTTTTTATTTCTGGAGCAATTGGGTAAAAAGCCAATATATGGTTTTCAAATACTCAGCAAAATGCCACGTACCTACTCGTAGTTCATCATTTACTCCGACTGACACATCATCTAAAACTTTGCAAGTAGGTATTTACCCTACCGCTCAACTTTTCTAAATTTCCGCATAACAACCGCCATTTGTCGTTAACCCTAAAATCGTCCCCGCACAAAACAAATGATCCTAATTAAGTTACTAAAGGCAAGTATTCCAAAACAATCAATTGCTGCGGAACCCTTCGGCGTAATAAGAAAGTTTTGCTTTGAATTTAATTAAAGTTAGTTGGAGACTCTTTTTTGAACGCCAGTGAATGGATTGAGCAGACTTGAGACGGGAAGCTTCGGTAGCTTCGGAAAAAGGAAGTTTTTTTCTTTTTTTCTGATTGTGATTGAGTTTACGGAAGAGTTTGCAAGTTATTAAGTTAATATTTCTTGTAGGAGTAAAATCTTGGGATATTTACACAGAGACATCAGATATACACATATGTTTTCATCATCATAAGTATTATTGTGTTTTCCTGACATTTTCGCGATTATAAAAACGTGAAACGGGTCCTATTTCACTAATTCAATGTATTGTGGAACACAAAGTGATGACATCGTGTTTCGCTGCGATTTCGATATCCTCGAAATCGTCTTTCCACAACACCCCTCGCCTCACCTTGGAGGAACGTCTTTAAGTATTGTGTCGGTACCCACACTACCAACGATTTAAAACTAGTGACATGGCGTGACTCCAACTACACAACTCTCTAAATCCAGTTTATCTTCACGCGTACATACCCTACAATCTCCTCAACTTGTGGTGAGTTCTTTATGGGTCTTTAAATTATCTAGAGAGAAGAGTTTGGTTGGAATTAGAACGCAAAGGCCAACTGAATGATGCGAGAAGTAATTTTATTCAATAAAAGTCTAACTCGCCCTCTCGCTCCACAGAGAACGAGAGAAGTCATTAGATGATTACTCACCTTAAAAACTTCAATTCAATCAAATTTAAATTTCATACAGCTACTCTGTCAAAACATTAAATTATTAGGTTTTAACAGAAATGCCAAAAACACTGCTAGTCTGCTAAGGGCCATGTGCACCGACACCAAATCGACTGTTTTAATATTAAAACGGCTGTTTTAGCAATAGTTCCTGTTCCTTATCGTCGGTTATTGACGTTAATCAGATGGTTATCTTAAACTTATGTCGGTGCACATGGCCCTTAGTAAGTAAATTACTAAACTTTGAAGTCAACATCGGGCAAAGTGATTAAATAACAGATATATCTAGGTTATGCGACAATACAATTTTATTTCATAAAGCAGGCCTTACGTCCTAGTTCATCAAAATAATATCGAATCCAATGTAGAGACGGCTCTATTGAAATAGTTAATTAATGTGATATTATATACGGACCTATTTTAATAGGTGGTACCTATCTGGCTATCGATAGAACTATGTCAATTTCATATAAACCTAGTAACCGTTCCACGGATTGTTTGTTTATATTTATAGTTGTCAGTTGATCATAAACAGTTCTCAGAATAACACAATAAAATTCATTGTATACGTTATCCTGGTTTCCCTGCTTACACTCTGCTTAAATATTGTGCCCCTACAGTGGTTATGGGCCCAGCACGCATAAATCAGGAGAGATTTAAACGTGATAAAGGAAGAAATTGGAGTAAAAATGAGTTCTGTCAAAATTGATCAACTCCATCAGAGCAACTACGAGACCTGGAAAATCCAAGTGGAAGCCGTTTTAGTTAAGAACGATGCCTGGGGATACGTGAACGGAAGTATCGCACGCCCAGCAGAACCAGCCGAAGCAGTAAAGTGGGACATTGGAGACTCGAAAGCTAAGTCTGATCTCATTTTATCGATAAGTCCGAGCGAATTACGACATCTACGAGGATGTAAGACTTCGCGAGACGTATGGTTAAAGTTACAGAACATTCATGCGTCGAAGGGACCTGCAAAAAAGGCGACATTACTAAAACAGCTGTTGCTCCATAAATTGGAAGAAGGTGGTGATGTAAGAGAACATGTTATGAGATTTTTCGATGTGAAAAGCCAGTTAGCTGACATGGATATCGAAATGCATAATGATCTGACCTCGATAATGCTCCTGTACAGTCTGCCGTCCAGCTTTGACAACTTTAGATGTGCCATAGAATCTCGAGATTCATTGCCGGATCCAGATACGCTCAAGATTAAGATTTTAGAAGAAGATCATTCCAGAAATCGAAAAGAAAGTGTAGATAGAGCATTTCTTGTAAAGGGAAAGAAGTCTTCTAAACCAAAGAGTGGTACTGAGCTGACAAGTTCGAAATTCAGATACAAATGTTTTAAATGTCATCTGTATGGTCATAAAGCCTCTGATTGTACGAAGAAGAACAAAGAACAGTGTAGTGATACCGTAAAGTATGTGTCGAATGATTATGAAGTACCTGATATCGATTCCAATTTTGTAACATTTAATTGTGTTTCAGATGTTAATGCTGTTTGCAACGGGAGTGGAAATTGGATCATCGATAGTGGCTGTACATCACATTTGTGCAATGATGCAAGTAA
This sequence comes from Mythimna separata, assembly GCA_030763345.1. NCBI lineage: Eukaryota > Metazoa > Arthropoda > Insecta > Lepidoptera > Noctuidae > Mythimna > Mythimna separata. Next base: position 11,904,368 of record CM061168.1, read on the forward strand.
ATTCGACAAAACACTTGTGCCTTTGTTCGGTAAGCTAAACTTAGCAACGAATTCAAGCACAAACGTACAAGGTAAGGGGACAGTCAGATTACTTACATGTGATAATGGTTCTAAAACAATTGTTCAATTGCCCAATACTCTATTTGTTCCGGATTTACGATGTAGCCTAATTTCAGTAAGCAAAATTACTGATCAGGGGTTTAGCGTTACGTTTAAGGATAACATAGCTAGTGTTCAAGATAGTTATGGTAACACTAAACTTGTTGCGAATCGTAGAGGTAATTTATATTACGTTGAGGAACATTTAGATAGTGTGTCAGCCATTTCTGAGCAAAAGGTTGACGTATGGATGTGGCATGAACGTTTAGGACACTTAAATGCAAAGGATCTCGTCCGAATTTTAAATAAATCTGGCATGAATGTTAAGATGACAGATGTGAGTGACTTGTACAATTGTGATATTTGTGCGAAAGGTAAAATGTGTATGTTACCGTTTACTAGTTCAAATGGGCCATGCGATGAAAAGTTAAGAATTATACATTCTGACGTTTGTGGACCCATGCAACATACGTCAATAAATGGCGCGAAATATTTCGTCACTTTTATTGACGATCATACTAGGTGGTGTGAAGTATACTTTCTCAGCAAGAAAAGTGAAGTGTTCACGACATTCAAAGTATACAAAAGTCATGTCGAGAATTTGTTAGGACATAAAATAAAATATCTTCATACAGATAACGGCGGTGAATTCTGTAATCGAGATTTCGACGATTTTTTGAAGAAAGAAGGAATAGCAAGAATGTTGACAGTTCCTGGCGTCCCGCAACAGAATGCTGTTGCTGAGAGGAAGAACAGGACGTTGGTGGAAATGGCGAGGTGTATGCTCATCTCGTCAGGATTATCTCCGGGTTTCTGGGCTGATGCTGTAGCGACAGCATGTCACGTAAGAAATCGTTGTCCAACAAGAAGTCTTGAAGGTGAAATACCGTTTGAGAAATGGTTTGAACGACCTGTCAGATTAGACTACTTACAAAAGTTTGGGTCTAAGGTACACGTGTTGGACAAGACACCCGTTAAAGATAAGTTTGCTCCACGAAGTTTCGAAGGAATCTTCGTAGGTTATCCTAGAGATCGAAAGGGTTATAGAGTATGGATACCAGCGCAACGACAAGTTATCATGTCAAGAGATGTGAAGTTTCAAGAATTGAAGAGTGAAGAAAAAGAAAATTTAAATTTACGATTTGATCCCTTCAAGATTGACCAAGAAGGGCCTGCAAATATTTCGGACCAACCAGCAACGGTGGAAATAGAATTCAATCCTAACCAATCCAGCAGAATCCAAGATAACAAAATTCCAGAGGTGGAAGGTGAAGGCATTTCTGTACCTGTGGAAGGATATGAAGGTCAAGAAACATCCTTTGATGCACCACAACTGACGGACGTTCCAGATATTGCTGTAGGACCATTTCAGCACGATCATCATCGGGATGATGTTCATACTGATGGGGGGAGGGCAATGAAGAGAGGTCCAGGGCGACCACGACTGGAACGAGGTCACGTCGGACGTCCACGGAAAATATACAATATGGTTAACGTAGAGCCAGATATTCCCGTGGAGGAACGCGTCGAATCAACGGAAGAGTTTGTTGATTGTCAGGATTTTGCCGGAGTCGTTGAAATTACTTTAAAGGAAGCTTTATCCAGTAATGAAAGAAAAGGATGGAAAGATGCAATACTTTCAGAAGTGAAGAGTTTAATCAAGAATGACACCTTCGATATAGTCAACAAACCTATGGGACGGAACGTCGTAGGTTGCCGTTATATTTTAACGACAAAGTTAAATGTGGATAAAACTGAGAAGAAGAAGGCCAGGCTGGTGGCAAGAGGTTTTAGTCAACTTTATGGAATAGACTATAAGGATACCTTTGCGCCTGTAGCTAGACTTGACACAGTAAGATTGCTAGTTGCACTTGCAGTTGAACTTGACCTTGAGATTCATCAATTGGACATAAACACGGCCTACCTAAACGGTTTGTTGGATGAGGAAATATATATGAAGGTGCCAGACCTCCTAGAAGAATGCCTGCAAGACCTCATGCGGATAGAACAGCCAGGTTCAGTTATACATGAACGTGCCAGCAAGTTGTTATGCAACCTGAAGTCTGGGGGCGAGGTGTGCCTGCTGAAAAGATCTTTGTACGGTTTACGCCAGTCAGGTCGTCAATGGAACATCAGGCTGGACGAGGAGCTGAAGTCCATGGGGCTACAAGTCTCTTTAAACGAGCCATGCCTTTATTTTAAGGCCGTAGATTCAGAAACGAAACTCTTTGTACTAGTTTACGTAGATGACATTTTAGTCGCATCGCAAAGAGGTGAGTGTATACAAACTTTCAAAAGGGAACTGGCCATGAAGTTTGAATTGAAAGATTATGGCATTGCGAAGTATATGTTAGGCATAGAGTTTGACAGATGTGACGATTTGTTAAATAAATTTGAATTAAGTGGATGTAATCCGATTTCTACACCCATGGATCCGAAAACTAAGATTACGAAACCTACGGAACAATGTGATACGGGGCAGTATCCGTATCGAGAGTTAGTCGGTTGTTTAATGTATTTATCTACGGGCACAAGATTGGATATTACGAATACTGTGGCAGTATTGAGCCAATTCTTGGATTGTCCTAATCAACAGTGCTGGAATGCAGCAAAACGTGTACTGCGCTACCTAAAACATACGAGAAATCACGGACTTATGTTTACGAAAACAGGTAAAACATTGCATGGTTATTCAGATGCCGACTGGGGTGGATGTTTGATAGATAGACGTTCTTATTCCGGTTATGTTTTTATGTTAGGAGGTGGATGCGTGTCTTGGAAGTCACAAAAGCAGAAATGTGTATCGACTTCGAGCTGCGAAGCCGAGTATATAAGTTTGGCGTCATCTATGAAGGAGGCAATTTACCTGAACAGCTTGCTTACTGAGATTGGGCTATGTAAGTTTGCACCATTATCTTTACATGTAGATAATCAGGGGGCGATTTGCCTTGCCGGTGATCCAATGTTTCATTCTCGGAGTAAGCACATTCACATCAGGTACCACTTTATTAGAAGTGTATTGAAGAACAATACGAGTATTGAGCTAAAGTATTTATCGACAGACTCAATGCTCGCGGACATATTAACGAAAGCTTTGCCCAGAGTAAAGCACTATTCGTGCATGCGTGGTTTAGGCATTGCTTGTTAATTGTTTATTTTGTTATGATTGTTCTTTGATATTACTTTCTTTTGTATGTGTTTTTTCTTGTATTGCTGTTTGTATTTAATATGCGCATTAAGGGGGCGTATTGAAATAGTTAATTAATGTGATATTATATACGGACCTATTTTAATAGGTGGTACCTATCTGGCTATCGATAGAACTATGTCAATTTCATATAAACCTAGTAACCGTTCCACGGATTGTTTGTTTATATTTATAGTTGTCAGTTGATCATAAACAGTTCTCAGAATAACACAATAAAATTCATTGTATACGTTATCCTGGTTTCCCTGCTTACACTCTGCTTAAATATTGTGCCCCTACAGGCTCGACGTTTTCTATGCGTTGTTTGAAAGAGTCAAAATAGTTTAAAATTAAAGCAATCTCGAGTTAAGGACATTCCGTATATTGCCACTCAATGTAACATGTGCATAGGGTAAACCAGGCATACGTGTCCCAATCGGTAACAATTACATTTAAACTACAAAACATAAGTTAAACTTGCATTGTATAGTTTACATCGCCATCTTAGATATAAACTGCGTACAGCTAAAGAGTGGAATTCCCTGCCGGAGTGTATGTTTTCTGATGGCTACACCTGGGTATCTTTAAGTTAAGACTGAATAGATTACCTTCGTTAATGCCGGGTCCACACTTGCCCGACAGCTGTTCAAATATTTTTAGTGTGCTGTGTTATTTTAGTTGTATATTTTAGTTTGCGTCCATTTAGGGCAGAATAAATATGTTTTCTTTCTTTCTTTCTTCTAGGTAAGCGCGCTCCATCGTCGACCGCATCGTCGCTTTCCATCAGGTGAGATGACGGTCAAACGCAAACCTATCAGAGATAAAAAAATAATAATAACCAGATCATCTCAAATACAAATATAATTTAAAATGTCACTTACGGGATATCTTCCGTGATTGTTTATTGTGTCATCCCGCGATCATGGCGCTTGCAATAGCATCGAAATATCGGGATCTCAAAACAATAAACAATCACGGAATATATATATCAGATATCCCATAAGTGACATTTTAAATTGTGAAATAAACCGTGATAGTCTAAACCAGTGTTTAATACAAATATAGTTTTGCAAGAGGTGGCCTTCTAACGTTACCGACTGGGGCATGTATGCCTGGTCTACCACATAGTACACAATATAGTACCCAGCATAACGAGCGTGCTCGGCGAAGTTCCGCAAAGCTGTCGGATTGTGTGCAGTCCAGTTGCGGCCGCATTAGCTTCGCTGCTTCGATTGTTCTCGCACTCAAATGCAAATATTATGACGTAGTAACTATGTTATACACTGCGTTTCGAGATGCAATAACAGTGGTAATATCGCGAATTCGATCAAATTTAATAGCCATATATTCTGAGGGCTATTGAGTAATAATTCTGACGTTGCAGTTAGGTCGGATTCTCGAATTTATTACTATTTTCGTAACTCGAAGGGATGTATTGATGATTTTTATGGTTATAATTACATAACCAGTTACGTTTTACAGTCGTAAAAGATATTTTAACTTTATACAACCTACCACTGGCCTGCAAATTGCAAAAAACGTAAGAAAATTTGGATTTCGCGAGTTACCCTGACGCTTCCCCCTTAATTAGATGCAATCTTGATTTCGATTTATCTCGATTCGGTATTTCGTTAACCATAAAATTTCTTGCCGGTTTTTCTTCATAGGAAACGACAGATTGGAACCGTACGCTAGTTTCTGAAGTTTTATAAGTGCCTATGTTAAATAAAATTATTTTGAGTTTAGGTTGAGCTTAATTTAGATCTGAGTAATATTAAACCACACAGGGTGACGATGAACTTACTAGAAAACTTACAGGTTTGTTGGTTTCTACCAGACTATCTGCGAGGATCGTCACCCCAGTCAACTTGAGAGCCAGTCAGTGCAATCATGCAGAAAAACTTAGTTCTGTTTTTATGTGAAATCTAGACTAAATGAAACTAAATTAAAAGGTGTGTTGGTAAAAAACTCTACTTTGAATTAAGCTCGGCTATGCACACAGAGTTCATGTACCTACTCTGTTATAGTCCGTCTAATGAAAGCGCGACCTGAGAAAAAGAGGTTAAATCCAAAAAAAAATGTATGTGGTATTATAGTGTAGCCATTAGTGCTGTGCACTCCCTGAGGTATGTGCGCGGCGAGACGGGGGGGAGAATTGACTGCTGCGCTCTGTCAGTGCGCCGTCAACGCTCGTGGCGGCAGGTAGTGTTATCTGTATCGGACTGTCTATGTCAGACGCACATGGGATAAATATTCAAAGATGGGTCGTGCGTTATCTCGTGATATAAAGACTGCCATTTTTAAGTTGGCTGAATATTTTATGAAAAGAAAAGCAGACAAAGAAAGCTTTGAATTTAAAAATGATGTGAATATTGCCAAAATCGTTGCGGAGGCTACGGGGTACAGCAAAAGAACCGTGCATAATGTGATTTCTGCGGGTTATTTATCAATTGAAAATTCAAGCCAATTAAAATTTCAATTTCCAAAAAAACCAAAAGTTCTAAAGAAAAAACACGTTGTGGATGATTTTGACCTTGGAGTTATCAGAAGAAAAATTCATCAGTTTTACGAAGTTGACAAAAAAATACCAAGTGTCCGTAAGTTACTATCAAGTTTGAGAAAGGATGGCATATTGACTTGTGGACGGGAATATTTAAGACAGCTTTTACACAAAATGGGCTACCGTTTCAAAAAATGCAAATCAAAGAGACTTCTTCTTATAGAGCAGCCTAATATTACAGTGTGGCGGAAAAAATATCTAACACAAATCAGAAATTACAGAACGCAAAACCGCAACATATATTTTCTTGATGAAACATACATCAACGCCGGTCACCATGCCAGCAAATGTTGGCAATCATCGTCAGAACCCGGAATTCATGCTGATATTGGGAAAGGACGGCGATTGGTAATTCTTCACGCTGGTTGTCGAAATGGCTTATTGGATGATGCATCGACTATATTCAAATCAGATGCTAGAACCGGTGACTATCATGGAGATATGAGCGGACCTACTTTTTATAAGTGGGTAGATGAAAAGTTAAAAGATAAGTTGCTGCCGAATTCTGTAGTTGTAATGGACAACGCGTCTTACCACAGCGTTCAGGTTGAGAAGAAACCAACTATATCAAGCCTCAAAAGTGAAATGCAGAACTGGTTGCTACGCCATAATGTAGAATTTTCAGGAACCATAACAAAGGCTCAACTGCTACTTCTTATCAAAAATACACAAAAAGAACCCGTGTATAGAATTGACGAACTCCTGAAAGCCAGTGGACACACTGTTCTGCGTTTACCTCCGTACCATCCGGATTTAAATCCAATTGAGTTGGTCTGGGCTGATATTAAAAACAACATAGCCCAAAACTATATTAATTCTTCTCTAGACGAAAAAATAATCTTATTGGATAAATTGTTTTCGGAATTCACGGCGGAAAAATGGCAGAGATGCGACGATCATGTCCAGAAAAATGAAAACGATTACTGGAGTCGCGATAGTAGGTTCGATAATGTTATCGATTCATTCATAATAAATTTGCAAGACTCTGATTCAAGTTCCGGTGGCGAAGTGGAAGATGAAGATGATGACGAAATCGAAGATGAAGTTGAAACGGAATCTATGTCAGAATAACTTTCGTTAGAATATATAATTGTTTGTTAATATAAAAAAGTCCTGCTTTGAATTATAAGTTTAGTTCTTATTTGTCACCTGCACATTTTTAATAAAGTAGGAGTATATTTGGGTTATATTTTAATCAACTAAGTAAGTATAATATATTACAGATAGCCTCCGACCGTCGTCCCGCCCCAAGTCTTGCTTTAGAAATGCACACTGAAATCGTAAGATCTGTCCGACATGTATCGATCTCATGTGAACTCATGCACTTTTTTCTTCGCCTCCCACCTCGCCGCGCATACCTCAGACAGTGCACAGCACTAATGGCCACACTATACTAACTAGTAGGAGAATCATGTCTTGACACTTAACAATTTTTTTTATTGCCTACAATAATGAGTGAGATGAATAATGTTGCCAATTAATTTTTTTTGAAACCCACGTCGCGCTTTCATTAGACGCAGTCTATTAACTTATTTTATAAGTAAAAATTAAGAAATCTAGCTCTCCAAACCAACTACATAAGTAGCTCCACAACCCGTCCATTGTTCTCACAAACGGTTAAAGGAGTTATCTGTCGACCCGACAGTCTGACACTGCAACTTGTGTCCGAGAGTGTTTGCACACAACTCGCAACTTCAGACGTTCCGCTAATGGTCCAGCGATAGCAGGATCGCGGGAAACTGTATTTTAAGTGTAGAAGACTTTTTGAACAGTCATTCTTGAAGATCTAAAGGAAGATTGATGAAAGGGTACCACTGGTATATTTTTAGAACTGAACTTTGAGGTTTTTTTTCTTTTTTGAGTTTCTGTACGTCAGTTGGTAAAAATGGAACTCTTGTACGATCACATTTTTGTCCGTCTGACCATCTATCAAAACCCTATTGAAGATCTTACTGTAATTTTGTATGGTGATTTTTTGGTGAGAAGCCATCCAATGATTTCTCGCACTCTGACTCTAGGGTGAAGCGAGAGGGCGTGTCTTTCACTGACTAAAACATTCTCCTGTGTTTGTCTGTTTTTCGAACTTTCAGACATGTAGTAGTAGTTTTTCCACGACTGCCCAAAGAAGGAGTTCTATGTTTTCAGGGTTCATGTATGTATTTATGTATGTGTGTGAGTTTTTCCACCATAACTCCTAAATTACTGGACCGATTTACAAGTACGAAGTATTAAAACACCAGAGAGTAGACGAAAACATAGCCAACTTCAATAACATAGTGAGAAATAAAAGAAACAGATCCCTCTGACATTTCAAAGGTCTGTATCTAGCAATTTACTCTTAGCAATCCTTCGTAACGTCGTTCCAGATTATTATTCCGCTCAGCAAGCAAGATAAACAGTGAAAATAAATAGGATAAGTCTACACGTTCGGATGTTCCAGTCTTAATGTGGTGGCGTTACAACTCTGCTAACTGTGAGGAACGCCCTTTACACAGAACAAGAAAACTGTGGAGAAGCGAAACGAAATGAAAATTCCTTTTTATAACGTTTTATTGTCATTATTTGCATCCTGACTTAACCCACGGCTGGTCTCACGTATTTCCATACTCTTTCATCATCGTCATCATCATCATCTCGGAAGAAAGACGTCCACGGCTGGACATAGACCTCCCCCAAGCGTCGCCACAGCGACCGGTCCTGTGCGTCTCGCATCCATCGGATTCCCGCGACTCTCGCCAGGTCGTCGGTCCACCTTGTGGAAGACCTTCCGACGCTGAGTCTTCCGGTACGTGGCCGCCACTCTAAAACCTTCCGTCCCCATCTGTTCTACGAGCAATGTGCCCTGCCCTGCCCACTGCCACTTAAGTTTGGCTTATACTCCTTAGGTTTCGGCCTATTCCTTTGCCTATTTCCATGAGTGAAAACTCATCCTCATCATCTTCCACCATAGCCGTGACCATGTAGACGTCAGACAATAAGCAATGGGTTTCTTGCACGTTCTTCTCCATAGAGATCTACGCTTTGGACGTGCAATTTAGCTTCACTTTTTTGACTGACCGACATTTTGACAATTCAAAAGTGTCTGTAAAAAGTCTATCCTACTAATATTATAAATGTGAAAGTTTGTGAGAATGGATGTGTGGATGTTTGTTACTCTTTCACGTAAAAACGGCTGGACTGATTTGGTTGAAATTTGGTAAGTATGTAGATAGGCTACTTTTCATCCCGGTCATCAGGAAAAAAATGAAACGTAATCTTATTTGGCAATGGCAATTCCTCCCAAATGTTTGGGAGAGGCCCTTGCCCAGCAGTGGGATCCCTACGGGCTACTAAAAAAAAAAAAACTTATTTATTCATCGATTTTGTTATTTTTGCTATAGGCTGCTTTTTATCAACACACCACGCGGGCGAAGCCGCGGGCGGAAGCTAGTTTGAAATAAACATGTTTCTGTTTCTGTTGCTCACCGTGCGGTAAGGACTGAGCTACAAAAAACTAAAACATTAGCTAGAGTCATTTCATATTAACTACCCAACTCGACGAATTCAACAGGCCTCTAGAGGCCTCAGAATAAGATCAATTTCTAAGATCAAGTCGTAACTTGCGTTGTAGCATTTTTATCAATTCCTATTAAGCAATTGGAAGAGCTAATCAAGAATTAACGATTTACCGCGGTTGATGAAATGTTTGCTATACTAGATGAATGATCTTATATTTGATGCTCCGATGGATGCGAGAAACACAGGACCGCATATTGACGCTTGGGGAGGCATATGTCCAGCAGTTGACGTCTTTCGGCTGAGATGATGATTGGATGAATATCCATTATCTATCCAGATATGGATGCAGAATTTCGGAGACTTCCCGGATGTCAGTAGTTGCAGTCACCATAGGCACTGATTTGTGGAAGAAAATTAATAGGTAGCTCGCCGTCCGGTCGTCCAGTAGAAAGCCCGGAGCGACACGTTATGTTCTACGTGTACCTCGACCGATGTCCGCGAGGGATTACTCGAAAATGTTACCGGGGCGTTACAAAAAGCAAATGAAGGAACATCTATCACACACAGCAGCGCTGGTTTTCAGCGTGAGCCGGTGCCGTCACCGGCTGCAGCCGGAAAACCAGCGCTGTGGACTTAGTCGCACTATATGTGTGCCTGCAGCGTTATGCTGAGCGTTCGGCCGTTTTGCACGGACGTGGCGCTTATTTCTTGCAGTTATTTTTATTAACATGTTTGTAAATTTGCCACTGTTCAAGCAAATAAAGAGTTTTTCTTTCTTTATCTAGGAATTCAGTCAGTAAAAGCTTGACACTCCCTCTCAATCTACCCAGAGCGGTTGAAGTCACAGTTAAAATACAAAGTAATGCAAAATTAAATGCATTAAGTGCAGAGTCCTTAAATTCCGGAATACCGCTTCTTCACAATTTATTCTATGTCCCTTCACACGGATGACGCAACGCGAAAATTGCTTTAAACCGGACAAAGTTCTCATGTAATCATACTTAGCGTGGAGTTCATACAGTTCCATTACTTTAAGAAATGCTTTTACGAGGTGCGCTTAGATGGGAACTGGTTTTACTTCGTTACATGGCAGATTTCAATTAAAGTAGACATCTACTTGTAACTATATTAAAAACTAGCTGTCCCCTGCGGTTTCACCCGCCTTTTTCGTTACTGCTCCGCTCCCGTGGGTCGTAGCGTGATGGTATATAGCCTATAGCATTTCTCGATAAATGGGCTATCTAACACTGAAGGAATTTTTCAAATCGGACCAGTAGTTCCAGAGATTACCCCCTACATACAAACTTACAAATTTTACCTCTTTATAATATAGAAAAAACCGAACAAGTGCGAGTTAGACTTCCACACCGACGGTTCCTTAAAAATTCTGAATGCCCTGCCAGAGTCTGTGTTTCGCAACTCATGAGTTTGTAAGTCAAGAGTAAACAGATTAATTCTACGCAAAAGCCTGCTCCATCATCGGCCAAAGCATCCCTGACCATTGGGTGAGATAGCGGTCAAACATGAGCCTATCCAAAATAAAAAAATACTTATACATCTGTACTTCATTTGTGTGTAGTTCGAATCCCGAATCGAGTCTCTAAGCTTACTGTCACTTGTACCGACTATAAAACCTTGCTTCCTACCTTTTCGGACTCTAGCTCAACGGAACGGACCCCATAGGGTTTAAATTCCTTATGATTAACAAAGTATATGCACTACAAATGGAGTATAAACGACTTTATCATTAAATTGCGTTGACTTAGAAGTTTGATTTTATACTGCTCCAAAGGGCAACTAGCAGTCTGCAGGCATAACGTTTGAATCCCCAACCGGTCCTATGAGACCGCGCTGTTATTGTTTTACTATTGTCTCGTTTCGCGGGTATCTGAGTAATTAATTGTACTATTTTGAATGTCCTACAAAAAATAAAATCATCACTAAGAAATCCACCTCAGCAAAACCTAGATGTACCTAGTTATATAAGTAAGTAAGAAAGTTAAATAAAAACGCCAGCTAAGAAAGCCGCTATCTCTCTTCCACAGTAGCGTTACGTAAAATACGTCTTCACCATAATATCTACATTACAGACGCGGTACCAACAGTCGTCTAAGTATATTACAGAAACAACGCACTTATGTAAATCAGGAAGATAGGACCCGCGTGCCAGATATATTACCAGTAATGCTGAATTTAGTTTGGTACAAAAACTAGTTCTTTATGCATGATTTTACGCAGTCGGGAGTCGCAGGGTGATTTCTAGCCACTGTAGGCGCAGGCTTGTGAACGGCATGGTTGGTGAAGTGGTTAAGCGTTTGGCTGCTACGCTACGTGTCGCGGGTTTGAAATCCGTTCGGCACAAATATTGAATAGCCTACAGATAGGCCCCGATACAAGAGTTATTCCTTCATATAGTGTGGGTCAACGTTTTTGACGCATTTTTATTTCTCTGTTTCCTACAAAACCTAAGTACTTGGTCTACCATCTTCAAAAGATAATCAAAACCATTGTGCTTTAAAAAAAGACTTTCAAAACTTTACTTTAAATCATGTGAATCGACTCGATACTTAATGATGGACAAATTGACAAACAGAATAAAAACAAAAAACTCGCTGATTGAATTTAAATTGGTTCAACCAATTAGTTATCCCACTCTGGGTGGGGGGACCCTCCCACTCCCGTGTGTAAGTAAATACGTACGTGTCATTACCGCATAATATTTTATCATTTTATCCGATATTCAGTTGCTATGTGTAAATAATAACTTTCGAAAATTGAATTTTTTTACCACTACCAAAATCATCCAATGAATTCAACTGCTCTATGACAGCGGGAAGCAATTTTCAGACTTTTACTGACTTAAATAACGTGTTTCCTTCTCAGAAAACACCCACAACATCCTCTTTGTGTTTAAGTTCATTAAAAGTACGATCAGATCAGATACTAGCCTTATTAATCATTTTCCCTAAGTCCCCTTTCGTATAAAGATGTCCCAACTCTAGGCCATATCTCCCATCTTTACCCTTCGCAAGTTCCTTATGGACCGAAATTGGAATATAGGGCTGTGATCTCAACCGGTATTGTAAGCTTACCAAGAACCGGACTTTGATAAAAAATGTTTGGAAATTTTCGGTCTTCCGGTATTATTCTAAAGGATTTTTCAAAAAGGTCTCTCAATCGCGATTACCCTTTTTTTTCAAAGGCACGAATACGGCCTATGTAAATGTACTCATGTATAATGAAAAACAAATCTGAAGCGTGACCGAACAAGCCACATGAAAATTATTAGGATTTTTTTCGACCACCCTAAATGTATGGACAAACAAAAAAATAATTGGCTTTTTGCAAACAAAATATGCTAAAAACGAGTTAAATTTTCAGAAGGAGTAAAAATTGGCGTTATAAAAAAGCAAAAAGGGATTGCATCGGCCGGGAATCGAACCCGGGCCGCCCGCGTGGCAGGCGAGCATTCTACCACTGAACCACCGATGCTTATACCTGCAATGTTAAAATAGCTCACACTACCAGAACTCTAAACATGATATACCTAATGAAGATGCGAGCGTGACGTAAGAAAACACCTTTCACTACTATTAACATTATTGCGGTATTACAAATGCAGCGAAGAATTACCAATACTCGTATATACATATGGATAGCGAGAGAAGTGTATTACGTCGTCGACTTGAGCAAATTTTTCTTTCCCGGGCAGCCGGACGGCGAGCTACCCATAGTTCTCCGTCCGTAATCCAGCCCCTCGCTTACTTACGATGAACGGGAATCAGGGAATCACCCCCGTATGACTCCCGAGGCCCGAGGCATCTCTTGTTAGATGCCAGAAGACGTTTGAAAAATGGATTGTTTATTAATTAAAAACAAATTATGTAGGTGGGTATATGACAAAGTTAGTAGTATAGGTTAAAAAAAAAGTAAATTATTATCTATTAGCAAAAAACTAGATTTGATGTAAAAGAAAATATTTGAAGTGAACAAAAAATAAAATTTACAAAATATTCTGCATGCTTATTCTTTTACTTCAGCTTCCACCAAAGAAATCGTTTTAACTAAGTTAATATTGAACCGATTTGAAGAATTCTTTATATTTGTGATCTTGAATAAAGCTACTTTTTGAAGCAAATAAATAAAAAAAGTATGACTGTTACCCAATTATACCTACACTAGTCGAGTTCCTTAGCATAATTTTCTTTGGTTTTACACGAGTAGAAACCAGTATTAGATAGCTACAGAAGACCAGAAAACATTATTAAATCAAAACAAACATTATAATTTCAGCGTACCCTCGTTATTTAATTAAACAGTCTGCAACAGATTGTATGATATTATTAAATTTTTCACTGTGCGAAATGATAAACTTTTTTAATAATGTTCCCCGAAGATAAAGCTTGAATAATGAAAACGTAAACTGAATCAAAACATATTTTTGTTTTTAGTTTAGTACCTACTATGTTTTTTTAGGCCTTGTTGTGTTGGCGTTTAAACAATAAATTAATAAACTATTCTCTAGAATTTTGAGCTGCGGTGGGATTGTTTGAAAGAGTTATCGTGGTCCTGGAACGCAAATGGTGGTGGTAGGAATACAGGTGGGTTTTAATCAGTTAAAGTCTAACACGCTTTCTCGCTCCACCTTGAGTGGGAGAAATTATTTGATGACTTTCATATAAAGATTTGTTTACATGACCATTTTCTAGTTATTATAACGTTACGACGTTAATTATTGTAACGGTACATTATAATATACAATCAATCAATGCTACAGAGTAGCCCTGGACGTGCGGACAACGAAGACACGAGTGTTTTCACTGTCAGCAAAACCGTATGAACCCAGTAGAACCGAATTCTGGATACATGGGTTTACTTCCGAAAAGGAACAAACACATCTTGGAACGCAAAGGAGAAACACAGGTGTGCTTTTAGTCAGTTAAAGTCTGACACTGCCGCTCGCTCCGCCATAGAGCGGGTGGGAAGTCATTGGATGATTTCCCACCTTAAGTAAAAAATGTATGCCGCAACCTACTACTCGTAAGTCGATGCCGTTACCTAGGCTACCACTGTTCATCATGTAAAAATATGAGTAGGTACCGCAAAAATATATTTGTTTTAACCTTACTAAGTACATATTCAATATTGACCAGCAAATTGCAAAATAAGCACTAATATTTGATTTTTGCCGGCTTCCTGAGACCATTCTCTTTAAAAACACACATTAATCGGAAGTATGCCTATTAAATTGCTATTACCAATAAATCCTGACTGCGGCGAGATAGTGCTGAAAAGTTCTGATTACCTACAGCGCAGCGTGCCAGCGTCTGCAGCATTCCGATGAATTACGGCTTAAAAGGAAAACTTCTGATAGCGGCAGAAAATCTTAAAATTGGTGGTCTTCGAGACCGGCCATAGAAGCATTGATTTGTATTCGGGATTAGGCGAATAAAAATAAGATAAGGTTTACCTTTGGAAGGAACTGTATTAATTAAAGTTCAAGATAGAATTAAACAATTGACGTATTTTTTTGTGGAGGGAAATCATCCAATGACAGAGGAATCTCCCGGCGGAGTAGGTGGGCGTTATAAATTTTTATTGACTAAAACCATACCTGTGTCATTCAGTTGCCCTTTAGGTTCTAGGACACGCGGGAATTGTCCTCTCGGAAAATTCCCGCGGCCCTGGCTAGCGGGCATCAGTCCTGCTGGCTCCCCACGGTTCGCTGAAATTTATTTATTTTAATCTTCATGCACACAGGAGCACAGAGGCAGACTTAATGCCTTGAGGCATTCTCTACCAGTCAACCTTTGGGTGATGCTGAGACAAATTGTGATAGGTGCAATATTAAACATTAAAAAACCGGGCAAGTGCGAGTCGGACTCGCGCACTGAGGGTTTCGTACCAACCTACCTATAAAAACAGTTTAATTCTCGAATCGAGTCTTGAAGACTTTTCAATTTTTTTTTCTTGTGACGTAACTAAAAATTTTCAGTTTTCAGACTTTTCCCGATATTAGTGCTATAATACCTTGCTTCGTGCCAAATTTCAAGATTCTAGGTCAACGGGAAGCACCCTATGAGTTTTGATTCCTTTGACAGTGTCGAAATGTACGTTTTTTGCAACATAAACGGGCGTATCTTTTTTTCCCGTCAACTTACAAGTTTGTTTTTTGCACAACTTCAAGGGACCGCGGATTTCAATATATGGTTTTAATTTCAACTTGATACCTTCACGCGTTCCTGAGAAAAAGGGTCTTGACAGACGGACGGACAGACGGACAACAAAGTGATCCTATAAGGGTTCCGTTTTTTCCTTTTGAGGTACGGAACCCTAAAAAACAAAAAAACATTATGTTAAATCTCCTTCAGGACCGCGCATATAACTAAGCGCTGTCGACGAATTGGGCTTGATCCGGTCGAATACCGGACGGCCCGCCGGCGAACTACCCATCGCTCGGGGACCACAAGCCCGCGCCTAGCGTTGCCGGTAGTCTGGGTCGGAATTTTACCAGTCCGTCACTTTTGCAGCCTCCTCTTTCGTTAGCATTACTGCTACGCAGAAGGAGGCGAGATGTGATTCCGATTGCAAAGGAACAAAACACACCGTAAAAATAAAACTATACGACTTTTCTCTATGTCGATACTGAAAATCGAACTCAACAAGAATGGCCACTATACTTTTACATCCTCTAGAGGTAAATTTATGGCAAAAACTTAGAAGGAATAAAATGGTAGCATCTGGGGGTATTTTTATGAGTTCCCACTTGTTTAGCCAGCATTATAGTTTAGTCTCGTAAAATATGAGGGTGCGATCATTGGGTCTTACCTGTCGGGTAGTTTACGAGTATTTTAGATCTCTTCTAGATAACGCTATTTATATATATACTATACGACACACTAGATAGTCCAGCAAGGACTTTGTCATGACTTATTAAAATGACAGGCGTTTTTTTTTAGGTGGGAAATGATCGTGGGGTGGAGTCGGAGGGCTTGTCAAATTTTTCTGACTGACTAAAACCCATTCCTATGTTCCATGTTTAAATTCGTTCCACAGCCCTGGAGTTTTCTTGCGCACAACCCATTATCCAAGTAGGGTCTGACCCTGCTGGATCCCGTGCGTGCAAAAAAGAGCTCCATTTAAAAAAAAAATAGTTTAGGCCGTCAAATAGATCGCGTTTAGAGATCATAGTAGAACAATAGATCTTTCTAACTTGCAACAAGAGAGAAAGACGAGGGATGTCTGTCAGATAAAACGTCTAAACGATGAAGTTGGATTTATTCATGACTAGCTTCCGTCCGCGGCTTCGCCCGCATGGTGTGTTGATAAAAAGCAGCCTATAGCAAAATCGAAAAAAATATATAAAAAGTGGCCTATATTTTAATCCAGAGTATAATCTATCTACGTACCAAACCAAATCCGTCCAGCCGTTTTTGCGTGAAAGAGTAACAAACATCCACACATCCATTCTCACATTTCTAATATTAGTAGGATTATTGGATGATGGAAAAGGATTATTCTCAAAGACTGATAAATGAGGTAAGCAGCTGGAATAGGGTTTTCAACAATAAACCTGTAATTAGTATGAATAGAACATTAGAAAAGCAGTCTAAAACATCATTCCAAATCAAACAGTAAACATATGAGTGCATCATGACTCACTAGTATCCCGGGACCATCGCTGAGACAGAAGACATTATGTAAGTTTTTATCGCAACTTCCGTTTCCCTGACGCGGCACTCGACGACCAGATGACGGCAAAAACTTTACAAGAATATCAGCAGGATACTTTAGACTTCTGTCCGTATTCGACTTTTTGTTTTATTCTACTAAAGAAAACTGTTTACATATTATTTTTCCCTATTACCTATATGATCACAATATGTGTGAAGTAAACTGTCTGAAGCGAACTCAATAAATTATTAACACTCACGAAACAAAATCTATTCTACATATATATCTCCTTTCAGGCCAGGTCTACCTGTATGCCAAGTATATCCATTCAACCACAGTCAAACCATTGCAACGGTTTTGTTTTGTGGGGCTTAGCTTATAAGTTACTTACCCTCTTTTGTAAGAAAGATAAATAAATAATGATAATTAATAAAAAACCATTTATTTAGGCATTAAGAAGTAACAAACATACCCACACTCACAAACCTTCGCCTTTATAATAATAATTATAGGGATTTTCATTAAGATTTCTCGAACTTTTGAAATGAAATAAAAGCAACCTGTTTTAGTGATATTTACACGATTTTTATAATATTTTAAACATAAAGAATATTCGATGACATTTTGTATGGAAAACAATTTCAACCAAATGGCCACCGCAGCTCCACTGTAGATTTTGGTGGACCGATTTCGGATATCTTCACATAAATAGGACTCAATTTGCACGAAAAACGTGAGTTATGTTGGCCTTTATGTTAATATTGTAACAAAATACTATTTATGTGTGTAGCTACTAGCGACATCTGGTCATACCGAGTATAAGTGTTTTGACAATTAAATTAGTCTATTGAAACGTCACTGTGCCTTTTTTTTAGAGCCGTACGGGTTGCTAAATACTGGTCGGAAAAAATTTAGTTTAAGACATCGACACGATAAGAAGAAGCAGCAATTGACTGTGGTTGGTCTGCATAGACTAGATATTTCACGTAGAAAGTAATCAGGTGGTGTAAAGTCACACGAAATTAGTTTGTTACTTTGCCATCGATTCGAAAACAACAAGACCGTATCTTCCAGGTGATCCGATACTCAGGTGCTAATATTTTATTACAGCACAAATAAACAAACAAAACACAACTACTTAACTATCTCAAAAGAAACCCAGACCACGAGCGTAACTAAAGACAAAAACATATTTTAATTTGATATAAAACCAATAAATGAAAACGGAGTTATCGTGAACGCTGCGGACTTTTGAGCAATTTAAAAAGCAATTTACTGACTCACACTTCTCAGATGAAAAATCTGAAGATTCATTCGTGCGAATGTACCATTCATTTCGTAATTTATTTCTTAAGTTTGTGAGCCGAGACGAAAATAATAGGGCCTCAGTACCTACGGACTTAGTTTTCTGATATTTTTTTTGAAGTTAGTTAGGGTCAGTTTACACCGAGAGGCGACGCTAAGCGATGATACCGGAAGAGGTCAGTGATTTTGCACTGCGTTTGCGAGGCGTATTGTAAAATTGTTGCCAGTACGGAGCCTCCCTGTACAGCGGGACGCCACGTGTCACAGCGGAATATGTCTACATGCGCCGCCAAATACTCCTGTACGAAATCTTCTTTTATTGTTGTATTTTTCCTTTTCTTGCTCTTCTGCAAGAAGTCCAATCATACAAGATCCTAGTCTACATTATAATACACATCATCATCTACACGATCTACGTAATGTCTGGACGTACAGACAAGACGGTACACAGCGTCCTCAGGTTGCACCACTGCACTGCGAGGCATCTCGAAGCATAACACTGCGTGGGGTAACGTATTCTCAATTCTTACAATGAAATTATTCTCTTTTAAAATATGCGCGCAGCGTCGCGTCGCGCCTGGTCGCATCGCGTCTCGATGTGAACTGACCCTGGAAAGAAAATGAAAGCTTTTATTGATGAGACAATGGCTAGTCATCCTACTAATGTTATAAACGCGATTTGTGAGAATGCATGTGTGTTTGTCGCTCTTTCACGCAAAAACTACTAATCGGAATGGATTTGATGAAACCTCACAATAACATTATTAAGCTACATAGCTTACATATCAAAATAACACAGGCTACAATTCATACAGATATTTTGTATAACGCGAGTGAAACCGCGGAGCGCAACTAGTGTTATGATGAAGATAGATACTTAATTTATACATTTATGTGCTACACTCTAATAGAATAATGTTTTATTTAACAGCATCGATTAAGTAGTAAATGATAAATGATATTTCTTGTACGAGTAAGCTTCCTGCGGGACAGGTCTCGCCTAGTGCAGGAAGTCTTCGGGAACTATGTTCTAATAATTAATTAATGAAAACAATATGTTATAAGTATAGCATTACCTACACCGGTCGTTGTGGCGACGCTTGGGGGAGGCCTACGTCCAGCACTGGACGTCTTTCGGCCGATGTGATGATGATGACTACCCACACCCATAACCTTATGCCTAACAGTGTACGTCTTTCGGCTGAAATGATGATGATGATTGTAGAAATACTGTAATAAATTTCTATTAAAGCTGAACAGTACAATAAATATTTTTCAATTAAACAGTCATTTAATTGTTAATAGTATCGTTATTTTCAGTTACAATAGAATATTTTATTAACAAAACAATTGGACTAGCCGCCATTAAATAAATCAAAGTCAGCCCAAAGTCATAACGGAATAATAGCGCCATTTTGTTGTCAGTTTAACAAAACAAAGAACTGAACGCTTTAACCAAATACTATTATTTTATCATTCCCTTTGTTGTTACTCAACTATTATTAAATAAACGATTGAAAATTAATTGAGAGCAATAAACAGTACAATAAATAAAATGTAGGTTCTACGTATTATTTAATTTTATTGTAGCTTCTGCTGGTGGTTTTGCCTACGTAGAATACGGTACCATGATAACGAGTTTCCTCCGTGCATCATAAAGCACGTTAAGCCGTAGGTCCCGGCTGTCATTTGTAGATCTTTAGCAGTCGTTACGGATAGTCAGAAGCCAGTATATCTGACTCCAGTCTCGCCATGAAGTACCGTGCTACCCCAGTTAATGGGTCGTGGAGGTCTGGTAGGCAGCCGCTCCTCGTAAAATACTGGTATTCAGCTAAATCCGGCTTGACTGGACGCCGATCCCAATATAGTTGGGAAAAGGCTAGGTAGATGATGACTATTATTATTTAATGTTATTCTAGCTTCTGCTGGTGGCTTTACCTACGTAGAATAGGGTATTATGATCGGTTTTTGAGGTGAGAAACCATCAAATGAATTCCCCCGCTTTGGGCGCAGTGAAGGCTCAAACTTTTACTGTTTTAGTCCGTAATAGTTTGAGCCCTCATACAACGCAAAGAACAACCCATTTTAGTGGTTCTTTGTGTTCTAGGACCACTCTTCTCTTTGAAGCGCGTAGAATACTACTTGCTACTATAAAAATATTCAAACGACGTAGTAGTCCAGTCAAAATAGACATTCCACTTTGCATTAATTCCCAACAAGCTGGATTTTTGTGCAAGCCTTGCATACGTCATTACGAATGATATGTCAAAAGTCCCCATCGATCCCGCTTGTGCGTTGTTTTTTATTCGAGGTCAAAGGTCACAAATAAGCGTTTTTTGCGTATATCTCTGAAACAATGAGAGCTATCGAAAAATGGTTCAGGCAAAGTTTGTAGATCGTAACATTGTCTACAAAAAAGATCTCGACACTTTTCTTCTACAAAGCATCGCTTTCGAGATATCGTGACTTTAGACCGCAGGACAGTCGTATTTTAAGTGTAACAATCACTGTAGTACTTAGCCTCAGCAGCAACTAAGTCATATTCATACTGAATGCGGGCAATGACACTACTTGCTAACTCATGAGAACGAGTCTGGGCTTCCTTAAAGATGGTTTTCTTGAAGTCAAGGGTTGAAACTTGAGGACACTCTTGGGCGAAGATGCTGCGCTTTTTTCATTTCAGCCGTTTTATCTGCTTCATTGCCACAGAACAAACAGTATTTCGTCAAAAAGACGATTCATTACCTCGTGCCTAGTACGAGGAGGACTAATCCCAGATGTGGAAGCTATCTCCGCCTCACGCTGTCTTTTAGCTGCAGCGATGCTGCTCTTCCGGGTGTATGCTTTACGACACTGCTTATGTATCGTTACAGATGGTTTGTCCTGTAGTACGAGTGCATATTCGTATTTTCTATGTTTAAAATAGCCATAATTCGAAAACAGCGCACCGTAGAAGAAAAAGTGTTATATCTTTTTTGTAGACAATTTGACGATCTACAAACTTTGCCTGAACCATTTTTCGATAGCTTTCGTTGTTTCAGAGATATACGCAAAAAACGCTTATTTGTGACCTTTGACCTCGAATAAAAAACAACGCACAAGCGGGATCGATGGGGACTTTTGACATGTCATTTGTAATGACGCATCCAAAGCCTGCACAAAAATCCAGCTTGTTGGGAATTAATGCAAACTTGTATCAAAATTTAGTCTATTTTGACTGGACTGTATGTAGGTACTAATAAATTCGATTTACAAATGGAAGTAAAGCATTAACTTGTCTAATTTCATAACTAACTGTACGGACTTAATCAACCGAAACATCTAAAACTTTTATAATACTATTATATTAAAATCTAGTTCCCCGCTTTGAAATTCAAAATACGTTCTAATCCGAATTTCATTCGAAAAATACACTAAATTCGAAATTCAGAACGTTATTTTATTTGAATTTAGAACGCTAACTGCGAACCGAGGCGACCTCATTATGTCTGGCTGATGTAAAAAATATTCGCCAACGAAATATCGTGGACGGGCTTTATATTTCCAGAATATACCTGGATTTAAATGAATGAATGTTTTTTGAGTGAGTGAGTCGACGTATAAATCTTCAAGAGTCTGAGGGCTATAAATAGAAAGTTTAGAAGGCTCGTGTATATGAACTAGGCTCACAATATTAAAGCTGATGAAGCCGTTTTGACCTTTCGTAGTGTTTAGCTTTCATTTATTTCTGCCTTCCAGGCTTTTATCATATTATATAAATCAACGTGTATGTGTTACTCTCTGAATCATTAATTATTTTTCTGCCCTGAGAATCTTCTCAAAAGTAAAAAGGTTACTTCTAAAGTCTGTTTTTTAAACCCTGAGACTAAAATTACATTTCAACACAAAAGAACTAGCGTCATTCCTGTACTAAATTTGACATTACTTGTGTCAATTTAGTCTCAGGATATAAAAAACAGACGATAGGTAAGTGCGCCCTATCTACGACAGCATCGTCGCTATCCATCAAACATTGCCGTGTTTAGTTTTATCTATAAGTACATCGATATATTGTTAAATGAGTTAAATTAGCAAAAGCCAAACGAAAGCATTGGGCAGGGCACATTGCTCACAGAACAGACAGCCATTGAAGCCGAATGGTTATGCAGTGATGACCAATTACACAGCGTAGGTAGGTCTGCCATAACGTGAACCGATGTCCTGGTGAACGTTGTGGGAAGCCGATTGACGTATGCAAGACGCACAGGACCGATCATTGCGGCGACACTTGAGGGATACCAGCTGTAGACATCTATCGAGCGTTATAAGTTGGCCCAGCCCAAACCCTTGGACCTAGAATACTAAAATTTGGCACAGAGGTTCCTTTAATATCCTAGTTCTTTATAATTTATTCATACAAAGAAAAAAGGCCTCGCACGACTCACCGTCAACGATTTCTTTTGTTTACCACCAGGTGAGATCGCAGTCAAGCATTAACTAGTACTTATTCTAATTTTCACCCCCTAAAGTGATGAGTTAAAAGTTACTATAAGAGCTTTTTCACATTATCCGATCCGATATCGGTGTCGGACGCCGATACGATATCGGGCAAAGTAAAATGTATGAAATATGTACCTGTCTTTCATATTGTCCGATCCGATATCGGTATCGGACGCCGACACAATATCGGGGTAACGCGAACTAAACCGCTGCCAGAAGTTATTAGGTGCATACTGGTACATACATTTTCAGGACTTTATTAATATTTCTGTGGGTACATACATAGATTTGGTACATCTTAATATATATAAATCTCGTGTCCCAATGTTTGTCCTCAATGGACTCCTTAACCACTTAACCGATTATAATAAAATTCGCACACCATGTGCAGTTCGATCCAACTTGAGAGATAGGATAGTTTAAATCTAAAAAAAAAAAAAAAGTTAGATAAAGTAGGGTAGTGTAGGGTAGTGTAGGGTAGTGTAGGGTAGTGTAGGGTAGTGTAGGGTAGTGTAGGGTAGTGTAGGGTAGTGTAGGGTAGTGTAGGGTAGTGTAGGGTAGTGTAGGGTAGTGTAGGTTAGTGTAGGGTAGTGTAGGGTAGTGTAAGGTAGTGTAGGGTAGTGTAGGGTAGTGTAGGATATGTAGGGTAGTCATTTGACGGGAAAAATTCCAAATATAAATAATTGTCACCCCGTGCGAAGCCGGGACGGGCTGCTAGTATTATATAATTTACTTCCAACTGACAGTACGTACTGTCATTCAAACAACACAAAACATGTCCCCCAAACAAAGCATTCTAAATTCAAATAAAAATGTCAGGTCGGTAAGAATGCGTTTCGTTCTACGCTGTCAGTGCGGCGTGACACACGACTCCTTCCGGGACGGGCAGAGTTCCAAGCCAGGACATGTCGTGTTGCTACACCGTAAAAACTTGCATGCATTGTCATTGTTTTATGTACGTTTTCAGGGAGATATTAGTGATATGTGTTTTGGAAAAGACAGTATTATCGTCGATGATATACGACGAGGTCATCTATGAACACCATGACATACATTTTTGGAGATATGTGGAACAGAGAGTAAAGTAACACATACCATGATGAGGCGGGATACTTGCCTTATAGATGATTTCGAGCTGTTGACTCTATTCAAATCATGCGGAGAACATTGCTTGCGCGATGCAGGATTCTCTGACGTCATAGAGGTCGCTACACATTTTGATACAAGTGGAGAAACTTCGTCATTGCTACCGAGGCGGAATTTACCCGAGCTGCAGGTGAGGGTGTTATAGAGCAGAATGCTGTAGTGACTTTCCACGTGCATCACATGACTAAATTGGATACGCGTTAAATAAATGGAGGCTGCGCGGCAACTAGTGCGTTCTACTCTTATTTTTCTATTTTAACACACTACTACAGCTACAAAGCAATTTCTATAGAAATAAACAGTTCTTTTGTACTAATATTCATAATGTATTTTTATCTATTACGCTGCCCGTAAACGAATCAAACAATCAATATAAAAAAACTTATCCCAAACCGAAACAAACCAACGAAATAAAAAATCGAAAACAAAATAAATAAACAATAAGCACATATTTACAAAGATAACATCGGAACACAATCTCGTAAAATAAACGCCAATTCTCATAACATATCCTTACCACACATATTTCATTCGACAATTCCCTAAAGAAAAACCAGGCAAGTGCGAGTGGAACTCACGCACTGAGGGTTCCGTACCAACCTACCTATGAAAACCGATAAAATCCCGAATCTAGTCTCTAAGATTTTTTTACAAGTTTTAAGTTTTGAGGGTTTTTCCCTTATTTTAGTCTTGAGACCTTGCTTCATTCTAGGTCAACGGAGTACCTATCCTATGAATTTTGAATCCCTTGACAGTGTCGAAATGTACGTTTTTTGTGACATCAACGGTCGTATCTTTTTTTTTCGTTAACTAACAAATTTGATTTTTGCACAACTTCAAGGGACCACAGACTAGAGTATATGGTATTAATTTAAACTCGATGCCTCTAGGCGTTTCCCATATAAAGCGTCACAGTCGACAGAGAGACAGGCAGACCGACAACAAAGTGATCTTCTATGGGTTCCGCTTTTTCCTTTTGAGGTACGGAACCCTAAAAAGGTAGAAAACGATAAAGTTTACTAACAAGTGGGTAGATTTATGCACAATGTATAATTCATAATCTCGACCGATCGATATATTCATGTAAGTCGAGCGGTTTGCATAAAGAGATCAGCATTCGAGATATGATGCGTATTATGGTAATAGGACCCCTTTTGGGAGATTTAAGATGGGACGTTATTGAACTTATTTTTAGACTTTTTTATTGGTATTACGTCGAAAAAGCATTTAGAAAATAAAACATTGTCAAGATTAGAAGAAGGAGAGGAGAGGTGGACCGATGACCTGGTGAGAGTCCCGGGAATGCGATGGAAGCGAGACGCACAGGACAATGGTTCTGTGCGTTGGTTATTGTGGCGATACTTGGATATGTCCAACAGTGTACAATAAAGTTCAGTGCCCAAACATTGGTTTTTGATGCAAAATACAGTCACTTTGTTGTCAATTAGAACGAAAATGTAACACATTGTAATATATTTGCAGTATTCGGCAACAAATGTATCGAGTCAGCCTTTTAGATAAGCTTCGCTAATCTATACTAATATTATAAAGAGGTAAAATTTGTAAGTTTGTATGTTTTTAGGTTTGTAAGTTTGTATGTAGGGGGTAATCTCTGGAACTACTGGTCCGATTTGAAAAATTATTTCAGTGTTAGATAGCCCATTTATCGAGGAATGCTATAGGCTATATACCATCACGCTACGACCCACGGGAGGGGAGCAGTAACGAAAAATGCGGGTGAAACCGCAGAGGACAGCTAGTTAATAATAATTAGCATAATTTTCAGCTCTTTTTTACTAAGATTGCACCTATTTCAATGATCAGACACTTGAAATACAAAGCTACACCAATTTTACATCTACTGGGAATCAATTTGCGAATAATAAAAATCAGTCATGTACTTCTGTTTTTGAACGCGCGGATGCGTAGGTACCGACGGCAAAAAAAATTATATTCGTAAAGTTTAGTTAGAAACGGTTTGGTTCATAAAAAATAGAATAGAATAAACTTTACCCTTTTACCCCAAAATAGTAACAATTTTACAGAAACTTAAATCTATGGGTACAATGGCGGTCTTATCGCTAACAGCGATATCTATAAGACAGCTCTGAATGGCCTAAAAATCTTACCTTCGGTTTATCGTCTGCGGTTTATTCCTTGCGGTTTATTAATCAGATACAAATTTTACTTTAAAATATACGATACATTGAATATACATAAGATTACTGAAACAGTTTCGACAGTTTCAATCAAGTAATTATGTTTTTTCTTCTCTATAGGAAACGACCAATTGGAACCGTGCACTAGCTTCGGACGTTTTATAAGTGCCCATGTACAGTTCGTCCCACAGAACATATAAAGGAAGTTAGAAAGGAAATAGTTCCTGATTTGTATCGGAACGCATGTCGCCGTTTGTCTCCCACTCTTTAACTCCACTACAGGCAAGAAACCTATACGGACGCGCATTACGCACACTAGTAGACAACGCACACTTAGATCGCAACTTTGCTATTGGTTGTATCACACATGCAAAAAAGCAATTTAGGGCGACTAAAAGGTCGATAATTCATATCGATGAAATTCAAAAATAACGGATAATATTGTCGACTAGTTATCGTTATAATTTAAGGTGGTGTACCAATACGATGGATTTATTGGTACACCTGGTTATATAAAAAAGTAATATAAATGTTATATTAAGAATAAAAAATAAAATAAAACAAAACTATAAAATTAAAACATTTGGTTCCGAAAAACCTCTTACGCCTACTTTTGAATTATTTATCAAAAAATTGTTCAGTCAGAGAAGTGATGCTAATTACATATTCCAAAGCGTAGATTTCTATGGAGAAGAACGTGCAAGACTCCGTATCTCCGTAATCTCGGTTACTCTCTTTTATGGTTTTTATTATGTAAATAAATAATTAAAAAAAAGTAAAAGACGCATGCTCAGGCACACTCTGTTCAACCTTTTTAAAGCAATGGAATGATCCAGTCACTCTCCGAGACATTTGAGTGAGCATAACAAACTCTCAATTACCATTCCTTTTTTATGTCAAACAAGTTATAGCCTATAGGTAGTATATTAACAGATAAACATATTTTTTGCTAAAAATACAAGTGTGTTGAATACAATACTGTTGAATACCACAAGAGAGCCAAGAACGGCCATCACCAATTACTCACATGTATCATACGACGTTTTTCAACACATTTGTTAGAAAAAACAATTTAGCTAACTATTACATTACACAACAGTAAAACTAGTATAAAGAATAGTAACATAGCGGTAAAAATGAAATTTGTTTTCTTATGCGTACATCAAAATTAAGATATAGTCTTTTGATTATATTACCTAGTCTTATGTTTATACTTGCGTTAAAAGTTTTTATGATACCTAAACCTAACGTCTTTCAGAGTGACAATAGAATAAAATTCATTTTCTATGTATTTTTTTTTACATACCATAAACTAGTGCTTGACTGCAATCTCACCTGATGGTAAGCAGTGATGCAATCGTTGATGGTGAGGCGCACTAGTTTTTTGTTGTATATAATTCAATTTAATTAATACAGCCGCCAAACTTCGCTCAAATATATCACGCCAAAAATCACGGGCATTCTTAAATGGCGGCCATAGACCACAAAGTAAAACAAATTTTATTTGTATTAAACTGGACGAAATTGCGTGAAAAATTACAAATAAGACACTAATTTATACTATTGAATGAAAAATACTTAACCTATTGATTAGTATTAAAACTCTGTTCGAGGACGAATAGGTGAAACAAAACCGTTTTAACTACACTACATTATAGCACTAATAATAAAATATTTAAAAAATAATAACTGCTACAAGAAACCAAGTTATTTTAATAGATCGATAATGGTTACAGTTACAACTTGGTACAACACTATGTCCATGGAGTGAAGTTGTCAAATTCAAGACATAGTTCTCCACACGTGATATCGCAATGAACACATTACATTGCGCGCTTGTTTACTCAGTACAAGATTGTACCAATGAATTGCACACAATGTATAATTTTGCATGTCATTGCGATTTTATCGTTATAATGTACAAATTCCATAATATTATCATTATAATTATAAATATCAATTGTATTTAAAGGTTTTTAGACTAATCGGTGAAAAGAAATCCCTTCTTGGGCTACACTACACACTTGGTATTTTTTACGACACGTTGCAATAGCGCAAGTCGGCATAACTGATATTTTTCACGGAGCTTCATACACAATAACAGTAAGATCGCGATTGACGACCGGTGTCAATCAAATTTCGGTTGAACCAAAATTGAACTATGACAATTTGGCGTACATTGAGGCACGCCTGCCCCGCCTACAAGGCCATTCTAACTTCTTTCAACTGTTCTGTGGTTCGTCCACTATAAGTTGGCGAGTGTGAAGTTAGGCTCTGCGAATTTTGGCGTTTGAAATATCGTACAAAAATAAAAGTTTAAAAAAAATAAATGTAATTTGCAGTTCTTATTGCTGTTAGAAACAGTTATTGGCATTAATTTTATTAAAACCTTTATTTTTGTACGATATTTCAAGCGCCAAAATTCGCAGAGCCTAACTTCACACTCGCCAACTTATAATGGACGAATTGTAGGCTCATGTAAAATAAAAACATTTTTGATTTTGTTGTTTTTATTATTTTAAGATAGCAGTTCTGAACGTTTACATTTTATAAATAAATGTCGCTGTGGTTACATAATATAATCTTATCTATTCAATACTCAATACTTTAATCTCTTTAATTCGGATCGCTATTAATTACTTTCACAAAAAATCCTAAATATTATAAACAATCGTGATAAATTACAATTTAATCCAGATAAAACAAAACGCCTGATTAAAATTAATACAAAAAGTTCATGCATCGGCCGGGAATCGAACCCGGGCCGCCCGCGTGGCAGGCGAGCATTCTACCACTGAACCACCGATGCTTATACCTACTCGACTAAAATACCTATCATTGTCAGATCTAAAGTGATTTAGAGAAAGGAAGAGTAAAGATGTGTGTAGAATCTGCGCAAGAGCACCTTTCACCTTGACTTGACCTCGCTAGTTCGAAACATGTGTTTTGAAGATAAAAAAAAAACATATTAGATGGTATTTACTAATTCCGCTCGCTGAGGCGGCTGATAATAAATATAATAATATGTATCTGGTGTAGTAATTTTTGATAAATATCACACTAACATTATAAAGGCGAAAGTTTATGAGTTTCAAAGAGCTGACCAGATTTCGTTGAAATTCGGTACAAGATTAGACTAAGTCCTGGAATAGCACATAAAATACTATTTAAGTATCTCAAGAGTATGTTCCCTAGGGACAATTGTCTACAGTCGTCCGTTAACCGTCCGGACCACACCGTGCGTGCACAAGTCCTCACCGGCGCGTAGAATTCCACGCGCGCCTCAAAGAGATGTCAATAAATTGTTGAGGCCCAGCAGGGTCGAAGCCTACTTTTTTTATGTGAAAACTGAATCACGGGGCCAGAGCGAAAAAATTCATTAAATGATTTTCCACCTAAAAAAACCTTAACCACAAGTACCTACTTAAAAAAAAAAATATTAGGTACTGTGCAGTGCTTACGTAACTGTACTCCAATAAATAAAGATCAGCACAATATATAATTATTAACAACAAGCATATTTTACGTGCGTAATAAAAGGATCCTGCCCTGCGGCACTTATACAATATTTGTCCTATTTTGTTCTGTTAAGTTGATTGAGGTCAGTCTTTGAGAGTCACGTTTGAGATATTAGTAAGTCGATAATAAGTACCTAACTGTTACGTGCTCATCCTAACATGTTGTTATTGAACAGTGTTTTATTTATGTATACTTTAAAGTAGGTCTTTGATAGAAAAAAGAGACATAACTATACGATGTACGAGATTTTGGACCATGTACGCTCACTTGGCGGTACGCGGAACAGAACGTATAGTCGCGAAAAGCATCGTTGAAAAGAAAGGATCCTTCGACCAGACGGGTGTCATGTCTGGTTTGAGAAACTGTCCGAGAGGTGATTTCGAGCTATTACGAGCATAACTATAAGTTCAAATCACGCGGAAAACTCTAATAGCGCGATGCAGCATTTCGTAGTTTACTTCATATGTGGGAACATAGATGTTGCTACACTTATTTTCTTTGATTGAATCTTTCTTTAAACCATACATAAATCTACTTAACACTTACAAGTCTACCTAGCTACAAATATCTACCCGCTACATTTTCTCACATAAATCTTTCTGAACCATTCTTCCGTTCAATTCTTCGCGTAAATAAAGAATTTCGCCTCCTAGCCCGAGTAATGGTTGATCGGGTTCTGCATTGCAATCGAAAATAAATAGCTTGGCGATAGTATCGCGACTTTGAGAAACAGTTTCAGTGAACCGTCTGTTCTGCATAACTGCCTGATCATAATAACTATCGATTTTGCTTGAATAATCAGTATTTATTTAGATAACGTGGCTAGATAATAACTGCTGCACGGGTCGATCTTCAAGGTTAAGCAACGCTTGCCAACGTTGGTCTGGGGATGGGTGACCATCAAAAAATACCGAGTTTCCTCCGTGCCTCGGAAAGCACGTTAAGCCGTTGGTCCCGGCTGTCTTTTGGAGATCTTTGGCAGTCGTTACGGATAGTCAGAAGCCAGTAAATCTGACTCCAGTCTTGCCATGAAGTACCGTGTTAC
This sequence comes from Mythimna separata, assembly GCA_030763345.1. NCBI lineage: Eukaryota > Metazoa > Arthropoda > Insecta > Lepidoptera > Noctuidae > Mythimna > Mythimna separata. The sequence goes on from CM061168.1 coordinate 11,935,039, forward strand.
CCCAGTTAATGGGTTGTGGAGGTCTGGTAGGCAGCCGCTCCTCGTAAAATACTGGTATTCAGCTAAATCCGGCTTGACTGGAAGCCGACCCCAATATAATTGGGAAAAGGCTAGGCAGATGATGATATGTAGATAAATTCGAAGAGTCGCCCAAATTTTGTGGCTGTGAGCAAGGCACATTGCATTAGTGAAAGAATGATTAAAATCTACCGTTTTTGTAGTTTATTCATAGCAAACAAATATGAAAAATGAAACTTTTCCCGCACTGGGCGGAGCGACAGGGGTGTCAGACTAAAACTGATCTCTTTTATAATTCGGTAGCATTTTCGGATGATACCGCAGCGCAGACCAGGCCCTTTATGACGCCTGATTGGAGAGACAGATGAAATTATTATAATCCCGGTGTAAGAAAGAGACGGAGCTATAAAGAAAGTATAACAGTATCCCTTTCTTAAACTGGATTCATGACGATTTTGTGAAAGATGATCATTCAAAATGAGTAGGATTACATACAGCAAACTCGCTAGGCTTCACACTCCTTTTTCTTTAGTTCGCTGGTATTTGTATAGCTTCGTCAATTCGCTTGTCCTATTTTTACACTTGGTATGTGCCTATCAGAAGACGAGCCAAGATACGATGCCCATCAACGAGTGCCATTCGTTCGCGTACCACGTTTTATTTGGCACTAGCTGTTTTTTTTTCAAAATTTTCTCACCTTTTAGACCTTTCGTAACCCTCCACGAACATTTCAAGACCAAGATAAGATAAATCTGTTCAGCCGTTCTCGAGTTTTAGCGAGACTAACGAACAGCAATTGATTTTTATTTTTTAGATTTTAAAAGTAGAACCATAACATTTTTTTATACACCAAACTAATGCTTGACTGCAATCCGATATTGACAATATCAGGAAATCTATTTTATATTGAAGAAGATGCGAAATCTATTCACATAACAATAACTAACTTCTCAAAGACCCTGGCGTATTGTTAATAATAATAAACAAGCCATGTTCCCCACCACAGCTGCAAGTTGAAGCCGTCAGGAAACACGTTAAGCTAACACATAGACAATTTCGAAGATAGATGTAACGCTCACTGAGAGACTTCAAACTTTACTTTGAGAATTACTAGTGGAACTCGATCAAAATTCGTTTCTTTCACACGAAATAAAGATACCGTGTCAAAGGGTTAATAATAATAATAATTACAAAAAGCTGCCATTTTAAACACTTGCCGTATCGTAAGAAAATTTTTACAACTAGACTTAGATAATAATTTAAATGCACCACAAACCGGTTTACCATCTCAAACAAATAATTAAGATCTCACCTTGGTTTACACCCGTGAGATTCTAAAATAATACCAGGTTTTTAACCTGAGAAAGTTTACCGTAAAAACCATAATAATAATATATTCCACAACTTTCACATAACAACATCATCTAGTCCCAAGCTAAGCGGAGCTTGTATTATGGGTACTAGACAACTGATAAACATACTTATATATTTCTAAATACATACATATTATAGATAAATTACACCCAGACACAGAACAAACGATCGTGCTCATCACACAAACATTTGTCCTGGGTGGGAATCGAACCCACGACCTCCGGCATAGCAGTCAGGGTCACTAACCACTAGACCAACAGGCCAGTCTTGGCGTTCTCGGGGTTAAAAGGAATAAGGTGGGTTTTAGTCAAAGTCTGATACACCCTCTGGTTCCACCCTAGAGCAGGAGAAGTCATTGGCTGATCAGCCAACCCAAAAAAAAATCCCTTTCCAGGACTTAGTCTACCTATGTGTCAGAGTAACAAACACACACATACATTTATAAGCTTTCGCCTTTTTATTAATATTGTTGCGATTCATGTGACAAGTCTAACTTCACCGACTAGCTATGAGCAAGCGTAATTATTAATGCTCATACCATCTCTATAAGAGTAAAGGACCTTCAGCCTTATGAAATTATGATGCTTCCACTAAGGAACTCTCTTTCTCTTGAAAAGGAAACAGGCCGTAATCCACCACGCGCTCATACAGTGAACGTCACAAGTCTTTGAAGTTTCGAGTCTAGGCCATGCTGGTTTCCTTAAGATGTTTTCCTTTAACGTTTTAAGAGCAGTGGTAATGAAATAATTTACACAAAATAGCCTGCCTTAGTTTAAACCCACGAACTATAACTCAATACGTTGAGGTCACTATTACTATACTGTTCAGTAGAACAGTAACAGGTTAATATAATCTATACTAATATTATAAAGAGGTAAAATTTGCAAGTTTGTAGGTTTGTAAGTTTGTATGTAGGGGGTAATCTCTGGAATTACTGGTCCGATTTGAAAAATGCTCTCAGTGTTAGATAGCCCATTTATCGAGGAATGCTATAGGCTATATACCATCACGCTACGACCCACGGGAGCGGAGCAGTAACGAAAAATGGGGGTGAAACCGCAGGGGACAGCTAGTATTATCATAATCGAGTTTCAGTAGTAGTCTCTGTCACCAAAAGCGCAGATTTATCAGCTTAGCAGAGGTCGTGTTACGGAGCTTACCACCCACTTACAGATACACATCTCTAATGTTTTCTCATACTCCGATTATCCTTGTGACTTTGTTGTCTTATAATAAAACTTTATAGAACTATTCTTGGGTACTGGTCTTTTGAGCTTCTGTTTGTGCTTCGCCCGTGTGAATGTAGAAACTTAACTTTTATGTAGCATTAGCTGCTGCCAGTGGTTTTACGTAAAACTAAAAAATTTTCCCAAGGAAACCTACTTCGGATTAAAGAAATATCTTGTAAGCTTTTCCAGGTATTCTATAGGATATCTAGAATGGCTTATAAGATATTTTTCTTATTAACATATATGCTATTCCTAGACATGGTCCACCTGTATACCAAGATTCATCAAAATCGGTAGTTATTGCGTGACAATAGTAACTAACATCCATCAAATGAAACAGTATAAAACGTACTTTACGAAAATACGAAATTGTAGGTAGGAATTGTTTTAAAATTTTGTGTTTTATAGATAGTACAAGAACTTAAATATAAAACCCAATCTCTGATATTTTCAACTGTACTTAAAACCTGAAACTGTCATAAAAAAAAATTTCATCTTCAGCAAAGTGATAGTTCCAGTTGCTACAATTACGATGCGGAAAAATGGGACAGAATTTACAAGAACTGCTTTAAAAAAAACTGTTACAAAAAGAAAATAAAATACGTCATTAACGATCAAATAAACTGCCTCATTTATCCAATCCATCTGGCTTCATTTCAGCGCATAAAGTCCCCATATTGCACTCCAGTGTAATACACTGTCGTGCAGAAAATACTGCACAACTGCTTCAAGCTACGTTAACTTCAGTGTTGCAAACGCACAAATGCAAGGGACAGTGACTCGTGAAAGGAAGTGTCAGTTTACACTGCCAGCAGAAAATTTGGAGCAATATTTTGTTTGCAACACCGTTCTGTTTCGTGAGGCGTGATGGGAATACTTGATTTTCTTTACAGTGTCGATATACTGTGGTGTAAAAATCGCTATTTTTTTTTTATTTGGAAAGTTGTGATAATCTAATTTAATATTCTTTATGATTCGTTCAAACCCAGACACACAGTCTGACACTGCCTCTCGCTTCACCCAGAACAAGATGAATTATTTGATAATTTCTTCGCTTCAAAAAAATGTCGATCGAGAGCTGTACTAACGGTTAGTACCTAAGCTTGGCTACTTCTATCATGGAAAATTATAAAGTATCTGTGGAACAGCTATCGGAAGCGGAACAGCGGCGAGTAAAAGCCATACTCACCAATACGTCATTTTAATCTTTCAAAAGGATGTCTGTAAAATCGAAATCGAAGCCGGGCCAATGCCCGCTAGAGCTGCGAAAACTATTAAAATAACTACTTTAGAACGCAAAAGACAACTGAAATTCACGGGGTTTTAGTCAGACAAAGTTTGATACTGTCCACTCTAGAGGAGGTCATTTGGTGATTAACCACCCCAAAAAATTACAAATATTTTTGTCTTTACAATATAATTTTCTTTCATTTCCCGCATCACCATATTTTATAAAATTACGTTACTTCTCAAAACTCCAAGCAGCAAGCTAACACGATTACTTTTTAAACCTAATAAGCCAAAATCCAGTATCTCAACAGTAATATTTCAGAGAAGCTAGAGGCGGTAGAGGCTGACGTGCAAATTGAATCAAATTCGTTGGCGTCCTCCTCTCTAGTTAGATTATACTGGGTTATTTGTAAAACTAGCAGCCTTTCAGGACTATGTTACTATCATCATAAACAACTTTTGTTCTATGACTTATATTTCGGTTCTTTATATTTTCATACAAAAATTAAAATAATATTGAAATTATATGTTCTAAATGTTGCAAAGGCTATTCGAATCAAGCGATACTGCAATACTACAATAGCGGGGGAGTAGGGGGCGAGAACAGTGGGAGGCGTAGGTAGGTACAGCAAAATACACGACTGAAAGCGTTATCTAGGACTTAAAACGCAATAGCACACTGAGAGACCCGGGATTTTAGTAAGAAAAAGTCTTGACTGACGAATGACTTTTAAAAATTTATCATATTTCAGTCATCATATTTTCGTACAAAAATAAAAATATTGAAATTAAATGTTCTAATTGTTAAGAAGTCTATGCAAAGGAAGCGATAGAACGATAGCGGAGGAAACGGGGGTGAGAACAGTGCGCGGGAGGCACAGGTAGGGGTACAGCAAAGCACAGAGCTGAAAAATGTTAGAACAACGAAATCTTGTAGGTTGGTTTTTGGTAAATGTGTTATTTTTTTTTATAACTCATAGAACAATAGTTGTTGTTTATGATTTCAGTAATAGAATCCTGCATGGTTGTTAGTGTTTTACAAATAACCCTGTATAGTGTACTGTCACTACTAATTATATATTATTTGTACCGCATTCTGTATTTTGTTGGTCTCTGTCATGTTTCTCGCGTTATCTAAGACGTGACTTGCTTGTTTTATTTATCCTTTATTTTCGTCTGCATTGGCGACCGCTACGCTCGGAAGAAAGTAAAAGTTGAAAATTGTCTCTCGGGAAACTACTATACTTACTACCCTTATTTATAAGCCAAAAAGAGCCAACTCAGTGCATGTAAGTTTTGATAAAAAGAAGGAATCTTTGTGGTTTCATCATCATCATTATCGCAGCCGAAAGACGTTCACCGTTGGTCATAGGCCTCCCCAAGGGTCGCCACAACGATCGGTCCTATGCATCGAATTACTGTAACCCTCACCAGGTAATTGTGGCACTTTAAAAAGCTCGTCTTCCTGTTCGCGGTCACTTCAAAACTTTTCAGATCCATCGCCAACGCAACTGCCACTTATGTTTGAAAATTCTTCGGGTCAGTCACCTTGGTTCTCCTGCGGATATTTTCATTTCTAATTTGCTCATGCTAGGAAACTTCCAGCATATCCATTGCAATTCAATTAAAACTTTACAGAGATGAAAATTTGCATGAAATCTGAAATTTTTTAACCATAAAAATAGATCTACTATGTATTATTCGTCTATAAATGTATGTCTATGTAAAAATAGATCAATAATATAGCAAAATGAACGCAAACTTAACCACGGCTAAAACAAGTTACCGTACATTTCTTCTGTCGACTTGGCATCAGCATTATGAGAATAAATAGTTCCTGAATGACTTGGTAGAAACCGTGCAAAGATTAACCATAGAGGAAGGTAGCGCGGCTGATGTACATACTAATGTATGGAGAATTAACGAGGCAGCCGGCTTATAACTAGACCGTTTGTAAACAGGTTTTGTTTTATCAAGAAGTCTGTCAGTTTTTAGGGTATGTTTATGAAGCGGTGAGACAAATCGGCTTCCTATTAGGTAAAATTGAAAATGTAGTTATAGCAGCCGTTACTATTGGGCAACCACTTACGAGTTGTAGGTTCATCACTGTTCACAAAACGGTGAAAGAAAATATCGTGACGAATCCGGCATGTCACTTCACCCGTCCGCAAAATACGCAATTAAGTCTTGGAGTTGCGGATACCAGCCTAAAATACTATACTATCTCTATCTAGTCCTAGAACCAAAAACTCGAAGACATGTGACATTTACCAATCTTTACTGGGCCCGCGTGGTGAATTACAACCCATTCCCTCTCCTAGAGAGAAGGCCTGAGTCCCAGCCATTCGTTCCAGACCATGGCCTGCCGCTAAAAGTCACAGCTGCGGATGGCCTCCACGAGAATTCAGTGTGTGCAATGAAGAGTTGCTTATTCTTGGAGTTTGCCCCCATGTGGTCCCTATTACCTAGCTAGGAGTTCCTTTTCTTCCACCATATGCCATTTCTTAATATGACTTCCAAAACAAACTTACTTATCTATCATTTCCATCTCAAACAGCCACTATAAAACTTCGAACCGTTATCAAAACCAAACTTATGTACGCAACCATAGCCATGCCTGAGTACACTCGGCGAAACTGTTAAGTCTGCAGTTAAGATATTGTTATAATACAATAAGTACTTTTGTAAAATAAATAAATATTATTATGTCATGTGTAACTTCTCTTCTAAGTTAGAGAAGGACAATCCTGAAAATGTATAAGAACTTATGACCTCAAAATTTAGCTTAGCTAGTCTTTGTATATGTACAAATCATAAGTTATTGAGTGTTGTAAATAAGTTATTGGTATTATTGTAAGGTTCTATTCATCTAAATATTTTATTACTGTCAAAAAAAAAAGGTATTTGATTTGGTAATTTTTTAACAAATTTTAAGATGCTCTTCATAATTTAGGAATCATTTAGATCTCATTTTTTTGTTGGGCACATTTGACCTTATCATAATATTGAACTTGGCACCCATTTTGAAATGATAACTTCTAAATACAACAGCAAAAAAGCCTTTGCACACTTATCTCCTTAACCGAGTGTACAACCAGTAAAATATATTTTATACCACGCGTGTAGTTGGAACAAGTTAGTTCTGCGGCTGGAGTTGGTAACTTCGGTAAAACTAGAATGAGGGCGTAAATTCGGTAACGCCATTAGTTCACGTCGCGTACCAAATTAAACTGGCATTTTTGTTCGAAACTTGCGAAGCGATTAGATCGAATTTTCGACTTTATCGGGGCGACGTAAATAATGGGTGGTACTACAAACACATACCTACCTATACATCGTCATCTACCTAGCCTTTTCCCAACTATATTGGGGTCGGCTTCCAGTCAAGGCGGATTTAGCTGAATACCAGTATTTTACGAGTGGGGTAACGCGGTATTTCATGGCAAGACTGGAGTCAGATTTACTGGCTTCTGACTATCCGTGACGGCTGCCAAAGATCTACAAATGACAGCCGGGACCCACAGCTTAACGTGCTTTCCGAGGCACGGAGGAAACTCGCTATGTTAAGATGGTCACCCACCCACAGACCAACCTTGGTAAGCGTTGCTTAACCTGGAAGATCGACCCGTGCGGCTGTTATTATCTAGCCACGAGCTACCTATACATAGAGAAAGGAAATACTTCATATATCTATAGCAAGCTTCTGCCAGCGGCTTCACCCGCAAACAAGTAGCCTATGCCACTCGGTATTGCCTATGTTGAGGAGCTCGTGCTAGATAATAACAGCCGCACAGGTCGATCTTCAAGGTTAAGCAACTCTTGCCAAGGTTGGTCTGTGGATAGGTGACCATCTTAACATAACGAGTTTCCTCCGTGCCTCGGAAAGCACGTTAAGCCGTAGGTCCCTGCTGTCATTTCTAGATCTTTGGCAGTCGCTACGGATAGTCAGAAGCCAGTAAATCTGACTCCAGTCATTCACTGGTATTTAGCTAAATCCGGCTTGACTGGAAGCCGACCCCAATATAGTTGGGAAAAGGCTAGGCAGATGACTCGGTATTGCCTATGTTACCCAGTGAAGATGTAGCTTTCTTTCTACTGGTGAGAATTTTTTTGAAATTGGTCAAGCAGTTTTTGAGTTAAATCGTTACACACAAATAAACAAAAGTCAAATGATCTTTTCTCTCTATAATATTATTATAGACTTACTTTTTTCACAGAATAGGTACCGGTGTGGCGACGAAAGACACAGCGTTGGAAGGCCTCCCACAAGGTGGACTGATAAACTGGTGAGGGTAACGGGAATCTGATGGACGCGAAACACATAGGAACATTGTGATGACACTTGCTGGGTCCTGTGTCCAACAGTTGACGTCTTTTGTTTCAAATGATGATCATTTTAAGCGTGTAGAGATTTTATAGTTTTATACCATCTGACTGGTTGCGGTATTTTTTTTAGGTCCCTACGGTTTTGGTTACATATGACTGTCGTCCTATACTCGGGCTTGGTCTGGACGGTTACCAGACGGCGAGCTATCCATTCTTCGCCGTCGTAAGTCCAAGCCTACGGCAGCTGGTAATTAGGGCCGAGGTCTCGGCGGCTGAAGCGTGAAGATATCCGATGAACAAATATAATTTATTCCTCTACCTTCTAACAAGAAAACAAACTTCATGAATATACAATCACGCTTTTAAAACTCTAACTCGCCATATAAACTCATGTGTACATTACTCCAAGAGCTATCTGCATGTTACCTTATAAAATGCATTCCCAAACAGTCGCAACCGGTATGTTTACCGTCCCCGGTCCCGACTTCACTTTCTAACTCCTGACTGGAATGGAGCACTCTGTGACGTCACAAATGAAGTTACTGTGTACAGCGAATGAATAAGCAAACGAGGGTAACACGGTAATAGCAAGGTGCACTAAATCTGTTCTGTCGTACAGAGCTTTGGCTGGATTTGGGGTCCCGTACTTTCAGTAAACAAAAATAGGATTAATGATGGCGGTTTGGAAGTCATTTTAAAACGCGGCATACGGTATTTTTTTTTCATGGACATGTATTACTTCGCCCGCTCTTTTATGTCAGACTTTTCCGTAGGGGCCCTGGTTTTCCTTTCAGAAGCGAAACCATGACCCCAGAGGCCTCGACCCTGCTGAGCCCCTACGGCTTAAACAGCAGTATAGAGAATTTTGTAATTTTTCTACCATCTGACTGGAATAAGGATACCCAATAAACGAATATAATTTATTCCTCTACCTTCCAACAAGAAAACAAACTTCATGAATATACAATCACGCTTTTAAAACTTTAACTCGCCATGTAAACTCATGTGTACATACCTCCAAGAGCTATCTGCATGTTACCTTATAAAATGCATTCCCAAACAGTCGCAACCGGTATGTTTACCGTCCCCGCTCCCGACTTCACTTTCTAACTCCTGACTGGAATGGAGCACTCTGTGACGTCACAAATGAAGTTACTGTGTACAGCGAATGAATAAGCAAACGAGGCTAACACGGTAATAGCAAGGTGCACTAAATCTGTTCTGTCGTACAGAGCTTTGGCTGGATTTGGGGTCCCGTACTTTCAGTAAACAAAAATAGGATTAATGATGGCGGTTTGGAAGTCATTTTCAAAAGCGGCATCCGGTATTTTTTTATTTTCATGAACATGAATTACTTCGCTCGCTCTTTTGTGTCAGACTTTTACTGGTTTCGTTCGAGGGGCCCGGGTTTTAGTTTCAGAAGCGAACCCATGGCTTCAGGCCTCGACCCTACTGGGCCCCTACGGCTTAGACAGCAGTATAGAGATTTTGTAGTTTTTCTACCATCTGACTGAAATGGAAGAAGTCCGATGAACGAATATAATTTATTCCTCTACCTTCCAACAAGAAAACAAACTTCATGAATATACAATCACGCTTTTAAAACTCTAACTCTGCATGTAAACTCATGTGTACATACCTCCAAGAGCTATCTGCATGTTACCTTATAAAATGCATTCCCAAACAGTCGCGACCGGTATGTTTACCGTCCCCGGTCCCGACTTCACTTTCTAACTCCTGACTGGAATGGAGCACTCTGTGACGTCACAAATTAAGTTACTGTGTACAGCGAATGAATAAGCAAACGAGGCTAACGCGGTAATAGCAAGGTGCACTAAATCTGTTCTGTCGTACAGAGCTTAGACTGTTTTTGGGTTCCGTACTTTCAGTAAACAAAAATAGGATTAATAGTGGCGGTTTGGAAGTCATATTAAGACACAGCATACAGGATTTTTTAGTGGGAAATCATCATAAACATGAATTGCTTCGCCCGTACTTTTGTGTCAGATTTTTACTAGTTTCGTTCCAGGGGTCCTGGTTTTCCTTTCAGATGCGAGCTGAACCGAAGGGCCCCAGAGGCCCTCAACTCTGCTGGGCCCCTACTGTCCGTCCGTCCGACCGTCCCCGGTCCCGACTTCACTTTCTAACTCCTGACTGGAATGGAGCACTCTGTGACGTCACAAATGAAGTTACTGTGTACAGCGAATGAATAAGCAAACGAGGCTAACACGGTAATAGCAAGGTGCACTAAATCTGTTCTGTTGTACAGAGCTTTAACTGTTTTTTGGGTTCCGAACTTCAGTAAACAAAAATAGGGTAATGATGGCGGTTTGGAAGTCATATTAGGACGCGACAAACGGATATTTTTTTAGAAAGATAATCATCATGAACATGAATTACCTCGCCCGCTCTTTTATGTGAGACTTTTACTAGTTTCGTTCCAAAGGCCCGGGTTTTCCTTTCAGAAGCGAACCTCTGGTCCCAGAGGCTTCGACTCTGCTGGCCCCCTATGGCTTAGACAGCAGTATAGAAATTTTGTAGTTTTTCTACCATCTGACTGAAATGGAAGAAGTCCGATGAACGAATATAATTTATTCCTCTACCTTCCAACAAGAAAACAAACTTCATGAATATACAATCACGCTTTTAAAACTCTAACTCGCCATATAAACTCATCATCAGAGCTATCTGCATGTTACCTTATAAAATGCATTCCCAAACAGTCGCAACCGGTATGTTTACCGTCCCCGGTCCCGACTTCACTTTCTAACTCCTGACTGGAATGGAGTACTCTGTGACGTCACAAATGAAGTTACTGTGTACAGCGAATGAATAAGCAAACGAGGCTAACGCGGTAATAGCAAGGTGCACTAAATCTGTTCTGTCGTTCAGAGCTTTAGCTGGTTTTGGGTTCCGTACTTGAGTTAGATACGATAGTAATGGTGGTTTGGATGTCATATTAAGAGACAGCATAAGGTATTATATTCTGGTAAGCAATATTTGTACGCCCAGCACGGCAGCACATGTGAACACTATTTTTTTGTATTTACCACCATGTATCATAACATTTTACCTATGTGTTACAAATAAATACTGACTATTGACTACTTGACTATTTTTTCTGGTGGAAATTATCATAATGACTTTTCTGAGCGGGAGGGCGTATTAGACTTTTACTGATTCCGTTCCAGGCCCCAAAGGCCCTCGATCCTGCTAGGGGCCCGCCTACGGTTAAGAGAGTATACGGTGAAAGAAAAGCAATTCCTAGCCAAGTAATAAGAACCACATCGATGAAACTTGAAAGTTGAGCAACTCTTGCCAACGTCGGCGACTTGACCGCGGTGGATGAGTGCCCCGCTTGAGCAGATCACCACCTTGTCCTCGTGGGGGCGATCAACGGCTGGATCGGCGGCGTTCTCATGCCGGGCCCTGGTACAAGCCATTGTCTGGACCGAAAAAGAAGGGTAAGTCTCTATCGCGAAGAGTAATGCTAGCGTAAAAGGCGGTCGCGCGCGTGAGTGAACCAACATTTTAACACTGCAGCCGCTAGGATAAAAAAATAGTAACACTAGAGCCAGACCTATTAAGCTGAAACTAATACCAAATATTCGAGACTGCTACTTCTTAGAGCAGTAAATAAATTAAACCTCTCAGTCAACGTAATCTAAGGATAAGGCTATTTATGTTTTGATTACGGCGTATATTCTGACGCTAAAATCTTGGAATTTGGCAAGAAGCCAGGTCTCATAGTACAAGTAGAAAAAGGCTGAAAACCGTTGCGATTCTGAAAAACAAAATGGAGACTCGATTTGGGAATCGAACTAATTACTTAGATACGTTTGTACGAAACCCTCGTCTAACGAATCCGACTCGCACTTAGCCAGTTTTTTAGGAGGAAAATAACGGGAGGTTTTTGAAAAAGATTGCATACATTTTCGCTCGCTTTAAAGACTTGTCAAGGAAAGTTAAAGCTTTTAACATTACCAACTGGTCATTTTTCAACGTTCGGGAAAATGTGTGGTATTTTTTCGAGAAAAAACCGCAAGCCGACGTATGACATGCGGTAGGGCAGGCGTCATGAAGCCTGCATGAAGCGACGCGAACATTTTGCCGCTTCGTCGACATAGTTTCATAGATTTGTATTGTAAACTGTGAGCAGGCGTACACCATGTATTATTTATTTACTTATTAGTTTATCCTCACAATGGAACGCCTTGCAGCAATTACACCAATGGAGCACAAGTCACGATTTAATCTTTACAACAGCCTCCTTAGAGCATTTGCACGATGGACCACGCCGCATAGCGTGGAGCTAAAGTAGTCTTGTTGCCATATAAAATGTATGGAGACCGACGCGCCCAGATCGGCGTACGTGGTCCACATCTGCGCTTGTAAAGATAACTTCTTTACTCTTTGCGTTACAGGACCGCGGTGACTTATTCAAACTATCACTCCCTTTTATTCCACATAGAGTTTGAAAAGTTATTTAATGATATTCCACCGATTATTTTATTTATCATGCATATGCTCGCGTTTGAGCACTATCTCACCTGATGGTAAGCGATGATGTGGCCGACGATAGAGCACGCTTGCCTTGAAGTAACCTATTCACTATTGACTTAAATAGCCATAAGTTGTAGCTATCAAGAATTTAAATAAACGCTTAGACCCAAAACACATGTTCATATTCACACAAAAGAGGAACACAGGTACCAAAATGAGCAGCACATAACGAGAACACTGGGAAGCTGCAATGTATTCAAGACTACGGAGATACGGAGATACGAGGTTCTTTTATATAATAAAGATTACAGCGTGGCTCGGTGCAGCTATATGTACCCAGAACAGTAGTGAGATCGAATGTGGTGATAGTGCTGAATGTTATTCTTACAGCTACTGTTAGTTACAGCTTCTTTTTGGAATAAAAAGTTCGTGTGAATAGCTTTGTAGAATTTTGCTGCTAAGACAGTAATATTCTTTAAAATTAGTGTGCCAATTCGAGATATCTTTCCGTACCAACGCTCTTACGTGATTATGATGTTATTATATTACACAGCTCTCTCCAGATATTTTGGAAACACAGATATGTAGGTTGCTAATGAAATTAAAACATATTCTTTTGTAAAAATGGTCCAGAATTGACCTCTGAAAATCTGCCTTTCAGAATTTACACATGAATGATGAAAGTACAGAAAATATATGTATAGAAACCTGTTATTTAAATTTCTGTGATAGAAACCTTACAAATTGAATCCTGTATTTGAATTACAAAAACGTTTTCCAAAAACTTTTAAGATTTTTGGATTTAACAATATATATCATATTCCTATAATTATATTATATCATATAATTATAATATCCTATTTATCATAAGTACCTATTTATTTCCTGTAACGATTTTTGTGAAATATTCGAGTGAGTAACGGAACTACTAAATGCCAGGACCATTTACATTCAGATCACTAAAACTAAAAAAAAACTCAATGAGACCTGAAAACACTAACTAAAACTCCGACTTATTTTCCACCAACATTTTTAAACAAATTTTAAGCAGTTAGTACAATTACCAAGTTTGCAAGAAACAAAACTATATTTCAGCTGTCTCATTATCGGCACGCCTGGATGGATCCCAGAGACATTAGCACAACTTCTACAAAGTGTAATTGACACTGGAAAGTTTAGTTTTAACTCGGGCCATAGGGGAGCGGGAATAAAGTTTGCTGTTGAGATAGCGATTGGTAGCTTTCTGATTAGTTGAGAGGAGATTTACCAACATTAAGAACACGTTTTAAAAACAACTAATTATTATCTATTTTAATATTATAGTTTTGTGTCTTATCATAGCGCTGTAAGTACATTAGTTATTTAACTTAAGTAAAAAGATACCGAAAATTTATAACAAATAGAATTATTAAGTATGTATATTCATTTATTTTCGTACTCTTAAATGTTTATACACATTCTTTATGTTAAATGCTTTTAGGATTAAGTCTTATGGTCATTTAACTGTTTTATTTATGTGAAAATAAAGAAAAATTAAAATGAAAAACAATTAATATAAATAAATTAAAAAACTATTGCACCAATTTAAAAATACTTTATTACTAAGTGACATAGGCGTATGTTTCAGGCAGGCAAAGTTGCTCGCAGAAGCTAGTAATATTACTTAAACAATGTACTTTTTTCATACCAGTGTAATAGACATAATCAGAAAATAACTCTTTAAAAAAAACGTAAATCTTTTATCGAAAATGGTGAACAAAAATAATGTACTCGTCTGACTTTATTTCAGTCTCGTCACGTCTTACTTGGCCGGCTTCAGTGGCGCCATTTGTCTTCTAACACCCACTATGTGGAGTCCTACTTGAACGTGAAAGTCTTCATAACTGCGTCAAACTCATTACCTCCTCTTTTTTAAAATCGGGTAAAAACAGGCATTAGCATTTGTAGTATTACGGCCTAGTAATGTTCCCACTGTTGGGACTCATAGCTAGGCCTTCTCTCTAGGAGAAGGAATGGTCCGTAATACCCCACGCCAGCCGAGTGAAATTTTGAGAGCAGTGGTAATAATATAAATGACATAAAGGAATTAATTTGGCTGGGTTAGAACCCCCGACCTACAATTCAGAAACCCAAGCCGTTACGACTAGCCCCAGTGGTGTTGTTTTGGTACTTTTGATGTCTTGGTTCTGGGATATGGAACCCATACGATGTTTTCTGTCACCGTTTTGAAAGCAGCGGTGATGATACTCGTATAAATTATACAAAGACTACTCCCTACTACTACTACTACTCCTACTGTCCTGTTGGTTTAGTGGTTAGTGACCCTGACTGCTATGCCAGAGGTCGTGGGTTCGATTCCCACCCAGGACAAATGTTTGTGTGATGAGCACGAAAATGTGTTTTGTGTCTGGGTGTAAATTATCTATAATATGTATGTGTTTAGAAGTATATAAGTATGTTCATCAGTTGTCTAGTACCCATAACACAAGCTCTACTTAGCTTGGGACTAGATGGCTTTGTGTGAAAGTTGTGGAATATTATTATTATTAAAGTAATACGCCTGGCTGGGTTTGAACCTGCGGCCTATAGCTTTCAAGTCCGGGCAGTTATCACTGGGCCAGGACTGCTCTCTCAAAAATAGCATAGCATAGTATCAGCCTTATAATGTTCCCACTGCTGGGACTCAGGCCTCTCTAGGAGAGGGAACGGGCCGTAATTCACCACTCGGGCCACTCCCAAAAATAGGCGCAAAATAACAAAAGCCGACAGTGTGTTATATTAATTGTAGTTTCAACTACAATTAATATAACACACTGCCATATAATTTCAAGGCTCTATACTTGCTTTATGAAAGCAATATGGTTACAATTCGCAGTACTGTTTGTTCGGAAACAACACGCGTGACAATAATGCTATGTTTTGATTCGATATCGATATCGAAGCAATAAGTGGTGGACAGCGAAAACAAATGAGTAATAATGAAATGGTTTGTATTCTGGCGTGGGCGTGTTGGTAGATAAAATAGGAAAAGTCACAATTATAGTTTAGGTACTAGTTTTGCCAGCGGCTTCGCCCGTTGGATAGTAGAAAATTATCGCATAAGAACATAGTCCTAGGATAAAAAGTATCCTGTTTTTCTATTCCAGGAGGTGGACTACGTGTATACCAAGTCCATTCAGCAGTTATTGCGTGAAAGAGTAACAAACATTCATACATTTATACACCTATACACCTCCATACGTACAAACTTTCCCGTTTATATTATATTAATAGGATACAATAGGATTGATCGTAATTAATTAGGTGCCTTCACGTGTTCCAAGAGCTGGCTTTTTTAACTCGGACAGAGGAATAGTTTTGCCGTACAGCGTGGTAGTGCCAGTCTCCTGGATCACCTGGTCACCTCATAAGTAGTATGATAGATATTCGTAGATGTAAACACTGCAATATTTTTTAATTCTTTTTTTTTTGTGGCTCGCGTTTAAAATTTGACTTTGACTTAGCAGCACAACTTTGTAGCTGGTACTCGTATGTGTTTCCAAAACGCTTTGCAGGTATAGGCGAGATTTCCACCAATATATACCTGTGTATCGGTTTCGTAGATAAAACATCATTACGAGAGCCCCGAGTGGTATCGTAATTACCGGTTTATGTATGAATCAACGTTTGGGGGATGACTGTTTCTACCAATGGATGTTGTAACGAAATAAAAACAAACGGTTTTCACCACTACACGTATTTTTTATTGTATTTGTAGTTAAATAAAAATAAATGGGTTTCACCACTACGTATAATTTGTTTGTAGTTTGTTTAAAACATAAAATGGATATATACATAATAGTTTTAGTTTTTGAAATGTTTTGTGGCAAAAAATAATTAATAAACTGTTTTCACCACTATCCGTACAATTGATTTATATTCGTTTTGTGTTTTAAACAAACCTTAAAAAAAAAATTATGGTAAAGCTTATTTTTATTTCGCTACAAAGTGTTTTAACAGAACAAAAGATAATTATGTACTGTTTTAATGTTAGATTGGTGATGTAAAAGAACCGGCCAAGTGCGAGTCGGACTCACGCACGAAGTGTGGATCATCCGTCATGTTAATTGTACACACCTACCAGAGTGTTGTGTTTTTTTACCCAAAGGTTGACTGGTGGCGACTGCCTTATTGCAAGAAGGACAACCACTACAGTAGGTTTTTTTTGTCTTTTCCCCACAATAGGAATTTCTCTTGTATCTTGGGTGCGTTTACAAACATGAAAACTCACATACACAAGACGCCCAGACCCGGAACAACGATCTGCAGATCATACAAATATTTGTTCCGTGCGAGAATCGAACCCGGGAGACGCAGCGCAGCACTCAATCGCTTAACCACTGTACTGCGCTATCCATCAGTATTCATGTAAAATCAACAACGTTTCTATTCTATCAACATACACGAGTATGTAAGCCACATACCAACAAACAACAATCGTCAATTCCCAACCAAAATACTGTGTATCGAGATTTAAAAATACAAATGATTCAACATTCCGGACGTAGCGCAAACATTTTCATAAGAAAACGTTTCCAATTTGCGTCGTACCCCCACCCCCCACCACCCGCAGGTAGGTTCACAATGAAAATATTTTCTTAACATTCCATTTCCTGAGAAACCTCCTGCATATGTAGGTATTAGTGATGTGCGTAACGGAGGCCCTTTGGCGGAGGAGAATCATGTTTTGACACTTCACAAGTTTTTTTATTTCCTACAATTGCGGCAGAATAATATTGCCAATTACATTTAAATAAAATCTCCAGATCGCGTTTTCATTAGACGCACTCTATCAGAGGTAATCAATAAATTAGGGTATCACACTTTTAGTCAATAAAACCACATATAATTATGTTCTTTTAGTTGCCCTTTACGTTCTAGAACACGCCCCCTTTTAAAAGTCGAAAGTAGTAGTATTTTCTTAACATTTCATTTCCTGCATATGTAGGTATTAGTGAGGCCCTTGTGAGGTCCCCACTATACTATGTACTTGCATGTAATCGCAATCCTATATAATCCAATGTCTTTACATTAATAAACGAGTGTATTCCTAGCATTCGTTGTGTTTGATTCCTAACGCTCGACCCGTACCGTACATGGCGACCGTGACAGCCGCGTGTATTTGATACCCCATACAACTCGGCGCGCTGAGCAAAACCATATTCGGCATGGTATTCAAAAACATTGCAGTGACTATTGAACCTTGTGAAAGATGCAGAAACTTGACTTTTTTATTGTGAATCACACGTATTGTTATTTAATAAAGTATTGTGCATCAAAATGGGCAAAACTCAATCACGAGAAGAAGTAATAATTGCGCAAAATGCCGCTGGATCCAATCAAGCCACTGTAGACGAGTTAAGATTCCACTTGAGTACGACTAATATCATCCTATCCATCATCGCCTTAGTTATAGGGCTTGGATTGATTTTCCTCGTGTACCGCATGTACAAGAAATGCCATCGACGCTGGACGCAGCAAGAAATTAGTAGAAGTAATATACGGCGGTCAGTTTTTCGGCGTGAACGTTCGAGTGGGCGGAACAGCGACGGCATCGTGTAACGAGATGCTTAACCAGTGACGAGAGCGACATCAAAAGTAAATAAATAAAATAATACAAAATAGTGCGGTTTTAAACAAAAAGTGCTTTCAGTGAGAAATAATAAAAATAATTATGCGCGTAACTATACTTAAAACAGGCGTAGATATAGAACGTTCGTGCGTAAAGTAAAAGTGATAAAGAAAACGAACGATTTTGGAAAACGTTGGACCTTGCTATAGTGACTGTATGTTAAATATAAACAAAAATAAAGTAATCTTGATGATTAATATTAACGTAACGTAATATTCGAAATATATATATATTTAATATGTGTGTAGCAGTGTGATATCAAAACATGACGTATTTCGTGAGGCCTGGTAAGTTATGTCTCAGACATTAGAAGATTTGTATACAAGCTTAAAAGCTGTAAGACAATATTTAGTTAAAATTGGACCTAAAAGGCGCCAGGGGAACATTTTAATTCAGAAGTTAAAAGAAGCAGGCAATCTTTATGATAACTACACATCGTTAAGACATACGTTATCTATAGATATAACGAAAGGAAAGTTGAGTTCCGCTGACGCCGAATTAGTGAACAAGCTTTCTTCGAATATTCAAATATTGTATTCTGAAATAGAGCAACTTTGTTCAGAAGATAAATCATCAGATTGTGGTGTAAATATTAACACAAAAATGGAATCTTTTAATTTAAAAACTGCGTTGTCTTTATTACCACATATGACGGATGAGGAATCGAATACAAAAACACTGATAGATAACATAGAATATTACTCATCTGTCTTAAAAAATGACGATTGTAAAAATGAGTTGATTAAATTTGTAATTAAAAGTAGATTGTCTCAAAGTGCCAAGTTAAAGTTAAATTAAAATTATTTAAGTGTTGACGATTTAATCAAAGATATGCGTAAAGAGCTTTTACCACAAAAATCAGCCGCTTCAATCCAAGATAAATTGCATCGGATTAGACAAAGTGATTTAAATATTGAAGATTATGGAAAAAAAATATTAGAGATGTTTGTGGAGCTAACGATTTCGCAATCTGAAGGCAACTCGGAGAGTTATAATATTTTGAAGAATGTTAATGAAAAATTTGCCATCAAAAAGTTCGCAGATGGGTTGCGAAACCGTAGGCTGAGTACAGTCATTGCAGCTAGGAACTACAAATCTCTCAAGGACGCGATACAGGCTGCCAAAGAAGAAGAAACTGAGGGACCTTCTACGTCGGGTGACGTTATGGGTATGTACCAAAATAATTCTGACCCACATATTTTGTTTGCTAGAAGAGGACAAAATTATCGTGGTATGAGAGGCGGATATACTCGAGTTTTTTCAAATCAGGCTTATCGCACCCCAAATACTCGAGGTCGAGCATATAGAGGCCACTCGCTCCCTCCACAAGGTATGTCCATGCGAAGACCGCAACCAAGAGGTAGGTACAATAATCATTATAACGGACGCGGAAATCAGTGGATGAGCAATGAACGTATGCGTGTCGCGGATATCGAACAGTTAGATAACGATAAATCTGTGAATTGCAGTACGGAAAATAAGTTTTTTCGTGAATAACGATAATAATTTTATTTGTGCATCAAACAGTAATAGCTGTTGGATAAATTTATTCGTAAATAACGTATCATATTATTGGTTACTCGACACTGGCGCTACAATTTCGGCCTTAAAATATAAATATGCACGTGAACAAAATCTCCCTATCCATAATGAGAAGATTATTATAAACGGCATAGGAGGCAAAGTCCAAGCAATTGGATATGCATATTTACAGTTACAAAGTCATAATCATTTCTTTAAACACAAGTTTTATTTATTTGAAACGTTGCCTTGTAAGGCACATGGAATTATAGGACAAGACTTTTTAAATAAACATAACGCAGTCATTGACTTTAAAAACAATAGTTTAGATTTATGGACGAGTACGAGTACTAAATATACTTTGCCTTTTGTACGCGAGAATGGAAATATGTATGAAATATCAGCCAGATGTGAACAAATACACTACATAAGAACAGATCTTAGTGAACAATGTGTGATTTGTTCTAAAGAATTAGAGGAAGGCGTTTTCTTAGCGAATTCGTTAGCCACTCCCTGCAATGGACTCATACCGGTTAGGATTTTAAATACGACAGACAACACTGTAACTTTAAAGAATATCGAGCCAACTATTCATAAATTGAGTGATTACTCGATTTGTTCATTTAATGCCACAGATAAAAACGCCGACAGGGTTAAGCAATTATTTTCTCATCTGAATTTAAAACATTTAAATGAGGAGGAACAAACTTCAATCGAGAATTTGTGTGCTAAATATGCAGATATTTTTTACTTACCCGGCGACAAGCTATCGACCACCAATATTTACAAACACACAATTACTTTAAAATCGAATGCCAATCCTGTCTTTACAAAACCATATCGGTTACCATACTCACAACAAAAGGAAATTAACGAACAAATTAATAAATTATTGGATGATAATATCATAGAAAAATGTAATAGTTGTTGGTCGAGTCCCTTACTTTTAGTACCCAAAAAGATGGATAGTAGTGGTCAAAAGAAATTTAGATTAGTTATTGATTACCGGAAGTTAAATAATTTAATTGAAGACGATAAGTACCCTTTGCCGAATATGACTGAGATATTAGACGCATTATCAGGTAGTATTTATTTCACACATCTAGATTTATATAACGGATTTTATAATGTTGAACTAGAAAAAGATAGTAGAAAATATACTGCATTTTGTTCCGGACAGTACCAAATGGTGCGAATGCCTATGGGCTTGAAGACAAGCCCAGGTTCCTTCTCGCGCATGATGAACTTGGCATTAGCAGGACTTACTAATGAAAAATGTTTCATATATCTAGATGATTTAATTATATTTGGGACAAGCTTGGAAACGCATAATAAAAACTTACAGGATATCTTTGAACGATTGCGTAAAGTTAACCTTAAATTAAACCCGGAAAAATGTGACTTTTTAAAGAAACAGATACTTTATTTAGGCCATGTGGTTTCTGGTGATGGAATTTTACCAGATCCTTCAAAAATTGATATAGTTAAAAAATATCCCCCACCGAAAAATCTTGATGAACTAAAAAGATTTATTGCATTTGTAAATTACTATAGGAAATTTGTACCTAACTTCGCACAATTAGCTATTCCTCTAAATCAATTATGTAAGAAAAATGTTCCCTTCATCTGGGATAGCGCATGTCAGAAAGCTTTTGAAACGCTGAGAGACAGTGTTATTTCACCACCAGTTTTGCAATATCCAGACTTTTCGGAGCAAAATCAGTTTATTATTCAAACAGATGCGTCAAATTATGCCCTAGGCGCAGTTCTATGTAATAGTGACCTTAAACCAATAGCATATGCTAGCAGAAATTTGAATAAGGCGGAGAAAAATTATCCGATAATTGAGAAAGAGCTATTGGCAATTGTTTGGGCTATAAAACATTTTCGTCCATATTTATATGGTAGACCATTCAGAATTCAGACGGATCATAGGCCCTTAGTTTATTTATTTTCTATGAAAGACCCTTCGAGCAGGTTAATGAAGTTTAGGCTTCTATTAGAAGAATATAATTTTAACGTAGAGTATATTAAAGGTACCGACAATGCAGCTGCGGATGCGTTATCTCGTATCAATATAAGCATAAAAGATTTAAAAGAAATGAATGACAACATATTGAGTATTATGACAAGGGCGCAAAAGCGTAAACTAACGCCGCCAACGCATTCTTTAACGGATAATGGCACCAGTTACGATTGGCCAGATCAACCAAAAGTAGTAGAGACGCATATCACGCCAAAGGATTCGACAGAGCTAGTGTTTATTGAAAAGGAAAAGTTAGATCGCATACGAAAATTAAAGAACACTAATTACGAAAGCGCTACATTTTGCTATATTCTTGACAAAAAGACAATTTATATTAAATATAAGGACTCTCCATCACAGATTACGCCAGCCGAATTTGTGAGAGAACTTGATATGTTTTGTAAACACATAAGTATTGACGAACTGTATTTTATTGTTACCAAGACAAACGATATTTTTGTACGGAAATTAGTACAAGAGATAAAACATTATGCTAGCACAACTATACCACGGTTATACATATTAAAAAACGTATCTAGGATAGATAATAAAGATGACCAAAAGGTTATATTGAACGACTTTCATCTCTTACCCACAAGTGGCCACGCAGGCATGAGGCGAATGTTGAACAATATAAAGAAATATTATTTTTGGCCTTGTTTGGAAAAAGATGTTGCACAATTTGTTCAGCGTTGCGATAAATGTCAGAGAAATAAACATTCTTTACCGATAAAGGAACCCATGGTTATAACATCAACAGCAAATTATGCATTTGAGAAAATCTATTTAGATATCGTCGGGCCCTTAGATCGAGATAACAACAATTACTCCTATATATTAACACTTCAGTGCGAGCTTTCTAAATTCGTTGAAGCCTATCCACTGACTTCCAAGACCACAGTTGAAGTAGCTGAATGTTTCGTTAATAATTTTATTTTGCGGTATGGGATCCCACAGGCCATTGCGACTGATAGAGGAACGGAATTTATGTCCCACACAATGAATGAGGTATGTAAACTCTTACACATTAATAAAATAAACCCAACGGCATATCACCATCAATCTCTAGGTGCTCTAGAGAACTCTCACAAACATCTAGTTTCTTTTCTACGAATACAATGTGATAACCATCCCGAAACGTGGAGCAAATGGTTACCATATTGGTGTTTTTCATTTAATACATCGGTTCACAGTGAAACCAAATTCACACCATATGAATTGGTATTTGGGAAGAAATGTTCTCTCCCTAGTAATTTAACTAACAATGTCGAACCACTATATAACTACGATAATTACCCAATGCAATTGAAATATCGTCTACAATTGACACAAAGAGAGGCTAGAGACAATTTGCTTAAAGGTAAATTACATAGAAAACAAAAATACGATAAAAGCAAGCGACCTGTAACGTATAACCCTAATGATTTAGTTTTAATTAAAAATGAAGTAGGTGGCAAATTAGATAGCTTATATTTAGGGCCATACCTATGTGGTTGTCAGAGACATACCACCGAATGTTGAAATTATAAAGGACAACAAAATTGATGTTGTTCATAAAAATCGCACTAAGTTGTATTATTGTAAATGAACCTAATAGTATACTACTATAACCATATTTTTGTAATCAAAAATGTACTCGTAATTTTGTAGTGTAATCAACAGATTCTCATTATATAAAAATATATTCTTTACTTTATAAAGGGGGAGGTGTGAGGTCCCCACTATACTATGTACTTGCATGTAATCGCAATCCTATATAATCCAATGTCTTTACATTAATAAACCAGTGTATTCCTAGCATTCGTTGTGTTTGATTCCTAACGCTCGACCCGTACCGTACACCCTATGGCGGAGTTGGAAGTTCTAAGAATAACCACCGTGGGTTTTTTTTCTTGATATGGGAAATCATCTACAGACTTCTCCCGCTCTAACGCGGAACAGAAGGGCAACAAATCTTTACTTACTATAACCTGTCACTTGTCCTTTAAATTTTCAGAGGTGGCTCTAGTAGGCTTCAGCTTCTGCTGGACCCCTACGATTTTGCTGACCACTCTTTGAGGTACGCGTAAAACACTATGCGCCGTCGACGACTTGAGGTCGATCGGGTTGTTACCAGACAGCCGGACGATGAGTTACCCCTTACTAGTCATCTGCAAGCCCGCACCTCCGACGCTCAATGGCCTCCACGTAAGTAAAATTTTCAAACTCCGATCTGAAGATATAACTTGTTCTAACGGTGGCTAAATAAAACTCGAATTCCTCTTATGAACACACGATTCCTTTCGGCAATTTTACGGAGGCGATACTACGTTACATCCCTAAGCATTGTAAGAACTTTATTTGTGTGCTGTACCGAGATTCATGCATCGCCGTGCACAATAAATTGAGGTTTAGTGCAGGCGTGCTTAGGATTTGTTGTCTGGAATTAGCTGGTTACATTCTTGAGCTCCTAATTAGTTGGATGTGCGGAAACTGTTACTAACTAACCTACATGTTACGCATAGTCTTGGGATTGCTAGGGTTTACTTTTTTAAGACAACGTTGATTCTTACACACAACTGAGGTGCATGAGAGACGAGGCACAGTTTTGTGGCCTTAAATTGATTGTGATTAAAGAACTTAGTTTTTTTGTTGATCTATCTTCGGTGTTTAGTCATGATATTACAATTTCAATACCATTCAAATATTTTAAATTTATCAATGGTATTGCTATAGTTGCAATCTGTGCTGCATTTGGCTCGCCTCTCTGCACTCATCACGCTGCTTTACCTGTGTTCTCGGACTGACATACGAGTATCTCTAGCAGTCCGACCAGACTATATCATAATGTCGTCGTGGGCCATTGACTGCCAGCTCTCGAGACAAATAGATAAGACCTGTCTCTTCAGTTCTATCTATGATGTACTTATGATCCTATCCTTAACCCATTTTATCGCAGACGACCAACATTTTTGCTTCCACTTTTTGAACGCCATCCGATCACTCGATTCCACTATCATCAGCGCGCCTTGCCAGGTTTCCTACAACGTAATAATTATTTTAATTTCACTAAAAGCCCAAAAAGATAAGCTTAACTTCCCAAATAGAGTATAAGTAGCCAAAATTGAATAATAATATGAAATATTCATTTTAAAACCGTGTCTTGGCACTACTCCAAGTTAAGAAAGGAGATGAATTGATAATACTTCGCTGACGTGGCCACGAACATCCCTGCTTATCCCCGAAACAAATGTGTTTCTTTAAAACTCTTGCCAAATAATACGTCTTTATCACACTAGTGCAATCTTGAAATGTAAGTAGTAACAAGTTTGCTAAAGTGCTTCCAATGCTATGTTGCGAGTGTTTCCGTGTTTTGATTTATATTTCTTTATAAAACTTCTTATTGGGGTTGCGTAGTTTGAAAGCAAAATGGAACCCTTATAGGATCTATTTAGTGTCCGTCAGACTGTAAGTCTAGACCTTTTTTACTCGTATTTCGGGTACGTGGAGTTTGTTGGTAGAATTACTATCAAATATACAGGTCTGCGGGAATCGGATGGATGCAAGACGCATAGGACCGGTCGTTGTGGCGACGCTTGGGGGAGGCCTATGTCCAGCAGTGGACGTCTTTCGGATGAAATGAGGATGACGCAGGTCTAAAATGACTGCGATCCCCTAAAGTTTTTTATTTATTTATTTATTATATTCACATGGCTGCATAAAAAGAACTAAAAGAGACTGGGATCTTCAAACTCTCTCAATAATGTAACACAAATAGCGTTAATTTAAGTCCGAACCTTTGCGGGTAAATTTAAAAAAAATCTAGATGTCTAATATCACTAATTTTGTTTTCAAAAGTAAGTACCTTTATACAATATAGGTACGTCTAAATAAAATTAAAATTGAGGCTCTACGTCTTATACATTTTGTTATATTTGTATTTGAATGTAAAAATCGGGTCTTTTTTTCAAAAAACTTTAAAAAGTCGATGAAAAAAATTCCACTGGACATGGGTAGTGTTTGAGGGTCTGAAAGGATAGCAGATGACCCCTCCAGTCGACCATATCAATTTGGCACACGATGAACCAAACACCCTGTATATAT
The DNA here is from genome assembly GCA_030763345.1 of Mythimna separata. Lineage (NCBI taxonomy): Eukaryota > Metazoa > Arthropoda > Insecta > Lepidoptera > Noctuidae > Mythimna > Mythimna separata. The sequence goes on from CM061168.1 coordinate 11,961,020, forward strand.
AAGAAAATTATGAATTATTTATTTGTGATGAAAGAGAGATCAGTTAGCATTATGTCACGTTTCTTATATGTTGTAAACGTTCTTGAAATGAATATATACTAAACAACTTTATATGATAGGAGACGCTCACTATAAAACTTACATTTGCAGTTGGAGATTACTTTTCAAACTACAAAATTGAATTTGTCTTTTAGTCTTATCTACATGTAGTTTTTAGGGTTCCGTACTTCAGTAAGCTGAGGCAGTAAGTACCCAAATGCGATCACTTTCTGTCTGTCAGTCAACCCTTTTTCTCAGGAAAGCGGGAAGGTATTAAGCTGAAATCGATATCAAATATTCAAACCCTTAGAGTAATTAAAAAATTAAACTTCTCAAGTCAATACTAACTAAGGCAATTTATACTCCATTTAAAATGCCGCATATTTTGACTCCCAAAGAAGTGAAGGGACCTAGAATCCTAAAAACAAGAAGCAAAGTTACATAGCATCTGTAAAAGAAAAGTAAGAAAATCGTTTTGTAATTACATAACAAAATAATTGCCTACTTTATTGCGATAAGAGAAAATCTTCGAGACTTGATTCTCGCGAATCGAATCGAACTTTTTGCATCTAGACAGGTTTGTAGGGAACCCTCAGTGCGCGAGTCCGATTCGCATTTGACCGATTTTTTTATTTTATGTAACTTTTTGATCGGGAATTCATTCTCGTGATGGATTCCGATTATCCTACGCAAACTTAAACACCCAGTTTTCACCACTTTAGGGTTTGATCCTTTAATAAAAGTTTGTTCAATATCTCATTCTTTTTATTTTTTTAAAGACTTTTGTTTAAGAAAAGATTTAACCGTAACATAGTGAACAGATAGAACTTGACACTTTTTGACATGTTTCATCTGATCTTTGCTACTGCTTCGCTCCAGTGGTTTGTAGCGTAATGTTATAAAGCATTTAGCCTCTACTACCCTACTAAAATATTTTTTTTTTCGAAACTAGTAGATCCTAGATATATTTAGGTAGTTGATTGGTTATTTTGTTTTGAAAATGATTATGTGTTTTAAGTCTGTTCAAGATTAGAGTGAATAGACTCTTAATAAATTAGTGCGCTTCACTATCAACGATTGCATTACTGCTTAACATTAGATCAGATTGCATTTATGCACAAGCAAAGAAACAAAACACGATTTTTTGGCATGTTTGTTTGTTTTAGATTAGTCCATATATTTTTTATGCAAATTAATGATAATGGGGTTTTTATTTGATCTTTTAAAAAGCTGATTGGTGCGGGCTAATTAATAATACTAATCCTGTAAGGTGTGAGTCATACTGCGGGCTAAGATGACTACTTACTCAATTTCGTAAATAGATACTAATCAAGATCGTGCAGTACATCTAGATTATTATTATCCCATCTAAATCATTTCAATTAAATCTGTTGTTTATTGTAACTCGTTATTTATTGATAAAGGAAATTTTTACTCATTTATAATACTTAATTTTACGATGATAATATTGTAGCGACATCTTCATCATATGACGTCAAAGTCAAAGTTCTTCGTGTGATTTGAATAGATACTCGTACAACAGTCCGAAATCATCTATAGGGCAGAAACCTACCGGACATAACATCCCGTCCGGTCGGAGGATCCTCTCTTTTCAACGGAGGTATATGGGACTTTACTCTCTGTTCCATATATCCTCAAACTATGTAAGCAAATATTATTTGTGTCAAGAGAATAATATTGTTTTCATTTTCATTATTGTTTTTCCTTACATTTCGGCTCAGTCAATTGAGTAGAGGAAGGTTCTTTAAATTTTACTTTAAATTAACGACCAAGCCCGAGTCGTGGACAGCGATGTCAGCAAAACCGCAGGGGCCCAGCAGAGTCGAAGCCTACTAAGGTCATGTGATGATATCCCAACAAAAAAAACATGTTCGTACTTAATACTAAGCTACACCTCTAATAGGTACTATATCAATAAATATTCAAGTCAAGCGCGAGAAGTGAACAATTTATTTTAACTAGATACGATTTCTCTCACCCAAACACAAAATAGGAACTGAAATCGCGTTCAAATCGCAGAGTATAATAACAAAAGGGATTCCCTTTTCCCGCCAAAAAGCCGAGGATTAGGCGAAAAGGGGACACGTTTGGAAGGAAGTGGAATTTTAATAAGGTTTCATAACACCGCATGCATTACCATATAAACGTGCCGAATGCTATATATATATAGATTATATATGTAGATCTTTATGAAGGATTCTGAGTATTGGAATGATGGAGTTGTCTAAATGATGCAGTTTCCCCGTCTGATTATAATTTAGGCGCCTAGAGTGAATAAACTAAATAAACGCTCTTAATAAACTAGTGTGCCTTACCATCAAAGATTGCATCACTGCTTGCCATCAGATGCGGAATCGCAGTCCAGCATTAGTTTACATTATTTAAAAAAAAAGATTAATGAATATATCAAAAAATTGTTAAAATTAATTATAGATCTAGTAAGGATTATTCCAGACCCATAAAATATAGAATCACTAATAATAGTTACATGCTTAACCTCCCAACAATTTATTGTTCTGACAGCTGGCCTAATTTATTTTTCTATTATTGTTAAAAAATAGAAAAAAGGTACCTACCTACTGATAAAAAAGAATCACTGGAAAATTAATAAATTCCGAAAAAATATCACATAAATGTTCCCAAAATTCTGACCAGTTTAATAAGCTATCAAAAATGCACTAAACAATTTTATACATTTCATTGTTTTTTTTTAAACCTCGTTCATTTCTAGCGCATTCCTCGCTTAGCTACCCCTACAACCTCGCCTACTTTAGCCCGTATTTACAAAGGTGCGAGGGGATTGCGTCGATTTATTATCTTAAATACGCCCATCAATTATGTACCCTCTCCAAATTCGTGACAATACCTTTTTTTGTATTGGGCCATTTAATCTTTCATGTGTTTTGCTATGGTTTAAAAGATAAATGGATGCAAATCGTTTTATTTAGAATACCCATTTGTATCTAATTTAACAAAAAAAGTCAAGCTTTCGCACGCGGTTTATCCTTCCTTGGTCGTTCTTGGACAGGTTTTGGTTACAGTTTCACTTTCGTGGGTCGTGTGATGATGTTAATTAGCCTACGAGTATATACTTTTTGGCTTAAATTCAGGTATCTCTTACTGACATTTTTACATCCCGACTGATGGTACTGGTACTATCAATCAGCTAGAATGTGAAAAAAAATGTTTATTTAAACGCACTATAATCTCTAAAAATGAAGGCGATTAAACAAACAAAGAAACAAACAAACCTCATACATTTTCTTATCTTCTTATTATCGATAACAAATAATATATACTCATAATATAGTTGACAGTTTCTGAAAAAAATTGTTGTGTTACTAACTGCTGCCGGCGGCCGAAAAAAAGTATTCTATATGTTATTCCAGGAGATGGTCTACTCGCGTATAAAGTTTCATCCAAATCCATTCAGTCGTTCAAGCGTGATACACACACACACACAACAACTTCCGCCAGTATAATCAGTTGTTACTAAACTTGTTAGTTTGCTCTCTCATTGTCTTCCCTTTGTGTCTCTAATTATAATATGGTATTCGAAAGGTTTATGTGATCTCAGAATATAATTAAAATCAATATAAAACATCAAAAATAATACAGAAACCCTCCCAATTACAAGAACGAGATAATAATTAAATCGGAGTAGGTACGTCCACGAGAGCAGCGAGGGAAGTTCCCGTGGCCTCCGATATACAGCATACATTATTCAATAAGGCCCCGCGTGTGCGGCCACGAAACTTGCTGTTCTGACTAGCTTTTCTTCAAGTGCGAGTTTGTTCCATATTAACTTATGAAAACAGTTGAATTCTCGAATCGAGTCTAGAAAATTTTTGGAAAGTTTTCAGACTTTTTCCTATATTTGTGCCTATACCTTGCTTTATGCCAAAAAAGATTCTAGGTCAACGGGAAATATGTACTTAGAGAGTGTCAAAGTGTTCGTTTTTTACGATATAAACGAGTGTAACTTATTTTTTCGTTAACTTCCAAGTTTGATTTTTTACAGCTGCAAGGGACCGCGGACCTAAGTATATGGTTTTAATTTTAACTCGATACCTCCACACGTTCTCGAGATAAAGGGTATTGACAGATAGACGGACAACAAAGTGATCCTATAAGGGTTCCTTTTTTTCCCTTTGAGGTACGGAACCCTAAAAACTGAAACTGATGAGACTATCTACTACAAAAGTAAAGTGAGCACAGTCAAATTGGTCACCCATCCCATACCGATCTCGACATGCGTTGCTTAACCTCAAAGATCGATTGATGTGGCCACAAGAGCACCAAAATCGTAATTCCGTATTCAAAAAACAACTGTGTAAAAGTGTATCAGAAGGAAAACAAATATTCTCAGAAATGACTAAACTACTAAGCAAAGGAGGCTTTGAATTGCAAAAATGGGCAAGTAATGATGAACAATTACATAAGGAAATAAGCAAAGAAAGCATAACAAGCAACCTAGAACTGAAAGTAAGTGAAACAATAAAAATATTAGGACTTACCTGGAATCGACGAACCGATGAGTTCGAGTACTCCGTTCAGCTACCATCAATATCGGAACCTGTAACAAAAAGAAAGGTAATATCTGATATTGCAAAATTATTTGACCCAATGGGTTGGATATCACCAGCAATCATAAAAGCTAAAATTATGATTCAAAAGCTTTGGCTTGCAGGAATAGAATGGGATGATAAACTACCACCTGTACTATTAGACGAATGGATTACTTACCGTGCAGGACTTGTTGAACTTACCAAATGTCGAATTCCACGATGGATTAATGTCAAGGAAAGTAGCACCATGGAACTTCATGGGTTCAGTGACGCATCTAGTGCAGCCTATGCTGCAGTGGTGTATGTACGTGTTGTTGACGATTTCGGAAACGTCTACGTTCATCTGGTAACTTCCAAAACCAGAGTGGCTCCAATTAAGCAAGTATCGATTCCAAGGCTTGAGTTATGTGGAGCTGTCTTATTGGCTAAGTTGTTACAGGAAGTCTCGGTAGTGTTAAACGTTCCAAAAAAAAAAAAAAAAAAAAAAAAAAAAAAAAAAAAAAAAAAATGTATCGACAGGTGAAGGTGTCTGATCAAGATGCAGATTATCAACGTATTGTGTGGAGATCTGACCCTGCAGAAGAAATACAACATTTGCGTTTAGTACGAGTAACGTTTGGGACTGCTTCAGCTCCATACCTGGCGGTAAGAGCGCTTCACCAAATCGCATATGATGAAGGAGCCCAATTTCCACTAGCATCTGGAAGAGTATTAAAAGACTTTTACATGGATGATCTCATTACTGGTTGTAAAAGTCTTTTAATACTCTTCCAGATGCTAGTGGAAATTGGGCTCCTTCATCATATGCGACTTGGTGAAGCGCTCTTACCGCCAGGTATGGAGCTGAAGCAGTCCCAAACGTTACTCGTACTAAACGCAAATGTTGTATTTCTTCTGCAGGGTCAGATCTCCACACAATACGTTGATAATCTGCATCTTGATCAGACACCTTCACCTGTCGATACATTTTTACGATATCAGCTACTAAGCAAATAGAATGAGGCCTCCATTTCATAAGAATATGTCTAAGATCATCTTGCAATGTCGGGCCTACCATAAGGTTACTATTCAGTGAAACACCATTGTTATCGCGACTAGAAGCATTAAATACGATTCTGAATTTTGTTGTAGTTTTATCCTCTCTAACTACTTCATGATAAGGCAAGTAAACTGCTGGATTATCAATTTCGTTTTCAGGTATTATTTGTATATGACCGAGCTTTAAATATTCTGAAAAAACATCTGAATATTTAGTTTTTAATTCAGGTGATTTTATGAAACGTTTTTCTAATGAAAATAATCGCTTTACGGCAATATTGCGCGAATTGCCATATCTACTGGTTGGGTCATTATCTTTAAAGGGTAACTTAACAATATATCTACCAAAACTATCGCGTTTGGTGGTTTCCTTAAAGATTTCTTCACAGCGTTTTTCTTCTGGAGTGAATTGATTTTTCCTTAGATTAAAGTTATCAGATTCGAGCTCCCAGAATTGTTTAAGATTAAAATCTTCATCGCAAATGTTAGTATGCATGGAAATGATAGCACTATTGCAGCTCAAAGTATTGGTTTCACTATCACTCACTTTGCCAGATAAAACCCAACCTAACCTGGTGTTCTGTGCTATCGGTGTTCCTATTGGACCTCTGATCAATCCCTCAGTTATAATTTGGCAATAGACTTCGGCACCAAGTAATAGGTCGATTTTATTTGGTATGTTAAACTTCGGATCTGCTAACTTCATAACTGGTAAGTTTGGCCACAGCTGAACGACAATTTGTCTTTCAGGTAGAAATGAAGTTAATTTCCGAAGAACGTATGTTTTGACGTTCACAGTAAAATCAGGATCCTGGAGAGATTGTAGTTTAATATAAACTACATGTTTACAATTGAGCAAAGCGTTGTCTCCACCCCCCACTCCAGATATAACACTGTTGCATTTAACTCTCTTAAGCCCAAGTATTTGGACTGCAGACTCCGTTATAAACGATGCCTGTGATCCCTGGTCCAATAGTGACCTCAGTGTTATATAAGACCCTGTGTTAGTTTTTGCGTTAACTAAGGCTGTTGCTAATACAACCTGACAATTTGTGTTAGACATACAACTAGTTATGTTCCTTACCTCGGTCTCGTCTTTTGATGTTGTTGCAGCTTCAACAACATTGGTATTGTTAACTGATGGCTTGCTTGGTTCATCAGTTGATTGGCTATTATTATTTGAATGCAGCAACGAATGGTGTTTCTTTTTGCAAATCCTACATCGTGTGGGCAAATAACAGGAAGTTACTACGTGATTTGCGCCTAAGCAATTGAAACACAAACCTGAATTTTGGACAAAATTACGACGAGCTAACAAATTTTCTTTGGCAAAATTTTTACAATTACCTATCTTGTGATTTGTATTTGAACAAAAAGCACATGATACAGATGTTTTGTTCTCGTTTACAGGTTTTACTAAATTAAGTGACTTTGTGTTAGTGTTCTTTACTGGGTTTGGACATAAAAATTCAAGAGACCTGAATCTATGTTCAACAAAATCTAAAAAATCTTGTAATGATGGTAATTCTTTTTTTGAGCTACAGATTTTAGCTTCCCATTGTTTGCGAGACTCAGTGTCTAATTTAGAACATAAGATGTAAATTACAATAAGATCCCAATTTTCGATATTAACACCTTCATTTTTCAAAGCATTTAGGCATTCGTTTGTTGTATCAAAGAATTCCTTTAAAGAATTCGATGATTCACTCGTTAAACATTTTTGACTAAAAAATCTTTTTAAAATGCAATCAGTAATAAATTTCTTATTGTTAAATCTATGTTCCAAAATTTTCCAACTAGTCATATAGTTATCACTGGTAATTGGTAGGTGTCGCAACAACTGTTCAGCTTCGCCGGAGAGATACGACTTCAAATAATGTAGTTTTTCCACGTTATCCAATGATTCGTTCTTGTGTATTAATGTTAGAAAAAGGTCCCGGAATGATGTCCACTGAGAATAGTGACCTGAGAAAGTAGGTATCGCTATTCTAGGCAATTTCACGTTAGTCTGAGTTACCAGGTTGTTGTTTCCCGTACAATCAGATGGTGTTTTCTTGTTAAAACGTTCTTTCAAATCGACTTTGTATTCCATATATAAATCTTCGGCTTGACTATACATGTCAGTTAAATGGTACTCAGACTTTTCGTATTCTTCCCTTTTAATTTCAGATATAATCTTGTTATGGGTTTCATCAAACATCGACCACTGTTTTTCTAAACATTCCAACCTTGTTTCTACGTAGCTAACGGTAACCCTTTCTTTAGGAGATTTTTTGAAGTTGATGTATCCTCTTTGCATTTTTTTATTGGTTTCAACTTGCAATCTTATCAAAGAATCCATTTTTTGAAATGTTTTCGAGAACTAAAGTTTAAGTTGAAAGTCTCAAATTCTTCAAAAATTTTCTAAGTTGAAACTTTTGGTAAATTTTCTAAGTGTTTGTTAACACTTTGCCGAAATTGGGCATGGATTCCCCGTCTAAACACACTTTTGCTTAGAAATTTTACAAGTCTATTATCTAGCTAATTTTTCTAAGTCACTAACTTTTTTTTTTAGAGTACTCACAGTTTGTCCAGTTATTTACACTTTCGTCACAACACTTCACAATTTTTACTGAATTTGTCCAAAACTTACTGCATTCGAAAATCCGACTCGATTGACCATGAATAAAAGCCAGCTTACGCTTGACGAAGACGTTTATTAAGAAAAAAACACGAGGGGTCATGAACTCGCGGAAAATCTTAACTGCGTGATTCAAGTTTGTGACGTAATTTACTAACGCCATCTATCGCGAAAAAAGGTACTAATATTCAAAACATTGTTAAAAATATCAAATTAACTTCAAGATTCTACAACTGAATAGCAGAATTCTTGGCTCGAGTATCCAATTGGGAATAGCATAAAAAAAGTGATTTGCTGAATTAAATTATTTTTAGCTATAATAAATAAATATGAACCTTTAAAGCTAATAATTCTAAAGAGAAGTCCGGTATGAACCGTGACGTCAAATTACATGCGTAAAGGCGTCTTGACGAGAAAGATAGAAATTGTCCTTTTCTGCCGATTTTGGTATTATTTCACAGCATTCTACTTTTTTTATTGATAAACTGGTTAGAGTTACATAACAAAAATTTATACGCAAAAAACCAGATGCTACAATACAAACCGCTGTTTCCAAGGCCCCAATCTCAAAAGGTAGCAGGGAAGTCCCAGCTCTTGGCTCAAGCTCGGCCAATAGCACGGTGAATAGGCATTCCAATTTGGCCGAGGCGATCCAACCCAACAACTTTCTGTAATGGCTGACTCAGATTTCTATTAGACTTAGAAACACGTACCATTAATGCAGCACTATTCACAGAACGTGACAGATTTTGATTTAAAAGATTGATCAAATATCAGGAAAGAATACAAAACAATCCACTGATGGGTTAGGAAAGAAACGATCCTGGTCCGATTGCCTAAATTTCCTAGTGGAAGTATTGGCCTATATATAGGTTAGTATACATACAGGGTGAATTAACATCTACTATTCTACTATTGATATTAGAAAAGAAAACACACTGCGTCATTACATCATTCGATAGGACAATATGGGTAAAGAAGGTGTAAGAATACATAATTTGATCTTAATTATAGACATCTTATAAAGATTGAATTCTAGTAAATAAGTAAGTACCTACGGTAAACTTGGTTTGGCGAGCAATCGGTTGCTCGCGGTCTGGCTTTCCAGAAACGATTCGAACCGAGCCCAAGTCGTCGACGGCATGTAGTGTTTGCCGAGGCGATCCAACCCAACAACTTTCTGTAATGGCTGACTCAGATTTCTATTAGACTCAGAAACACGTACCATTAATGCACCACTATTCACAGAACGTGACAGATTTTGATTAAAAAGATTGATCAAGTATCAGGAAGGATACAAAACTATCCACTGATGAATAGGGTAAAAAATGGGTCAAAAAAAAAAAAATGGGTCCATATTTGAGTAAAAAAATTGCAACGGAATTTAGGTAGGATTTATTAAAAAGCACAGGAAACAGCAAAACTATACAGGAAATAATGCAGAATATAACAGGAAAGAATACAAAAACCATCCACTGATGAATAAGACAAAGAATCAATCCTGACATTTGGATAAAAAGATAGTAGCGGGAGTAAGTATTGGCCGCGTAATTTGGGTAGCTATGATATATATGTCGCAGGTTTTTCATAAAATTAGGTTTTTGATCAAAAACCTAGGTTTTTGATGAAAAACCGGAAGATGACACATATTAAACTCAATTTCATCATAAACCTGCATTAATCCAGATTTTTGATAAAAAACTTGAACTAGTTTGGATTTATGATAAAGTTCCTCTTACGTAATAAGTTTCTCTAATAAGTCTGTTGGAATCTGTGTTTTCAGTCCTATTTTAGACACTGTGCCAAACAAAGCCTTATATGGTGTTCTTTGAGTGGTCCTATGAAAGGAAGTTTTTTTTTAAAATTGGACAAAGTAACATCCCATGGACCATTTTTGATAAATAAATAATTGTTTTCTTTCTATTAAGTTGCAAATGATGATGGATTGTTTTATTTATTTCATTTAAAATGATTTATTTGTCATAAAACAAAGCTAAACCGTGGTTTTGACAACAACTTTATCATAAACCCAAACTAGTTCAGGTTTTTGATCAAAATCTGGATTGATACAGGTTTATGATGAAGTTGAGTTTAATACGTGTCATCTACCGGTTTTTGATCAAAAACCTAGGTTTTTGATCAAAAACCTATTTTTATGAAAAACCTGCGACATATACAGGCTGAATTTTTGAAGTAGGCGTGGATCCAAAATCGGTATCTACTATTGATTTTTGAATAGAAATCATCATTTCAGCCAAAACTGAAAAAAAAAACTTTTAGGCATAGACCCAAGTGTAGCCCCAACGAACGATCCCTATTACATGATAGCTATTCAGATGAAGCAGTGGCAACATTATAAAGGTGAATATGCTTGATTACTCTTAATTCTTTATAGCAGAAATAACAGCGTGGTGCGTTTTAGATATCCACTAGCTACTGCCCGCAACTTCTTCCGCGTTTTCAAGAACCGGGATTTAGGTAGCCTATGTTCTTTTCCATCTCAAAGACCATATTATGCATGCCAAATTTCATCCAAATCTGTTCAGCCGTTTTTGCGTGATAAAGTAACAAACATCCACACTTTCACATTTATAATATTAGTTAGGATAATGAGATTTATGTTACTCGTAATATTACTTAGGTCGGTAGTATTCTTAAACCAGCATGTGTTCCCGACACATTTTTCAACATAACTAAACTTGTAATATAATATTGAACCATCTCTCCAAAACGTCACCACTTTATGAAGCTGTTACGTAAATTAATTGACGGCAAAGTTGGCATAGTGGTTGATGGACTAGCTGCAGCGCTGCGTGTTGTAGCTTCGATTCCACAGATCAGATAATGGTTCCAACCACCCAAGATACAAGAATAATTTCTAAAGTAGGGTAACTTTTTTTTAAAATAAATAAAATAAGATGAGCTTCGTCTATCTCTTCAATAAATCGTACTTTAGAAATATCTTGAGAGACCTCTGTATAGAACTCCTATTCGAATTTAAATTACAGGCTACCTACATCCATCAACTAGAGTGGCACCCTAATCCAAAATAGTTTAGGTATCCACAACAGCATAAATATCGTCGCCACATGTTTTTGACAGACCCGAATATTCACCGAAAATATTCAGCTTTCATCTGGAGAGCACGTCAAAAAAGGATTTATGAAACATCATACCTTTGCTCGTATAAAAGGGACGAGAAAAAGACTTGAGACTTCAGAAACACTCGTAACTGAGGCGTCGTTTTAAAAGAAAAACATTTACTTAAAAATATGAAACATTTAGAAGGGGGAAGATGGGAGACAAAAGGGAAAATACACAAAAGACTCAAACGAAAGACGACCCATTTTCGAAACGTATTTCAAAGAGCCTCCCCCTGTATCTAAATCCGCGTTTAGTGCGTGCTCACACGTGGCGGGGACAAGAATAGAGATTTATTTCGTGAGATGATTGTGTAAACGGATTTTAAGTGGATCTGTGTTTCCTATACAATGATTGCCATATGAAAATAATATCTATAAGAGGTGAAATTAGGATCACAAATATGTTTTCGTTATCTATAATTCTACATTCGTATCAATTTGATCTAGGTGTCTCGCGTCCCATGAAACATGAACTAATAAGTACTCAAAATAGGACTCATAACGTTTTTTTTTTTTTAAGTATAACTACTTCGTTCTAAGAAAATCACAGACCTACGTCTGTGATTTGTTCAGAACGAAGTATACTTTTCTTTTCATAACTCAGCTGCGAAACTACTGCATGTCGCAACAAAATTGGGTATAGGCAGCAACTGGATACTAAATAACAGAAGCTTGCGACGCGTTAGGCCCAGGAGATGATATGACGAGATGTACTCCTACGTAAAGAATTGGCCAGATGTAGACTAGGAACATATAAGAGTGAAAGAGGTGCCTTTGCCCAGCAGTGGAACACAATAGGCTCATAATAATAAAATGGGATTTCTCACTCAAAACTTTGCTTGCATCTATTAGGATCTGACAAACCCATATCGCTAAGAATAGGTTTCTCAGATCCTGAGAAAACCTTGACCTAGAACTGAACCACCTTGAATACTGTATCAGCAATAATCATTGTAAAAAGTTCAAAATTTTCCTGCATCAAATTATCAATCGCTGTTTTGTACCTAATATTAAAGCGGGCGCAGTCACGTACAAAAACTATAGTGTAGATTAAACAGTATCAATCAATCGTCTTCGACAAATAATGCCAAACACATACAACACATTTACAACCTACCGATAAACATTCCTGCAAATTTTCAAAGCGTTTCTGTCGCCCGTTCATCAGAACTCCCCTTTATCTCCCGAGCCGAGGCGAGAGGTAAGTATGAGTGAACGTGCTTCAAATTACATTAAAGACGGTTACAGTGAGGTGGCAAACGAGCGTTCCACAACTTAGTAACTCGTTTAGTGGTGACATCATTCAGATATCTAGACTAGCTAGTTTGTGGGACGTTTTATTTAGAGCTGCGTTTCTTAGGTCACTTACTGAATCTGGGCCAAGGACGCAGGAGATATCGTAATGCACATGTGTGTGTGCTAGTACTTAATGTTCTCTCTAAATACAAAGAAGCCCTTTTTTAGCCAAGCTACTATAGTAAAGTGGGGGGCCAACTGGAAACCAGCGCTAGGTGTCAGGCCCCCAGCAAATACTGAGATGATCACGCTTTCCCCTCAGCACTTTATGTACTTTTATTCTATTTTACTTTGTGTTTGTTACTGTTGTACTGTGTCTGTCCCGAACAAAAGTTTTTCTATTCTATTCTATTCTATTTTTTAATTCATGAATCCCCGACCGGTCTCATAGGACCGCGCTGTTATTGTCTTACTATTGTGTCTCGTTTCGCGGGTATTGATAGGTTAAAGTATCAACCATATTCTTTTTATTCGATACCTATAAAATATCATCCAAATGCAGTTAAGAAAATTCAGAGAAAATGTGGCATAGTTAAAACCCTAAGCGACGGATGTTAAGCAATGGGCAACCCTGTCTGGCCATCTGGTCAGGATCAAACCTGAGTCGACATTGCGCTGTTTTCCCGCGCGTCCCAAAGAGATGTCAGCAAAACGATGAAGCCCACCTTCACAGAGGTGGGCTTTAGTCAAAATAAGTTGACAGAGATTTTAGAGAAGAATTCTAGCTAGGTCAATTTTCTGAAAAATCTCTTGGATGGTCTCTTTTTTGCACCTTACTGAATTATTAGTGTTCGTGTGTTATTAGTGTTAATACTACTCAATTTCAATCCTATTTAGGGCTCCTTGCTAACAGACGCAAAGCATAACCATATAACGTTTTTAAATAAGTCTACTAATCCACACATTATTATTATTTACAGAAACCCAAGAAGTTCTTCGGGCGCAGTAACGTCGAAGTAACTCGACTGCGAATCTGACGAGACAACTTGGAAGAATTGGAGGACGTCGTTAAAACTAGCACTCGGAACAAGTGTGTCAGTAGATAGAGGAGTACTGCAATAAAAACGAAGATAATAGTGAAAAACATTTGTAAAACCAAGCTTTTAGGTAATCCGGCCAAGTGCTAGGCGGACTCGCGCAGTAAAGGTCCGTCTGCAGAAAAAATGGTAAAAAATAATAATAATAATATTCCACAACTTTCATTCAACGCCATCTAGTGCCAAGCTATGCAGAGCTTGTGTTATGGATAATAGATAACTGATAAACCTACTTATATATTTTTTAAATACATACATATTATAGATAAATTACACCCAGACACAGAACAAATGATCGTGCTCATCACACAAACATTTGTCCTGGGTGGGAATCGAACCCACCACCTCCGGCATAGCAGTCAGGGCCACTAGACCAACAGGCCAGTCAAAAATAGACTAAGCTAGCATGTTTTGTCATCTGAATCGAACATAATATCTGCAAAATTTCAGCTCAATCAGTCAGGTTGAAACAAAATATGTAATATTTCTTTCATGTCCACGTTCCGTGGTCGTTTATTTGATCTTACGCTGTCTTATATACGTATAAGTACTCAAAACTTTTCTCTACACATTTTCCTTCCACTTATTTTCTACACAACTTTCGGTCAACAGCGCCACTTGCAGACTTTTTGAGGAAACTGGAGTGGACCTCCTCCCGATTTAGAGCACTCAGTTACCGTCCGCAGCACATGAGGGCTTTTGAGGATCCACCGGAACACATCAGTGCCTTTTCCATGTAACAAGAGTGGGTGGACTCTTGAGGAGTATTTTGTGTGTTCACTAGATGTCGACTGTGGTTTTATTCGCGTCCTGGAGGGTTATTTTAGAGAAGACATTTTAGAGAGCAGTGGTGGCCTAGTGGTAACTGCCCCGAATTGCAAGTTATAAGTCGCGGGTGTTTTTTTTTTCTGGTAGGGGAATCATCAGAATGACTTCTCCCGCTCTTGGGCGGAGCTGGAGGGCGTGTCAGACTCTTACTGACTAAACCCCTACCCCGTTCCTTCGTTGCCTTCGATCTGGGGGGGACTCGGTGTCAACCTTTCGGAATACCACGTGTTCCCCCAGAGGCTGCAGCCCTGCCGGGCCCCTACAGTTTGCTGACATCTCCTTGAGGCGCGCGTGGAACAGAACGCGCCGTTGACGACTGGAAGTCGCTGGTGTAAACCCAACTAGGGGCATTACTTTGTGTAATTTATTTCATCCCGCTCTCAAAACGGTGAAGGAAAACATCGTGAGGAAACTGGCATGTCTTAAATCAAAAATTCGAAGACATGTGACGTCCACCAATCCGCACTGGGCCCGTGCGGTGGATTACGATCCATTCCCTCTCCTAGAGAGGAGACCTGAGTCCCAACAGTGGGACTAAAATATGCTACTGCTAATTTTAGAGTGTGCTCGAGAATTGCATACTTGATTACGCAATCACCTTTCTACCATCGGACAACCCTTAATAATAATACGGCATGTATCCACCTTTACCACTACGGTCCGGATGAAGCGTTTCGCCTTTATTTTTACTGATTAATTTGCCTGATGCAGTCTTGCCGTTTGATTATAATTTAAGTGCCTTTAAGGCTAGTGTTTTTTCCATCAACGATTGCATCACTGCTTACCATCAGACGGGATCGCAATCAACCACTAGTTGAGTGGCACATGAATCATAAAGACTGCCAATAATATTTTTTTATGAATTTCCCTCTAAATACTAATTAGGAAAAAATCTGAAGTGGAAGACGCAGCGTTTGTAGGCCTCCCACAAGGTGGCCCGATGACCTAGTGTGAGTCGCGAAATTTGATGGATGCGAGACGCACAGGACCGGTCGTTGTGGACGCTTGGGAGAGGCCTATGCCCAGTTGCAGTCTCTCTCAGTCTTTCGGCTGAAATTATGACGATATTGACGAATTAGGGGACGTTATAGTTTTTATGAAAACTTTCTCGCAAACTAATTCTCTGACAAAATTCTAGTTGTATATTTTTGTTAAAATAATACAAACTTGTCTAACAACCCTGTTGCATCGGGATTTACGAAGCGTGCATCGTTGAAATTCCGATAAAACTTGAATAGAAAATGTTAAACTGTTTCACGATTGTCTCAGTTTTGTCTGCGACATTTAACTTGGAATTGCCTTCGAATGTATTTTAGGATTCGTTAGATTCTTGCTAGGTCTTAGAACGAGGTAACTGTGGTTATATCTAAAGCAATATTTTTATTTAACAAAGAATGGGTACAAAGGTAATGTTTATTTCTGAAAAAAAATCTCTTCTAGCATACCTGTGGAAGGCAAGTTCGCCAAAAAGAGATATAGACACTGTGTATAATTGTAATAGAAACTTGTGTCGGCAGTAGGGGAATGAGAGTGTCCTCTCCCTGAAGATTTCAGCTACCTTCTTTGTTAGCATTTCTGATTCACAGAAGGTGATGGTCAGTTGAGGAGCTCGTGGCTAGATAATAACAGCCGCACAGGTCGATCTTCAAGGTTAAGCAACGCTTGCCTAGGTTGGTCTGTGGATGGGTGACCATCTTAACATAACGAGTTTCCTCCGTGCCTCGGATAGCACGTTAAGCCGTAGGTCCCGGCTGTCATTTATAGATCTTTGGCAGTCGTTACGGATAGTCAGAAGCCAGTAAAAATCTGACTCCAGTCTTGCCATGAAGAACCGTGTTTACCCAATTAATGGGTTGTGGAGGTCTGGTAGGCAGCCGCTCCTCGTAAAATACTGGTATTCAGCTAAATCCGGCTTGACTGGAAGCCGACCCCAATATAGTTGGGAAAAGGCTAGGCAGATGAGAAGGTGATGGTCAGTTCCCATCCCCTCTTGCTCCGACTCTACAGGACCGGTTTTGCGTATGACCGTCACTGCCAATCTCCTCCACAAGGACACGGCGATGTCCCGTCCTTCAGGGGCAGACATCAACCACATATTCCGCGTTGACCTTCGGAGACGATAGGTCACTCTCTAATTTCACTTCACTTCTTACTGTCTTGAGGTATTTGGGAGTTATCTTTATTTACCAAAACATACCTTGGCGAATATTTGGCCTACATAAGGAGCATTAGAAATACATAATTTTAAAATAATACAAGTAGGTAAAACAACCGATGTTAGGATTTGTTTTATCTCCCTTATCGTGTTTTTTAATTAAGCTTAATTAAATTTTGGTTCTCGCTTATCAAATATGGAGAATGATTGTTTTACAATACTTAGATAACGTAAGAGGTGGATATTATTCGTGGATATTGGTTGTGATTATGAGGATACTTGAGAGGCCTGCGGAGACCGCGCGCTATCTCGAGTTGAGACGCAAAAAAATACGTTTTTGAGGTTGATGGAAGCAATCCAGATAGTATAAACAATTCTTGGACACACCGACTGGAGTACAGTCATTATCCGCACACTGACAGTTGCTTGCTGTGATAGCAATACAAACTATTGGAAATTTGGGAGAAGTTCCGTAATACCAAAAATGATGAATGAAAAATTAATGTATTTCCAATATTGTTTCGAGTATTTATAACTTGATAATAATATCTGTGTTTCTACGGAAAGATATTTTGAAATATTGTTGTTTATAATATAGAAAAAAACAAATAAAAACATGACATTTTCGCTGTGAAAATGTGCAAATTTAAATTTCGTTTGGGGTAAGTTTTTCAACAAAAAGACGATGTAGGAACCTAGATAATTATTGTCTGAATCCGAATAACATCATATTATGGTGTAAATATGCTTAAATTTCAAATGATTTTGGTATTACGTTTGTATGGATAATTCTAACGTCGCGCCCACCTTAAATCTTTACTAGTGATTACAATCTGGGCGCTAGTACCTACATAAGTATACCTACAAGATATTAAGTTATCTAATCCGATCACACTAAAACAATACCTCACACTTCCGATGAAAACATGATCTACCTATGAAATAAGTTTTATCCAAATTCGTTTAGCCATTCCAGCGTGAAAAAATAACAAACATACCTACACACACTTACAGCTTTCGCCTTTATAATATGAGTGTGATATTTTTTATAATAAATTAATTATAATTAAATTATCATCATCAATTTGATCTCTACTCAGAAAACTAGTATAACCTATTACTTGACCCGAATATCTCAAACCATTATCAGCGCAAAAATATTAGGAACGAGGTTAAATCAAGGTGAAAGGTGCGCCTGCGCCTCTTCACATCTTCACTTTTACTCGTAGCACTACAGATGTTAGTAGATATTTTAGAAAAGCAGGTACAAGCATCGGTGGTTCAGTGGTAGAATGCTCGCCTGCCACGCGGGCGGCCCGGGTTCGATTCCCGGCCGATGCAGTTACTTTTTTAACGTTGAAACTTTTTTGTATGATTTACGTTTAATATAAAATTGGCCTGTTCATACCATGTTTGATTATTTTTAGGATAAAAGATTGCGTGCTGTGATTTTTTCTGGCGGAATTCATCAGAATAGCTTCTCCCGCTCTTGAGTGGAGAGGGAGGGTGTGTCAGACTTTTACTGACTAAAACCCACTCCTTTGTTCCTGCTTTGCCTTGCATTCCAGGACCCCGGGTTTCCCTTTCAGAAGCGAACCTATTGGCCCAGTAGGCTTTGGTCCTGCGTGAATTATGATTGTAACATAGTTTTCGCATTGGGGAGAAGCTGTAACGGTGTGCAATACAGGTTTAAGGGCCTATTTCACCACCTATGATTAAGTTTCGAGTATCTTACTTGGCAGATAATTTCATACAAATTCTGTCACATTTTTGAATTTATTCACTATTCAGTGAGTAGTGCCTACTCGGACATTGTGAAACAGGGCCTAAATGTTTTATCTATACTAATATTATAAAGAGGTAAAATTTTTAAGTTTGTTTGCAGGGGGTAATCTCTGGAACTACTAGTCCGATTTGAAAAATACTTTCAGCGTTAGATAGCCCATTTATCGAGGAATGCTATATACCATACCACGCTACTTGTAATGATAATGTATTAATGATTTAGAAATAATAGTAAACCAATTGTGTGTTGTTTGTCCCACTTCAGGGTGAAGGCTTTCCCCTCCCTTTTGCACACACATCTGTCTTCAGTCATTGCGGGCCAGTCCCTCCGGTAGCTGACGAGTTCATGTCTAAATCTTCGTCTTGGTCTGCTGCAATGACATTTAATCCTTAAATACATCAATAGAAAACCAGGCTCAAGATTTCTAGTCATAGAGCGCAGTATCCTGAATTCCTGAGGGTTCGAATTTTCGACCGTATATGGAATTACTTAGAGAAGCTCGTGGCTAGATAATAACGGCCACACGGATCGATATTCAAGGTTAAGCAACGCTTGCCAAGGTTGGTCTGTGGATGGGTGACCATCTTAACATACCGAGTTTCCTTCGTGCCTCATTTGTAGATCTTTGGCAGTCGTTACGGATAGTCAGAAGCCAGTAAATCTGACTACATTATTACCATTAAGTACCGTGTTACGCCAGTTAATGGGTTGTGGAGGTCTGGTAGGCAGCCGCTCCTCGTAAAATACTGGTATGCAGCTAAATCCGGCTTGACTGGAAGCCGACCCCAATATAGTTGGGAAAAGGCTAGGTAGATGATGTGAGGAATTACTTAAATGAAGGAAATTACACAGTATTTATTCAGAAATAACGTGAAAAAAATCAGCATTTAGTTATAACGTGAAAAAATGGCCACACGCACTGGGCAAGCGAAATGATTAATATCTGTGTCTCATTTTTTTAGTATTACCGTCCTCGTAATGTTCCCACTGTTGGGACTCGGGCCTCCTCTCTAGTAGAGGGAATGGGCTGTAATCCACCACGCGGGCCCAGTGCGGATTGATGAATGTCACATGTTTTCGAATTTTTGGTTCTAGGACATACCGGTTTCCTCACGATGTTATCCTTCACCGCTTTGAGAGCAGCAGTGATGAAATAAATTACACAAAGTAATGCGCCTGGCCGGGTTTGAACCTGTGACCTACAACTTGTAAGTCGGGGCAGCTACCAGGCCATCACTGCTCTCAAAGAAGCAAGACACAGATAATTCAAAAATGTTTTTTTCGTAGGAAATCGTATATGAGTAGAGCGGTAGGGAGTGTCAGACTTTTACTGACTGAAATCCGCGCAGGGTTCGAATTTCCGACCGTGTAAGGAATTACTGGAAATTACTTAGATGAAGTTAATTACACGGCATTAATTCAGAAATAACGTGAAAAAATCAGCTTTTAGTTATAACGGGAAAAAATGCCCACACGCACTGGGCAAGCGAAATGATTAATGTCTGTTCCTCAGAAAAGGCTTTTTTGCCCTTAAGAGGGATAATTACGGTCGGCTACGGAAAGTACTACGAAAACAGAATAATTATGTAGGACATGTATTTCTACATGAATATGACGTATACATTAATCATGCCATTAACATAATGTGCTGATTTCTGTAGGTAATCAGTTTACTTAACGAACGATTAACTTTAGCTACAAGTGAAATGAGAGAACGGTTTTTTGCTGTATTTACCTACATTTTGTTTTAGAATTACTTATAGCTCGTCGTCTGACCGTCCGATTAGTGCCAGGCCCTCGTCGACGGCACGTAGTGTTTCACTCGCAACTCAAACAGATGTCAGGAAACTGTAGAACTAAACTGAAAGGGCATAATAAAACTGAGGCCTGTTAGGGCTACGGGAACGTCTGATATAGTAGCCGTGACTTTATTTATAAAATAAAATAAAAAAAAAATTTGGCTTTAGAACGCAAAGGGCATCTGAAGAAACACGGGTGACTTTTAGTCATCAAAAGTCTGATGCTCCCTCTCGCTCCATACAAAATGGTAGAAGTTATTTCATGAATTCCTACCAAAAAAATAGTGCCCTAAAGAAGCATCTAACCATGAGTACCATGAAACCTTTGAATTTCATATCTTAATTCCACCAAAGCCGTTCGTTCATCGAACCCTAGATATACGGAGATGCACCACTGGTTATCTTCTTTTCGCATCCATGAACTGAAACTAAATAGAGGAGCTCGTGGCTAGATAATAACAGCCGCACAGGTCGATCTTCAAGGTTAAGCAACGCTTGCCTAGGTTGGTCTGTGGATGGGTGACCATCTTAACATAACGAGTTTCCTCCGTGCCTCGGAAAGCACGTTAAGCCGTTGGTCCCGGCTGTCATTTGGAGATCTTTGGTCAGTCGTTACGGATAGTCAGAAGCCAGTAAATCTGACTCCAGTCTTGCCATGAAGTGCCGTGTTACCCCAGTTAATGGGTTGTGGAGGTCTGGTAGGCAGCCGCTCCTCGTAAAATACTGGTATTCAGCTAAATCCGGCTTGACTGGAAGCCGACCCCAATATATGTAGTTGGGAAAAGGCTAGGCAGGTGATGATGATGATGAACTGAAACTAAACCTTGTCTTACCAGTAGACACATTAAAGGAACCTCATGATCATTCATCAATTCAGCTGAAACACGTGCCCTGTTGGATATAGGCCATGCCTCCCCAAGTGTCGCCATAGCGATCGGTCCTGTGCGTCTCGCATCCATCGAATTCACGCGACCCTCACTAGAGACTAGGTCACACTGTGTGAGGCCTTCCAACGCTGCGTCTTCCGGTATAGGTATGGTCGCCATTACAGAACCTTTCGTCTCTATCGACCATAAGTAGGTAGGTAATAATGTGAAGAGATTAGAAATACGTGACGACTAATGAATTAAATTTATTAACACACTCAAAATGGAAATAAGATCGCAGTGATAAGAATTTTTTTTTATTTTTCTTACCTTTAAAAACTAGAAAAAATAATCATAAAATATAAAAAAGGAACTTGCATCGGCCGGGAATCGAACCCGGGCCGCCCGCGTGGCAGGCGAGCATTCTACCACTGAACCACCGATGCTTATTAATGTACAGCCAACAAACAAATACTATAAAATATTTCTTTAAAGTAAAACAGTAAAGATGCTCTCAAGACCACCTTTCACCTTGACTTGACCTACTTATAATCATAATAACATAGTTTTAGTATTGCGCACGTATATTATGTGAGATGTTTTAAGCACGTAATGATTTTGCTGACGGTATAATATTAATAGTGATTTTAAATTTTGACCGGCGGATATCAAGCATCGGTGGTTCAGTGGTAGAATGCTCGCCTGCCACGCGGGCGGCCCGGGTTCGATTCCCGGCCGATGCATACATTTTTAATGATTTTTTAATGACGGAGTATAAAGGTAGTATAGCACATATCTAAAGTAACGGGATTAATCCATATTAACATTATGAACGTGAAAGTAACTCTCTCTATTACGCTTTTATAGTTGAACTACCAACCCGATCTTAATAAAAATTTCACGAAATATATGAACCTTTCTATCTAGAAAGGTAGAAAATAAAAAGAAATGAAAGCAATTTATTTGCACAAATGACACAATCTTAAGACTACCTTTCTCAGCCGAAAGACATCCACTGCTGGACATAGGCCTCCCCCAAACGTCGCCGCAGCGACCGGTCCTGTGCGTCTCGCATCCATCGGATTCCCGCGTCCTCGCGAGGTCATCGGTCCACCTTGTAGGAGGCTTTCCAACACTGCGTCTTCCAGTAAGACTAGCTTACAATCATTTGTCATTATAATAGGCAAAATATATGTAACATCCGTTCACAACGTCCGAACGATCAGCATAAAGCCCCATGCAAGCGACGAGTCCAGAGCATGCAATAACTTACATTCACTAGGACAAAGTTACGTGCAAAAGCTAGTCTCAATCTAATATTTTAAGAATTTCTTATTTTGAAACGGCTAAACATGACCTTCTCCACATTTTATTCTAAAACAGATGTATAACCCAATTTATCAACTCACTGACCTAAATCCAAGTATTATTAAATGCAAAGGTTTAACAAAACAAAATGGAACTCAGCTGTATAGGTACGGGTCGGTTCTTAGCGACTGAGACCCGCGACTGCGATCCGCGACCACAACCCGCGCACAGCGCTGCCGGCAAGGCTGTTTTCTTACGCCCGTTTTCAATAAGCTATCTATCTACAGTTGCAGCTACTAAAGATAAACAAATCTATCCTTTTGCCCTTACTTGCTTTCCTATAACCTACCGACGGATAGCATTTCCTACCAAAGTTGTGGATGGATAGATAGAATCTTACTGTTTATCGGGGATAGCTATCTATCTATGAACTGCGGTAGGTTATTGAAAATGGGCGTTAGAGAATAGCACTCCTTGTCGTGGTCTCCACAGCACGCACTCCAGGTCACGCGACCCGCTACTTAGTATGAAGAACAAAACAAACCAGGTGACTGCGACGCGCTACCGTTACCAAACAAATCTATACTAAGCATAAGCAGTGAGTCGCTCGAACCGGTCGTGGTCGCTAAAAACCTAATGCTACCTTTAAGAATGACCCTCCCTTTGTACAAGATTTATTGCGTCACTCTCAAGTTCATAGACAGGGTCGTCAGAGGGTCATTTAAGGTTTTGTGATCTTGCCAGGGTCACAAAGGGAAAGATATTCGTCTTGCTTGTTTTTGTAGTACAGGCTTGGTTTGTGTCAACGTTGAAATTTAGCCATTGTTTTAAAGACAGCGCGTGATACTTTTGCTGACTAAAATCTGCCTGTGGTCTTCAGTAGGCCTTTGCTTTCCAGGACTACGTATCTCTTTAAAAAAATCTCGAGGCTTTAACGGGCATCAGCCTTACTGAGGCCCTACGTTTATGCTGATATTTTCTTTGAGGTGCACTTGGACTGTGTGCCATCAACAATCTGGGCTCGGTCCTTTTCCTTACTGATCGACCATACGGCAAACTACCTATTAATTGTCGTCCACAAACCTACGCCTAGGGTAGCTAGAGATCACTGTGTGACTCCCGTTGCCCAGGGCATCTCATCAGCAGTGCACTAAAACTAAGATCAAAGATATTACCCGTGACGTTACTATTCTTAAATGGAATGGGCGAAACATGTTTGCTGCACGGTAAATTGGTTGTGACTTATATGTGAGTTAAAAATTAACACTTCTTAGGTCCCATTAAATGCTCGGTGACCTTAGATATAGAAAATCATAAATTGACTTCTTGCGCTCTAAAAAGGAACGAGTCAAACTTTTACTGACTTAAACCCACCGGTGTACTTACTACCGGGGTACTTTCAGTTACTCTGTGCGTTCTAATTCCACGGTTTCCTTCAAACAATCCCATATACCCTAAGATACCTACATCCCGATACTTATATAAGACTATCCAACAATTTCCTACTATCATGTCCGTATACAGAAGTTAATAAAAGCAGCCATGACGTAACAGTGGACAATATTGAAGCCGTCTGCGAGCGTGCCTTGGCGGACATTTTTATTTATTAAGGGGATCAATACGAAGGCTGTATTTGTAGCTCGGGGGCTAGTTTAAATCTATTTCAACTGGACTTCATGTCGCCTTTTGTTTGTTTGTGTTAAGGGGTCAGGGCTGACGTTTGAAAGAATTAATGTGGTCCTACAAAGGAAGTGGTAAATGAAAAAACAAATCTGAGTGCTAGTTAGTAGAATTCTGACACGCCCTCTCACTCTACCCTGAGTTGGAGAAGTTATTTGATAAATCCCCTCTTAAAAAGTTTGACATGCCTTCTCATAGATACAGAAGACAAAAAGGTATATGTTTGTCATTGTTATACCTACATAGTAAGGGTAGGGCTGAGTATGCGTTTTCTTAGTACCAAAAATTCATGCATTTACGAGCTTATAAACAACTGTAGGTCGATAAGAACGAAAAATTCTCGAGTGGCGACCGTGCACCAGAAGACGTAGCATTGGAAGGCCTTCCACAAGATGGACCGATGACCTGGTGAGGGTCGCGGGAATGCGGTGGAGCAAGACGCACAAGACCGGTCGTTGTAGTGACCCTTGGGGGAGGCCTATATCCTGTGCCTATATCCAACAATGGACGTGTTTCGGCTGAAGTGGTGATGATTATGATGGATGAATAAAATTAGCGCGCGTTGGTCATATTGATACGATTTGAAAGATTAACTTTCTTTAAATCTTTAATAATGTGGGCTGCTTTTACAAAGTTACATCATAACGCCATATTTTAAAATGACGCTACTGTTACTTGTACGGTAAACGCGTAGTAAACGATGGCCAGAACGACCCTATATTTACAGGTCAAATATATATGCCTGTACGAAGCTAATTTATACCTTTCCAAGTTAATTAACACTGCCGGTTATATATAGGTAAAATTGTGAAGGTACAAATTACTATAGTAGTTAGTACAAATAGTGGGTTCAGCAAAAAGTAGGTAATAAGTTCCACCGGGCGACAATTTGTAAGCGTCTGTCTAGGGCTAAAAATAACCTGGGCTGACAAAAATGTAGTCGAGTCGAGCAAATTAAGGCGCCACTTCAGCGAGGTGGGCCCAAATGTTAGTTTTTAAAACAATCTGAGACAAAAACTACAGTGTTTTAAATTAAAAAAAAAAAATATGTTTTAGTTAAGGATCTTATTTAGTTAAAATCGCATTCAGTTGCAAGACCTGATGAACTTCACTCGATAGAAAAAAATCGCAAAGTTACCCCTTTTTAAAACGTTTTTTCAATATTATGACTATATTACTGATTTGTTACGTTTCATTTTTGTACTATAATAAAGAAACTAATTAGTTACAAACAAATTCGCAGAGTTTGAATTGATAAAATGATTTTCTTAATTACTATGTTTTAATAAGAATTAAAAGCGGTCGCGGCGGCTCAGACAGGTCCGTTCAGTCGCGCGCTGGCGCTTGTCGACGACGGACCTGTGTCAATTTCTTCAGCGACAACTACGCGCACCAAATCATCTCTTTTTGAGAATTTGTTGCTTTTCAGTTATAAATTATAATGGGCAATAAACAACGCAGGCGAAAAAAGTCACGTAAAGTGATAAAAGACACAGACAGAAAGAATGCACTCCAAAGATATGTGAAGATAGGGCTGCCATCCGTCCGGGTTTTCCCGGATTTGTCCTAGTTTAGAGGGCGTCCGGGGAGCGTCCGGGCGGGGTTTCAAAAAGTGTCCGAGTGAAACCCGGACGCTTTTAGTGTCAGGGGCATTCCCGATTAATTAAATGAGTTGTTGTTGTTAGTGAGTTGTTGTTGGCTGTTGTGTAGTTGGCTGTAGAGTAGTAGGTGACTGTTGTTTAGTTGTAGTTGGTTAATATTGAGTTACTGTTGGATGTTGTTGTTGTTTGTTGTTGGTTATTATTAATCTTTTATTGGTTTTTATTGACTTGTAGTAGGTGTTGTTGTTGCATAGTGTTGGTGGTTTCTGCGTTGTGAGCTGTTATTGGTTGTTACAGAGTAGTTTTTGGTTATTCCAGTTTTTGCAATTTTCAGCAAAACGGTAAGTTTTATCATATACATTATATATCAAATTAGTGATAAGAATTACAATTCTTTCAACTTTTGAAATCGTTATATCTCAAAAACTTTTTTTTTGTTGTCATTATAACTACATACATGAGGAAGCTTGTAATTAAGCAATGTAATTACCTACTATAGTCATTATGTTGTTATTAGTCTGTAAGCCTTCCTAAAATGTGAAAAATAAAATAAAACGGTGGCACTTAGGAAAAATGTTTTTAGACGTTTTTGTAGATAATTATTTGTACTGTATAATTTTTGTATGTACTTACTAATTTTATGTAAAACTTACCGATTTGATGAAAATCGCGTACAAAAATTCAGTTTTTAGGGTTCTGTACGACTTTGTTGTCCGTCTGTCTGTCAAGTCACACAAGAACTTCCAAAAAAGCAAAAACCACTTTGCGATAACAATCAACAGACACCACATCAATCAAATGATTATGTGTGTGTGACAGTGCTCAATTTTAAGGATTTTTAAATACACAGTAGTTTGAACAAAAGCCGTGTTATTTACAGAAAATGGCTCTTAATTCAATTTATAAATTAAGTCCCGGATACTCCCTCAGAGATAAATTTAAGGAAATTAATGTGATTTGACCATTAGGTACATTTTGTATGGACTTTATAAGAGACTGTGACCCCTTAGTTTGTTTCGGTGTTCCTTCTCAGGGTAGTTAGCTAGGAAACACCGGCCTCATCTAGTACATATAAACTGACAAAAAACAATGACGTGAAAAGTGGAAAAACCAACTTGCAAAATAAATATCATTTATCAGTAGTAGAAAATTAGTTTATGACTCTGATTATATGTTATTTAAAAAAAAACAATAGGGTTCCGTACAAAAGCTGTAATAAGATAAAGTGTAAATAAATTACCTTTAAATCTCCTTACATCGTGTGATAAAAATATTGTTGATAAAAAAAAAAAATATACTATAACTTTGCACAACATTTTTTTATGTCACAATAACTATTTTTTGTCTAAAACCTGAATCTAAGCAAAAGTCATTTAGCCTCTAGATTAAGCCATTTTTTGTACCTTTATACTCTTTACAAAATAAATTATTTCATATTGAAGTCTGTTTCACTGCCTGTATATTTTCATTGCCTTTTTAGACTGTTGCAACCCAGTGCTGCAAACGTGTGAACGGCACTCACGCTACCGACGCCTAGATCCCGATTCCGATTTCCAACCAGGATACCAGGGACCAGGTAGACGCGGGCTTGCGGACGGTGAGCCCGTGTCCCCCAGATCAAAGGCAACAAAGGAACGGGGTGCGTTTTAGTCGATAAGAGTCCGACACGCCCTCCCGCTCCGCCCAAGAGTGGGGAAGTCATTCTGATGATTAATCACTTGAAAAAAAAAACTCTTATTTCTTTTTTGCCTTCGATCCAGGGCTCAGGGGTTCATTTTAACATAACCTCAGTAAACTTCGACCCTGCTGGGCAACTACGGTTTTGTGGTCCAACAATGGACGTCTGTTGGGTGAAATGATGATGAATAATTATGATGATAATGATTCTTAGTAGCAGTCTGGAGTATGGAAGTTGGGAATATGACATCCCATGGGGTTTTAACGAGGCATGCTTTGTAAAGCTATAAGTGGTATATAAAATGAACTTTATCCCGATAACACTGCTACTACTTATTTTGGTGTAAGTACAATAAAGTTTATTCTATTCTATTTTAACACTGCGAATATTTCGTCAAGTCAAGTTCCAGCATTACGATCCTTACGTACCTACTAATTTTACTTCTTTTAAGTAATTGCACTTGATACACACAATTTTGGTTTTAAACTACTCCGTATTTTAGAGGTAAATAATAAAATATAATTATGTATATATTTTTAGGTTTTAACTTATTATTATGAGATATTATTTACTTGTAAAAATATGTAACTAAGAAAATAAGTAGATTATAAAAAACATGTTAGGTAGCTATAAAAAATCCGGCAGTAAATTCCTTTCTATTTGAAACGGATGGTTACCCTACGAAACTGACGAAACGAGCGTACGAAGAGGGGTGCATGCGCGGTCGCGGGACGCGGGTGCTAGCTACGGCCCGATCGCGCAAGGTCGCTGGCAAATAGTATCGCCTTAACAGGTTATTCTGTAGGAACAAATTACGTAGATTGCGAAAAACAAATCACAGTTGAAATATTAATATAATAAGTAAAGCCTTACAAAGCATATTTATAATATTTTTTCTTTTATGAAATAGTGGAAAATTACCAAAAATGGAAAAAGAGCATGCATCGGCCGGGAATCGAACCCGGGCCGCCCGCGTGGCAGGCGAGCATTCTACCACTGAACCACCGATGCTTGAAGGTATCCATCGAAAGTAGCTATCACTTTGAATGTACCGTCAGCAAAATCACTACGTGCCGAATCATCTTATATAATTGGCGCATAGTAAAACGTGTTTTTATGATATAAATGAGGTCGAATCGAGGTGAAAGGTATTCTTGAACGCATCTTTACTTTTACTTTTTAAAGATGAATTTGAACACGTTCGTATGTTGGCTGTACTTCAATAAGCATCGGTGGTTCAGTGGTAGAATGCTCGCCTGCCACGCGGGCGGCCCGGGTTCGATTCCCGGCCGATGCAAGATCACTTTGTTTTTTTTTAGATCCCAGGCTCTCACGGGTATCTGAGTTTGTTTAAGGGTTCCGTACTTCTTTATTTACATAAGTTATGTTTTTACGGATCCCTCAGTGTGCGAGTCTGACTTGCACTTGCCCAGTTTTTTTATGAATAAATATACAAACATTTAGCCTGTGTGGAATATGCGACAGTTTTTAAGGTCTTATAAGTATTTAACAATAAATCGAATAAAATCTTGTTCATCTATCTCTTCTACTTTGTCATGAAAAGTATATAATAGTTAGGTACCTAATTTAAAAGAAAATTAGGCAACGTAAACGTTGTGATGATACTACAGTCAACTTCTTACAAATACTCGTATTTATGCTTAATTAAATGTCAATCGCTTGCAAACCATCCGGACCTCATAAAGGAGCCCATTGCACAGAGAAATAGGTAGCTTATGATAAACGATATTTATTTTGCAATTATTTTTGTCATTTTAGGGCCGGTGTTTCCTAACTGACTACCCTGAGAAAAAAAACCGAAACAAACTCAAAGGCTTGAACAAATAAAGAAGGAAGTCAATACCTACGATTAGTGAGCCACTGAAAAATGATAAATTATTCATCTTCATCACCATTTCAGCCGCAAGACATCCACAGCTGGACATAGGTCTCCCCCAAGCGTCGACTACAACCGGTCCTTATTTGAACCTTGGTCCGCAAGAGAACCAAAGTTACCGACAAAGCCCGAAGAATCGCCAAACATAAGTGGCAATGAGCAGGGCACATTGTTCTTAGAACGGATGGCCGAAGGGGACGAAAGGTTCTGAAGTGGCGGCCACGAACCGGAAGACGCAGCGTTGGAAGGCCTCCCACTAGGTGGACAGACGACCTGCCGAGGGTCGCGGGAATCTGATGGATCGGATGCGAGACGCACAGGAGAAATTATTACAAAAATAATTACAACCTCCAAAAAATTACAAATTACAACCTTTCCAATAACAATGTCTTTTACAAACTTAATAGAGAATTTAACAAATTTTAATTCATAATTTTAGAAAAGGCTTTCCTAAAAGGTACCACAGGAAGGTAGGCAAAAAATGTAAATGACTGTGGCGGCCATTAAAATTATAATTTTAATTAATTTCTCCGCGAAATTTCTTATTTGGACAGAAATATGGTAATTTGGGACACTTACAGGGTCCATTAAATTAATTATACTTTTTAGAGTTAGGAACGGGGGCTTAAGAATGTTTATTCTTCTTGCATATAAATTCATTAAGGTATTCTCAAGGGTAAACCACGGGCATGACGTAATTGTAAGTAGGGACTTACCGAGGAGTCTTTGAGGAGTGATTGGAAAGATATCACAGCGTCCTCATAATCCGCGTGACACAGGTCCTCACCGGACATGGTAAGTTCGGGAGGTTCCTGCAGCTATAGTCCGTCTAATGAAAGCGCGACCTGAGAAAAAGAGGTTAAATCCAAAAAAAATTGTATGTGGTATTACTGACTAGTAGGAGAATCATGTCTTGACATTTCATAATATTTTTTTTTATTCCCTACAATTGCGCCTGAATAATGTTGCCAATTAAATTTAAAAAAAAACTCCAGGTCGCGCTTTCATTAGACGCACTCTAATTCGTGATACTCCTGCACCTAATTGATAAGGAAGAAACAAACAGGTGCCACTATTTTTTTAGACCACTCGGAGGACACGGTGATGGAGGTGTGCCCCGCTTGGGCGGAGCACCGTCGTGTCCTCCTCCTGGGAGCCATCGTGCATCGAAGGCAGCAACCTAAAGGAGTAAGTAATATGTTAACAATTTTTTTTTTTTCTGTAATGACATGTACCTATAGTGTTCGGTTACGTTATAAAAGGAAACCTTGTGCAAAATTTCACATTCCTAGTCCCAGTTGTCACGGCTGTGTGTTGATATGTCATTCAGTTAGTTTCTCCTTTTATTTATAAACAAGCTTCTACCAACGGCTTAGCTCGTGTAAGTAAGTTTGTTTATACATACTTTGGCCTCCGTACACCTCCTAAAAAGTAGAATTTTCTTAGTACTAGCCTACATCAAAAAGCAAACCTTGTGCAAAAACTAGTCTTTTTTTCTAGTCCCAGTGTCTCAGCTGTGCGTTGATATATCAGTCAGTTAGTTTCTCCTTTCATTTATAAATATAATAAGATCATCAAAAACGCAAATCAGCTCAAATTAACAGAAAATCTATATCTATATAAAAATCAATTGCTGTTCGTTAGTCTCGCTGAAACTCGAGAACGGCTGAACAGATTTATCTTATCTTGGTCTTGAAATATTCTTGGAGGTCTAGAGAAGGTTTAAATAGTGAGAATAATTAGAAAAAAATAATTAGGTATTTTATTTATCGATTGAGGCAGTACGAAGTCTTAAACTAAAATCATCCCAGAAGTAGAAAAAATAATTTGCGCCGACCCTAAACAAACTGCCGTAGAGCAAGAATGCAATGATGGGTCATAAACACTGCAGGGTTGTTTAGAGCCGCTGAACTCAGCTCTAAACAAGGGTAATTGGCATAAATCTTTATGCCGATAGATGGAGGCGATTTATAGGGGCCTTTTCCGTATGAGCTTTTTATTTGAGGTAGGAAAACATTAAATTATACTAGCGCTTCGTCCTCGAGATTATTACTAATTATTTACACATATGTAGTAACACACAAGTGACACCACTCAGACACTGTAGTTGAGAGTTTTTTTTTTTTTTTTTTAATATAAATGTGGGTACTTCTGTTTCTCCTACGTTATAATTATAGTTGGTCTGGGATCTCTCGTCATTCACATTTTAGTGTTCAACCGCTCAACACATCCAACATTTTATTTTACTGTGCAGTGAATATAATGTCGAAAAGAAGGAGTGATTTAGATTACGAGCATCTAACGAAGAAAATACAAAGATATGAACGCAGATTACGGCGTTTATACCCGCCTTCACAAAGCTCAACTACTTCGATCGCGCATACTGTGCCGTACGAACAAGAAGGTATGTCATCTCTAGTGATAGTGTACACGAGCTCACATTGAGTACATAAATAACAAAATAACGTATTTACGTTAAAATTAAGTTTTGCACTCCGGTCTACCTATGGGTTTTCCGACGCACTAACTTTACTACCAATACTCAATAATACAGTGTTACTGTTATTTCGTGTGTCTATGGCTTAACGTATTTACGTAATTAAGCCTTGCACGCCGGGCTGTCTGTGGATTGTCCAAACACCCTATAATGCTATAGGTATCTAGCTTCCCACTTATTGAACGTTCGTTACATACGTTCGTTCAACAAACATAATAATAAGAATATTTTACTTATTCCTTTTTACCGAACGGTAAATTATAATAGTAGATATTTATCTACTGCATATTTTTCCTTTCTACCTACAGTCAGTCAAGGATTCAATTTCACGCTTCTACCCAACTTATACCTACAGTGTTTCTTTTTAGAATACATCGGTATTGAGGCTGAAGACTGGTTACAAGACTCTCCTGAGGTCAGTCCAACCGATCCGGCTATAACCATGGTTCCTGTGTACCCAACCGTTCCAGTTTTGTCGGCCGAACATACCATACCATTGGATCCGGTAGTACCAAGCGACCCTGCGCTTGATAAACCTGGTACCTCGCAAGAAGTACCAGTTGACATCATTGACGCGGACCTAGACCAGGACACGATGGTCATTCTGGGAGAAGACCCGTCGTCATCCGTTAAGTACGGACCAGATCTGCATAAGGAATTAAGCAAACGCTTGCAGTACATCGCCACCGAGGGTCTTGATAAAGACTGTAGGAAGACAGCAGTCGACAAGTACTTGGTGCCAGCAAACTGTCATTATATAGCAGCCCCGTTGTTAAACGCGGAGTTAAAAGCTGCAATACCAGAAGTTGCAGCAAAGCGCGATAAGGCCATAGTCGTCAAACAAAACCAGATGGCGAGTGTTATCTCATGCTTGGGACAGGTAATTACCAGTCAACTCGTCTCAAAAAACAACGAGTTACTCCCCAAACTAATGGACGCCGCGCGTATCTTATGCGACATCCAACACTACGATTCAGTCACCCGCAGAAATTTTATTTTATCTGCGCTAAAGAGGGACATGAAGGAAGCGTTAAATAACACTAAGATTGATGAGTACCTATTTGGTGAAAATCTATCAGACACAATCAAATCAGCCAAAGCTGTGACAAAATCAGGTACAGAACTGAAGCCCGATAATGTCAATAAAAACCCACCGAAACGACCAAGCAACCCAATGCCTCAGAGGCATTTAAACCGAAGAGCTCCTGCCCCAGCGCGCAGGCCGCAGGGAGCCGCGCCGAGGAGCCGCGAGCCTGCAGCGACGCGCCCGCCGCCGCCGCCCGCCGGCTCATCGAAGAGGTTGCCGCCACAGCGCCAGCCGCAGCGCCGCTATTAGACCCAGTTAAGTATGCGGGCCGCTTGTCATACTTTTATAAACAATGGTCACTAATAACGAACGATCAATCGATACTTTCGTGGATTGACGGGTACAAACTTACCTTTTCCTCTCTGGTAATCCAAAAGGTGGTACCAGCTGAACAAAGCTATTCTAATTCAGAATTCACTCATTTTTCCGAAGCTATTAATAGCCTATTAGATATAGGTGCCATATCGAAATGTGACCCATGCTCTGGTCAATTCGTTTCTAGCGTGTTTCTTACTCCTAAACCAAATGGAAAAATGAGGTTCATATTGAACCTCAAAAAATTAAATAAGTTCATTAATACAGACCATTTTAAATTGGAAGACCTAAGAACCGCCGTAAAACTTGTTACTAGGGACTGCTATATGGCAACCTTAGATTTAAAAGACGCTTATTTTTCTATCAAAATACACGAAGATTCACGTAAATATCTTAGATTCTCGTTTAATAACCAATTATACGAATTCAATGTTTTGCCATTCGGTTTGAATACAGCACCATACTTGTTTACAAAAATAATGAAACCTGTTGTGAAATTATTGAGGTCAGCGGGTTTTTTATCTACCCTCTACTTAGACGATTGGTTGTTAATAGCAGATACTTGCGAAAATTGCAAAACAAATGTCGCAATCACAAAGAAATTCCTTTGCTCTTTAGGCTTTATTATAAACTACGATAAAAGCAATCTGTATCCTTCTACTATGTGTAAATTCTTAGGCGTATTTATAAATTCAGTTAACTTAGAAATTAGTTTACCCACAGATAAAAAAGCGCGCATTAAAAACGAAATCCGAAAATTTATTAACATGACAAGTTGCAAAATTAGAATCTTCGCACAATTAGTAGGAATTTTAGTGTCAGCCTGCCCAGCTGTTGAATACGGCTGGGTGCACACTAAACAATTTGAACGATGCAAATTCTTGAATCTCAGGGATGATGAAGATTACAACAAACAAATGATTCTCCCTGATTCGTTAATGCCTGATTTTAATTGGTGGCTAAAAGTGATTGATCGTTCAAAGCACCCTATTAGGGATGACCACTATAGCATCGAAATATTTTCTGACGCCTCAACAACGGGATGGGGCGCCTCCTGTGATGGTGAAAATGCAAGTGGTCAGTGGTCGAATAGCGAACGAGACAAACATATTAACTATTTAGAGCTATTAGCTGCATTCATTGCCCTAAAAATTTTTGCTAAGGATTTGTACGACTGTCAAATACTACTTCGTATTGACAATTCGACCGCTATAGCATACATTAACCGTATGGGCGGGGTTCAATTCCCCCACTTAAGTAATATGTCAAGGGAGATTTGGAAATGGTGCGAAGACCGCAAACTGTACATTTTTGCTTCATATATACGATCTTGTGATAACACCGTCGCAGACGCAGAGTCGCGTCGTAATCACCCAGATATAGAATGGGAGTTGTCAGAGGGGGCCTTCAGCACTATTAAGTGTAGATTTGGGCAACCCGATATAGATTTGTTTGCCAGTCGTATCTACAAAAAATGTGCGAAATATATTTCCTGGCATAAAGATCCAGACGCTTATGCCATAAATTCCTTCACAATCGATTGGGGCCAATCTTTTTTCTATGCATTTCCTCCCTTCTCGATAATTTTAAAAAGTCTTAGGAAAATTATTAATGATAAGGCTCAGGGAATTTTTATTGCTCCTTTATGGCCGACGCAACCGTGGTACCCTCTATATAGGTCTCTGCTAATATCAGACCCAATTGTATTTACCCCTAACGAAAACATTTTGATATCTCATTCCAGCAACCGTCGGGTGCTGTCGACGATTACCCTGGTTGCCGGGGTGTTATCAGGGAGGCGTTTTCACGAAGATGCCTGCCGCCTTCGTCAATAGATATCATGATGGCTTCTTTATCAGATAGCTCGATAAAACAATATGACGTTTGTCTAAAAAAAATGGTGGACTTTTTGCAAAGAATCGGGCGTTAATACTTACGAAGCCTCAGTTCCATCAGTAATATATTTCCTGACTCAGTTTTTTAACAATGGCAGTCAATATGGAACTTTAAATTCTTATCGATCAGCTCTCTCACTGATATTGGGTTCTAATATTTCTAAAGATGATCGAATTCTTCGATTTTTTAAAGGTGTTTTCCGTCTGCGGCCGCCTAAGCCAAAATATTCTGTAACATGGGATACTAACTGTGTGCTAAATTTCTTACGATCTAAATATCCCAATGACCAACTATCATTAGATGAAATTTCAAAAAAATGTGTAACGTTACTGGCCCTTACCACAGCCCATAGGGTCCAAACACTTTCAAAAATTAAATTAGATAATATAGATACAATGTCATCTAAAATTGTTATTAAAATTCCTGATCTAATAAAGACTTCTCAAGTGGGTTCTAAACAACCCCTTCTAACTTTGCCCTTCTTTAATGAAAGTGCGGAAATTTGCCCCGCAAACACATTAGTGTTTTACATAAATAAAACAAAAAATCTACGCAAGTCTGGCGTACTTTTTATAAACCCTAAAAAGCCACATAACTCGGTAAGTACGCAAACACTTAGCCGCTGGATTAAGTGCACACTAAAAGATAGTGGGTTAGATACGTCTATGTTTTCGGCACATAGCACGCGTCATGCGGTTACGTCGCGTGCGCATACCCTTGGGGTTAGTATAGACGAAATTCGTAGGACTGCCGGCTGGAGCGGCAGCTCCAAAACATTTGCCAGATTTTATAATCGTCCCATCACTAATAATGATGATAGTGCCCTAGCCAGGTCAATAATTAATTAGCAAATGACCTTATTTTTTCAAAATTGTCGCTGTTGCAACTTATTGTTTGGAAATAATTTGTACTCATGCACAAAATTAGGATTTTATTTAATTTACCTGATTGGTTAACTCATTCAAACATTTTGATATATTATTTTCTCGCTGTTGCAATATAGATGAATAATTATTGTTCAGGCATAAGATTAGGATCTATGTATTTAATTTACATGATTGTTTAAATTGAAATCATTATGAGTAAATACTGATTCTATTTTGTTATTTTAAAAACATTGTTTTCGAAATATATAATAAATGATTCTGCAGTTGTAACAATGCGTTGTTAATATTTCCAGAAGTACCTAACTCTCAAAGTCTACATATGTGTAAATAATTAGTAATAATCTCGAGGACGAAGCGCTAGTATAATTAGTGATTAAACGAACTTACCTGTAAGCGAAGTTCTATCATAATTATACGAAGCGCTTCGTCCGAAGAGATTATTACTCCCGCCCTCCCACGCTTCCGCTATACCCTTACACTTTTTCAGAAAATATTAAGCAACTCCTTTTCCTCTTAACTTTAAACTAAATGACGAGAGATCCCAGACCAACTATAATTATAACGTAGGAGAAACAGAAGTACCCACATTTATATTAAAAAAAAAAAAAAAAAAACTCTCAACTACAGTGTCTGAGTGGTGTCACTTGTGTGTTACTACATATGTGTAAATAATTAGTAATAATCTCTTCGGACGAAGCGCTTCGTATAATTATGATAGAACTTCGCTTACAGGTAAGTTCGTTTAATCACTAATAACTCATGCCACTCTACCCACATATGGAGTGAGAGGAAGTGTCAGAGTATTTCTGACAAACCACCCGTGTTATATTAGGTCGTAGTTGAGGACAGTTCTACACGGTTAGCTTCAACCACTTCGCCCGCATAAAAGAAGGTTTCTTCGTACAAAATTTAGACTCATCCTTTTAGGAGGCGATTTTTTAAAATCCTCTCTTATTGCTCGGTCACTTCATAAAATAAAAAGTTCAAACCTTGTGCAAAATTTCACTCCTAGTCCTGTAGTTTCGACTGTGCGTTGATATGTTAGTAAGATAGTTTCTCCTTTCACTTTTATAGATAATCAGGTCAACAAAAAGAACAAAGCAGGTTAAAAAAGAGGAGTAGGTACCTACTAGAAGTACCACAGAAATAGAAAATAAGTAGCGCCGACCCTAAACAAACTGCTGTATGGCAAGAATACAATGATGGGTCATAAACACTGCTAGGTTGTTTAGAGCCGCTGAACTCAGCTCTAAACAAGGGTAATTGGCATAAATCTTTATGCCGATAGATGGAGGCGATTTATAGGGGCCTTTTCCGTATGAGCTTTTTATTTGAGGTGGGGAATCGTCAAATAACTCATCCCGCTCTGTGTGGAGAGTAAAACCCACTTGTGTTTCTGCAGTTGCCTTTTGCATTCCAGGGCAATTCTTTCGGACTATTAATTATATTATTATTTAATATAAACCCCGACAGGCGGCGACAGGTATACACCATTATAGAACACAATATTCGCAAAATTGCACCCCTAAAACATCATTATGTTCACCAGTTGCCCATCGGCAACTGACGAAACTGGACACAGGTAGGTTATAGGCAGTAAAAGTCTAACACTCCCCCTCATTTCACCCAGGAGCGGAAGGAGTTACTTGATGATCTTACTCCAAAAAAGGGATCCAATTCCTGAAAAATGCCGCTTTGCCAAGATATGCCAGCTTCCACAGAAAAAAGTTAAAACTGCTAATAAAAACCCTATAAAAATATACATGCATCGGCCGGGAATCGAACCCGGGCCGCCCGCGTGGCAGGCGAGCATTCTACCACTGAACCACCGATGCTTATGCATCTCAAATCTAAAAACACCTCTTTTAGTCGATACTATTGCAGAAGCACGTACTACAAATTGCACCATTCACTTTTGTGAAATCATCGTTTTTCTGTTCACTCATTAGAAACTAGCTAACTTCTGCAAGCGGTCTCGTCCGCGTTAACGTCGTATTGCTGTTATCTGTCAAGTCATCTTAAGGGAATACACTCCTGATAAAAATGTGTCCTCAACCATGTCCTTGTGTGTTCCAATCCAGGATATCGACTACCTGTGTAACAAGATTCCTACACCCTATTTTCCCTCACTGTCCGGCCGTCCGTTAAGGACCAAGCCTGTCGGGGTTGACCCTGATTGGATCATGTCAGTTCATAATATACCAAGCCTTTTCCCAATTTTATTGGAGTCGGCTTCCAGTCAAGTCGGATTTAGCTGCATACAAGTATTTTACGAGGTGCGGCTGCCTACCAGACCTCCACAACCCCTTAACTGGATAACACGGTACTTCATGGCAAGACTGGAGTCAGATTTACT
This sequence comes from Mythimna separata, assembly GCA_030763345.1. NCBI lineage: Eukaryota > Metazoa > Arthropoda > Insecta > Lepidoptera > Noctuidae > Mythimna > Mythimna separata. The sequence goes on from CM061168.1 coordinate 11,999,418, forward strand.
GGCTTCTGACTATCCGTAACGACTGCCAAAGATCTACAAATGACAGCCGGGACCTACGGCTTAACGTGCTTTCCGAGGCACGAAGGAAACTTGGTAGGTTAAGATGGTCAGCGCTGGCAGGTTTCTGTCTGTATGTCGCATTTGATAGGTAACTATTCAACAGATATCCATAGGAAAAATCATAGTCACCGACATATCCCAAAACTTAAGTAGCAGTGGGCCTACCCCCTGCCACTTAAGCAAATTGCTCGCAGAACAGATGTCCGAGGAGGCTGAAAGGTTCTGAAGTGCTGTGTCAGAAGACACAGCGTTGGAAGGCCTCCCACAGGGTGAACCGATGACCTAGGGCTCTTCATGACTCTTCATGGGAATGCGATGGATGCAAGACGGACGGGAACCGTTATGACGACACTTGGAGTAGGCCTATTTGGACATAGGCCCAGTGGACGTCTTTACGCTGTAATGATGACGATTATAATGATGAAGTAACTATTGCCACAATATAAAATAAACATAAATGGACTTCTTGTAGATCTAAGAATTCTCGATACGACTGCAAACAGAAGCGAGGATTTCACAATGTGATTGTGCCATCAATTTGTAGTACGTGCCTCTTCGAAACTATCGACTGTGATTGGTAGAACGTGCTTGTTTAATACTATCGACTTTGTGAACAGTTACTATGTTTACATGCAGAAGGCATGAGCATCGGTGGTTCAGTGGTAGAATGCTCGCCTGCCACGCGGGCGGCCCGGGTTCGATTCCCGGCCGATGCAATATTTCTTTTTGTGCTGTTTAATATTTTTAATAGAATTAACATTATACTTATGTCATTCCCTAACACAGTTGGCAAAAAAGGTACTCTTATAGAACCACTTTGTTGTCCATCTGTCAAGAACATTTCACATTTAGGTACACGGGGAGGTATTAAATAGTAATAAACATCAAATGGTCAGGTTCTTCTTCTTTCCGAATCTATAGTTTTCTTTCCCTCAAACTTCCACCAACCAACCAGATTCGCACCGCTCTTGACTCTACGAAGCTCTTCACACTGCTAGAGATAGAAACAGATGGAGGACAGCTAAAGAGTGGAATTCCCTGCCGGGATCTGTGTTTCCTGATAGCTACAACCTAGGGGTCTTTAAGTTAAGAGTGAATAGGTTGTTTCTAGGCAAGCGTGCTCCATCGTCGACCATATGATCGCTTACCATCAGGTGAGATGTGGTCAAGCACGAATCTATCAATAATAAAAAAAGGAATATCATACAAATTAAAATAATGAAGCATTGTGGAATACAACGCTAGGAGAAGGGAGGTTGCGACGTTCATAGCGGTGTCAGTGATGTTTTTTAGGTCCTCCAAAGTCCAGACTCCTTGGGCACTCTATTAAGGGGACATCGTCTGGTCAGGAACATCGCACTCGCACTGGGTGTCGGAGGGGTCTATAATTCCCATATTTTACGAGGTTGTAATTACAGTGGCCTACTTGGGGACACAGTCTATTGATCGCTTTCCATACAGGCCACTGCAGATCACGTCTGAATGGCAGATGTTCCTGTAGTTGAACGAATTCGGGCGATTGCGATGGATATTCCTCCCACAACTTACATCTCACCGTGGATGGTCGGTCCCGAATGGCCTGTATGCAGGGAACAAAGCTCTTCCGGCTTTTAAGTCTACCCAGAGTTACTGTATGATTATAAAGGGGATGGCAGATGTTAAAATACTCAGGTCTGCAACCCCTTGAATCAGTGGAAAAATCAAACTTCTAAGTTTATTATTGACTTTTCCTGACTAAAACCCACTCCATTGTTCCTTATTTACCTTCGTTCCAGGTTTTCCTTTCAGAAGCGAACCCATCAACCCGAGGGGCTTGCTAGAGAGTGCGGTCTTGACATTATCTTGAGGCGTGCATGGAATATACGCCGTCGTCGCCGTTGGATACCCCTTCTAGCGAGGGAGGCTCCGGGTAATATAACAACACCCCCAAATTTTAAAAATGGCTAATGAAAATGGAATATCCATATACTATCAGAACTGTCGAGGAATCAGAACCAAATTGAATACCCTATATTTAAATATTATGTCGTTCGCCTATGACGTCATTATCTTGACCGAAACCTGGTTGACACAAGACATATCTGATAACGAATTTATTGACCAACGGTATTTGGTATTTAGATGTGATCGTAACCGTGTACTCACCAAGAAAAAGGATGGCGGTGGTGTCCTTATAGCCATATCTAAAGAACTGAATCCCTCATGTATTTCTTTTTTGCCCCCGTTAACCTTACCCGAGCATGTGATAGTTAAGGTTCCCGCAAAAAGTAATAAATACCATATAATTTGCGCTACTTATATACCCCCCAACACTGGCGATGATACATACTTGACTTTTCTTAATTCTCTGTCTGTGTTGTGTGATGACCCTTCTGTGGAAAATATTATACTAGTAGGTGATTTTAATTTACCTTCGCTTATGTGGGTAAATAAATTATCACACATGGAATATGCTGAGAACAACAAACTAACAGACGTAACTCGTTTTTTATCACATTTCTCCTCACAACATCTTATGAAACAATATAACCACTTTTTTAATTCTGGAGGACGCATGTTGGACTTGTTCTTTTGTAATACTCACGCAGTAACATTCTCTCCTGATGTCCCTCTTTTACCGGTTGATACATATCATCCAGCTTTCTACGTTCACATTTCTTTCTCTCACCTAACATACATTCCGAAATATATTGCAAACAGCAAACTAAATTATCACAAAGCTGATTATAATAAAATTAATTCAGATTTAAGTGACGTAGACTGGAATGCCTTATTTGATGACCTGACACCTAATGAATCTGTTTCTACATTTTATGAAAAACTTTATGGAATTATAAAATCACACACACCTTCAAGTCGACCAAAAAATTACAACTTTCCCAATTGGTTCTCTAAATCCCTCATATATACCTATAAAAAGAAAGGTCAAGCCTGGGTTAGGTGGAAGAAGCATGGTAATTTATGTGACTATGAGGTATTCTCGAGATATAGGAAAAAATTTAAAAAAGGAGCTGACATTTGCCATAGAAAATATATCAGTGCAACTGAAGATAGTGTAGCCACCAATACTAAAGCATTTTGGACGTACATTGCTAGCCGTAAAACGACAAATAAAATTCCACCCACGGTTCATTACGATCAAATCTCATCCAATGATCCTACTACCACTTGCAACTTATTTGCTGCCTTTTTTCAGTCTGCGTATGAGCCCTCAACTTTTGACTTTAATTCTTGGGTACCACCATCCAAATATACTGATCACGATGTCTCCCTATGCAAACTGCAACTGTCTCTGGATGAAGTACATAAAGAGCTTAAATCAGTAGATTCAGCCAAGGGTCCCGGCCCTGATGGGATACCTTCTGTTTTTCTGAAAAATACATGTGACACATTATGCCATCCTTTACTTATATTGTTTAATAAATGTTTATCGTGTGGTATTTTCCCTGACGTTTGGAAACATGCAAATATTGTACCAGTTCATAAGAGTGGGTCCAAGCATGACGTAGCGACCTATCGACCTATCTCGATACTATCAGCGTTTTCTAAACTATTTGAGAGACTGGTACATAATAAATTATATCCAGCAATTCGTAATGTTTTAATAAAGGAACAACATGGTTTTGTTAAAGATAGATCGTGCATTAGCAATCTCCTTATTTTCACGTCTCAATTGTTTGATAGTCTTGATAACAGGCAGCAAGTAGATGCAGTTTATACTGATTTTCAGAAAGCGTTCGATAAACTTGATCATACACTACTCCTAAATAAAATTGCTTATAATGGAATCAGAGGGGACCTTCTACGGTGGTTTATATCTTATATAACTAACAGAACACAAAAGGTGGTTGTTAATGGTTTTGAATCTGGCGCCTTTCAGGTCACTTCCGGTGTACCACAAGGTTCTATTTTGGGCCCTTTATTATTTATTTTATACATCAATGACATAAAAGATTGTTTTCAAAATTCTAAATTTCTACTCTATGCGGACGATTTAAAGGTCTACAAAGTTATTTCTGATAGAATCGATTGTATCAACTTCCAGCAGGATTTAGACCGTTTTTCTAACTACTGCTCTTCCAATAAGCTTTACCTTAGTCTTCCTAAGTGTCACGTTATAACATTTACTAAAAAGAAAAAGATTATTGAGTTCGACTATCGTCTTGCCTGTACGCCAATCAGTAAAGTAAGTTTCCTGCGTGATCTTGGTGTTCTGCTAGATTCGAAGCTCCATCTTGACATTCATATTGAAAAAATTATAAATAAGGCCTATCAAATGTTTGGTTTCGTTATGAGATCTTCCAGGGATTTTCGTCGACCTTCCACCTTTTTGCATTTATATAAATCTATAATTAGACCACAGTTAGAGTATGCAGTACCTATTTGGAACCCTTTTTACAAAAAATATATTGAAAGATTAGAACTTGTACAACGTAAATATCTTCGTGCTATGAATTTTAGATGTCACCGCAAAAAAATGTCATACCAGTTACTTTTAAAACAATATGATCTTCTGACCTTACAGTCAAGACGGAAGTTTTTGGAAGTTATGACTCTTTTCAATGTGTGTCGCAATCATTTTGATTGTCCTGATTTGGTTAGAAATTTGTGTTACCAGGTTCCTCGAACAGCTCATATTCGTGAAGTACGCTCTCGTCGATTATTTGCGACAACTCTCTGTAAATCCAACGCTGGCTCACGTTCACCACTTCATCGTTTGGTTGAAACATACAACAACGAGTTTAATTCTATCGACATTCTTTTCCTTAGTAAAAATTCCTTTAGAAAGCAAGTTCAAGCAACCCTTAAAGATGCGCAGTAGTTTCGCATGGCATTGTTTTTCAATTTTATAATGTTATGTTAATTGTCTGTTGTACGCACACAAATTTAATAATGTATATATATATATTTATGTATGGCTAATCATCTTTGGGATCGTTGAATGTAGTGTGTCTGTACGTATATGCTGTATTTGGTGGTCCCGGGGATGATCATGATCACTTATGTATAAGGTATTTATTGATTTATATAGGTAAATTATGTTACTAGCTAGTCTTAAGTATTTGTTATGGTAATCTGTGGAAAACGTAGTGGGTAGCATGATTGTTTTATCTTGTCATATTTATGCTGTTGTGAATACCCTTATTGTGCTACTGTTTGTTTTTCCTTAAATAAATAAAATAAAATAAAAAATAAAATAAAAACACGCTATGACCCTCAAGAGCAGAGCAGTAACAAAAGAAGTGGGTGAAACTACGGGGGACTGCTAGTTTTTATAAATTCCCAAGTACCATGAATAACCCTTAAAAAGTCAAGATCATTACAATCTGTTATATACGATGATCTCACAAAAGTGAATGTGGTGCTTCTTCAAAACTATCGACTTTGTGATCTGCGTTTACAAAGTGAAGGTATAAGCATCGGTGGTTCAGTGGTAGAATGCTCGCCTGCCACGCGGGCGGCCCGGGTTCGATTCCCGGCCGATGCAAGTTCCCTTTTGTTATTTTTATTTGGAATAGATAATTATCATGGCTTTGAAATGCAAAGGGTAAATGAAGAAACCCAGGTCCACCCAGAAAGGGAGAAGGTATTTGGCGTTTACCAGTGGGTAAACGGCAAATACCTTCTCCTCTAAAAAAAAGTAATGACTCCCACCATTTCATTAATTTCTACCAGCGGCTTCGTCCGTTAGTGAGAAATAAGAAAGACACATCTTAGGAAATTAGATATACGTGCTTATATTATAAAACTGAAGAGTTTTATTTCTTTGAACGTGTTAATATCAGCTTCATCTCATAGCCAATTTATTGAAGAACGCTGTAGGCTATTAGGCTACACAACATCACGCTGCTACTAAAACAAGCGGAGCACCAACCAAAGATGCAGGTGAAACCGCGGGGGATATGTAGTCCATAATTTGATGTATATAAAACCGGCCAACAGCGTGTCGAGCCACGCTCAGTGTAGGGTTCCGTAGTTTTTGGTCCGTCACAATAAGTGTCCCCAACTTTTCAAAAACTGTTCGTCCCATTAAGTTCAAAATAATTTTCCTAGAAAGTCTTCATAAAGCTCTACTTTCCAGATTTTTTTCATATTTTTCAAACTTATGGTTCAAAAGTTAGAGGTAGGGGGGGACACTGTGTTTATTACTTTTGGAGCGATTATTTCCGAAATTGTTGATATTATCAAAAAATGATTTCAGTAAACCCCTATTTATTTTCAAATACCTATCCAACAATATACCTATAAAAAAAACAATTTTCACTTTACATATTATAGGGGGGCTACCCTAATGACTTATTTTTTTCTAAATTTTATTGGTACCAAATTTCAGTTTTCTAGTGCTAAGACCGTTTTCACATTATCCGATCCGATATCGGTATCGGACGCCGATACGATATCGGGGTAAGTAAAATGTATGAAATGCTGTGCTCCGATATCCGATATCGGGTCGGACAATATGAAAGACAGGTACATATCTCAAACATTTACCTTACCCCGATATCGTATCGGCGTCCGATACCGATATCGGATTGGAAAATGTGAAAACGGTCTAACGGTCACAGAGATTAAGCGAGGACGGACGCACAGACATGGCGAAACTATGAGAGTTCCGTTTTTGCCATTCGGCTACGGAACCCTAAAAAGGAGAAACTAAATAATCAAATCAAATCACTTTTTATTTGCTAACATAGGTGCATACAGATACAGGTGTACAACCAACCAACTTACTGACATATCAATGGTCGGCCGAGACTACTGGGACAAGGAAGAAAATTTTGCACACGGCTTCCTTTTATGACGTAAGCGAGCACCATCATCATCTGCCTAGCCTTTTCCCAACTATATTGGGGTCGGCTTCCAGTCAAGCCGGATTTAGCTGAATACCAGTATTTTACGAGGAGCGGCTGCCTACCAGACCTCCACAACTCATTAACTGGGGTGACACGGTACTTCATGACAAGACTGGAATCAGATTTACTGGCTTCTGACTATCCGTAACGACTGCCAAAGATCTACAAATGACAGCCGGGACCAACGGCTTAACGTGCTTTCCGAGGCACGGAGGGAACTCGTTATGTTAAGATGGTCACCCATCCACAGACCAACCTAGGCAAGCGTTGCTTAACCTTGAAGATCGACCTGCGCGGCTGTTATTATCTAGCCACGAGCTCCTCGACGTAAGCGAGCACCAAGGGAGGATTTTCCAAAATTCACCTATTCACCATAAGGGGATGAAGTCCCTGGTCGAGAGTTTGTGTGAAGAAACCTACTCTCACATGGGTGAAGCCGCTGGCAGCAGCCAGTATGAGTACAGTATGAATGAACGCAATAACTGTGATTGCATAAAAGTGAATGGTGTAATCCATTTGTAGAACGTGCTTCTTCGGAACTATCGAGTTTATGTACCGTGTTTAGGTACATTATGTATAAGCATCGGTGGTTCAGTGGTAGAATGCTCGCCTGCCACGCGGGCGGCCCGGGTTCGATTCCCGGCCGATGCATGCTCCCTTTTTATTTATTTATTGTTTTATTTATCACATTAAAAAGCTGAAGAGTTTTATTTGTTTGCGCGTTAATATGAGCCTCTCTCATAACCCATTTATCACTAAATCGGTTGCGCACCCAGGTAGGTCGCTGCAAACACAATGTGGCCAAATGGGTTTTTTATAGACACGTCGGATATTCAATGTGAGTGCGGTGCTTCTGTTCAAAACATGAGCCACACTTTGGATTGCCCCAAGTGCCTGGACACCTATACTTTGGAGGACGTAATGGGTGCCACCGAAGCTGCAATTAACGTAGCTACCTACTGGGCCCAAAGAATTTGAGCTTCGATTCGAAAAGAAAAAGAAGAAGCCCAGTTATCGATCGATAGAGGTCTATATAGGCTATATAACATCACACTGCTACTAATAGGAGTACGAGTCTGGCAAAGTGGATGACGATGTCCAAGCATGGAATGAGCGCGGTTTGGGCAAAATCGCGCGAAGTAACTTTCGTTGTACGTGATCGCAAAAGGCCTCCGAAGCTCAAAGGGCAGATATATAAATTCATACGGCCTGACCTCCTGGACGGTGGCGAGTGTTGGCCAGCATTAAGCAGACACTCAGGAGCTTCGCGTCACGGACATGAAGATACTGAGATGGATGAGCGGCGTAACGCGATCCGATCGCATACGCAACTCATTCGTCCGAGGTAGTCTTGGTGTCCGTGACGTAGGGGAAAAGCAATAGTGTCGTCTGCATTGGTATGGCCGCGTCATGCGCTGTCCTATGGAGTACGTTCGTCGGAGATGCATGAATATGGCTGTCCTTGGGTCTAGGGCCCGTAGTCGCCCTCGCAAGTGCTGGCTGGACGTTGTCAAGTCCGAGCCAATGGCCTAACTGAAAAGATTGTCGAAGATCGGGCAGTGTGGAGGAAGTGCAGTCGGAAGGCGGACCCTAGCAATAGCCGGGGTTAACGCCAGGTGGAAGAAGAAGACTGCTACTAATAGGAGAAGAACAGTAACCAAAGATTCAGGTGAAACCGTGGGGTAGCCCATTAGGAGGAGAGACTGACTAACATATCAACACTCAGCCGAAACTACTGGGACTAGGAGCATGAAATTTTGCACAGGGCTTCCTTTTATGACGTAGGCGAGCCCGTAGGAGGCCGATAGTCATTAGTATTATCGGCCTTATAATGTTCCCACTGCTGGGACTCAGGCCTCCTCTCTAAGAGAGGGAATGGGCCATAATCCACCGCGCGGGCCCAGTGTGGATTGGCGGATGTCACATGTCTTCGATATTTTGGTTCTAGGACATGCCAGTTTCCTCACGATGTTTCTTTCACTGTTTTAAGAGCAGGGGCGATGAAATAAATTACACAAAGTAATGCGCCTGACTGGATTTGAACCCGCGACCTACAGCTTGCAAGTCGGGGCAGTTACTACTGGGCCACCACTGCTCCTATGTGAGCACTATGTGAAAGTTTTCCAAAATTCATCCTCTAAAGGGATGAAAGGATGGGTCAGATTTTGTGTGAAGAAACCTACATCCATACGGGCGAATCCGTCGGCAGAAGCTAGATAGTACAGTGTGAATGAATACAGTAATAATGATTGCATAAAAGTGAATGGTAGTGTAACTAATTTGTAGAACGTGCGTCTTCGAAACTATCGACTTGTGTTTAGGTGCATTATGTATAAGCATCGGTGGTTCAGTGGTAGAATGCTCGCCTGCCACGCGGGCGGCCCGGGTTCGATTCCCGGCCGATGCAATTACCTTTTTGAACTTCAGAATTGTAAAAAAAAATATATTACACACCTGAAAAAAACATAAATTTTGAGAGCAACACGTTGCTTTCGCGTCACTGACCATATTTTTTCCCTTTTCGTTATAAACAAGACTAGTGTCCAACCGAAAGTCTACCTACTCCTAACCGAAGCCAATTAATTAGCTATCGTCACAATCTTACTATAGTTTAATGCACTTACTCTAAAGCTGAAAGAAAGAAAGAAAAAATGTTTTATTTGGCACACATACATAATACACTAGGAGTAGCGTAGCGCAAAAAATATACTGACAATAAGTATATTACATCATATTTTTTAACGGTAATTTCTTTTTGCGCTTACTTTATAGGTAAGCCTGCAGCCTAGGTACACATACGAATACATGCCTGCATCAGATACATGCCAGCAGCATCACACCGCAATCTGCCTCGCCAACACCTTACAGCTTGCGGTGGCATGCGATACCTACGTGTTTGTGGTGCGGTCTCGAGTTCATAGCATCACTGGAGATGACATAAAGCTCACGTCACATAACAACTACAAATCTTGCATTGCGCAATTAAAGTCTTCTTTAACTTTCGGGCAGTTGCCTACCAGACAGGAGTTTTATGGGATTGTACACCCGTGTCGTATAACCCCGTGTCGTATTTGATGATTTAACAACTAGAGAAAGCGATTTAACGCATCGCAACGCGTCATTTTTGTCTAATCATATTTTGTCTAACTAAACCTGCAGTAAAGTTTCACCCGTTACATTCAATTAAAAAGGATCTGTACAAAAACAATTTTACTATAGCTACACATACGAATACATGCCTGCATCAGACACATGCCAGCAGCATCACACCGCAATCTGGCACGCCAACACCTTACAGCTTGCGGTGTCACGATACCAACGTGTTTGTGGTGCGGTCTCAAGTTCATAGCATTACTGGAGATGACATAAAGCCGAGTTTACGCTAGGGGACTTTGTCCACGCGGTTTTAGGTAAATGTCTAGCAATATTGCCTTAAAAAATCGCAAAGATATATATACCTGCACATACATACGAGTATTTAGGCTGTCTTCAAGGCTAGAGTCAAGAGGCTCTTAATAAACTAGTGCGGGAATACATGTCTGCATCAGACACATGCCAGCAGCATTACACCGCAATCTGCCACGCCAACACCTTACAGCTTGCGGTGTCACGATACCAACGTGTTTGTGGTGCGGTCTCGAGTTCATAGCATCACTGGAGATGACGTAAAGCCGCGTTTATACTAGGGGACTTTGTCTTAGTGAACACGCGGCTTTAGGTAATAAAACGTTTATCTAACTAAACCTGTAGTTTTCACCCTTTACATTAAATTAAAAAGGTTCTGTACTAAAAGAAAACACTTTAACTATAGGTACATATACCTACGAATACATTCCTGCATCAGACACATGCCAGCAGCATCACACCGCAATCTGCGACGCCAACACCTTACAGCTTGCGGTGTCACGATACCAACGTGTTTGTGGTGCGCTCTCGAGTTCATAGCATCACTGGAGATGACGTAAAGCATCAGACACATGCCGGCAGCATCACACCGCAATCTGCGACGCCAACACCTTACAGCTTGCGGTGGCATGCGATACCAACGTGTTTGTGGTGCGGTCTCGAGTTCATAGCATCACTGGAGATGACGTAAAGCCAAGTTTACACTAGGGGACTTTGTCCTAGTGAACACGCGACTTTAGGTTAACGTCTAGCTGAGATGTTACATTACAAAGTCGCAGAGATATACCAAGTCACAGATAATATATGTATAATATGCTAGTAAGCTATGTTGTAGAACATTTTGTCCCCTAATGTATCTGAAGCTTTAGGCGTAAGAGATTTTTTTGTTATTACTCCTTCACGCTAAAACGGCTAAACATAATTGGACGAAACTTGGCACAACAATGAACCATATCCTGGACATAAGACACTTTCATCCTAAGTTTTATTTTATCTTTAACCGCTTGAAGCTAGAATTAATAAAAGTTCAAAAACATAAAAAAGGTAAATAAACACACTAAACAAACTCCTCGATGACTTGTCTACTAAACTTCACGCTGATAAACAGGTCTTCCATCTTTATTTGTGCGAGTAGTGACGTGTGAACGTATTAGTCGATCAATCTCAATTAGTGGCGGCGCCTTAAACGTGGATTTATATCCGAAGGTATAAGTAATATGGCAAAATTATGGCGGGTTTAGAAATTATAAACGCCAACGTTTTGGGAACACATTTATTTTTAGACTTTGTTCTGGCGATTTTTTATTGTCGAATTTTTATTATCTTTTAAACCTTCCCTAGACCTCATCGAACATTTCAGCCTCCTCAAATCCGTTTAGCCGTTCTCGAGTTTTAGCGAGACTAACAAACAGCAATTGATTTTTATATATATAGATGTATAAGTAAAGAGTGGAATTCTCTGCCGGAGTCTTTGTTTCCTGATATCTACAACCTGAGGGTCTTTAAGTAAATTAAGTAAAGAGTGAATAAGTAACTTTTAGGCAAGCATGCTCCATCGTTGACCACACTGTAATTATAATTTAAAAAATATGGGATAAAGTTAAGGTTAGAAAATGGAACAGTTTAAGGATATGGCAGTTTTTATTCTAATTCACCTAACATCTGGCTGATATAACGTGTGTATATTTTATATTACGATTGCAACATCTCCTAGAACCAAAATTTCGAAAGCATGTGACATCCACTAACCCGCACTGGGCCCTCGTGGTGGATTACTGCCCATCATTATCTCTCTCTTAGAGAGGAGGCCTGAATCCCAGCAGTGGGAACATTATAAAGCTGATGCTATGCTATATTTTATATGTTTGTTACTTCTTCTAGCCGGAATGGCTAAACGGATTGAGATGAAATTTACTTATAATGGTAAGTTACGTAGTATACGTTTTATCTGCAAAAGGATAATTTCCTACAGTTAGGGCAATTCCCTACTTTCACGCGGGCCAAAACGCTTATGAGTACCTATGACCAATTTATTAATTATTTATATACTTTTCATTGTACATCATAAATACAATTTTATACTATAGGAGCTTAAGATTAATAATGTGTTACAATAGGTGATCTTATCGCTAACTGTGCTTAATAAATGAAGCCTTATTGCCATTGGTCACGCTATAACTTGATAACGACTATACCGATTTCATTCAGATTTTTTCAACTTTTCTAATATTTTGTATAAGGTTCTTAAGGATAGAAAAATTATAAAAATAACACCGAAAATTCAAAAATCACATGAAGACAAAAAAATAATTGAAAAACCATTAGTGAATAACAAGTATTAATTCAGCTAAATCCGGCTTGACTGGAAGCCGAACCCAATATAGTTGGGAAAAGGCTAGGCAGATGATAATGAGTAAATTACAAGTATTTCACAGTGTACGTATTTCACAGTGTACGTGTTTAACAGGTTGCGCATTTGACAGTTCATAGCTATCGTATATGGTATAGTAACTCATACAAAGTTTAGTCAGTTCAGCTATTCCTATAAAAAGCTTTCTTAATGACCATTACCTCAACGCTAGAGCACAAAACAATATCATTCCCTTTAAAGCCATTTAAAATACAATTTACGAAGCGAACGCGAAGCAAGAGGACTCGCAAAGAAATCGGAGAAAACAGAAATAAGCTCGTTCTCAATAAAAAAAATCCATATTGGATCGCAAGAATTGATGTAGGTACCTATGATACCTATATTGAAGATAAATACAATTTACAAAGAACGAGAACACTATCAATAGTTTAGAAAAATTAAGAAACCAGCGCAGAAAATTGGAAAACTTCAGTAAACGACGAGTATTTAAGGATCCTGCGTAGATCGCTCGCTACTTCGAGTTGAGATGAAAATAAAATACGTTCGCGGTATATTGCTATCTTTGTTTGGCAAAAACAAATGCGAAATTGCATATGTGTGTGTACGTGTGAGTCGGACAATCTTCACAGCATAATATAAAACAGTTTTGAACTTGACAAAATAATTCCATCAAAAACACAGCTTGTAAAAAAACTCAAGTCTCGCAACACTACTCTTCTACCATAAAAATATGTGAGATCCATGTTATTCCAAGTCAAAATATCTTGTATGTTTTAAATAAATGAATTTAGCTTTGTAATCGCATGAAAACACAATGTATCTCAAAAGTAATTAAGTAAATCGTTTAGTGCGATTACCAAGTCAAATCTTAAAAATGTAACTTTGTAATCCTATACATTTATATATGGGATTACTAAGTTATATAATATGCAGTTGGTGTATCTAGAAAACTAGGCCGAAATTGCAAAATATTTTAGTTTTCCCTTGGTTTGTACACTAAACACTAATTGTAATCAAAATTTGAAACTTCTGTCTCTATGGCTGCTAAAAGTGCCTTAGACTTTTTATGTTCGTTCAGTCAGTGAGTGACAAAATTTAGAAAATTTAATGAAATTTGAAATATATCGTCTTTTTATGAAGCCTGCTTGATCTAGTTTCGTCCACAACGAATTTATAAGAGGTTGAAAATGGCTCGAAATGTTTCGAGATAAGGATGGCACTTTTTTGCGCGACTTGGTGGGTGGGACACTACCGTGCCTCCAGATTACCTATGCTCCATTGAAGCAATAGGGTCGTCACTTTTAATGTTATTCTAAAAATAAATTTAATGCAAAAAAAAAAGACAGTGTTCTGTAGTGATCAATCTATCGAATTGAAATCATATTTTTATTTTACGTGGGCCTACATGGACACTTATGAAACGTCAGAATCTAGTGCATAGTTCCAATTCGTCGTTTCCTATGGAGAAGAACCGGCAAGAAACTTCATGGTTACTCTTTTCAAAAAAATATTGGGTTTACAATATTTCCATACTAGCTGTGTTCGCGACTTCGTTGCGTGTATGACAAAACTTATCAATAAGTTTTTAGTGTAGTATCTACACTTATACAGGAAAAGTTTTAACCACTGCGTAAATTTTTTTTGGTGGCTCAGTGTAAGTAATAAAACACAGATCGATCTTAAAAGTTAAGCAACGCTTGCCAAGGTTGGTATTTGGATGGGTTACCATCTTAACATAACGAGTTTCCTCCGTGCCTCGGAAAGCATAGGCTGCCTACCAGACCTCCACAACCCAATAACTGGGGTAACAGGGTACTTCATGGCAAGACTGGAGTCAGATTTACTGGCTTCTGACTATCCGTAACGACTGTAAATGACAGCTGGGACCTACGGCTTAGCGTGCTTTCCGAGGCACGGAGGAAACTTGTTATTTTAAGATGGTCACCCATTCACAGACCAACCTATTGGCAAGGGCTTGCTTAACCTTGAAGTCGACTTGTGTTCTATTACTTACACTGATCGAGCCACCAAAAAAAATGTACGCAGTGGTTAAAAACTTTTCTTGTATGTATATCAATAAATAAGCAAAATCCCTAAAAACTAATATCTATACGAATGACTAATCTTACCTAAGAGTACTAAAAATACCCTACACACTATCAAATGTACTACCTATACTTGAAATTAAAATCTACACGGTCTGCGCCCTATAAAAGTAAACCTAAGTACCTACCTACCTAATTTTAAAAAAAATGGGTTCGGTATAGGTCTCGTAACACCCCCTCTGCCATAATTTTTTTGATATTTTCAATATACAGAATTTTTACTTCTACAAATGTATTATAAGTATACAGGGTGTTTGGTTCATCGTGTGCCAAATTGATATGGTCGATTGGAGGGGTCATCTGCTATCCTTTCAGACCCCTAAACACTACCCATGTCCTGTGAAATTTTTTTCATCAACTTTTTAATTTTTTTTGGTAAATAGACCCGATTTTTACATTCAAATATAAATATAACAAAATGTATAAGACGTAGAGCCTCAATTTTAATTTTATTTAGACGTATATTGTATAAAGGTACTTTTATATAAAAAAATAGTAATATCAGCCCTCTAGATTTTTTAAAATTTATTCGCAAAGTTTCGGACTTAAATTAACGCCATATCAATTTGGCACGCGATGAACCAAACACCCTGTATATTACAATATTATATTAACAGACAGATTATTAAGATTGTACCCAAAAGTACAATAAAAATATTTTTTATCAAAAAACTGTCGAAATACTAGTAATCAAAATCGTAGTCTACGGTGTTCCCACATTCACACCATAAGAGGAAATGTAAATATAAGAAAAAAAATCAAACCTATCAACGTGAGATGTTAACAAAAATAAATCACGACTTAATGAATTTAAGGTGATTAAGATCTAAATAATATAAGAAACAAACGCTCGCAAACCGCTTGTACAATATGACCAATACGCTAGTGTGAATGCCTGTAGGAGGGGAACCGATTTTCTTAGTGGCGTAACTACAAATTTTCAGTTTTCAGATTTTTCCCATATTTGCTATAAGACCTTTTTTACCCTATAAATTTTGATTACTTAGAGAGTATCAAAACGTACGTTTTTTGCGATATAAACGGCTGTATCTTTTTTTTTCGATAACTTATATATTTGATTTGTGCACAGCTTCAAGGGATTGCGGGCCTATTTTCGAATTCGATAACTCCACGCGTTCCCGAGATAAAGGGTCTTGACAAACAGACCGACGGACAACAAAGTGATCCTATAAAGGTTTCGTTTTTCCCCTTTGCGGTACGGAATCCTTAAAACGAAACGATAATTGTTGAAAAGTTTTATAGGAAATGAAATTCGATCAAATATTTTTTGAACCTATGATAGATAAGTAGGTAACCCTGTAGGAGCGACACACACGCAAGGAAGGTCCTTGTGTGTACCCTGGAATGATTACGAAGTAATATCATACAATCTGAAAAGTACTTAAAAATCATTGCCATAAAGTTCATATTTTAAATTGACAAGCAAAAATGGAAAAAATGTACCCAGCAAGACGGAGCATACAAAGAGGTAGCGTGTTCCTTTCTTACTCGTCTATGGACACCGTGGTAGATAGAGATAACATACCCTTTTGTGGGTACGTTTTTGAGGTTGACGTAATCAATCCAGATAGTATAAACAATTCTTTGACACACTGACTGGAAATGTCATCACACACACTGACATTTGCTTGCTGCGATAGCAATAAAAACTATTGAAAATTTGGGTGAAATTTGGATGTATTCCGTAATACCAAAAATGATGAATGAAAAATTAATGATTTTCCAATTTCTTTTCAATTCTTTATAACTTGATAATAATATCTGTGTTCCTACGGAGAGATATCTTGAAATATTGTTGTTTATAATATAGAAAAAGCTATATAAAAACATGATATTTTCGCTGTGAAAATGTTCAAAATTAAATTCGCTTAAATTTCGTTTGGGGTAAGTTTTTCAACAAAAAGACGACGTAGGAACCTAGATAATTATTGTCTGAATCCGAATAACATCATATTATGGTGTAAATATGCTTAAACTGCAAATGATTTTGGTATTACGTTTGTACGGAAAATCGTCACTTCGCGCCAGCCTTAACAGTTCAAGTCGTGTTTGACAAGTTGCGCGTTTGACAGCCCACGCATTTGACAGTTCATAGCTATGGCAGTAACTCATGCAACGGTATTTAGTTCAGCTATTCCTTTATAAAAAGCTTTTCTTAGTGATTATTACCTCAACGATAGAGCTGAAACAGTATCATTCTCCTTAAACCCATTTAAAATACAATAAATTGAATTATTGAATTACAAGTGTTTAGTGAATTACAAGTATTTCACAGTGTACGTGTTTGACAGGTTGCGCATTTGACAGTTCATGCGTTTACAGTCTCTCTCACGCATTTGACAGTTCATAGCAAAGGCAGTTACCTCATACAACTTTAGTCGGTTTAAAAGCTCATTACTTCAACGATAGAGCAGAAAACAATATCATTCCCTTTAAACCCATTTAAAATACAATTTACGAAGCGAACGCGAAGCAAGAGGACTCGCAAAGAAATCGGAGAAAACAGAAATAAGCCCGTTCTCAATAAAAGAAAATCTATATTGGATAGCAAGAATTGAATAAAGATTTTAAAAGGGGCATTCGCGTTGTTGTTCGTTTTTAATAAGACTTGCTATGTTCCATTAGTTCGTTTGCGTTTTATTTATGCAGAAAGACGTTTTAAAGTGAAACGGGCTTTATTTAATCTGCGAGGATTTTGTAGAGGGTGCTTTGATAGTTTTGTTGTTTTGAATGCTCGGATTTTTCGTCTAAAAATAACTCGGTTGCAATTTAAAATGTCACTTACGGGATATCTTCCGTGATTGATTATTGAGTTCCCGATATTTCGACGCTGTTGCAAGCGTAAGTGACATTTTAAATTGTGAAATAAACCGTGATAGCCTAAAACAGTGTTTATAACTCGGTTGGTACTTCTCTGTGTTTTTTTTTGGATATAAACAAAATATCATGCGATTTATTGGCGAAACTAATTGAAATACTGTCGAGGTTATTTAAGAGCAATTACAACCTCTTCTTTTGGTGGGAAAGCACAAACTGGTTTTAATGTGTAACTGGTTTCTGCCAGCAGGTTTATCCGCGTGACAGTACTGACTATAACTCACTCGTATGTTCCTTCGTTGCCATGCTTTCCAGGACCCCGGGATTTCCTTTCGGAAGCCAATCATGTTGTAATGGGCCCGGTAGGTTGCGGCCCTACCGGGCTCCTACAGTTTTGCAAACATCCCTTTGAGCCGCGCGTGGAACACTTCAATCGGCGACTCGGGCGCGGTCCGGCCGATTAGCGAACGGATGGACGGCGAGCTACCCATAGCTCGTTGTCCGCAAGCTCACACCAATGAACTTGCTATAATTATGACTAATTGACTTGAAATTAATTTGTATGTATTTATAATTTGGAATATTTTAATAATATATCAGACTCATCATCTGCCTAGCCTTTTCCCAACTACATTGGGGTCGGCTTCCAGTCAAGCCGGATTTAGCTGAATACCAGTATTTTTACGAGGAGCGGCTGCCTACCAGACCTCCACAACCTATTAAATGGGGTAATACAGTACCTACTTCATGGCAAGACTGGAGTCAGATTTACTGGCTTCTGACTACCCGTAACGACTGCCAAAGATCTACAAATGACAACCGGGACCTACGGCTTAACGTGCTATCCGAGGCACGGAGGAAACTCGTTATGTTAAGATAGTCACCCATCCACAGACCAACCTTGGCAAGCGTAGCTTAACCTTGGAGATCGACCTGTGCGGCTGTTATGATCTAGCCACGAGCTCCTCCAATAATATAATTATCGAGACTAATACGACTAAATGTGTTTTAACTTCTGAGTTGTATTTTATTATTGTATGCCTCAACGGCGGGACATACTCGTAGCTGAAGTTATTTTAATTATGTAAGTCCTGTATTTATGATGTATACCTATAAGTCCACAATAAAGATGATTTGATTCTGATTATGGTGGCTGAAAATCAGGGTCGGGATCCCTGCGGGTGTGCCTACCCATAATGTCTGTTAAAGATCTATTCATGATAGAAGGAACCAACTTCTAGATTAGCATGTTCGAAACGGAGCTTAGTGTCCTTAGATCACTATAGACAAAGTCATGCTAATTTGTGAAGGCTACTTTAAAGAACTTACTCCTAGGTCATTATATGCAAAACCATTGTAGCAAAAACGTTTCGGATTTGAATATACTTAAGTGTACCCCCCGTAGCGTCCGTAACTTTGCATTCTGGAATGCAAAGTGCAACTGAAGGAACAGATGGGGTTTAGTCAGTAAAAGTCTGACACTCCCACTCGCTTCACCTAGAGTGGGAGTAGTTATTCGATGATTTCTCTCCTCAAAAAGGGTTCATTTAATATCAAATTAATCTATACTAATATTATAAAGAGGTAAAATTTGTAAGTTTGTATGTAAGGGGTAATCACTGGAACTACTGGTCCGATTTGAAAAAATCTTTCGGTGTTAGATAGCCCATTTATCGAGGAATGCTATAGGCTATATACCATCACGCTACGACCCACGGGGGCGGAGCAGTAACGAAAAATGCGGGTGAAACCGCAGGGGACAGCTAGTATTAGTTAAAAATAAATCGCGAAACATGAATCTACTTAATCAAATCCTACATGTAAGTACAGTACCAGAGGTATCATTGTTATACTCGTACAACCGATCCAGATATATAGCCTGTATCTAGCTGAACATATTTATCTCATCTTCATTCAAGCTAAAGCCGCCTTTGAACCCAACGAATCGACCAATAAAAGTTACCTCGCTGAAATGTTTTCTATTTTACGGAGAAAATAAATTTAAACTTATTCAGTTTGCTCCTGTAAACTATTTTCTGTTTATTACTTTTATCTGCTCTCATATTGGCACAAGGCATAAACTATACAATAATGCCTACAATGCTCATACCAAAGAAAAAATTAAGTTTTAGATACTTGTAAATTGGTCACAATTTTTAGGGTTTCGCATCAGTAAAACTTGTGGCCCTGGAAAGTTGTGAAGAAGGAACAAAAGGGTGGGTTTCAGTCAGTAAAAATCGGACACGCCTTCTCGCTCCGCTCAAGAGCGGGAGAAGTCATTCTGATAAATTTCCATCTAAAAAAAAGTCGTCAAAAACGAAACCGTTATTGAATCCCTTGGTCGTCCGTCTGTCTGCCTATCAAGACCCTATTTCTTAGGAACACGTAAAGATATTGAGCAGAAATTGATACCAAATACTTGGTTTCGGGGGTAGCGACCGGCAGTTAAACAATCAAACTTCGAAGTCGACGCAATTTAAAGATAAAGCCCGTTATGCTCCGTTTAGGCACATATTTTGCACTCGCAATGAAATCAAAACCTATGATGGAATTCTTCCCGTTGACTTAGAATCCTGAAATTTGGCTTCATGCCAAATTTCAGGTCTTAAGGTTTAAAGGTCTTTTAACACATATTAATATAGAACAAAGTCTGATAACGATTTGGAAAAATCGTCGAGATGCGATTCGTGAATCGAAATATTGATTTATATAGGTAAGTTTGTTTCGGAATAGTAAACTTACGAAAGTGTTATTCAAAGTTACATTTTTCGAAGTCATGTTACATACCTGGGCTTCAAATCTGCTATTAACTAGAATTGTATCAAAATTGTCGATCATTGTCTTCAATTTTGAGAAGTTTTGTAGTACTTAACTAAACTGTCAAAATCAACAATTATGAAGCCAATGATCGACAATTTTAATACAATTTTAGTAGCAAACTTAAGGCCAGGTAAGTTCGTACGAAACCCTCAAAACGTTCACATGACCACTTTTGAATTTAGCACTAACCGAAGAGTATCTCTCCTCGTAGAGACAGACCGTATTTAAACACAACAGATTCGATTAAAAGATACGCCACATAGTATACAATATTGCAGCAGTTAATAAAGAAAGTATAGACGCCATTAAGTCCAGGATCGGGTGTCTCGCCGAGAAGCCTTCGATACAAAGTCATAATCTTATTTGTACTCATCGGCTGAACAATTTCCCGAGAGATACTGGTTTACAGTGTCGTTATCGTTCTACTAGTGGACTAGATACTTACGACGTATTTGTAAAGGAAATGAGATGGGAATTACTTAGTTTCTTTAGCGAAGGTGTTTTTTTTTGATAATTAACTATGAAAAGAAGACTGCAATTAATTACCGAACTCATAACCTAAAAGTAGTAGACGTATGTTCACAATCGGCTACTGATTCAGTCTCATTTATTTTTAAAATAGCTATTTTTTATCCTAAAATAACTCTCGATTGTTTTAGGATACAAAACGTTTCGCATTAGACTCTCACCAGGTCATCGGTCCACCTTGAGGAGGCCTTCCAACACTCTGCCTCTTCTGGTGCGCGGTCATCTCAGTCTCATCTGTTTTTGTGGTGCGTGACCAATCTAGTGCATCGATTCCCATATTACCTATTTTCCTATAAACGATAACTAATTTCTTAAAAATAGGGGACGGGCAGCAAAAGCACTGGCACTGTGTTTGAGGAATACTTACAAGGAAGTCAAGCCAAGGCCAATAATGTGAAGGAAGTTTTTATTAAGATTTCTGTAGGCTAATGTATTTGTGCACCAATTAAAAACGTCGAACAATCGTATCCACAAATCTATCACCAAAAAGGGTCTTATCTCTTCAAACCCTGCAGCCCTCACTTGAAAGTAATTCAGTTTTACAGTCGCATGTTTATCAGTAGGATATCAGCTGTTAAGTGGCCCAATTACATTGAATGTTCCATCGCGGGAATTTTATCACCGCGGTCGTGACGCGTCACAATGTTCCTGGCTGTCTATCTGGTATTAGCATCTTTATAGCGCTTTAAAGGTGGGATTCTGGACTATATCTATGGTGTTGAGGTAAAATTAGATGTGTCATAAAACAGTATAATGAGAGAACTATACTTATACCTCTTTTAAATTTAGAGTAGATTTGAGTAGGTAAGTAACTTATTCAATATTTTTTACTCATCCTCTTTTACCTTAACACCACAGATTATTAGCGCTTGTTTTGAACGGTGAGATGAACGTGAAAAACACACAAGGAGTTGGCGTTCTGTATTAGACGCAAAATCTTAAGGAGGAACCTTTTTAAGGTGAAGAAACCATCAATCGACTCAAGCAAGAATGTTATCGTTGAAGAGGGCCACAACCGTGAGGGAATGGACTTCCCCCAGTGGCCGCTACAGGAGACGGCCAGGGCTTTGAGAATCCCTTTTTTTTATTATGCATAGGCTCGCGTTTGACCACTATCTCACCTGATGGTAAGCTATGATGTGGCCGACGATGGAGCACGCTTGCCTAGAAGTAACCTATTCACTCTTGACTTGAAGACTACTAATCACGGAGCGATCCCTGGCTACCGCAGGCACTGGCTTGCAGGTCTGGGTCTTCCGACCGAGCCCAAGTCCTCTACAGTGCGCCTGTTTATCAGTAGGATATCAGCTGTTAAGTGGCCCAATTACCTTGAATGTTCCATGTTCCATCGTACCGTGAGTTTTATCACCGCGGTTGTGACGTCACTATGTTCCCGGCTGTTTATCTGGTGTTAGCATCTTATGGCGGTGTAAAGGTAGAAGATGGGTGGGATTCGGATATCTGTGGTGTTATGGTAACATTAGATGAGTAATAAAACAGTAAGATGAGAGAACTACACTTATACTTACCCCTTTTTACTTTAGAATAGATTTGAGTAGGTTACTCATTTTCCATTTTTACTCTTCCTCTTTTACTATCCCCTTTAACACCACAAATATGCGCTTGTATGCTATGAGATATGAATGAGATTAACGCACAAGAAGTTGGCGTTTTGTAATCGTACGGAAAGATGTCAGGAGTACCTATTTATTGAGATGGGAAATCATCAAATGACTGAAGAAACTGTGAGGAAATGGACTTCATGACGCCCCAGCTGCTGCCACAGAAGACGCCCTGGGCGTGGAGAATTGCGGTGCGGTCCAATCAAAGGGATGTCAGCAAAACCGTAGAGAGGCCGGTAAAGCCAACAGCTGATTCACGCTAAGGCCACAGGATTTATTGAGAAAGATTTACCGTGACTGTTGAACACAAAAGGCAATTTAAGAACACAAGCTTGGTTTTAGCCAGTAACACTCGCACGCCACGCCTTACTGCTTCACCCCAGAGCGGGAGCAGTCATTGGATGAATCAATCTACCTCAAAAAAAATCAATACCGCAAAGCTACAACTCCCAAACATATTGGAACCCAAAAAACGATTTTATATCAATCGAACGGTTATTTTCTATTAACCTTATAGAAGAACCTTTTAACATAATACAAAATATTCAGGTTAATACCAATAAAAACCCAACTTTCAATTCGGATTCGAGTCAAACAGCCCTTATCGGCCATTTACGAAATAAACTCAATCTAAACGAATTTCATTCGTAACAACAGAAACCTGATTCACGAAATCAAAACCGTAACGATATCGTAGCGACTTAGTTGTTTAGACCAGTATCTCTATTCACATCTATCAATCGAGCTTGAACGACACCGATGTTAAAGTCGTTCGAATGAAGTGTCGTTGACGATTTTTTTTTAATGTTATATAAACAACGCTTGACATGCGAAACCACCTGATGCTAAGCAGTGATGCAATCGTAGATGGTGAGGCGCACTAGTTTATTAAGAGCCTATTCACTCACAGAATTCAGCTATGTCAATCATTATCCTGGTAGAATACATAATAATGTAAGTGGCAATAAATCGTTCATACATAGTTTAGTTTCATACCAATTGATTTGTTGTTAAAATCGAATCTCGTTCAAGGAATACGTGAACACCGATTTTGGGTAGGACTTCGACCAAACGACTAAAGTTTTTTTTTTTATCCTTGAGACTAAATTGACACAAGCGAATGTCAAACTTATCATAAGAATGATGCCAGTTCTTTTGTGTTGTGACAAGTGTTACAACCCACGTAATGTCATTATAATCTCAGAGATTAAAAAACAGACTTTAGTTTCAAACCAATGTAATAGTCGTTTTATTGAATCCTGTTCAAGGAATACGTGAATACCAATTTTAGGTAGGTCTTCGATCGAAAGACTAAAAACTTCAACGATATTTAATTTGTTTGATTTCACGTGAATCAGGCTGCAGAAGTGAGGATTGTCGTAAAAACGTTTGACGTACGGTTTAGGTTGCGAAAACGGGCGGCTGTAAACCACATGAACTTTGTTATCGCTGAACTTGTTAAAATATTGTGCGTACGGAAACCGACTAGTATTTAATACCTATTTCGTGCTCAAAATTACCATATTTTCCCTTAAAATTACATGTGTCCTTTAGAACCCCACTGCTGGACATAGGCCTGGTAAACTTCACCACAACGACCGGTCCTATGCGTCTCGTATCTGTCACCAGACCAACAAGATTAGAGATCTGTCAATGGGTCATCAATCCACCTCGTTGCTACTTCAGAACCTGTCGGCCATGTCCATCTATTCTGCGATCAACGTGCCCTGCTGCTGTCACTTAACTTTGGTAATTCTTCGAGTTATGTCGGTAACTTTAGTTTCCCTACGGCTATCTTCATTCCTGATTTAGTCACACCAGGCAAATCCAAGCATAGCGGTTTTGGGTACGCCGTCATTGAGGCGGCATGTCCCTTCTTTGAGGAGTGGTTGGAAAGAGGTCACGGCGTCCTCTCGTTCCGTATGACGCAGGTCCTCACCGGACACGGTAAGTTCGGAAGGTTCCTGCATCGAATCAAGCAGGAGAGGACGCCCGGGTGTCGCCACTGTGTGGACCGCCCGGAGGACACGGTGGAGCACACGGTAGAAGTGTGCCCCGCTTGGGCGGAGCACCGCCGTGTCCTTGTGGAGGCTATCGGGGGCGGCAACCTCTCGCGCCGGGCCCTGGTTCAGGCCATGGTCCGGAGCGAGGAGGGGTGGCATGCGGTCACCTCCTTTTGCGAAGCAGTAATGTTCGTGAAGGAGGCTGCTGACCGCGAGCGCGTGAGGGAACGGTCCTCACGCCGCCGCCGCCGAGATCCCGATCCCAATTTCCGACCACCGTAGGCGCGGGTTTGCGGACGGCGAGCACTGGGTAGCTCGCTGTCCGGCAGTCTGGAAATAATCTGGACCGAGCCCAGTCGTCAACGGCGCGTTCTGTTCTACGCGCGCCTCAAGGAGATGTCAGCAAACTGTAGGGGCCCGGCAGGGCCGAAGCCTCTGGGGGGAACACGTTGTATTCCTAAAGGTTGACACCGAGTCCCCCCCCCAGATCGAAGGCAACGAAGGAACGGGGTAGGGGTTTAGTCAGTAAGAGTCTGACACGCCCTCCCGCTCCGCCCAAGAGTGGGAGAAGTCATTCTGATGATACCAGAAAAAAAAAAGAGTAACGGTTTCCATTGCCCTTTGGGTGATTCTAAAACCTTTACTAAAATATTATTTTACGAAGCCGTTACTCCTGCATAGTAACTCAAAGAAAACATCGGAAATGTTCGATCTCATGGCCTCTGCGGTTTCCTGTCCATTTCCGCTCGTGTAAATCTCCGTGCGTCCTTTTATGTCCGGAGCAAAACTCAATGGGAAACCAACATGCTGAAATACGTCTGTTTTGAAAATAAATAGACAATTATGAAAGTTAGATAGTCTGCCATTTCTTTGTGACTTCTCCCGCTTCAGGGTGGAGTGAGAGAGCATGTGAGACTCACTGACAAAAGCCCTTTACCCTTCATTTACCCTTTACGGTCTACCATCTGTTTTTTATACCCTGAGACTGAGATGACATTACAACACAAAAGAACTGTCATTATTCCTATAGTTAGTTTGACATTACCTGTGTCAATTTAGTCCCAGGGTATAAAAAAACAGACGATAGAGCCACGGTAACCTATCTAGGTAACATTTTTTTGCTCTTCTTCCTTTTGTATAGGTATGCTTTTAAATTTTTTCACGTTGTTTCATTTCATTACAGAAAACAAAACTTACGAACCAGCTTATAACATTGTCTTTCCTAAAAATATTCATATTTTGTAAAGCTTTTTATCTAATGGAAAAACTTTGTTCGAACTTCATAAAAATAAAAATAGGAAGCCAGAACGCTCGGTGTTTCAGCGACTAATAGTATTACTTTCACGTTCTAACTGCAGACAGAAAAGTACAAAAAAATCTAGGCCAACCTTATGTTGAAATACTTCGGTAGTAAATGCCAGAAATGTAGGCAAAACGCCAGAAATAAGTATAATGTTTTAATATCAAACGTAGACATTTCTTGCGCAGAACTTTCGTGAGATAGTACCTTATAGACCCTTACTTTTTATGGCCAATACTATTGGGTAAGGCCACCCGCCTTAGGCCTCTTGTACATGACACTGTTTTCTTCAGACGGAATTTTCCGTCCGTAAGCCCGGCGCGCAGTGGAGCTCGTGGCTAAATAATAACAGCCGCACAGGTCGATCTCCAAGGTTAAGCAACGCTTGCCTAGGTTGGTCTGTGGATGGGTGACCATCTTTACATAACGAGTTTCCTCCGTGCCTCGGAAAGC
Source organism: Mythimna separata (assembly GCA_030763345.1). Lineage (NCBI taxonomy): Eukaryota > Metazoa > Arthropoda > Insecta > Lepidoptera > Noctuidae > Mythimna > Mythimna separata. The sequence continues at coordinate 12,025,777 of CM061168.1, forward strand.
ACGTTAAGCTGTAGGTCCCGGCTGTCATTTGGAGATCTTTGGCAGTCGTTACGGATAGTTAGAAGCCAGTAAATCTGACTCCAGGCTTGCCATGAAGTACCGTGTTACCCCAGTTAATGGGTTGTGGAGGTCTGGTAGGCAGCCGCTCCTTGTAAAATACTAACCAGTATTTTACGAGGAGCGGCTTCAGCTAAATCCGGCTTGACTGGAAGCCGACTCCAATATAGTTGGGAAAAAGGCTAGGCAGATGATGATGAAGCCCGGCGCGAAGTGTTGTATAGATCACTGAGAGAGCTTGTAGACACAAACGGCGACGCTACGGAACGGCGCCGCCGCCGTGTATCATCAGTGTTCTTCCGCAGTGTATGACCGCTTGTACACGGTACGTTTTTCGCGCGCTCGCCGTACGGCGAAAAAACCGTCTCGTGTACAAGAGGGCTTAGGCAACCCGCCTTAGGAAAGGCAGAGACATTTTTTGTTCACCCACCTAAGTTTGGCAATGTTTTTGCAATGGCCGTCTGGCGAGAAGTGCCTCGGTCAAGTCCTTTATAAGTTAAGATTAATTAGATGACGCTTGATTAAGCTGAAGACCTTTGGAACCCTATTGTTGAACTGCTTTAAGTTACAGTTCACTTATCTTTGCATAGCATCGGGTTAAGCATGATAAAAGTTATCACTGTGACCTGTTGAGGTTTGTGGAATCAGCTGTATACAAGAAGCAATGTAGCAATACTTGAGAGAGGCCTGTGACAGATAGGTCCTCCATATGAGCTTAAATGATTTTTTTGTTTGTTATGGGTCTACCAATTACTCACACGCTTGTGACCATTATCTTACCTGACGGTAAGCGATGATGTGACCGACGATGAAGCACGCTTGCCTAGAAGTAATTCTTAACTTGTAGCTATCAGGAAACACAAACTCCGGCAGGGAGTTAAAAGAGTAAACGTGGAGTTTTATTCTGGTACTTTTTCATAGCAAATAACCAATCGGAACCATACACTAGCTTCTGACTATTTATAAGTAACCACACAAACATATGTGAAACCAAAAATTTCGAAGAAATTAAATCCAGTCAAACAATGAAAAAAAAAACAACTGAAAGACAACTCAACCAGTTTCCAATCTTGTCCAATTAATTTTTGAAAACCATTCTCCATTTGTAATTCCCTGTTTCCTCGCTCCGAAACTTGTTCGTTTCATTATTCCAACTCGGTTTTGCTTGATTCAATCACAACAGTAGGTACTGGGTTAGTTAAAACAACGGAATACTTAATCAAAGTCGTGAAATCCCGGGTCGCTCCCGGCATCGCTCCAACCATATCGACCGCCCAAATACCGGGACTAACTAATTACGAAGATCGAGATAGCTCGATACTAGATGGACTAAATCTTTGTGCTTGGAGATTTTAGGTAATTACTAAATTAGGCTCGTCTACAATTCAGTACTTACCTTAGATATTGTCTGATTAATAATTCTAAACCTACATAGATAGGTTTAGCTGTTTCTGGAACGATTTTATGACAGCGCACGTCCGTCTCTATTTTAGGTCATGGTTTGAAGTAAGAGAGTGGGAAGCGTTCACCACCTTCTGCGAAGCAAGCGAAAGAGATGACTGAAACCATGAGGGAATGGGCATCCTCACTCCTCAGTCTGCCACAAAAGCCTGTTACTCCCCCTTACTCCACCCAAAGCGAGAGAAGTTACGAGTATTTTAAGATTGCCCTACACTCAAATAACATCAGGTAGGTGGATTATTCCACTGTCATTATAATGTAAAACACAGACGCTTATAAAGATCAAAATCGCTTCATACCACCAACCTTCCAGAAAAACCATGGAACCTGGACTATAAAATCTTTGTACGAACATGCACGGTCACGAAATTTTTCCATACAATATACTCCGATGAGATTCAGAACTAAAATAGCCATTTTTCGTCCGCAGCAAAATTAATAAATTCCTCCGTTTTTTCGCAACAAAGGCCGCGCCCTACAGGACACTTTAATATACAAAAAAACTATCTAGTATATGGTACTGGAGGTTGAAAGGATCAAATAGTGCCGTCCATACCTTTTGAAGCGATATCATACGAAGCTGAAAGGCGACGCGAGATACAAATCCGATACAGGGAGATCAAAAATTCAGCTTTGAAAATTGTATTGAATTCCTTTCTGAATACGCAGTACACCCACGTCCGTTCGACGACTTTATTTTATATTTTATACGGTCGTATTTACTCGGAGATATTTATTGAATTCTATGTAGTCACCTCGCATTCGGGATAGTAACTTTGCTGTCTGGAGAATGAAATTTCGTTAGGTCTGAAAGTTAGACACTGTTACCCTCTAGTGTGTACCTTAGGCAGTTAGAAGTCTAAAATTACTTATTTATTGGTTTGTAACGAAGTTTGAATGGTGTTAGGTCCCTTAGGTTACCTACAGCTACAGTTCGATTCACGTTCATATGTACATTACATTGAACATAGATAACCCTAAATCCTTTCGTTTAGCCCCTCCAAATATTGCACTGTGTAGGTGTACGGTAAGGAGGAGCTTGTGGCTAGATAATAACAGCCGCACGGGTCGATCTACAAGGTTAAGCAACGCTTGCCAAGGTTGATCTGTGGATGGGTAATCATCTTAACATACCAAGTTTCCTCCGTGCCTCGGAAAGCACGTTAAGCCGTTGGTCCCGGCTGTGATTTGTAGATCTTTGGCAGTCGTTACGGATAGTCAGAAGCCAGTAAATCTGACTCCAGTCTTGCCTTGAAGTACCGTGTTACCCCAGTTAATGGGTTGTGGAGGTCTGGTAGGCAGCCGCTCCTCGTAAAATACTGGTATTCAGCTAAATCCGGCTTGACTGGAAGCCGACCCCGACATAGTTGGGAAAAGGCTAGGCAGATGATGTAGGTGTACGGTAAGACCACGTATTGTACATTACACCTGTATAATTTATAAAAGTTCATTACACCTGTATCCTGTTTTGTGAGGTGTACAAATTAAATGTACACAGTACATTAAAATAAAGAATTATCATCCCTTTTCCCCTCATGGTATTTCAAAATAACTGGTCCTTCAGGGAAAGCAGATGTCATATTTGTTCAAATAAATTCCTCCAATATGTCAATAACATGATTGCAATATAATAAACAAGTCTCTGGCAATTTTACTGAGTGGCCAATAAATTCGGATAAATATTTTGCAAACAGATTTATTTTGTTTGTTTACAGTTTTCAATACAAAGCGGAACATCGATAAATGCAGTTTCAGCGTAAATATTTTGCAGACTACAATTTATTTGTTTCGAATGTGGAATTGATACAATGACATTTTGTACAATTCGCTTGACCGAAAATACTGGATAAAAATAAAAGTTTGCCTTGTTTTATTTTTCTAGGTAACCTGTTAAACGATTTTATCGCATATAAATTACTAGCTTCCGCCCGCGGCTTCGCCCGAAAGAAATAAAAATAAAAACTAAGTAGCCTATATGTTAATCCAGGGTATAATCTATCTACATACCGAATTTCAACCAAATCGGTCCAGCCGTTTTTGCGTGAAAGAGTAACAAACATACATCCATCCTCACAAACTTTCGCATTTATAATATTAGTAGGATTTCGGGCCTCCACAACGACCGTACAGCCTATATTATTATCATCGTGGGGTTCTCAGATTTATTATATGTAGGTATATTTATTGTAAACTTTCACCTGCGCACGCTACAATTTCATCTGCCCATCTGGCCCTTGGTCGACCTCTTGATCTGATGCCTTTGGGCCCAGACCACTTTATTGACCGTAAGGTCCATCTGTCGTCCCTGTAGCGGGCAACGTGGCCAGCCCACTTCCATTTGGCCTTCATTGCGAAAGTTAAGGCATCGTTTACTTTGGCCTTCTTTCTAATGTCGGCGTTCTTTACCTTATCCTTCAGTTTTATACCTAGGCAGCTTCTCTCCATTCTTCTCTGTGTAGTTTGGATTTTTTTCCTAGTTTTGAGATCAAAGGTCCAGGTTTGGCAACCATAGGTAAGGCTGGGTAGCAGTCCTGTATCCATGACTATTTTCTTGAACGGTAGCGGAAGTTTCGATTTTAATATTTCCTTATGGTGCCAGAACTTGTTCCAGGTAATCGCCACCCTTCGGTTTAGTTCTTCGGTGTTTCTTTCTTTACTAAAGGGCATTTGCTTTCCTAAGTATGTGTAGCAGTTGACGAACTCGAGAGGAGTGTTATTTATTGATATGGGCGTTGCGCTGCGATTAGACATAATTTTAGTTTTTTCCAGATTCATTTCCAAACCAGTTTTTATACTAGCCTGGTTCAATTCGTTTACCATTTTGTTTAATTGTTGTGGGGATTCCGAAAATAGAATTATGTCGTCGGCAAATCTAAGATGGCTTAAAAACTTCCCATTTATATTAATACCTTTATTGCACCATGACAACTCTCCCATTATATGTTGCAAGACGGCTATGAATAATTTTGGTGAGATCGGGTCTCCTTGCCTGACACCTCTTTTTATGTTGATTATTTCGCCCACTCTATCCAGCTTGACTCTACTTGTGCTGTTAGAGTAAATATTTTTAAGGATATTGATGTACTTTTCATTTACATTTAGTGCTTTCAACGACTCCCAGATACTCTCGTGTGAAATTGAGTCAAAAGCTTTTTTGTAGTCGATGAAAGCCAAATATAGGGGTTTATTAAACTCTATATATTTTTCAATCACCTGGTCAACCACTTGGATATGATCTATCGTGCTGAAACCGCTTCTGAAACCAGCTTGTTCGATCGGTTGGTGGGCATCGATGGTCGCGACTATCCTTTCAAGTAGGCAAGATGCAAAAAGTTTGTAGAAACAAGACATTAAACTTATAGGACGATAGTTACCTATATCAGCTGGGTCGCCTTTTTTGTATAGTAATATAATTTCTGATGTCTTCCATTCGTGTGGCACAGCTTCTTCCTCAAGTATTTTATTCCAAAGGATAGTTATTGGTGACAGTAGAAGGGTCTTCGCCACCTTGATGCATTCGTTGGTGATTCCATCCGGTCCTGGGCTTTTTTCTGGTTTAAGTCTCGTTAATTGTTTCAATATTTCATGTTCTGTAAACTGATGTATTGAAGAGGTAACTGTGTGGCTATAGGAAACCATATTTTGATTTTGTAATTCTGGCTGACTGTATAGATCAGCGTAGAAGTCAGTAGCAGCGTTTATGATTTCCGTGCGAGAGCTGCATTTATTGTTGTCAGATTTGAGGAAAGGGACCCATGTTTTAAATTGATTCAACTCTTTGTAAGCTTTTTTGGCCGATCTAGAATTATTGAGATGTTTATGAATAGTTCTTGTTCTGTATGTAACGTAACACCTTTTTATTTCTTTATTGGTATTTTTGTAAAAAGTTTTTAGTTTTTCTTTATCATTTTTGTTCAACTTGGGCTTATTTTGTAGTTCGCTTCTTTCCTTCATGAGTTCTAGCGCTCTTGCCGATAGGATTTTGCTCTTGTGTGTTCCTTTAATGTTTTTTAGACTTATCTTCATGTAGTGCGTGATTTGTTGGTAGAGCTCCTCCATGTTATAATTGTGTTGATTCTCTATAAGTTGTGGTATAGAGACACACAGGTTTGTAAGGTACATTTCCTGCTCTGCTGGAGTTTTTAGTTTAGTTGATATATTAGAGTTGGCTTGAAAGAGCAAAGGATAGAGAGGGATGGCACTCCTTGGGGGAGGCTTTTACCCAAACGGGGTCCATGCATTAAATCAATGTTATAATCAATTTTATAATAATAATATCAATTCATTTAAAGCAATTATGAAAATGTGTAATTACAAAAATATAATTTGTTATAAATGAAAAAATTTAGTCAGGGTATTAAATTGTAATCGAATATTATAATAATTGTTATCGCTATTGTTATGCATGGAATTAAATAAAGCTTTATTATTATTATTATTTATTTATATTTATTGTATCTATACCGAATAGGCACAAAAATCATAAAAATTGGTTCGATGAAAAACACCGTGACACGAAAATTTTATATGTACCTACAGGCACAGATAATATAATATAGGATGGGTATAGGTAAGTACTAGATTAAGATGCTAAAAGTGTGTAAGTAGTTTTATTTTAATTTTGTTTACGAGTACAATACATATAGGTATTGTGTGTTGTAAGTGTACATAACACTTATAGTCCAGTCAAAATAGACTAATTTATTATTCAAGTTTGCATTAATTCCCAACAAGCTGGATTTTTGTGCAGGCCTTGAATACGTCATTACGAATGATATGTCAAAAGTCCCCATCGATCCCGCTTGTGCGTTGTTTTTTATTCGAGGTCAAAGGTCACAAATTAGCGTTTTTTGCGTATATCTCTGAACCAACGAGAGCTATCGAAAAATGGTTCAGACGAAGTTTGTAGATCGTAAAATTGTCTACAAAATACATCTACACTTTTTCTTCTACGGTACACTGTTCTCGAATTATGGCTATTTTAAACATAGAAAATACGAATATGCACTCATACTAAGGGATGATGGGTTCAATGAATATTTGAAGGACAAACCATCTGTAACGAAACATAAGCAGTGTCGTAAAGCATACGCCCGGAAGAGCAGCATCGCTGCAGCTAAAAGACAGCGTGAGGCGGAGATAGATACTACATCTGGGATTAGTCCTCTTCGTACTAGCACGAGGTAATGAATCGTCTTTTTGACGAAATACGGTTTGTTCTGTGGCAATGAAGCAAATAAAACGGCTGAAATAAAAAAAGAGCAGCAACTTCGACCAAGAGTATCCTCAACTTTCAACCCTTGACTTCAAGAAAACGATCTTTAAGGAAGCTCAGACTCGTTCTCATGAGCTAGCAAGTAGTGTCATTGCCCGCATTCAGTATGAATATGACTTAGTTGCTGCTGAGGCTAAGTACTACAGTGAATGTTACACTTAAAATACGACTTTCCTGCGATCTAAAGTCACGATATCTCGAAAGCGATGCTTTATAGAAGAAAAGTGTCCAGATCTTTTTTGTAGACAATTTTACGATCTACAAACTTTGCCTGAACCATTTTTCGATATCTCTCGTTGTTTCAGAGATATACGCAAAAAACGCTAATTTGTGACCTTTGACCTCGAATAAAAAACAACGCACAAGCGGGATCGATGGGGACTTTTGACATATCATTTGTAATGACGTATTCAAGGCCTCCACAAAAATCCAGCTTGTTGGGAATTAATGCAAACTTGAATGTCTATTTTGACTGGACTATTACGGACGGACAGAAAAGTCTGCGAAAAATGTTTATTATTATTTTTAAATGCTGTTGGTTTTACTAAATTACAATATAACGTACTTACACAAAGTTATTTGTTTAGCATTACCAGCCTTCTGGGCACGATTACAAATGATAATAATTTACTTTACGTATTTTGAATTTGTTTTTATCTTTTATTTACCTTTGTAGAACGTGATTACGTTAAAAACTCGCACGAGTGAATTTAGCATTTCTCTTCATTAATTTATTGCCTATCTACAAGTACGTTATTTTGTTGTGTATTACTGTAAAGCTCCATCAAAATTCGTTCAGCAAATTTGAGCGTGAAGCGACAAACAATTAGGTAAGTAGGTACACTCCGCTATAACTGAGACTAAATGTGGCGAAGACCGAGTACATGTCCTGTGGCAGCACGGATTCAAACACTATCCGAATAGGTTCGGATCTGGTTACAAAGACCGATAAGTTCCGGTACCTTGGATCCGTGCTGCACGAGTCTGGCAACGTGGATGACGATGTCCAAGCACGTATAGGCGCGGCTTGGGCAAAATGGCGCGAGGTAACCGGGCGTTTTATGTGACCGTAGAATGCCCCCGAGGCTCAAAGGGCAGATATATAAATGCATCATACGGCCGGTCCTCCTGTACGGTGGCGAGTGTTGGCCGGCATTAAGAGTGTGTCTACACTCAGGAGCTTCGCGTCACGGAAATGAAGATGCTGAGGTGGATGTGCGGCGTAACGCGATCCGATCGAATACGCAGCTCATACATCCGAGGTAGTCTTGGTGTCCGTGACGTGGGGGAAAAACTGCAAGAGTGTCGTCTGCGATGGTATGGCCACATCATGCGCCGCCGTAGGGAGTACGTCGGCCGGAGATGCATGGATATGGCTGTTCTTGGGGCTAAGTCCCGTGTTCGCCCTCGCAAGCGCTGGCTGGACGCCGTTAAGTCCGACATGAGAGCCAATGGCCTTACTGGGAAGGATATTGAAGATCGGGCAAAGTGGAGCTTAGCAGGAAGGCGGACCCTGGCAACGGCCGGGACTAACGCCAGGCAGAAGAAGAAGGTACTATAGGTAGATACGGTCTACATACATACAATTTTTTTTCTTTATAGTATTACAGCTGTTATAATGATGTAAGTACCTAGTTAATTTTTCGCCTCGGCACTTCGTTTGTTCCACTCTCACGCTTGACTGAATTATCTTTCTTTGATTTTTTCCTCACACACGAAAGAATCCCAATCGTTTTCTTTGTTAAATACTTGAACCTTTTATGCCGCGGCTTGGTGCCTATTCAAGTAAATATAAATTCTCTTTGATTACATTTTTACCTCAGGCCTCTTTGGAGGATTGTGGTACAGGAAATGCTTCTTAAGTTATGTGTTTTTAGCAACCATGATTTTGTTAAAAATTAAAAGAAAGAACAAAATAGATCACAAAGTTAATTAGAAATATGTAAAAGAACAAAGTAAATAGAGTTGGGCATGCCAAAACAAAAACAAAAAAAAATCACAAAAAAATATTTTCAGTTCCTACATTTATTTTACCTACACTGTGTGTAACTAGCCAGCCAAATAAAACATCTTTCTATAACTACCAATTCAGTCCTTTCCATATAGGAACTCTTTAATAAATTCGCGCTTATTTTGACTTAATTAGTGCTCCATTTGACAAACATAATTATAAACACATGTCACATAATTATATTCTTTAAAAAAAGAAATTGAAATACCCACGACGTAGCTATAACGGAAGAAGATTTTTTTTAAATCTAATTACAAGTCCTCGAAAATCCAATAGAAAACCGCATCTAAACTGGTTGTGTTATTTTGGAGATAAATGGGAAAATTATAATGAACTTCTCCGCAGGTAATATCGTTACCATACATGTTGTACCTACGTAGCGTTTGACGGGAAAGCTGACAAAAAAATGTGTACCATGCCAAAACAAATTCCAAATAATCGAATACCTATCAATAGGTTGAACACTATAAATCGAACATCTAAATCCTCGAACGTTTATAATAATCGAATAGTTAATAAATCGAACATTCAATTCAGATACAAAATCTGCACAACAAAACATACCATATCTAGCACATCTCTATTTCCGAAATAAACAAACATGGATGCAGTGAATTTGATTGAGTCGGATATTTGGCGTTCCGGTGCCGCGCGCCAGGGGGCGCGAGCGTCGCTCCACTTTTTACTTTTATTCCTTTATCTTTTTCATCCGATTAAAATCCAATAACTGTGTCCGTCCGGCTAAACCCTGCTTCTTGTTTTCACCGGAATTCAGTGGATATTTTTACAGTTAGCCGTTCAGTTAGAGTGCACTATTTTATTTTATGTTAGTTGGCTCAAACTATTCGTTTTTTGGTTTAGATTTTCGGATTGTGTAATACGGTTTTGGAGATAGGTTTTTTTTTTTTTTTTGGTAGGGGAATCATCAGAATGACTTCCCCCGCTCTTGGGCGGAGCGGGAGGGCGTGTCAGACTTTTACTGACTAAACCCCTACCCCGTTCCTTCGTTGCCTTCGTTCTGGGGGGGACTCGGTATCAACCGTTAGGAATACCACATGTTCCCCCCAGAGGCTTCGGCCCTACCGGGCCCCTACAGTTTGCTGACATCTCCTTGAGGCGCGCGTGGAACAGAACGCGCCGTTGACGACTGGGCTCGGTCCAGATTATTTCCAGACTTCCGGACAGCGAGCTACCCAGTGCTCGCCGTCCGCGAACCCGCGCCTACGGTGGTCGGAAATCGGGATCGGGATCTCGGCGGCGGCGGCGTGAGGACCGTTCCCTCACGCGCTCGCGGTCAGCAGCCTCCTTCACGAGCATTACTGCTTCGCAGAAGGAGGCGACCGCATGCCAACCCTCCTCGCTCCGGACCATGGCCTGAACCAGGGCCCGGCGCGAGAGGTCGCCGCTCCCGATAGTCTCCACGAGGACACGGCAGTGCTCCGCCCAAGCGGGGCACACTTCTACCGTGTGCTCCACCGTGTCCTCCGGGCGGTCCACACAGTGGCGACACCCGGGCGTCCTCTCCTGCTTGATTCGATGCAGGAACCTCCCGAACTTACCGTGTCCGGTGAGGACCTGCGTCATACGGAAAGTGAGGACGCCGTGACCTCTTTCCAACCACTCCTCAAAGAGGGGCCTAACCGCCTCAATGACGGCGTGCCCAGCACTGGGTTGCGACAGTCGCAGTCGCCATGCCACCCTGAGATCCCGCCGGAACTCTGTCCGCCATGCCGCGACTTGTCGCGGCAGCGGAGTTTCGCCCCGGCGTTGCATCTCCACGCGCAAATCGTGCATGCGTGCAAGGACTGTTGCCTCCAGATCCCACGGTGGCAGGCCAGCGAGGAGGCTCGCCGCTTCGCGGGAGATCGTGCGGTATTCCCGCACCATCCGGATGGCCATGACCCTCTGGCAAGCGTTCAGCTTGGCCGCCGGTCGCTTACCTAGCGACGGCGCCCAAACCGGCGCCCCGTAAAGGGCCATGGACCGAACGATCCCCGCGTAGAGCCTCCGGCAGGGGGCGTCTGGACCCCCTAGGTTGGGCAGGAGCCGCTTCAGAGCGGCCCCAGACCTGTCCAGTTTGGGGGCCAAACGTCGGAAATGCTCCTCGAAAGTCCACCGGCTGTCGAGGACGAGTCCCAGGTACTTCATCGCCGACCCGACGCCGATGTGGACCCCCCCTACCGTTATTTGGGAACCCGGTGGTGGCGCGTACCGAGGGCCATGAAAGCACATGGCCTCGGACTTGTGCAATGCCACCTTGAGTCCCAGTTGCTGGATCCTCTCCACGACTGTCGCAACCCCGCGTGTCGCTGTTTCGGCCGCCGCCTGGTACGACTCTCCCCGCGCCATGACCAGCGTGTCGTCTGCGTAGCAGACCACGCTGACCCCGTCGGGGAGGTCGCCGCGCAGCACGTAGTCGTATCCGATGTTCCACAGGGGTGGTCCTAGTACCGATCCCTGCGGAACACCGCACGACATCTCTCGCCGTCTCCACTCTCCCTGGTGACCGGGATAGATGATGAACCTATCCGACAGGTAGGCCTCGATCACACGACGGAGGTAGGCGGGCACCTCGTGGTACCGAAGTGCCGCCCCGATGTAACTCCAGGGCAGGGAGTTGAAGGCATTGGCGATGTCCAAAGACACCGCCAAGACGACCCTGCCCCGAGACACTGCATCCCCCGTCGTGAGAGCCCTCACGCGCATGATGGCGTCCACCGTGGAACGCCCCCTGCGAAAGCCGAACTGGCCGTCCGAGAGATCCGGCCCCACCCGCGCAAGATGCCCGACGAGGCGGTCTGCAATTACTCTTTCAAAGAGTTTGCCCACCTCGTCGAGCAGCACGATGGGCCGGTACGCGGACGGAGAGTCCGCGGGGCGCCCCGGCTTCGCGATGAGGGTTTTGGAGATAGGTGCAATGCGCATTTTAAGAAATTAGGTAAATACATATTTACCAAAATTGAAAATTAATTAGTGGATTATATAATGTAGGTATAGGTACACGTTATTTGAGTCCATCTAGTCCATTGGTCTATCTATTGTAGATCCACAGGGTAGATCGAAAGAGTTAGCGTGGTCCTAGGACGCAAATGCAACTGAAGGAAATTGGGTGGGTTTTCAGTAAAAGTCTAACACTCTAACATCAAAATACAATTATACGAGGACCACCGCTACGAAGGGCTGTACTCTGCAAAGCTGCGGATCTTCTTATCGAGGATCTCAATATTCACATAGCCACGTCATTGAGGGTTCATACCGTCGTTATACCCTCCATTGACGTGGTTATTGAAGGTCCTGCAAGCGCTGAACAGCCACATAATTACTCTAGGCTAACATGTGAGTTTGAAGATATGTGGAACACAGAGTAAAGTGAAAAGGGAGGATCCTCCGACCGGAGCAACAGGCCGATATATGATTTACGGCTGCCGTACTCATATCTATTCAAATCGCGCAGAGAACTTTAATTGCGCGATGCAGGTTTTTCGTAGTTCTTATTAAATATTATGACGCCATAGATATACCATATACCTATCGCTACATGAGTATCACCAACTCCTTAACAAAACACAACCAACCATAAAACGGATAAAAGAACATCGTTTTATTGATTCTCGAGGCAACGACGCAGCGGATAAACTCGCCACAAAGGGTTTGAGTATGGCAGCGAGGCGAGAGGGCTCCAATCCATTGTTGTACTGCTCCGTCTGCTCCCCTATCACCTTTAGATACCTAAGTATGCAATATGGTAAGAAAATGCACCAAAGGAGGGTATACCTAACGTGACCATACGTCCCGCTTTCGGCGGGACAGTCCCGCTTTCAGGCAGTCTGTCCCGGTGTCCCCCAAGAGGCCGAAATTGTCCCGCTTTTGCAAATAGAAAAAACGATAAACAAAATGTATTTTTTTCGATCTAAATATGTCATGTACTGAGTTCCACACAAATCTAAAAACAAAACCCGATATTGTACAGAGCGGGAGAAGTCATTTTGATGATAAGCCACACAAAAAAAAAGATCTGATATTGTAAATTGTTCAGCCGATAAATATAAAAATACAAACTAGAATTTATTCACGCCACTACTGATTTGGTTTGCTTATTTAAAATTATTCTATCTTCTACAATAAAAAACTTCCAAAACAGAAAAAAAAATATATGTCATAATTCCGCAGATGTCCCGCTCCGACAAAAAAAATAAATGGTCACGTTAGGTATACTACAAAGTATGGGTAGATCATAAAGGCAGGCCAAGGAGGAACTTTCGTCCATTGATGGTGGATGAAGAGGTGATGATATCTAATATTAAATAGCTTCAATTCATCCGTCAGGCCTGTTAAGCAAAATTAGGTAGGTAATCAGGCAAAGTCTTTCCCCTAATTAATTCATGAATCCCCGACCGGTCTCATAGGACCGCGCTGTTATTGTCTTACTATTGTGTCTCGCCAGCGAAATGAGACACAATAGTAAGACAATAACAGCGCGGTCCTATGAGACCGGTCGGGGATTCATGAAGTAAAATATTGAGAGTGACATGATAAGTCAATCTTTCGTTTATTAATATATTAACATTATAATTACACCCGCTGTTTCTATTACCCAAATAAGTAACTTTTGGAAGAAACTAGGTTTTTTTTTCTGGTAGGGGAATCATCAGAATGACTTCTCCCGCTCTTGGGTGGAGCGGGAGGGCGTGTCAGACTCTTACTAACTAAACCCCTACCCCGTTCCTTCGTTGCCTTCGATCTGGGGGGGACTCGGTGTCAACCTTTAGGAATACCACGTCGTGTTCCCCCCAGAAGCTTCGGCCCTGCTGGGCCCCTACAGTTTGCTGAGATCTCCTTGAGGCGCGCGTGGAACAGAACGCGCCGTTGACGACTGGGCTCGCTCCAGATTATTTCCAGACTGCCGGACGGCGAGCTACCCAGTGCTCGCCGTCCGCAAACTAGGTAAGTATCTAAGTAGGTCTCGAAAGTAAGTACATAGGTAGGTACCTATCTCGAAAGATACCCGGTCACACTATCTGTCAAGTCCAAAATGCAGAACATAATTAATAATTATGTTCTGCATTTTGGACTATTATAGAAGACGATGAGTAGGTACCTACCTACCTACCATTTTTCTTTTTGCCAATTTGGCTTACGCAAATTTAAATTAGTGACATCTTTCAATGTATCTACAAACTACAATCTGTTTAGTTAGACAATTACATAGAAAGTACCTACTTACCTACTATAGAGGGAGCACAATTTGTAAACTTGCAATTTATAGGTACAACTTATGCAATTTTATGTAGGTACCTACCTACCTAAATCATGAACTTTGAAAAGTTAAGCGTAAGATAACAGATCTTACGCTTACAATAATAGGTACCAATACAATATTATTATAAAGAATGATTAAGTTTGTACCTATGCTTTTTTATGTTCATTTAAAAAGCAATAATTCAAACCTAATATTTGAATGTTTAGCAGGACAGCGCATAGTAAACCGACATTTTATAATGAATACTATGTACCATAACATTAATTATAAGAATTGAGAAGCAAAATATACCTAATAACAATAAGTTTTACCTAGGTAGGTACCTACCTACTTTGGCTTTATACGGCATTGAAACCAGCGCCATCTCATGTTGCATCTACGAACTAAAACCAAGTACACCACTTTGATTCTTGAAATGTTTACGATAGATGGCAGAAGCAACGTTAATTATAATTTATTATACGATAGAGTACCTAAGTACATATTAATTCCATGCCAATTATTTATAAATAATGCGACATGTTCTAGCAAAAAAATAAATAATTATAAATGAGGGAGTACGAGTTGGAATTGTGTGTTGGGTTCTGTAAGCACCATTAATATCTTTATAGGTTTCATAAATATTATTTTTGAGGATCCTTACTTCATTCGGAAAAAAACAAAGTCCCTATAAGAATACTTTGTTATTTGTCCGTAAATAACTTTTTCCGCATTAACGAGTAGAGGTATTAATCTAAAATTATTATATAATCTAATAATCTAACTCAGATATGTTACCCTGAGTACAGTTCGTCCACTATAAGTTGGCGAGTGTGAAGTTAGGCTCTGCGAATTTTGGCGCTTGAAATATCGTACAAAAATAAAGGTTTTAAAAAAATAAATGTAATTTGCAGTTGTTATTGCTGTTAAAAACGGTTATTTGCTTATAACGGACGAATTGTAGTAGTGAAATATCAAACTTCAAAGTCAACTCAAACTACATTTTTCAAAAAAAAATCTTTGAATAGGTACCCTGTTTATACAGACCTATCCTGACAGACTAGTAGCGTAAAATTAGTGGGCAAATGTTCACTTCTCTCGACTTTATTTTGTTAGCCTAATTTTTCCCACCCTGTTGGTATCTAACTTGTTCCTAAAGAATTATATCTTATAGTGAGTTATACAAATCACACATTAATTACAGTTTTTGCAAAGTTTTTTGCACATTTAGTTGAATTTAATTATAAATTTGCTTAGCTTACAGCTTTATAGTTCAACTACCGTTATAATAGTAGAACTATTCATACAAAATGGATTGTACAAAAGTTCCATATTTGGCTGAATCCATGTAAGATCCTTTGCCTATTAGCTTAGGACAAAAACTTGATCTGGTTTTAACGCCTATTTCATATCGCATCATGATTGGATCACACCTTTTTTGTCTCTTTCTAACTTTGACAAAAGGCCTCAGACAAAAGAGACAGAAATTAGTAAAGTCGATTCGAGTCGCCAAGCTTCAAATACGGAATAGTAGCGACTGTGACGGTATTTCAATAAATGTCAAAATAACTCTCTTGATGCCAAATGATTATTGTTGTTTTTACAATGTTATTCCGTTTATTTTCTTGAAATGCATCGAGATTGAGTGATCCGCGTTCGCGTTTTTATGGCTCCGACCCGTGAAATAAAAAGCAACGTGCTGTCCATACGCGTTTGTGATAGTTAATCCGAACTCTTGAAAATGTCAAATTGTTTTTTAGTGTTTTGTATGTATTTTTGTTTCAAGACGCGTTCAAAACTGTTGCATATTAGTGTTAATGAGTGATGTGTTAATAATTTATTAGATAATGGTGTTAATTGTTGTGTTAATATAGAAATATCGTGATATGAAGTGTGTTGGTGAGGTTAGTTTTTCTTCCCGCTATTATGTGGTCCCTGTTCTCAAATCCTGGCTGCGGTTCGGTGAGTAATAGCGAGTAAGTTTTCTAAGGAAGGACGTCTAAAGGAATTGCTGGTTTAATTTGAACGATGGAGTCTTTAAAGGTACAAAGTTAAGTAAAGTTTCTTGTGCATACAAAACAATAGCAGCTCTCTATAACTTAGTCTCAATGAGACTTATGTGCATGAAAATGGCAACTAAATACACTATAGATATGTAACTACGATTTCAATCTGACAAAACAACCCTTATAATACTTATTCTGTCAAAATAATAGCATTTAAAGTTTCATGTTTTGTTAAACTCAGATCATCGGGAACTTGACTATGTTTTATTTATTGATGTACTTGTATACAAATATTCATAAAGATAGTTTTAATGTAAATTTAGAGTAATTAAAGTAGGTTTGAATCAAACAACTAAAGGTAAGTGAACAAAACTAGGTGAAAGCATACAAAGAGTTGAAAGTATTTATAATATAATTTTGAGACACTCTTGTATTGTTTACAATGAAGAATGTTCTCTGTGCATAAATAAGAATGGGTTCAAATCCCATCTAGAATATTTAGTGGAACTAAATAATTTGGGTTCGATTCCCAATTAATTTTTCACAGAAACTTTTTTTTTAATTTATGGACGTAATGGCCCACCATAAGGTCCAACTAGAAAAACCACATCCCCATAGATTGAGAGGATATTTATTATATTAAACACCTTATGGGTTCAAGCCCCATTAAGAATAAGAGTAAACTGTACACCGTTTTGGAGGGAATTATGAAATTCATAAATAATTGTTATGATATGGCTTATTGAGTATGGTTATGATACTAAATGAAACTTATTGTTACAAATAAGTTAATATTTGTTACTTAACTTGGGTTCACTCCCAAAGTTTTTTCTCGTATTTCCAAATGGAAATAGTCCGCCATAGTAGTGTGCGACTTAAAATATTTCTACAGTCTTGGGTTTGATTCCCAATCATGCAATTTATTATTTGGGTTCAAATCCCAAGCATGCAGTTTACTATTTGGGTTCAAATCCCAAAGTATTTTTATTTTGTAAATGAATTTACATTTCACAATTTTGTATTCAAACAAGTGGCTTGAAGTCCACATCCACCAGTACCAGATAGTTTATCCATGGGTTCAAATCCTGTGGAATATTATCAATTTTCTTTTGAACTTACTGACTGAATTATAATTTAGCCTGCGTAATATTGACGGAACGAAGTAATGGGTTAGATTCCCATTGCTATAATTTTGCACTGGCGTTACTGAGAATACTCTGGACTTATTTTCAGTTTCATAATGATGTTGACTGATTTTATTTATGGGTTCGACTCCCTAACAATCACATATGGGTTAGATTCCCATTATAAAATTAATCGGTTTGTAACAGATTATAAGGCGGCAACCAAGAACTTTAAAATTGGGTTCAAATCCCATTTTTTTTTTATTGACTGTTCATTGTTGCTGGTTCAATGTAATTTGGGCCTGAACAAAATGGCGTTATGAAAGGTTACGAAACTGTGTTGTTGTTGTGGAATAACGAAAGTATGTATTTTTGTTTGTTTTTAAGTGGATGTGGTTATATAAATAATCTATATATTACAAGTTTTGGGTTAGATTCCTGAGACACTAAAGAATGTATGCTATTAGTTGATTTTATTTTTATGGCTTATACATTTTTGTTCTGCTAAATAATTTTTATGAGTATTTGGTTATTGCTATAATAAAAATAAAATTTAATCAGCCATTTTCATGTACATATTGTATAGACATCTGCATTTACGTTTAGATATCCTTCACCTACTTCAATTTCTACGAACAAATGTATTATTTTAATAACCATGGTGCCATTACGTTTAAAGTTTTTTAAAACTTTAAATATTGAACTTTTACAAAAATTTCTGCAATAAATTTAAACTTTATTTTTTGTTAAACTTTTATTTTTATTTTTAGTATGTAAGAAAATGTTTGTATACTTTTTTGAAAATAAATAAAGAATAAATGGGAAAATAAAATAAATAAAAGGAATAAAAAATAGAATGACAGAAAAAAAGGGTTATAAATAAAGTTGTTGGGAACTGTTGGCCTACTTATTTACCTAACCCCTTCCCCCTCCCTACCCTGCTCATTTAGATTTAATACTTCGTGCATGTTCTCTTGAAACAAAGCCTCAAAGGTTACACAAGGAAGCGTGCACAAACAATTTATGAATTAAATACTTTTAAAAACTAAACCCTGTGTTTTATTTGTGTCCAAGGTTTACTAAAAAGGTTATGGTTTTGCTCACAGTGCCAGCTCAGTTCATTCCGGGGCGGACAGGCGCTGGGCTGCTAATACTCAATGGGTTCACCTTCTACATGAAGAATCACCAAGCACACGGAAAGAAGCAATGGTATTGTTCCTCGAGAGACGTCCATGGCTGCCGTGCAGACGTCATCACATACAAGGGTCTAGACGGAAGAGATTACATATCGATATTCCGAGGAAGACATATCCACGATCCTCCCCGCTTACGTCAATGTCACGATGGTAGATTTATAAGAGAAAAATATTTCTTTAATAAGCAATCACTACAGTGATCTTTATTATTTTTTAATTAAATTTATTTTTACAAGTTTTTTTTTTACTTTTTATTATTTTATAAAAAATTGTGATGTACTTATTGTAATGACGTGTTCTTCTAACGCATGTTTCTATTGTAGGGACCTGCTAGCTAATAGATGAACAGTTGTATGTGACTATTTTAGGAAATACAGTATTCTGGTAAACATGTGTTGGTTTTATTGACCCGCCTTATAACTGTGTATGTGACTAGCTTAGAAAAATATTTACCCGATGAATTGCCAATAAAAAGTATAAGTATTGTAAAATAGCAAAATTGTAAAGGAAATATTTCTAAATCAATGACACCAATATTACAAAAAACAATATTAATGAATGAAACAAAAATAGTGATGTAAAGAAACTCAAGCAATAGTTTTTACTTCGTGTTTTAGAATCTGTTGTAGAAAATTTGTAAATATAGAGATAATTATTAATTTTAAGTCTGTTTTTAATTAAATAGTTTTGTAGAACTTCCCTACATAAGGGCTCCTACACACAGATGCAATATCTACATTATAATATTCACATCTATGTGGAGGGAACCTTTAGATCCATTTTAATGCTCATAAAAACCCTGTAGACTAGGGGTCTACTAGCAAAAAAAAAACAAATATCGTACTGGTAATAAGTGTAAAGGTTTTTTCCAGGTATTTACTACCTCCCATCACACAGAACTGGCAGCATGGTGTTAATCTACAACGACAACAAATACTGGATCAACAACCGATACCAGAACACCATTAACTGGACTTGTAGGGACCGTAAGCGACTTGGCTGCAACAGTTGTGTTCAGACCACCATCGAAGGACGGTATGTCAAGCACAAAGGATTCCATAACCACGAGGACAATTATACTAAGTATAACTTTAATGATTGATGTCAAGAACTACTTTGGCCAGTTATAACTGCTGTTGAGGGCCGTTGGTCGCCTAATTGAACATGTTACATGGCTTTGCGATGGAAATCCCATTTTATCACAAGTGCCTCGTTCCTGTCTGTTGTAAGGATAGACATTTACTGTGGGATTTTCATGGTGAGTTAATAAAGAATGCAATTGCGCGATGCGAAAGTAAATTGTAGTTTTAATTTATTGGAATTTTCTTTAGGGGGTGAAACCGAAAGGTTGTGTTAATAGAAACAACTTTTATATTTGAACAGTTATTAACCCCAAAATCGCAATAAACATAACATCGTTACGTTACATTACTTCAAGGATTTATGTGAACATACTGATCCATTGTCTTTCTGAAAAGTGCAGGAACGGTAGCATGCTATGCTATAACATGCTACCCATCCTGCACAACCACCTGCATTTTTTGACATTTTGGTGACGCATGTTCTATCTGGATTTCAGGATTTATACAAGGCCAATAACAGAGCTATCCTATCCTATCCATTATAAATATATCCTAATAGGATGCCAAATATTGGTCAGAAAAAAAGAAGTTGTCTATCTTATATCTTAATTTCTTTTGTTTTAAAATTTGTTCAATATTATTAACGACTTCATTCCCATCCCCTGAAAGATCGACAATAAATTAAAGTTACTTTGATATCGGAAGTTATTCAGTCCGAATAATGCGCGCGCACTTGTAATTTACCACCGCTAATTGCTTGTAGGGATTTTGCCGCGCAAATGTAACTTGTCACTTCGTAAGGCGCCATTTTCGACTGGCCTCAGTAGTTGCACATGTAATTAAGCATTTAACGGACAAACTTAATGTATTTAGTGAATTGTTCATTCATATGTAATGTTGCTAGAATTATATGTCATGTACTTATTATCCATTAATTTGGAGGACTTAATAAGCGAAAAGTTCTACTTGAATAGAACTCGGAGGTATCATGTTGTATTTAGGTATGGGGATTATATTTTCTGTCATCAAACTTTATATTTGTCATCAAGTTGTATTACCTAATTAATAGATCTATCGCCACGAAATATTTTCGTTCTCAGATAAACCAAAAGTGTATCCATGTATGAATTATCAAAAAATAAGAGATGGATCACCAATAAAATAAAACTTTGTTCTTATAATAATAGTTTTATTACAAAATTAATAGCTTTGTGCTCAGAATGGTAGATCTGTCGCCAAAATGGTAGATTTGTCGCCAAATAAATCGATTAATTATCAATCCCTGACTGTAACTCCTTTTTATTTGTTATTTTGTCACCAATAAAGTAGTTACATTTTATTTTATTAAATTAATAGTATTCCTTACCAATTCAATACATCAATTTATAATTTTGTTGAAAATATGTTCAAAGAGGCGGAGACAAATTGGCGCGCTTTCCATCCTCAACGATGTGTCGTAGGTACTCGTAACTACCTACGATGATCATACGATGCCACGAGATGTCAGCAAACTGTAGGGGCCCGGTAGGACCGAAGCCTCTGGGGAACACGGAAAATCCAAAAGGTTGTCACCGTGTCCCCCAGATCGAGGGCAAGGAAGGAACAGGGTAGGGGTTTAGTCAGTAAGAGTCTGACACGCCTTCCCGCTCCGCCCTAGAGTGGGAGAAGTCATTCTGATGATTCCCCTAACGAAAATAAAAAAAAAACCATTACGACCGGCGCCCGGTCTAGTAGTAACACAATATATGGTTTATTGGTGATCTCTTTCAATTAGTTTGCTTAAATACTTATAAGGACAAACCTATTATAATAAGTACAAAAACAATTATTTGGTACTAGATCCTATATCTCCATGATTTTAGATGATTTATTAGAGAATTGATTTTACATTGTTTGGTGACTACATTTTGGCGACAAATCTACTATTTTGAGGACAAAGTTATAATTTAGGAAACACAAAACGAATTAAATTGGCGACAGCTTAAATGATACCCTTTAGGTATCTTGTACTGAAAAACATTTAGTATTTATAGTGCGGTGTGTGAACTAATTTTTATAGATTAGAGCAATATTGTATAATTATTATAGTAATTATTATTAGAGTTTATAAACATTTATATTATTAAATATTAATATTTGTTTGTAAATAACGCCACCTAGTGGCCAATAGAAGCAATAAAGTAATTCGTTAGTTGATTTTATACAACAAGAGATGGCGTTAGTTGTGCGTGAATGGTAAGCTCAATTGAGTTTGAACTAGAGAATTATTATAACTCTGCCTGTAATAAAATATATCAAACAACTATATAATGTAGGATTATAGTTGAATTAAAAATATACACTGCTGTTCAAAGAAATAACTTATATAATTATGGTACTTTAAGAAATTCACAGGTAAAAAGCAGACACACAGTAATGAACAGGTTCACAAACATAAGAAAAAATCAATTATTTGAAAAATAGAACGTAATGTGGACACATTGACCAAGTGGGTCATATGATTTAGAAAATCGTGGACATCCCACCCATACGTACAAAGCGTTTGGAAAAAACATTTATTGTGCGTGGAATTCGCTGTCGGAGTCTGCCTTTCCTGATAGCTATAGGGGTCTTTAAGTCAAGAGTGAATAGGTTACTTCGTCATGTGTAGGGAATATTGATATCCCTACACTGTCATCATTATCATCATTATTTCATCTGAAACACATCCACTGTCGGGCAAAGGCCACTCGCAAGTGTCGCTGTTATAACGACTGGTCCTGTGCATCATCATTCGCGTTTTACTCTAGGAACGGAACCCTAAAAAAATATATAGTGATGATAAATATTTATTTAATCCTTCATGCACAGAAAAGTACAGACGTCGACGTTAGAGCTTTTTCTATCAGTCAACCTTCTTCCCCCGTACCATTTTCTCTTTCTTTTTTTTTCCATCTCTTAACTATCGGACAGTTGCCTGACAGTCCTGACACGACAAGAGCGAAAGACAGGGGTCTTGGTGGGAATTTTTACCCTTTTTCGCAAACCTTTAAATCTACTTAACCTACTCCATTCAGATTTTATTTGGCACTAGTTGGCGTTCAAACCGGTTTTTATAAGGAACTTATCACAATAATTCTGGCATCACTTAGAATAGTTACTAGTTTTTAGCTTGAACCACATCTTCATTTGAAAGAACACAGTCTGCATAAACCTCTAGGAGTTATTGTCTAGCAATGATCGATCAATCGAAGAATCGCCAAACTTACCCAAGTGACATTGGGCAAGACACACTGCTCAGAGATCATATGGTCGATAGGGCCGAAAGAGGGCCACGGGAATCAGATACATGCGAAACGTACAGGACCGGCAGTGTTGTGCAAAATTTAGTTTGATTGATGATTGATAACTAAGATTAAATGATTTAATCATGACTAATGAGTAATGACTAAAAAAATTCAATCATGTACGGTGATTGAAGATTGATTAGTGTTAGCCAGGCCGCACACCAGGCATACAATTGCTTCTCCACAATTGTAGCGCCACATTTGAAATGCGACACATTTAACGCCCCCATATATTCCTACGAGAGCACGCACACCGAGGAAACATTTGTAGCGGGCGCACTTTGTGGCGAGACATCATCCGCGCTACAATAATTGAAGATCGAACCTGTTCGTTTTTTGTGTCGCGTTGGTTTGAAAAAATGATAAACAACATTGAATTTTACGTTGAATTTATTGCAGAGGTCGAAAAAAGCCCTATATTATACAATCATACACTCAATGATTATAGTAACAGACGGATTACAGAAATTATTTGGACTAAGATTGGTGAATGAATTTTGTAATTCTGGTAATTTGTGCAATCTTGAGTAAACGGATGAACCCAATAACGTCTTTTTTCTCATGAATCGCCACATCAAGAAATCGTCGTCATTAGAAGATAAAGTCGACATGCTGAAAGCAGTGCCACGCTACAACTGTGCTTCCGATGTGCGTATACAGAATACATTTGTAGTAAGTTGAATTGTAGCGCAACGATTGTGGCGACGTAAATGTTCGATACGTGTAGCATGTGGCGCTGGTGTGCGGCCTGCCTTAGTGTTAGTAATTTAATCATGACTAAATTTCTCATGACTAATTTAATATCTAAAATTACGCTGTTGCCAAGTTAACATTCACAGAATGTTCATTTGTTATTCACAAGTTTTAATAAAAGCTTTTGTCATGAAATAAAACACAACCTTTACAACGAGTGGTGGTGGTGGCATGGGTCTACGACTCCACCTATTGCATGTGTCATGTGATCAATGTGCAAGAATCTCCTTCACCCTTTTTTGCCTTTTATCTACTTTCAACTTTTTACCGTAGTAGCAGTTATAATAAAAAAAATAATCATGTAAAAATACAAAAATGGAGAACGCTATCAAACAACTTAGAGTGATGAATAATTTAAATAGCGCGATAGATGTCTCATGAAACAAAAAATGGAGTTAGCCAGCTTAGCATTTTTAGTTTAGTCATCAATCAAAAATAATGATTGAATGACTAATGACTAATTTATATAGTTATGATTATGATTAACTTATTTAGTCATGATTAAATCAATCATGACTAAATTAGTTGTGACTAAATTAGTCATAACTAATCAATTGATTGAAAAAATTAGTTGATTGACCCAACACTGAGGACCGGTCATTGTAGCGAGAATTGGGGAGGCCTATATCCAGTTGGTTGAAATAATGATGATGATAACTGGTGGTCTTCTCAGTCCATATGTCTATATAACGGAAAGTAAATTAATGTTCAGAAACGAATAAAATACTGCTATTTCAACGGTTAAAATGGTTGTGATAAAAGAATTGTTTACACAATCAATTTGAAAAGCAACTTTAAACCTTTAGTCCGGGATTATTGCGTAATTTTTTTACGGCTATCATTCTGTCATGTTAGTAGTATAGTGATAATTCCATTCTTAAATTTGTTTTTTATTTTATAAGCTTAGGAACCAGTCTTTACTATCGAATTATCTATCACACTTCACACTTATATTATTAAGGCGCAAGTTTATACTTGCTAGTTACTTCTTACTGTGTGTTAGTTACTTCTTCACGATCAAGCAATTTGAAACATGGGTGTACCATGCCCAGGATGAGCACACATGATACTTTTTCATTCGGAATATGTTTCCTAAGTACAATTTTCATGCGAGTGAAGCCGTTGGCAGCTGCTAGTATAAATAAAGAAATAAGGCTTGAAGTTCACCGAATCTTCAACAACCTAAACCCAACCCAGACCTAGAATACTGTAGGTTTTTTCTTCACTTAGCATTTACCAAATATATATGTTTCAAAATTGCCATGTATTTTATATAATTATGTAATTTCTTTGAGCAGTCGTGTGTGCATACCCATGTACGTAAGTAGCTAGTATTTAATAACTTAATATGTACTTTACTTAACTAGTCATAAATGTGTTTTCCTTCTCGATTGTGAAATAGTGTGCCAAAACGTTATTTAAATTTTTTAAATTAATTGTGATTGTTATTAATTTTTCTATAAGTATTTATGTTGGTACGATTTATTTTCAAGTCCTTGCATGCTTAAGACTTAGTACTTAATTATTTTCTTAGTTATTTATTTCTACAATCAATTATTTATACTATTTCTTTTTATATTTTTTAATGGACCCTCTTAATGTACTCAAAAGACGACGATCATTCCAATGAAATGATAAATTTTAATTCTCTTTATTTTATACATTTTTTTTATATTTTAAATCGACATGTAGCTTTTGTACGTGTGCACCACAATATTTATAATGTTATTTAATTTAATTGATAAAATAAATATATATTATACGCTGATGAACTTAATTCACTGTTTGGTTTTATTTGTTACTTGCACTTATTATGGGTTTAGTATACCCTTACGTCAGACAGCACGTGTGCAATCCACAATACGTGTAACCAAAAAAAAAAGAATTACTAATGATTTTAATGTTCTTGCGTTGACACTGTCAATATAGATAACCTTTATTGTTTAATACTAAAAGATAAAAAAAAAATCACATTTCGTAGAAGGGCGATACTTGCTAAGTTTGTCCAGCTGTAAACTCACACTACTAACCTTAAAGTCATTTCAAGTTGTCACAGCAGCCAACAATTCCTCCCCATCCTTCCCTCCATCTTTTCCAATCAACTTTTTAAGGTCGCAGGTCTTATCTAGTTCATGTTACTACACATTTAGCAATATGCAAAAAGTTCTGATCACCAAACACAACCTAACCTTCTCCCTTTCCGTTCCCTCTTACAGTCAAGTTTGTCACCTCGAATCTGGGCGCGAAATTACTTATGCTTAACGAGCATACTTATGGCGTTGAAACCTACCAAACTTCACAAGGTGCTCAAAGATGGAGATGCACGAGGAGACGAGCTATCCGGTGTAAGGCTTTCGTCATCGTCAAAGATGGAGTTATTTTAAGAGCCAACGAGGATCATAACCATGAACCAGCGAAGTATTATTTTAATAACGGAATTTTCTATAGAGTTTAGGTGTACGGTGTAATGGCTATACTTTTTGTATTGTACAATCTACAAGGTCGACTATAATTTTATTTCTTGGCTAAACTCAGCAGTCGAGAGCGTTGATTTTTTTATGTTTTGCGTCGTGATAATGTTGTTGCGGACTTTCGCTAGTAAAATTTTGACCTTGTATTCTATGTGTAAGATTTATCTATTCAGCCGAATCAGAGAAACCATATTGGAAGATTTGGTAGTTGAGTAGTAGTATTATTTTTGAACTAAAAAGATTTTTTTGTTCAATTGAGAATGACGATGATGGTAGTCGTGCGTTGCGTCAATTCGATTTGGTTCTTTAAAAAAAAAATCCTAAAGTAGAATTCTCTCTATCTAGAATCTCGTTAAGGTAATAAAGATCTCCAGTAGTATTTAAGTAATTATGACGTATGATTTATTTTAATAATTAATATTTTTGTCTACTTTTTAAAGAATCTAATAAAAAAATCGATTGAAGTTGTAGCATTTTGATTTTGTCACCGATATTATTTAATATTATTATTTTTTTGAGAACTTGTTACAGATTTCCATACATTTTTCCCAGATTAGCAATTGCAGTATTTGGACTGTTTGGTAAATTTTGTTATTAATACATAATCAAAAACACCATATAAAATAGCAGTATAAAATTACTTATTTTGCCAAAAAACCTCAGTGTTGTCAAGCATATTATGTTGATCCTCTTTGTTTGGTAAAGCTAGGTAAATACTACGGGCGGAAGGTGGCAGAGCGTGCATGTCTTTCTGTCCAAGTGTATGTAAGACTAATGTGTACCCATTCTCATACAAAACAGGAGATTCTCAAGAAATGCTCAGTTGATGTCGAAAAGATCGCTACGTCTATTATATGGAACTTAAACTTGACTGTTACATTTTCGTCAATGTGGCGAGATGTAGTATTGAGTTTAGTGTTGCGCTGTCGTCAGTAGAAGATAAACGTGCGCAATGTGTACTGGGGTACGTCACACCCGACCACGTATTCGACGTACGTATACGAGGTAACAGTAAGTTTATGATTTATAAGTATTGTTTGATTTTTAGATTTCTCAAGATATCTTCTGAAAAGAAAGACGATCGGCTACAAGAATATTGTACACGTACCGTACCGTCCAAGGAAATCTCCAAAAGGGATTGCTAATCTCCTGGGACAGTTCTCATCACCAGTTCTCAAAAAACTTACTGGTAAATATGTAAGATGTGGTGACTGTACAATAAAAAGAGATAGGAAAACAAAATATTGCTGTTTTAAATGCGAAAAGCCATTATGTATGGAGCACGCAAACTTTATGTGCAGAAATTGTACTGTCTTGTAGGCGTATTTTTATTTTCAAGGAACATTAGGTACTTTTTATTGTTATATTTCAATTTAAAAAACGCTTTTCAATCTTTAATACAGTATTTTATTTACTCATCTTGTAGAATTTATATATATTAGTGTTAAAAACCCAACGGTATTATAATTGTGGGTATATCATACCCGCTGCATACTGAGTATAACAATTTTTCAACTCAGCGCCAACCGAAATGTGCCCTTTTACAGAGGTAGGACAAGCGGAGCAGAACGGATAGCAATTTCATTGGTAAATCTAAAATTAGACTTTGATCCCATGTTTTATTCGTTGATTTTTTCACTTTTACTATAAAAGGTACATCGGTCTTGCCGCTTCATAACTTGTCACCAGCATATAGAGACCCTCAAGTCAAGTAGAAAAATAGAAATTAAATGTACAGAACTCAAGATCGTCGAATGTCATTATGGAATGAGAAATACTTCTATTAATAAATGATCGTCCTTACCTACCATTAGATGACAGTACTCAAGTGCAAAACTTATTAATTATAATAACTTACAAAATATAAAGTTATAACCATTTAGCAGTATCAGCCTTGTAATGTTCCCACTGTTAAGACGCAGGCCTCCTCTCTATGAGTGGGAATGGGCCGTAATCCACCACGCGAGCCCAGTGCAGATTGGTGGATGTCACATGTCTTCGAGTTTATGGTTCTAGAACATGCCGGTTTCCTCACGATGTTTTCCTTCACCGTTCAAAATAAAACAGTTTCACTTTATAAATTCTTTTGTTTAATTTCCAGCCACCTGGATGAATCTCGCTGGAGGAAAGTCTTTGATCAGATACAAGAGCTATGTCTACTATAGCCACTGCAAGTTGAAGCGAGGCGATCGCTGGAAATGTAACCAGTACTTCCAAAATGGATGTTTGGCGTTTATCGTGGTGGATGAGTCACTGAGGATCATGAAAGCGGCTGATAACCATGATCATCCTCCCCCTACGTACCTTCGTATGAAGGATGGATTTTATGTGAAAGTTTAGGGTTATGTGTTAAAAATAATCGATGCAATATTTACTAACTTGTGACTGAGGACATTGTATTCCATATTATTATTAGCTGACCCGACATTGTTATGTCATATAAATTATCAAAGAAATCGAATGTAAGTATAAATTCTATTGTAATATTTCTATTTAAAAAACGCTTTTAAATCTTTAATACAGTATTTTATTTACTCATCTTGTAGAATTTATATCTACAACGTGTAACTTTAAATGCGCAAAACCTCAGACACCCCAAACGATTTTTAATCCAATTGACCTAATTCTGAGAGAAAAAAAAATATTTAAAAAAAATTGAAGGTTTTATGTGCTGTTTTAGTTTGTTTAAGATTCGTATTTACATCAAAATGAGTATGATTATTATCTCGTTTATGAGAAAATCTAAATTGGACGACAACCATTTGTGTTTGTTTACCTATTTACGCAGGTTTATGCACGTGATGACTTGATTTGTTAATAAATAGACAAAGGAAAATTTTTAATTATTTTTTTTTGAAAAATGTGACCTATATTAAAAAGTGGTTTTATTGCTTCTGCTCGTTATTCTGAACAAACTAATTTCAGGTTTTGCGCATTTAACGTTACACGTTGTATAAGTGTTAAAAAACCAATGGTATTAAAATTGTGGGTATATCATACCCGCTGCACACTGAGTACATATAACCATTTTTCAACTCATTCGCGCCAACCTAAGTGTGCACTTTTACAGAGGTAGGACAAACGGAGCAGCACGGATAGCAATTTAATTGCTAAATCTAAAATTAGACTTTTATCTCATGTTTTATTCGTCGATTCTTTCACTTATACTATAAAAGGTACATCGCTCTTTTTTTTTTCTTATATACTACAAACTTGTGCTTGACTGCAATGCCACCTGATGGTAAGCAGTGATGCAATCGTTGATCATGCCGCTCCATAACTAGTCGCCAGCATATAGAGACCCTCAAGTCAAGTAGAAGAATTTTAGAAAATAATTGTACAGAACTCAAGATCATTATGGAATGAGAAATACTTCTATTAATAAATCATCGTCCTTACCTACCATTAGATGACAGTACTCAAGCGCAAACCTATTAATTTTAATTACTTACAAAATATAAAGCATTTAGCAATATCGGCCTTGTAATCATCTGCCTAGCCTTTTCCCAACTATATTGGGTTTGGCTTCCAGTCAAGCCGGATTTAGCTGAATACCAGTATTTTACGAGGAGCGGCTGCCTACCAGACCTCCACAACCCGTTAACTGGGGTAATACGGTATTTCATGGCAAGACTGGAGTCAGATTTACTGGCTTCTGACTATCCGTAACGACTGCCAAAGATATCCAAATGACAGCCGGGACCAACAGGTTTACGTGCTTTCCGAGGCACGGAGGAAACTCGTTATATTAAGATGGTCACCCATCCACAGACCTACCTAGGCAAGCGTTGCTTAACCTTGAAGATCAACCTGTGCGGTTGTTATTATCTAGCCACGAGCTCCTCGAATATCGGCCTTGTAATATTGAGAGGAAATGGGCCGTAATCCACCACGCGGGCGCAGTGCGGATTGGTAGATGTCACATGTTTTTGGTTCTAGGACATGCCAGTTTCCTCACGATGTTTTCCTTCACCGTTCAAAATAAAAAGTGTCACTTTATAAATTCGTTTGTTTCATTTCCAGCCACCTGGATGAATCTGGCTGGAGGAAAGTCTTTGATCAGATATAAGAGCTATGTCTACTATAGCCACTGCAAGTTGAAGCGAGGCGATCGCTGGCGATGTAACCAGTACTTCCAAACTGGATGCTTGGCTTTTATCGTGGTGGATGAGTCACTGAGGATCATGAAAGCGGCTGATATTCATCATCATCCTCCCCCTATGTACCTTCGTAAGAAGGATGGACTTTATGTGAAAGTTTAGAGGGATATATGTAGTAAAAATAATCGATGCAATATTAACTTACTTGTGACTGAGGACATTGTATTCCATATTATTACTAGTTGACTTGGCAAACGTTGTTCTGTCATATAAATATTAAAGAAATCGAACGTAAGTGTAAATCGAAGCAAAAATACTAAAATCGTGATTTAAAAATGGAGGGTAGACGAGTCGAGTCGTGTTACATTACAGCGACGTTTCTAATCCAGCGCGCCACTTTATAATACGGTGTGCTTATACTATATGCCTGAAACATCTATAAGTAATGTATACGTAGCGAGATTTGAAAACTGATTGCTGAAGTACATAAATATTCTAGTCATTTTATTGTATTGTATAGTATGTGCCCTATAGTAAAAAGTGCATGAAAATAGAGTCTGCACTTACTGGTACAATTTAAAAGACTAAGTGACTGAGGAATCTTTTATTACTTATTTACCTAGTATTTTTACTGCTCAAGGACAAGTTAAACTTTTTATTTAAAAGTAGGAATATATATAAAAAAAGAATCGTGTCAAAAATAATTCTGTAAATATTTTATTATTATAAAACTTAGTTCTAGGAGATATAACTTTTTCGAATTTAATAAAAACTTATTTGTAATTTAATTCCGCGTTATTGTCGCATTTATTAGAGGTATATTTTACTAAAATTATTCATGTATAGGAAAACATTTTAATATCTGTTATAGTATACTTTCCTGTAATATTAAATACTATCGGTTAATTTCAAATAACGTACATATATTCATTATTTCGTGAGATTTATATAACTTTCCATAAATTCTGAACAAATATTTATTTTACAATAAAACGCATCAAAATTCGACACTTTGTAATTTGTCCGTTGTATGCCGAGGAATTGTGAACAGACACGAATGGTTGACTGATCAGTGCACTGTTCTACAGTAAATATGACTAGTTTTAAAAATATAGAAATCCAATAAATATTTAATAAAATCATGAGCAGTTTTTATTAATTATTTTAAATATAAGCCGGTGAAGAATCAGTGTCAACAATATAAATATGAAAAAAGATTGTTATACCTGTTATTAAATTCTTACCTATATTTTTTTTTTAAATGGGTACTACAATATTTCAATTAGTATCTCAGGACCACTAGTACGAATTGATTTTTTAAATCTTGAATAGCCCATTTATCGAGGAAGGCTATAACCTACATAACATTACGCTACGACTAATATGAGTATGCCTGTTTATATGTAGACACCATTTTTGGTTAATTGAAAATTTTCATTTTTTGTCCTTGTCAAATATTTTCTACGATTTCAGGTAGGTATATTGTCCTAGCTCTATCGTCCCACTGCTGGGCTTTGGCTCTGCCAGTCACGGTGCCGGTTTCTGCGTTGTTATTCTAAATATACATAAATCTAGTAAAATCTACCTTATTTACTCTTTTCCAGCAATGTTCATAGTATCAGATGAAAAAACTGTCGCTCTGTTCAACCATTTTACTTACTTAAAACAGTCAGCTCTGCAGTCAGGGTACGTTTGGTGGAATTGCAGCAAGCAGTACTCCAGGAGATGTCGCGCCTACCTGATCCTGGATGATCAAGGGGCAGTCATTGTACGAAAAGATACTCATAACCACCAACCTTACTGAGTACCTATACTACAAGTTACAAATGTATAAACTGCATTTGCAATAAGATTACATATATAATCAAACTTCTTTTGCCGTCTATTCAATCGATTTTGATTTTTATGGCATGACAAATGACGGCTGCAGTAAATAATTGGTATTGTAACCACTCTTTTGCTCTTGATGTCATCCTTATTCTTCCTTCCTCTACAGAATTAAAGTTAAAATCAGTTGTTCACGGACAGTAAAACAAATTTGTTTAAATGTCTAATCTTATTGTAAATAGAGTATAGTTAAATACAGAATCAAAAATTTTCCAATGCCAAAATTAAGTTAAACAAGTAAAAATTAAATGATTAAAAAAATCCTTTCAAATCTGTTGAAAGGGGAAACTGGCAAATAACAGAAAAAAGGATGCATAAACTGATATATCACGTCACCACCATTAGGTTACGTTTGTACGAAGGAGATAGCGAGATGTTTTCACCTCTCTCCCACTTTTCATACCAATATTTAAAATGGTAATTGATGCTTCAAAAATATGTTTTTGTAGTGTTTTTATTATATAGCATAAGAATTGTAGGTACAATACAAGAATAAATATAGAAAAATAGTAGTACCCAATTGTGTCTGATTACTTAACAGGAATGCAGAATGTTTAGAACTAAGATCTTCTGAAGGTAGTTAGAATGTCTATTCTGTTTATATTATTGCTGATAAATCTTTGTGAATGGCTTATTTAAAGTATTTATCTACCCTTTTGCCTTTTAAACTAGTATTATTGGCGCAGTGTCAGGGCTACTGGTGGGCTGCGGGTTCCATGCATTAGTGCCTTCAGGATGCTGTAGGTCCTGCTATGAAGCCTCCATGGAAATGTTGACGGAGGTGAAAGAAGAAGTATTTTGAAGATGACAGCTGCCGATGATAAACCGGTTCCTTACAGGGATGATGGACACTGGGTGTGTCTAGACCATAGTTTCCCATCCTTTTATGTACTAACGCTCCCTTTAATTCATGAATCCCCGACCGGTCTCATTGGACCGCGCTGTTATTGTTTTACTATTGTGTCTCGTTTCGCGGGTATTGATAGGTTAAAAAGAAATCCAACGCCCCCCTCTACATAATATTAATTTGTGCCTACCAATTTTATATGTCTGTCTATTATCTAGGTATTAATAATCACTAATTAAAAAATAATTCTCTCTCTCTTGAATCGTACTACTCGTGCCCCTATTTGCCTTGGGGGCCGGTACCTCCCCCGTTGAGAATCTATGGTCTAGACAGTCATAAACGAAAAAATATCCCACATTTCTGATCCCTCTCTTGTTGGATTCCCTAGTCATGATAAGCGATTTATACTGTGGAACAAAACAAAATATTCATCTTCCATCACTCTAAATTACTTAAGAAGGCGCTATATAATTTCTTCTATCATTATTTCCTGTCAACCCTCACGCTGTCATTCCCTCCTATTCTTTCATTTACTTTCTCACTCATCTTCTATTTAATTTTTTTTCAGATTTCACTTTTTTTTAATAACCTAAACTATTGCTTCACTCCAATTCCGCCTGATGGTAAGCAATGATGCAATTGTTGATGGTGAAGCGCACTAGTTTTTTAAAAGCCTATTCACTGTAACCTTGAAGGCCTACACCTAAACTATAATCGGATGGGCAGGCCGCAGCAGACAAATTGTTTTAGTCCTTCAATTTGCGATGTAAAAACGACGAGGTGAAATGCTTCGTCCGGACTGTATACATGTTAACAACGTAAGGGTAGATAGTTCGATGAACCTAATAATTATAACTCTTTTAGTGACACGCATTTCATCTCTTCTTTTTTATGTATTTCTGTAATAAAATCTTATGTATTTATTCATACTTTTTACAGTAAAATTCATCGTAACAGAACTAGGAAAAACGTTCGCTATGTTCAACAATTTCACCTACTTTAAGCATTATGTTCTGAAGTCGGGCAGCGCTCGGTGGCAGTGTAACAAGCATTACTCAAGGAAGTGCAAAGCCTACCTCCTCTTGGATGAAGGGGGGCATCTCATAGAAGTATACGATAACCATACTCATGAACCCACTGAGTATATTACAAGCAAGAGTGGGCATTATGTCAGATTGCGGTAGGAAAGGAAAACTCTCAAACTATTATTTTTAATATACAGGAAAAACTTAATATATAAAGGGTGTAAGGGACAAACCTCCACAAACTTTAAGGGCTTGCTCAGTAAACGAATCTGAACATCCTCCCATATTTATTTTTCAGGAAACAAAAAAAAATCGACCTACTATCTTTGCGATAAAATTTATAATTTTGTATGGTGAGGCTGAGAATTCTTTTCGTTTCCTGAAAAAAAAAATTGTGGGAGGATGTTCAGATTCGTCTACTGAGCAAGCCCTTAAAGTTTGCGGAGGGCTGTCTCTTACACCCTGTATAGTACACAGTAGTTTGATAATTAATATACGAAGACGAGCTTAACTCAACAATGAGTTCTCTCCCAGCAAACCTTTGAGTAACAGAGAGAGATCACATTCGAGGGTAGGATCTAGTGTATAATATAATAAACCTAAATAAGTCTTTTATATAAAAATATTAACTAAGTGTCTGTACAATGATGTGATATACGTCTATTATATAAAAACTATAAACTTTTTATGTGGTACAATGATTTGATATAAGTCAAGTAAGTTATTATATAAAAACAAAAATTTTAGGGATAGGTATATTATAACAATCTTCCGCGATATATTTTACTGAGGAAGTTAGAAGACAATTATTTATTTATAGTTAATCAAAACGGTACTAGTCCAATAAATAAAATAAAAATAAGTTTAGTTTTGAAGTAAAATTTTGTAAGAAAAATAATACCAGAATAAAAATCGACAAGTAAAATACTGTTAAGTTAATGATAAGATTTTACTATTAATAAATATGCAACAAGAACCAAAAATCTTGCCAAAGAAATATTTTAAACCTAAGATTTACTCTATTCGTATGTGTAATATCATAAATATAAGTTTTTATTAAATGAAGTATTCGCAAGTGTATACGTAATAAAGGAAAGTAATATGATTAAGATGAAAAATAATTAAAAGACAAAATTGAAGAAAAACATTTTATTTTTACTGACCCACCAAGAAATCATACATACTAACATAATGCATACAGGTACGTTTTTGTTCTTGCTTTTGCAAAAGAACCTAACATAAAAAAAAACCTCGAATTTTCCTAAATCAAAAACAGACAGAAATTATTCATATCAAAACAGACTAGGTTTGATAGAGACTACGATGGTAATCTTTAAAAACTTCCCCAAGAATTTCATTCCTTCCTTTATAGCCGTTGACTCATGAACTGTTTTCAGTACTCCTAGTTAAAGGCCGTAATGGGAAGGACCTGCTGATGCTCGATGGCTACACTTACTACCAGCACAAGATCCTGAGGGACGGCTTCCGCTGGAGCTGCACTCAGATGGGGTCCAGGTCTTGCCGAGGATTCCTGCATGTGACCAATGACATGTTCGTGGTTAGAGCTTTTACGCAGCACACTCATCCGCCTTCGACGTTCTCTTGGAAGAGCACTAAGAATCAAAAGAGGACCAATGAAGTAAGTTGCTTTTTAATGTCTTCTTCTATCATAAATTCTCTCTTTAGCTGTTTCGCTAAATTAAGTACTAGACTAGACTACTCAGTCTAGTTTTCTAGGATTGAGAATACTCATTCTCAATCCTAGAAAATTACATGCAGAAATACGAGTATAAGAGGTCTCTCAGTAGTGGTCTCTTTCTAGAATTTTCACTATATCCTGCATTAAATGCGACTTTGGGGCCAATATCTGCCGCATTGACCCCAAAGTCGCTTTGTCTTTCTAGACAGTGCTCAATTTTGTCAAAAGATTGCTCAGCCTGTTTTACAGATAACAATAGGCAAGACAGAAAAATATAATTTAGACTTTTGCGAAGCAATTGCGTTTGCTTACAATTCAATGAACTAAATAAAAAATTAAAGCCATACTTTTTTGTTTCAGAATAAACGACATAACATGGGAAAAGATGCGCTAAATCCGTTGGCGCTAAAAATTGCCAGCATCAAAGGCCGTGCTGGTTTCTGATTTCTGAATGCCTTTAAATATTATAATCCCTAACATGAAAATATTAGAAATTTAGGCCGAGTTTGTGCTTTGGCTAAGATAATGTTATCTTGCTCTCTTACAGCCGAACCCAATAACCTATCTACACTTACTTACTACCTACTTTACTTACTTACTTTCTTTCTATCTGTACTTCTATGTGCATAAAGCATTTAATAAATAAATAAATACCGGAGATAGAAAAACACATGAAACAATAGAAGATATGTATAATTTTTGTATTGTATCAATTGTTTTACTATCTCCAGTATGCCAAAACTGGAGATAGATAGGTTATTGGGTTCGGCCGTTAGCTAGTAATTCACGAGATATTTCTTAGTCAAGGCAGAAGCTTAGCCTATTAACCTCGGCTTTATAGTTAAACCGAATTGTATGTCCTTATGTAACATATATAGTGGTTTAGGATAGAGTTTTTATCGTGTTGATAGCTATAATATTAAGACATATACTTGTGAGGCACCAATCGTAGTAGTGTTGTCACCGTATACATCCGAATAACCTATTGAATAATATGACTGGTTATGAAGTGTCTTCATCATCTTAGTTGTTAAACCTTGGAGGTGGTCTATACTCAGCGATATTATAGGCTTCCTTTCCGTTCTTCCATACTTCCTGGTTGTGTGCTACCCTCGTCCAGACATTTATTGTGACTTCGGTTGTATCATGTTACCTTCAACACCTACGAAGAGTTATACAAATAAAGTGCACTTTGACTTTCATTATCGATATCGAGCCTTGATAATCTTAAATTGACATCTTTTCCAAAAGGGGGTAGTAACAGTCTTTAGACTTAGTCTAAATTTTAGTCTATCATAGGGTCCAGAGGTTTCTTTTTGATATTCATTTTAAACAGCACATATACAACGTGTTCAACATTCGATGTTATTTAAGTAGATATATTTATATTCATTAGCTTAAGAATGTTGGTAGTCGGTTTTATTTGTACCAACAGATGTTTCGAATCCAATTATAATAAGTGTGTGTACACTATTATTTACAAGTAGCACATTTTATTGTTAGTTTAGATTATATCTTTATCTACTCCTTTTCACTTTTGTGTGAATATGCAATATATCAAGATATGAAAAATCTACTCGATCTCAATACTCTGCTTAGATTAAGTTTAAACAGAAAATGCAAGAAAAACAATGCAGAAAGTATTATGTGAAATTATTAAATAGTTGTTTGGAGTAAGTATTATAATGATTATGTAAAATTGGGGATATGGTATTTTGTATACTGAATAAATTTTTAAACAGTTTTAACATCGGTATGAAAGAGGGAGTTTCAATCTCGCTTCTCTTTTGAATTGAGTTTTTAATGAATATCTTGCCATGAAATATGTTTTTTTTTTCGTATAACACTAGTAGATTTAACCCGCGTGAAATAAAATTTGGCCGACACAATATCTCGCATATATTGTCAAGTATCGTGAAATACTGTATCGACAAAATTTAACGCGTTGGGTTTATATTGTGAGAAGATCTCAAGACTATCACGGTGCAAGTTTTACTAAGAATAGTACAGCAGCTTGATAATAATGAATTTTAAACTAATAAATTAACTAAGGTTTGTGTTAATATGGATGTAAGGTGTTAGGTATTAGCTGTAGATGTAAGTGAATAACTTGAGAAGCTAACTTAAACCTGAACTGTTAGAGGGATGAAGCTATATAGGATATATATACCTAGCTCTATCCCTCTTTCTCGCTCGCACGCTTGACATTTTGATACGCCATAGCAAGGCCCTTAGTCCCCAAAGGATTGTTTAGGTAGAACATACGTCGACATATTCAAGCTACACATTTCCAATATAAACTAGTCTCCCAATATACAGGACTTTTTGTACAATGCGAGGCCAGCTTATACTGAAAATGTATATGTTGATATAATTACCTAGCATTTTATCACAAAGACAATAATAATAAATGTATTAAAGACTTTATAAGAAATACCCCAACTTATCAAGTTATTCATTTCATCAACAGAATATAGTATTAAGATATTAAATTATTATTTTAAGACAAGTAGGTGATGAATTAGTGATTGCAATAACTTTTAATAATAGATCGATGTATGAAATCAATTTGAATAAGTAATAATAATAAATATGTATGTCTCATGTTGTGTAAGGGTTGAACTACACTTGCGCACCCTGAATCGTGAACCCAATCTTTTGAATAAATCTTTCAAGTTCAAATAGGTCAAGACTTGTACGCGTAACCGTAAAGAGACCAAACTCCAAAAAGAGGGTAGTTGAAAATTGAACCTTATTATTGAAATATATGTTTTAAAATTCAATACCTTATTTTTGAGTTAGGTCTGTTTATGATTATGCGTGTTTTCTCTTCAATCTGTGTACACCTCACATGAAACTCAAAAGACAGAATATATCTTCACATTTCTATAGGCCTGGGTTCAAGTCTAGGTCAACTTTGAATACATGTAGAAATTTAACATGTTACTAAATATATGCCTTTATGTGATTATACTAATTTAGAACATAGAAAAATGTATTAAAATTAAATACTATTTTGTATTTAAAATATCGCTTATTAAAAGGAAATCAAAGTTACTTTTCTTCGTTTTGTCTTTTCAATTTGTTTTAAAATCTTCTTCAAGATTAACACCTTAATTATATTATAATTATATGAATAAAAAATTATGTATTATTACTTGGATAATATCCTTTACCATTTAAGTCTATATTTTACAAGAAAACGGTAATTTTTAGAAAAGTGTTATCTACCTTCAAAAGCATGAACTTTGAACTTAGATAAACTTGAAAAAGAAAATACAGTTTTCATAAAAATTGCCGTGTAACACTATTAATGGTTATAATTTTAGACAACTAACACAAATGTTTTTCCAACAGTCGAATTCTACCTCCGTCCCAACGGTCGAATCAATCTTCGCCTGAACAACTTTACCTTCTACAAGCATCTTAAAGCCAGGACCAATGCCCATCGCTGGAGCTGCACCGCCTACGGATCCAAATGGAAATGCAAGGCACACCTCATCATCACTGACCGGCTTGAAGTCCTGAAAGCAGATATTTTACACAGCCATCCTCCAAACATGAAGAAAGATATGAAAATACCGCTTCCGAAACTAATGAAGAAAGATGCAGTTAAACATATGACTCCAAAAGTAACACATCACACTAACATAGATATGAATGACCATTATCGTGCTTTGACTCCGTTTCAGAACTATTTGGCAGCTCATAGCGTGTTTGGCAGTTATTAGACTTCTAGTGTGAAGTGCCAAAGTCTATTGATACTTCTAAGTACAATATTCTAACCGCCTGTAGGGATCTTTTGGCGCGTGGCCTAAATCGGTACTGATGCCGCCATTTTGATTTTCAATACAATGTCTACAAGTAGCTTCTAAGGTCAGTATGATAATGATGATAACAATAGCGCCCCTTGCTCCGAAAGATCCTTATAACACTGTCAGGTCTCATCATTTCATTTATCAAAACTTCATACCATACTTATGAAAGCTTCTAGATAGTAGACGTGCGTCTAACGTGACTGCGAAACTAATGTAC
Source organism: Mythimna separata (assembly GCA_030763345.1). Lineage (NCBI taxonomy): Eukaryota > Metazoa > Arthropoda > Insecta > Lepidoptera > Noctuidae > Mythimna > Mythimna separata. The sequence goes on from CM061168.1 coordinate 12,065,371, forward strand.
CAAGCAAAACACTTAAGCTATTAGTTTTAAGCATAAGCATAGTCAGCCTTATAATATTTCCTATTAGAGAGAGCACTCTAAGGCCGGGACTCCACCAAAGCGGAGATGTATGCAATACTGTTACATCTCTCGTCTTCACTGCGCGTTGTCCCCGCACAGCTCTCATCTCCGCTTCCATCGCGCCAGACAAATATTACACATCTCCGTATAGCGATCTCCACTGAAGCTGAGCGGTGAGGAGATGTGTCAATAACACAATTCTATTGGTTGTTTGAAAAATCGTCTCCTAAGTAAGCTTTGGTGGAGTACAGGCCTAAGAGAGGGAATGGGCTGTCATCCGCCACGCAGGCCCCATGCGGATTAGTCGGTGCCTCATGACTTCGCATTGTTGGTTCTAGGACGTGCCGGTTTCGACACGATCTTTTCCTTCACCGTTTTTAAAGCAGTGGTGATGAATTACCCAAAGTAAAGCCTTCCTACATTTGAACTCACTAGTTGTGAGTCGGGGCAGTTACTACTGCTTCATCACTGATCATACTTAGTTTAGTCTTATTTATATACATAGATGCTTCACTAGATATATGAAGCTATATATCACATTCTTTAACATAGCATTTGCTTTGCTGACGTGTACACGCTATGATATTATCAATACTTATTAGACATAGTGTTCTTTACACTATGGCATGTAAAATAAGTTTGATTTGGTTAGAAATGCCATATTTAGGCTATATTACTTTATGAATGTAACTTTTATGATCATTGTAGATCATTTGTTATTGGTTGTTTTCAAAATTGATGTTTTTTGTTGTCAATTAAGATAACGTAGTTTTAGCTTCAAATTACAGTATGCCATTATTGCACTTAATTACCAATTCCTTTGCCTTCGGTTGGTGTTCGCTCCGACTGTATTTATTATTGTTTATTCAGTGACACAAAATAATGATAAATCATAATTGTGATATAAGAAAACCACTTCAAATGTATTTTTAGTTAAGTCATCATTCGTAGTTTTTATATTCGTATTATTTTACTGAATAAAACTTTCATGTACGTAATTATAGGTAGCGAAGTAGAAATGAGGATAGTTATCATTATTCAATAAGTGCCTTTTACTAAACGTGTCTTTAAAATTAGAAGTATTACCAATGTTTAAGTATATTTTTTTTAGTAACTCGTGTGATATTTTCGTTTGCCTTTCGATAACGCATCCAGTATTATTATTGTGATCGAACAAGCATTTCATAGTCTGTAGTTTAGTAATGGAATATATTCTTGCATTTAGCCCTAAGAATATAGACTAACGGAAACACATAGGTATCTAATATTTTTGTCTATTTTATAAACATATCCGTAATTTTGATAAGATATGTATCAAACATATAGAAAACGTATTTTTCCAATATAAGAGGAATAAATTAAGTGAACACGCTTCGTTGAACATACTTCCAATTTTTATGAACATGTAAGCAATAGGTGTAGGTCTCAGAGGCTACGTATCATTGTGCAAAGGTTTGTTTAAAATATTATATTAAGAAGTGGATAATTTTAGACTAAGTATTGTATGAGCCATAAACAGTATTTGACTTTAATGGATGGCATATTAAATATAACACAATATGGCATTCACAAAGCAAGAAACTAAAAAAAAAATTGGGCCAAGAACTTAACCCTGTAGAACTCCCGTTACTGCTGTAATCACAAGTTCTACTAAAGATTCAGTTCTACAACTTTCGATGTAATGTAGTTACCTTGAGCGTATATTTCCGTAATCTAATGTATCAATAATATTTCTCGTCAACCGTGGTAAATGGCTGTACCATTTATATGCTCCAAACGCTTTAAGTAAATCCGAAACGCGATAGTTTTAACTTTTCATAATCAAAACTATAATAGAGTTTATTCTTATAGTGAAACTAGTTTGTAATTAAATATTCGTCTCATGTATACTAGTGATAAAAATAATCATTATACTAAGACTGCAAGCTTGATTTTTGTGATATTATGGCATTTTATTTGGATCTCATTTTATAATTATTTGGAAATTTCGCTGATTCTAAGACTGTAACCAAATTAAACATTATTGTATACGAGGTTAGTTTTAGTAATTGACTAATATTATCTGATTTTGAAAGCATTTAGACTTCTGTAGAATAAGTAAAAATCGTGTCTTTTGTTGAGCCCGAGAACTGAAACTGGAATTTCAAAGTATTGTGATTTTTTAAACTTTATCTTAATATTTTTACTAGTAACCGACTAAATTAACAATATAACTGCAAATGTATTATGGCCTACCTATATTCTTAAAATGTAATATTTAGCATGTACTTTTACAACAATTTACTATTGTATAATTTCTTGATTGATTTCATTAAAACTTTTAACAATTTATTTGTCGTTGCTTTGGAACCGTAAAGGTTACTTTTTTCTCTCCGTCGTTTAGCGGTGGCTTTCCTACTTTAAGACATTAAAAATTATTATTTACTTATAAAATCTTCATACAACACTAAGGACAAAGTCGTGCTAAATGCCTTAGGCAGGAAACTGCTCTCTTATAGAGCAGATAATCTACTACTGATTGTATGAGAGAATCATAATGGTAAAGTATTAACACCAGTTTGTGGTAAGTATATCTAAATCCTTTTAATAACCTTCTACTTGTTTTTTTCTACGGACTTCTTATTTCAGATCGTCAAGAAAAAATCCAGCTTATAGAGCTCGTAAATGGTAAACAATTACTGCTCGTAGATGGGTATCCATTTTATAAGAAGGTAGCTGCTAAAGGTGGAGACCGTTGGTGCTGCAACAAGTCGTATTGTAAAGCCTTCTTGCGTGTCGGAGATGACTACAGAATCCTATTCAGAAACCACCAACATGACCATCTTCCAACCCATTTCTTTAAATCAGCATGCGGTAAATACGTTAAGCTGTAAACCTTAAACAAGTCTAGTTTAGAAAACATCACAATGTAATAAAAATAATAGACCATCTCGATCAGATATGTTTGAAACCAGTCTCGATCTCAGAGTTAATTTTTTGTTCGAAAGTAGACGTGCTGTTGAAATCAGTGAAGTAAAAATAATAGTTTAGTTAAAGCTAGACGGAAGAACTCCAATAAATTAATATATTACTGGTGTTCTCTTTGATGTCTCTCTAAATTGGAATAATATAAGCAACAAAGGTTAACACAAATCCATAAGACTCAAGAATTTGAAAGATGACTGATAGTTTGCTAGTACGCACCGCCCAAGCGGGGCACACATCCACCCTGTCCTCCGGCCTGTCCCCGTAATGGTGAACCTCCTGAACTTATCATGTCCGGTGAGGACCTGTATCAAGCGGAAAGCGAGGACGCCGAGGTGCGTCTCCAACTACTCCTCCACTGCAATCATGGCTTGCCCAGCGTTGGGTTTCAACAGTTGATGTCGCCATATAGTCTTGAGTCGTGACAGGAATGATAAAATTTAAATGTTTCTTAAAGTGAATACGAGAGTATAAGGTGTCGCTTAGGGAATCTATTTCTGAATGTTTTATACATTGGGTCTCATTAAGTAGATTGATGTTTATAAAATGTCACGTATTGTTAACATGCGCCGTGTATTTATTAGTATGCGATATACTCATGTATTATAAAAATGAGATGCTTCTTATATAGTAAATATAAGGGTGTAAGTTGTCTAGTCGCTTAGGAGTCTATTTCGAATATGTTTTTTTACATTGGACTATAATTAGAGTTTTAAGGTTTTTAGCATGTAACTATTTTTCCCTACAATAAAAGAAATAAAATTTCAGTTTTTGATTTCTATCCATAAATCCATATAAAATAAAATATTAGAAGTAGACGCTGAAGCTGTGCTGTTTTTAACATAGTTTATTTAAAATGGCATCTAGCTAATGTGGTACTATTTCAGTTAACATATTCATGACGACAAGAGGGAAGGAGAGGCTGATCTACCACGACTACACGTATTACAAGCAATCGAGAACGAAGAGTGGCTTCCGATGGGGTTGTACGAAGAACCGGTGGCACAAATGCAAGGCATATCTTCACTTGGCAGACGATATGACCATAGTCAGAAGTAATATGGAGCACACACATACTCCTTTTAGTACTCCAGTGAGAAAAAGACAACGAAAAGATATAGATGAGTATGCGAGTTAAAGTCGCATATAGTTGTAGTATTAAAGTGAATCAACTATTGGTTTTTGTAAGAGATTGGACAGTCTGCGTCCGAATTGCCATCGTGATCTGTTAAATCGTTTAGATACGGTTTTTGTGCAGATAACTGGAATCGTTTCGTTCTTTTGATATACCATTGTATATCGACAATTTTCTGTGGCATATTATTGTTCTGGTAGCCTACCGTTTCACCTTTATACCAGGCCATTTGATTTCAGCTTTGGCTCTTTTCCAGTTACTACGAGTATTAGAGCTACTTATCATGTTCAAATCGTCATTTCAGTTTTAGCCTCAAACCCTCTTTATCCTGTTATTTTAAAATAGTCTCCGTCTAAATTCAGACCTTGATCGTTTGTTATTATCGAAATCGATTTGGTCGATACTGGTTTATTACAAATGTTTAGTGATTCGCTGAGTTCCAGTGATTCAGTATTCCCCACCCAACCTTTCACCAGGGATTTTAATTAGTTTACTGATATAGTATCTTCCTAAAATGGTCTTCCATTGCTGGTTATTCTCAAACATTCAGTAATTTTTGACCAGTTTGATTTGGTATTGATATACCTACCTATTGGATTAAGTTAGCGGTACAAAGGCTGTTCAGTGTTCATATCATAGCCTAGTTATAATTCATACTAAACTGTTTTAACGTCTTATTCCTTATTTTTGAATCAAAAATAAGATTTATTGCTTTTAACTGTTGATAAATTTAAATCTGTCTCCTTCATATTGTCGTCCGATTAAATAATGAAGCTAGCTGTAGTGGCAGTCGCGGTCGTACAACGAGGGAGTAGGACGGAGAATATAGACTACAAGACTTTTATATGTGTGTCATGTGCTGTCCCTCTCGCACGTTTTATAACCGTGACTGCCATAAACGTTGGTGAATAGTATAAGTATTCTTCTACGGCATACGTACGTGATAGAGCTTATTATTAATATGCAATGAGATAAAATTGTTTTTATTTCATCTGTTTCATTATTAGGTAATTCAGAAGTGTTTGCAATCAAGCTGTTTGGTAGAGCGTGTCTAGACTTTTAGGTAATATCTATTATTGTTATATTTAATTTCAAACTCCCGATGTATAAAGAAAACTTTGTCATATGAACATCGTAGCTTCCAAGCTAACGGTCCAATTTCAATGCGCTTTTAAACAGTTTGATTGCAATGGTTTCTTTTATGATCTCATAAAATTTGTAGAAAAGCCTAGTCAATAAAATTCTAGTCCGTTAGTTAAATTAAGATAGATAATTATATTCTTAGATATAAAAAGCAAATACGTACTTACAATAATTTGTGCACCGCACCGTAATACATTCCCTCACTATGGTGACAACTTTTTGAAACTTTTGGGTCTTGGAGCTTTAAAAATATCTTTAAATTTTATGTTTAAAATGGCTCTGCTAGTTAAATAAATGAAATATTGTGCAATACAGTAACCGAAATCCGCTATAAATTATACAGTTCTTAATTTAAACGTTACTTATAGGTTACTTCTGAGATCAAGGTTACTGGCAAGATTTCGATCTTGAATAACTATGAAAAAAAAACAGTTTACCTCTAGTTTGGATATCTACGCTAGTCAGTTTTGAATTATACGGCATGTGTAAGACAGAGGTAATTTTAATTTTAGTAATCAGTATTTTTAAAAAAAGTTCCTTAAAAATACCGAAGATTGTAACAAAAAAAAAAGAACAGGTATTTTTCGTACTGGCTTCAATCCCTGGTGCAAAGTTACATTTTCACATTGAAATCAACACATTAGGTCGATTCGTTGATTTTATCGAGCCGTCGGAGAACCTCTCTTCTGGATACGAGTCGCCTTGGCCAATCTGGAAAGCCCTTAACAGGCTTCGCACCCAGGTTGGGCGTAGCAAAGACAATCTCCACAGATGGGGGTTCTCGGACGGTTCAGATCTTCAATGTTTGTGCGGCGTGTCCCCGCAGACCATGTCCCACCTTCCATCCTGCACTGTGTGCCCTGTCACCTGTTCACGTCATGACCTAATGACAGCATCAGTGGACGGCATTGCCGTGGCCGAATACTGGGCCAGGCAAGGTATTTGAATAGGTTTGCCATCGACACGCTAAGAAGAAGAAGGTCGATTCGAGTTTAGAGTGTAATTTTTTATGAGAGCTATGCTCAAAGATAAAAATAGCTAAAATTCACCATATCCATTGGATTCGATCATCCGATGGATGCGAGACGCACAGGACCAGTCGTCAAAGCGACACTTGGAGGAGGCCTATGTCTAACAGTGGACGTCTTTCGGCTGAAATGATGATGATGAAAACTCACCGCTGTTATGCACCTGCAAGGTTTTATCACTATTACCTACCAAGTAAATAATGTAAATAGTAGAATTTTATTACAAATTTATTTATTCAGTGAGTGCAAAATTCTACGGCTAATAATTTCGTATTGCTGAAATGTAAACAATAATGTTAATGATCTCATTATTTTTAAATAAAAAGTTGCATTTATGTTGAAAATGTTTGTTTTTCATTATGCGCTGTGCGTACCTAAATATCAAAATTTTGTGTATTTTATTCACATTAATCTATATTGGTACTGTCAGTCGCACGTCAGTGGTAACAATAACAGTATAATCTGACCTCTAATTCTATTCAACCTCCATACTACTCTAGGCCAAGTCAAGGTCAAAGGGTTACAACTGACGTGCGTCTTACTGTACATTTAATGACAGTAGTGTCGAAAATTATGGACTTTTCTTGAATTTACTTGTTATTCAGGACTGAAAAAAAATATTGCTAAAATGTCTGGTCTGGTATGATCCGCAGCGCAATACATCACTCTGGACCGCGGCTCCAAGCTTCTGCTGATAAACGGTTTCTCCTTCTTTAGGAGTGGGAGTATCCGTAAGGGGGGATCCCGTTACAGCTGCTCATCATCGTGTACTAAAAACTGTAAGGCTTTTGCACATATCTCTGCTGAGGACGACATCATTAAATCAAATTTGGAGCATAACCATGCACCTATAAAGTATGTGCCGATCGGAGGCGGGAGATTTGTTAAAGTTTAATAATATAAATGTGTAAGTTAGTAAAAATATACAAATTAGTTTAATTTTGGAAGTCAGTGTTTCTGGCTTTGGTTTTTTCGTTGTTTTGAAAGACTTCTTGATGTAAATACTTGATCTAAAATCGCTGTATAAGTGCCTAAATTGTTATAAGAGGTCCCTCAATTACTCCTAGATCCAATCATCAAAATTGGATTTTGATAAAAAGGGACCAATCTGGAAGTATACCCTTTCTAAATAAAACATTGTTATCTACATTTCGATACAAGCTGAGAGTATTTGGCGACCAACCCGATTAGGCTGGTTGCCCCCTTTTATTTTCTTCGTAAATTTATTGCAAAACATCGTTTGATGCACGTGGAGTCGCTGCAGTACTCGACTTCATAACACTCTCACCTGCGGCTCGGGTGAATTCCGCCTCGGTCGCAATGACAACTTACTTACTCCACTTGTATCAAAATGTACGTACTATTTCCAAATCGGTTCATAAATAACGGAGTTCCGAGCCATTGGATTGAATTGTAATCAGAATCCGAAAACCGTAAAAAAAATTGCATGTTTTTAAGATACGGAATTTCTGAGTGCCTTGTGTTACTGGTCTATCAATAAAAGTCTGTTTTTATTAGGTATTGATAGATTCGCGCTTGACCACTATCTCACCTGATTATAAGTTATGATGTGGGAGCACGCCTGCTTCATTCTTCTTCCTGCCCTTATCCCATATTACTTGGGGTCGGCGCAACACGTTTTCTTCTTCCATTCTGTCCTGTCATCCGTCAGACTATCACTAACTCCCTTTTCTTTCATATTGCTCCTCACACAATCCATCCATCTTTTCTTTGGCCTCCCTCTCCTTCTCCATCCATCTGGAAAGAGCACGCACTCGACTCGTCGGTTGTAGTTATCAGGAAACACAGACTACGGCAGGGAATTTCACTCTTTGTACGCAAAATTAATGTGTTCAATACGCTTTGTGCCTGTAGGTAACGCCACAGGGGCAAAGCTTAGGTAAATATCTACTAGTGAATACAATTTTCACCAGCACTGTAAATAATAGTTTAATTTTAAATAGATATCTATGTAATTACATTATTATTTCATAATAATATTTTATTTGACAATAGGAACAGGTTTTTTTCAAGTATTTTGGAGTGGGTCTTCTTTTAGAGCAATAGCGCACTAGCGGCCAGGTCGCGGCGGTCATCTAGATAGGTACATACATTAGTATGAAATCGCCACGGAGCGCGCGCACCTGTGGCCGCTGGCCGCTAGTGCACTATTGCTCTTAAGTACCTATGAAAAACCTATAACACGAGAATTTACTCCTCCATATCTATGTACACGTATACATAGACTGTACAAATATAAAAAATATTAAATACGTATGTAGTGTAAATAAAATTGAAATGTCTGTTTGTAATATCAAAATGAGATTTTTTTTAGCCCTAATCTGTTTTCCTGGGCTTATAATAAGTCCTTGATATTTAGTTAATATTTTAGTTAAATAATTTAATTAAGTTATACCATGCAATTATATTTTAAGTCTAAATAATAAATAGTTCAATTAAAACACACAATCGACTTTAGTATTTTATTTAGTCATGGCTTGGCTTTTTTCTATGGGAAATCATAAAATACCTTCGTCTGGTATGTGTAGAGCGAGGTATTCCTTCAGTTACACTATATGAGGACCAAGGTAACTCTTTCGAACGATTCGCAGCCCTCACAGGTATCGGCCCAAACTAGCCCGTCAATTTTGCCGTCGACCTGCTATGCTATTCTCTAAAAGTCCTTTTCATGGCTGTAAGCTGCGACGAGCTCGACGTCGAGACAGCCTTCAAACAGCGAACGCAGAATGTATGAAGAACTGCCATTGTCAACTCACAGTAGTCACAGCCATGAGCGCTAGTGCAATTGACAGTGACAGTTCTTCAAACATTCTGCGTTCGCTACTTGAAGGCTGTCTCGACGCCGAGCTCGTTGTAGCCTACAGCCATGAAAATGACTTAGAGAATAGCATAGCTGAGCTTGAAGCTTACAGGACGGCGAGTCACCCTTAGCTCGCCATCCGCAAGCCCGTGCTTATTTTTGAATTGCTGATTAATGTGTTGATTAAAGTAGAATTTATTTATCTAACGTTACTATGTGATGATGGTATTTTTTCTAATTAATTATCTTTATTAAATTCACAGCACAATACATAACTTTAGAGAAAGGAAGGTCTAGGCTCCTAATCATCAACGGGTACAGCTTCTCAAAGAACAGTCGCATGTCTAAAGGCGGCAGTCGATACTGCTGTTCCAGCTATCTGTCCACGGAATGTAAGGCGTATGCCCATGTCACTGCCGAAGATATCATTGTTAAGAGCTACACCGTGCACAACCATTCTCCTCCGAAGTTTTATAAGATGAAGGATGGAACTTACTTGAGGTTTAGTACTGGGAAGAGGCATGATCATGTATTTTGAAAAGGAGGTTTAGGGTCAGCTTACACCGAGATGCGACGCTGCGCGAGTAGTGTAGTGCGCTAGAGTGACTCAAAATATAACTTTATTTACTACGCGAAAAGATACACATTTTATTGTGAGAATTTAGAATACGTTGCTTTATGCAGCGCTGCGCCTCGTGATGCCGCGCGGCGTCTCGTTGAGCAGCGGAACGTTTTTACATTCGCTCGTGTCGTGTTGCCAACGATTTTACTATGTGCCTCGCAACGTTGCGATGCGTTTCGCGGCCTCTTCCAGTATCGTCGCGTCGCGTCGCGTCTCGGCGTGCACTGAGCCTTACTGTCAATATAGATAGAGATAAAGTGATTCATGAGGAACGTTTTGATGTATAATACATAATGTATAGTAGAGAAGAGCAGAGAATTTTGTAAGAAGTTGGGGCTGATCGCTTGATTCAAATTATAAAGTATGGCAAAAACGCTTGAAGTCAGGAAAAGTTGTTCTAGTTTTTACAAGGTTACCATAACACATTTGCGAGGAAACAGAAAAAAAAACATTTAAATAAACTGAATCTGTGAATGCACACTGTTGCTTTCCCGCCATTTTAACAGCGCGCTAGCGCTGCCTACTAACTGGCGCCGCGCGGCGATTTGTTCGAAATTTGAATAGCAACAGCGCGAAAAAGCCAAATAATACTGTTATGGAATTTGTATGGACTATAACTTAACTATTTGCTTTGGTAACACACGCGTTTTTTATGACCCGCTTTACATATTTAAAACCGGTGGAATTACATCAGCTTTACGAGCAACGGTGTTAAAAACACCTTAAATGTAGGTAATCTGGACACTATCAAACAAAATTTTGCGTTCAGATCGCCAAAATAAGATTAGAATACGGTTAGCGAAGTGGTTGAGTAATTGGCTACTGCGCTGCGTGTCGCGGGTATGATTCCCGTACAGAACAAATGTATGGCGGTACGGATGGCCTAAACTACTATGGATAGTTGTTCCGGGTCTTGTGTATGTCAGTTTACATGTTTGTGAACGTCCTGATGAAACAGGAGTAATTCTTAGTTAATATAAATGTGATGTTCTCGTATGTAAAGTGGTCGAAAACAGATGGAAATTAAGTCAATACTCATTTTTACGTTTTTTGGTTACTTCTAAGGTTAAGAATACCCAAAAATCTGTTATCGATGTTTGATTGACTGTTCTTATAAGAAAAGTCAATCAAAAGTTAAGTTATAACTTAATAAAACCGATACAATATGTTTTTGTTTTATTGACACTATCCCGAGGGCGATTCTTCGCCGACATAGCCCGAAGAATCGCCAAACTTAAGTGGCAGTGGGCAGGGCATATTGCTCGTAGAACAGATGGTCGATGGGGACGGAAGGTTCTAGAGTGGCGGCCACGTACCGGAAGACGCAGCGTCGGAAGGCCTCCCACAAGGTGGACCGACGACCTGGCGAGGGTCGCGGGAATCCGATGGATGCGAGACGCGCAGGACCGGTCGCTGTGGCGACGCTTGGGGGAGGCCTATGTCCAGCAGTGGACGTCTTTCGGCTGAGATGATGATGATGATGATGATGATGATGATCCCGAGGGCCTCAAAAAAAAAACATCGCTCTGCTTCAAAAAGTAAACGTTAAATTATTGAAATTAACTTAATTTACACAGGAATCTTAACATTTGAGTTTACTAGTTTGTTGCTAAACCTGTATTTAGTCGCTGATAAAATCTGGTAACAAAATAGTCAAAACATAAATAAGCAAATGATAAAGTTAAAGTCACTTTAATAATGAATTAATCAAGAATAATAAACACTAATTGAAAATAAAATATTGATACTTGTTTAGTAGCCGACTGCAGGCCAAGAGCTAAGTCACGTTAGTTTAATAGCTCACGTAGCTGAAGTAATTCAGTTCGGTATTAAGGGTTATGTTCATCGATTTACAGTATTCCCAAATTAATAATGCGCATGCAGATCTTCGCTAATTGTTGTATTCCCGGAGACACCCGAATCAAAACACATCATTCTACTAAATTATGCAAGAAGAAAATGCACCTAACCACTCTATCGTCTGTTTTATAAACCCGGAGGCTAAAATTACATTTCAACACAAAAGAACTGGCGTCATTCCTATAGTAAATTTGACATTACTTGTGTCAATTTAGTCTCCGGGTTTATAGAACAGACAATAGCTATATCTCCTTGTAAAAAAAAAATTTTTTTGGTGTACAATAAAGAGTAAATAAAGAAATAATAATCGTCTTCCGATGCTCGAGGAATACGACCGTTGCCGAACAGTGGCGAAGATTTCTATGCGCATTATCACTTTGAGAGATCTGTAAGATTTTTCTGTTGGTCTGATGGTCTGGAAGCGGGGTAGTGTTTTTCAACATGTACATACAATTGTACACTATACCGGTATATGATGATGGTTTTTGTATCTGCTAGGTAGGTAGGAGTACCTACTTTTTTATGAATTTATTAAAATAAATACCGTAAAATAATATCTTATTTCAATTTACAGCAAAATACATATTTCTAGACAAAGGAAAGCACAAGCTACTTATGATAAACAGCTACAGTTTCTCAAAGAACAGTCGGATATCCAAAGGTGGCAGTCGGTACGCCTGTTCCAGCCTATCTACCCAGTGCAAGGCGTACGCCCACGTCACTATTGATGACGTCATCGTCAAGAGTTACCTGGAACATAATCATGAACCTCCAAAGTTTTTTAAGATGCATGATGGAACGTATATGAAACTCAATCCTGGAAGAAGATTGAATTGATGAACGGTTCGAATGACAGCACAAATGAAGTGTTACAGAGACTGAAAACTGCTGTAACTACATCTATGATGGCACAGAAGTACTAATCCTGCATCGCGTAAGTTCTCCGCGCGATCAGAAGATATAGAACAGCCCGAAATCATCTGTCGGGCAATAGCCTACTAGACATAACACCCTTCTGGTCGGAGGATCCTCCCTTTTCAACGGAGGTTTGTGGGGGGGCTTTACTCTCTGTTTCGCTACCTGTTATAATTTAGACCACGTTCTTACTATGTCGTGACAGTTAATTTATCGTCGGAAGACTGTCGTCTCAGCTGTTCCCATTATAACGACAGTTTGTCGTGGCTACAACAGTCGCAACCATGACACATGATTTACCAACATGGTTGACATATTTTTATCGTTTTATGACTGTCGTGCTAGCCGTTCCCACTGCCATGACAATCTGTTGACACTGCAAAAAAGACGTAAACGACAGTTGTTCCTGTCGTAGGTACTACATGTAAACAACAATTAAAACCACACGATTATATCTGTCGTCACGACAAAGTGAGAACGCGGTCTTACAGTATAATGTATCGACGTATTTTGGTTACGGTTAAACTTAGGGATACTGCTGTCATCAGTAACCAAGAAAAAAGAATATGACCTCTATTGGGTCTCAGGTCATTTTTATTTCAGTAAGAATAATATTGGTTGTAGAGTGCGTCTAATGAAAGCGCGACCTGGAGTTTTGTTTTTAATTTTATTGGCAACATTACTCAGCCGCAATTGTAGGAAATAAAAAAAAAATGAAATGTCAAGACATTATTCTCCTACTAGTTAGTAATACCACATACAAAATTTTTGGATTTAACCTCTTTTTCTCAGCTCGCGCTTTCATTAGACGGACTATATTGCTTGTACCAACTTAATTTACTTTATACGTGTATCTTTGTAGTTTTTACGTTACATTTTATTTTTATTACTACCTCCAAAATAAGTATAAGACAATAAAGGCACTGCAAAAAAGCAATCAAACCGGTTTTGGTCCTCGTTTTAAAGTCCATCCGCTGAATTGAGCTTGGAAAGCTACTGTGTTTTGTGAGCCTGCGAATGTCCACAAAAAATCTTGATATATCTCATAGCTGCTAAAATGAATGAAATTTTGTGAGAGATCATTGTATGACTATGTACTGTTTTTATTAAATAGAGGACTTATCCTTATCCTTTAGTCTTGTGCGAGATATTTGTTTTAAATTACCTAATTATATTGTTCTTAATTCGGTAGACAACTCCCAGTCGGTAATGAGTATTTCTCAAAATAGATGTTTTGTAGAAAAAAACATATATAGTATATATGTTTTTTTTTACAGAAATGCGACCGAAAACAGCTGCCGAAAGGCAGAAAAAATATCGGGATAAATTAAAAAAGGAGAATCCGGAAAAATATGAAGAAAGACGTTTAAAACATCTAGAAAAAGTTAAAGAAAACATTAAAAAGAAAAAGATGTCATTAACTGAAGCAGAAAAACAGGAACAGCTTAAAAAATGGAGAAAGCAAAATACTGATAGGGCTAAAAAGAAGAAAGAGGAGAAAAGAGCTCAAGGTCATTTAAAAACTATACTATAATAAAATTATACTAGCTTCTGCCAGCGGCTTCGCCCGCGTGTAGAGTTAGTTTATTCTTAGCATGATGATATATAGCCTATAGCCTTCCTCGATAAATGGGCTATCTGACACTGAAAGAATTTTTCAAATCAGACCAGCAGTTCCTGAGATTAGCGCGTTCAAACAAACTCTTCAGCTTTATAATATTATTAATATAGATAATATAATTTAATTTAAGTTAGAATTTTGATTACAACAATAACTGTAAAAATGGTGGTTATTTAATATTTTATTATTAAAGACAAACAAAAAATAATCGGTTGTTTTTATTGTCGTTGTGAAATCGTCCACAAATAGAAAAATCTTTAAAGTACAAGAAATTTTCGCTACAATAACGGCCAGGCCTGACTAAAAATATTGCTGATTATTGCTAAAATGTTTTCGAGTCTGTAGACTAAGAGCCAAGCTAATTTTCAATTAAAAGTTATTTTTCATACTACATACTTAAGATACTATGTCACTTATAGGCTGCCCGCCCACGACCGACTTTTTGTAGGTCCGATAATCGGCCCGATAATGGTCAAATATTATAAGGGTCATGACCGACAATCGGTGAACGATTTTTTGTAGGTAATAGTGCAACGCACACGACCTATAAAAAGTCGGTCAGAATATACTATAGGATTATAATACATGCCGATTATCGGACCTACAAAAAGTCGGCCGTGGGCGGGCACCCTAATCCTATAGTATATTTTAACCGACTTATTGTAGGCCGTGTGCGTTGCACTATTGCTATCAGTGTGTTCTATTTTTCACCCACAAAAAAATCGTTCACCGATTGTCAGTCGTAGGTTAGCAGCGATATTCGAATTCATTATTGTACACACTACTTCCCTTCCTGAGGTTGGATGTCCGCAGTCCCATCGCGACCGGTCTTGAGCTTCACGCTTTTCGCTTCGCTTCGCTTCAAATCATTCCGAAGCCCGTCGCTTCTGCCAACACGTTTCGTCGCCTGGTTTGCCCAAAACGGCCACGCTTCCTTAATCCCTGAGGATTCCAATCCAAGGCTTATATGTACATATATGTAGGTATGTGATCGGAATCCCTCCGAAGCGTATGTCCAATCCGTCTTCACTTACGAACCTTAATCTGGCGGTCGACCGAGCTTTCATGGCATTTCTCCAAAAGTTTAACAGAGTATGGTTTCGGGCCAATATTTTTTTTAATAAAAAGTTTGCGTACATTGCAGTCTGCACGTCCATATGAAAATCTAAACTATGCAACTAGACTAAAATTAGCTTAGGTCTTGATCTGCGTTCAGATTTAGGTAGGTAGATATTATTAAAAATTAAAAATATTCATCAACTTTCTATCCCTGTCCCGTGTTATTTGGATCGTCTTCCTGCCCTAGTCCCGTTTCATTTAATTTTTTAGTCGGCGCTACATCATCTTTTTTCCTTCCATTCTGTTCTGCCAATGTCAACCACAACTAACAGGTATTATTAGAAATATTGTTGAAAGCTTATTACAATCACAAATTGCAATACCTAATTAAGTAGTTTTGAAGCACCTTTACTAAAAATGTGTTTGGTTTTTTCAGCAAAATTTATAACTCTGGATCGAGGGAATTCTTGGAGGAATAAGTTGCTTCTGTTCAACGGCTACACTTTCTCTAAAAATAATACTAATGCTATTGGCGTGACCAGGTTCAAATGTTCTTGTGCCACTTCCAAGCGATGCAAGGCTTACGCTCATATCGCACCTAATGGCTTTATAATCAAGTATGACACGCAACACAACCACGAACCGCTCAAATATAACCAGTTGCGTAACGGTCGGTACCAGAAGCTGTAGTCCCGTTCAATACTCGAGCACAAAAGAGATAGGTACAGAAGGGAAACTACATACAAAGCGAGCTCGAACAACGCACACATAGACACCGGTTACAGACACGATGTCTCGGATCATATGCGCTTGGACTAAAAGGCCTATTACACTGCTCGTTTTTACAAATGGTCTTACGGCCGAAACCAATAACCTATCGATCTCCAGTTTTGGCATACTGGAGATTATAAAACAAATGATACAATACAAAAATTAGCATGTTTTCTGTTGTTTCATTTGTTTTTTTATCTCCGATATGTGATAGATCGGTTATTGGTTTCGGCTGTTAGTTTACGTCGCGTAGTGTAATAAGGGTAAGACGGTCTTACTTGTACGTAGACTCAACGACAGTCTACAAAGACCGGTCGTAAAAACAGGTGGTGTAATAGGCCTTTGAGCTCGGACTGTGCGGTATGAAAACTGAAGTAAATGTACATATGAGATTGCTTTTTGTACCTATCCATTTTGTGACTTCGAGTCCATTTTGTAGGCTCCTACAGATAGGCGTGATAAAGTTTTTCCTTCGGATATAATCCGTTGAAAGATTTCTTTGAAAATTGAACGTTGCGTCGCGTCTGATGTTGGTAGCCTTTTTAGTTTGTATGTTTGTTATTTGCTGGGATGTTATGGACACGATATTTCGGATCTAAATACGGATATAGATGTAGGAATACTATCAGTCATTTTAGATAAAAGGAAGAAAATGAAAACAGATAATATTTTTATTCGGGAAACATAGAAAGATGCGGTTACAGGAACGGATAAATACCTATGTTACGAATATGATATTATCTAATTGTTAGATTTAGGATGGTTTCGGTTTGAAATTTATAAGTAAAAATCAAATAGTAAATTACATTTAATATATTTATTTATTTATGTACACAAAACACGTAAAAATAAAAAGAACAACAGATAAAAGAGCACAAAAGCAACTACTACATGAATAACTCCGTTTCTTTCCAAAATATGTATATATCCGCAACTATTCTAACCTTTTATAGCGAATTCGGTTACTGAGGTCCATAACATCCCTAGTTTATCAGAAGTAAAAATCCATTTATCCACCAGACATAATACAGCAATATTTCTTAAAGTGTACCAGTTTTTACCAGTTTAACTTCTACGCACTTTATTTTTAGACGTAGTAACACATTCTAGTCATTATAACCAATATAAAACACTAGTCGTATCCAAAGTTTCTCAATCATAAAAATAATAATACAGTTTATTTATTTATGTAGTTAAGAATAATTAGGAAAACAGTTTACATATACTTATCTCAAGATTGATGTAATTAATAAACTTTTTGATATCTATGCATTTACATACATTCGGAATTCGTATAGGCGAAGAAATTTATGTCCAATATTAACCCAATTCACTTATAGTCTACTTACTACATTCTACAAAATAGGTATTTCATATTTATTACATTCCATGGTGTTTTCGGATAAATAAAATGCAGAAAATAATGCGCGATAGCGTTTTATTTTAAAGTCGGGTACAGGTTGCTGTAACATGCAACAAGTAATGTAACAGAATTCCCATAGTGCCGACGCTCGCGAACCTTGTACAATACACACGCGAACTGTGCACAATACGCACGCGAACCGTGCACAATACGCACGCGAACTGTGCACAATACGTGTAGGTACGTATTCGATCCGTACGCGCGCTGCGTCCACACTTAAAAATGCTCCTTTCATGATGCCTTACATGCTACCTATGTTACAGCAGTCTTACTCAAGAAATAGTCAAGTGTATTTTTGTATAGGTGCCTAAAGAAAAAGAAGCCATCAACAATGTCTTTCTCCCTCTAAAACCTTTCTAAAAACTTTCAGCAAAATTCATAACTCTGGACCGAGGAATTAAGCTGCTTCTGTTCAAAGGCTACAGTTTCTCGAAAGGCATGACTTCCAAAATTGGTGTTTCCAGATACAAGTGCTCCTTTGCTTTCTCCCAGAAATGCAAGGCGTACGTCTATGTTACGGCAAATGAGGAAATCGTCAAGTATGATACCACGCATAATCATAAACCTCACCATTATGCGCCTTTGGGTAACGGTCGGTACGTTAAAGTATAGTCTGTCTGAAAAACCTACTGACTTGGGTAATTATTAGGGTAATATGAAATCTGATTATGGCAACACTGGTTGAATAATCAAGGTTGATTAACTTATCAATACCCGTGAATCGAGACACAATAGTAAAACAATAACAGCGCGGTCCAATGAGACCGGTCGGGGATTCGTGAATTAAACAGTCTTGATCATTGTTCACTAATAGAAAGCAATTATTTGAAGAGCATTTTGTATAAGACAATTGTAAGTATTTATCTAATAAGTGGAAATATATTAAAAGAACTTATAATATATTATAATTTTATTATTAACATACCTGATAGTAAGCGATGATGTGGTCGACAATGGACCACGTTCTCCTAGAAATAATCTTCATTGGATTTATATCTTTATTTTATTTTTTATAATAACGACTAGGATGTATTTTTGTCCTTGCTAGCTATTTTGGTTATAATAAAAAACCTGTGACAGACAGAAAGCTGTCTGTAGATTTTGTAAGAGTTCTGTCTGGGTGCAGAACCCTAAAAGGCCAGACTTGGCCATGTTAGGTCACATAGTACGTGCTTTGTCTGACTGAGGACTGTGACCTTAGTCGTCAGACAAAGAGTACTCACTCAATCAATGAAATATTAAAAATATATTGGACTTAAAATTTAACATAAAAAAATGGTAGTATTAACACGTTGGTCATTCTGGTTGGATGGTTTAAGTTATGTGTAAAGGTGAAATCCATGACAGTATCAAATATTTTGTAGTAATTATTTTTTTGAAATTCCAGCCCAGTATATAGTCTTGGAGCGTGGGAATCAGCTGCTGATGTTCAACGGCTACACTTTCTCGAAGAACAGCGTCAACAATCTCGGTGTTGCCAGATATGTCTGTTCCTGTGCTTCCACCAAACGTTGCAAGGCATACGTCAAAGTGACTGCGGATGATTTCATCATTAAACAGGATGCTGCCATTCATGATCATGAGCCTCTAAAGTATACCAAGTTGAAGAATGGACGTTATTTCAGATCAAAAAATTGAAAAGGTCATCGATATACCCGTTTTAAGTAGATATCTTTTTTATTATTATTGATAGGCTTGCGTTTGATCACTATCTAAGCTATGGTCTATCGGTTTAGGTAGTTAACTAAAGGTAAACAATCTTGGTATGTTTTTTTATATTAAAGAGGTCGTATATGTATAATATACACAAAGATTATTTAAATTTAGTTTATTAGCTAACATCGATTTAGGTAAATACCTTGTCGCAAAGATTTTTATATACATTTTATAGACAACTTTTAGATAAAAAGACATGCCAAGATTGATTACATTTAGTTAACTACCTAAACCGACGGAGTATAATAACTAACTTAAATTAACATTATAAATGTAAATAATAATATGTAAAAATAATGTAAATCACTCTTAAATTATACACCCTTGCCTCAGAAAGATTGTAATTAGTAGTCATTCGTAGATCGAAAAAAAACTGACTAAGTATCCCAAGTAGGAAACTATATTTTTTGGGTTTTTATCACCCAAATAACTTTTATTTTCATTAATTTAGAAAACCATATTTATTATATACACTCATTTAGAATACCATATTTATTTATCTGGGTGATAAACCTTTGTATAAGAAATCTGTTTATACCATAACTATTTTATAGATAGGTACTGAGATGAGGAAGGTATATGGATATATTCCTCTTATTAACTTGCAGATTGATAAGACAAAGATTTTTAGATACTATCATTTGTAGAGTATGACTGCACTTTTCACCCTTGACGGTTACTGCATCTTTCTTCGCCAAAGCCATACTAGTTGTCGCTTCTTCTAACTTAACGCTAACTTTGAAACTGTAAAACTGTGTGAAAGGGATCACGGGGATTATTAGTTTGTGTGAAGGATATGACGGCGTTTATAGGAAGCAAGTAAATTCACATAATTCTCGTCATAGAATAGAATAAACTTTATTGTACATCAAAAAGTAACAGTACAGTTTATAAAATATCTGGAATCAAAAGAACTTTTAGCTCCTAGATTCCTTTTTTAAGTATAATTCTTTCCATGTATTGGGTTTTTAACGTTCAAATATACAAAATATATGAAATGAAGCGGATTTTTTTTTACTACTTGTTTTTCTTCTAACCTTTATTTACATTTTAGTGAAATTTGTAAAAACTAGTAAGGGGAGAGAATATCTTCTCGTTGACGATTGCCAGATGATATGACTAATGTCAAAAGTACGTTTAATCTTTAAAAAAAAGTTTACGTGTCTAAAATTTAATAACAAAAAATGTATACTCAAATTCTTTAGAACCCTGTATGAATCGTTATCGTTAGTTTTTTTATATATGTAATCGACTCAAGAAGTTATGATTAGTTTAGTAGTTAGAAGTTAGATCTAGTTATAGTCTCATATTTAAGTAAACTATTTTGTGTTCTTTATGAGAATAAATATCTTTAATTAACCGAAGATCCGGAATGGCGGCCACAGGTATACTTACGTTGAAGTACGGCAGAGAAGAGAAGGCATACCGGAGCCAACTCACTGATGCCCCTTATATGTATACTTTTCTTTATAACCAACGATATCTATTACTATCTGTTTTACAGGAAGTTATAATTATAAAAAAATGAAAATCAAGCCTCCCAGGTATAGAAGAAAACCAGGAAGTCGTCGGTACATGAACTATTCTAAGGAAACGTTAGAAGAATGCTTGACGATGGTCCGGTCAAAGCAACTGTCCATCCAACTCGCAGCAATACAGTATGATATACCGCGTAGGACCATAAACAACAAATTGAAGAATTTACATCCCGGCAAACCTGGACATCCAAAAAAACGGCAATAGCGATTACTGTTCTTCGTAAGAAACTAAATAATAATGGAATATTTTTTTTGAGCCCATGTTTCCTCACTGCTGGGCAAAGACGACTGTTATATTAGAATAAATAAAACAAAAATCTTTCATTAATAAACTGTTCTGTTAAGGGGAATATATTTTCTGTCACCAAACTTTATATTTGTCATCAAGTTGTATTACCTAATTAATAGATCTATCGCCACGAAATATTTTCGTTCTCAGATAAACAAAAAGTGTATCCAGGTATGAATTATCAAAAAATAAGAGATGGATCACCAATAAAATAAAACTTCGTTCTTATAATAATAGTTTTATTACAAAAATAATAGCTTTGTGCTCAGAATGGTAGATCTGTCGCCAAACTGTTAGATCTGTCGCCAAAATGGTAGATCTGTCGCCAAAATGATAGATCTGTCGCGAAATAAATCGATTAATTATCAATCCCTGACTGTAACTCCTGTTTATTTGTTATTTTGTCACCAATAAAGTAGTTACATTTTATTTCGTTCGGTTATTAAAATAATAGTATTCCTTACCAATTTAATACATCAATTTATAATTTTGTTGAAAATATGTTCAAAGAGGCGGAGACAAATTGGCGCGCTTTCCATCCTCAACGATGTGTCATAGGTACTCGTAACTACCTACGATGATCATACGATGCCACGAGATGTCAGCAAACTGTAGGGGCCTGGTAGGACCGAAACCTCTGGGGAACACGAAAAATTCAAAAGGTTGTCACCGTGTCCCCCAGATCGAAGGCAACGAAGGGACAGGGTAGGGGTTTAGTCAGTTAGAGTCTGACACGCCTTCCCGCTCGGCCCTAGAGTGGGAGAAGTCATTCTGATGATTTCGAATTTCGAAGAAAAAAAAACCATAACGACCGGCGCCCGGGAAGGCGCTGCTGGCCTTTCTTGAGGAGCTGGGGTGGATCGAATAACACTTTTGTCCTACCCATAGGCAAAATACGCGCTTTAGTAGTGGAGTTGCGGATACCAGCCCGTTATACTATACTTTACTAAGTAGTAGACTCTTTTGGTTGCAACGATGATGACGACAACAATTATTTTTTTTTTGAACTTTATGAAATTTTGTAGTAACACACTTGATGATCTCTTTCAATTAGTTTGCTTAAATGCTTATTAGGACAAACCTATTATAATATGTACAAAAACAATAATTTGGTACTAGATCCTATATCTCCATGATTTGAGATGATTTATTGGAGAATTGATTTTACGTTGTTTGGTGACTACATTTTGGCGACAAATCTACTATTTTGAGGACAAAGCTATTATTTAGGAAACACAAAACGAATTAAATTGGCGACAGCTTAAATGATACCCTTCTGTTAATAGGGTTAGGTAAATATGATTTATGAGCAAATATAAAGCTATCAGCGGCAGATTGATTTTATACAGGTCCATGTGGTGTATTTTGTTAAATCTATCCATAGTAGACCCGTCTACTATGTTAATGTGTTACCGTGTTACCCCAGTTAATGGGTTGTGGAGGTCTGGTAGGTAGCCGCCCCTCGTAAAATACTGGTATTCAGTTAAATCCGGCTTGACTGGAAGCCGAATATTGTATTGGGAAAGATGATGAGTAAGTAGACCCGTCTAGACTTTCAGCAAGAGGGTTATTGCTTCCTCCTATTCTGCGTATTTTAATTCTAATTCTTTAAACATAAATCGAAAGGGTGACCCTTAATGTCGATGCTCGTCAAAGGTTTTCCTTGACGCTGTATATAGAAATTAATTTATTTTCAAGATTTTCGCAATTTTTTTGCAATCGCTTCTGTTTTCCACGTTAACCGGAAAACAAACGACAAAAATCATTTTTTTTTGTGGCTACAATGTCCTTCTTCTTCTTCTTCCTGCCCTTATCCCATATTACTTGTGGTCGGCGCAACATGTTTTCTTCTTCCATTCTGTCCTGTCACTCGTCATACTATCTTCGACTCCCTTTTCTTTCATATCAGTCTTCACACAATCCATCCATCTTTTCTTTGGTCTCCCTCTTCCGCTCTATCCCTCCACATGTAAATTCATAACTGCTTTAGTAACATGCGTTTCATCCCTCCTCTGTACATGACTACGACGACCACACCAAGACAAACGATTTCCTTTCAGCTTTTCAGTTACTGGTGCCACTTTCAAACTTCCTCCTATTTTTCCTTCCTATTTTTTACACGTTAACTGGAAAACAAACGACAAACATCATTTATTTTATGCCTATAATGTCCATTTCTGTTTTTTCTTGGGTCATAATTCACCATTTGAATTTTGATTTACTTAAATATTTTTTGTGTTGATTTCATATACTCAAAGATTTTCTTTAATATGCTTGTTTCTGCCCTTTATACTTTTATTTTTTCCTAAAATGGCCCTTGAGGTCCTATTACTAACAGTTGATCAACTGCCAACGATCTTTCAAATCTCCCTATCTGTTTAACAGGTAGTTGTAATTATAAAGAACTAAAAACCAAGCCTTACAAGTATAGAAAGCGCCCAGGAAGCCGTCGGTACATAGCCTATTCTAAGGAAACGTTAGGAGAATGTTTGACCATGATCAGGTCAAAACGAATGTCACAGCGAGTCGCAGCAAAACGCTTTGATGTACCGCCGAGTACCATAAACTACAAATTGAAAAAAAATGCATCCCCGTAAACCAGGACATCCAAAAAATTAGCAATAGCAATAATTGTCTATCGTAGGAACTCGTAATATATGTATAATCATATTTTCATTTTTTTATTTGCCGAAACTGTCCTTTATCTTGGCAAAGACCCTAAATCTTTTCAGGAATTCTATTCCCATGCCACCCAGTACCAACCTTGCTTTCCCTAACACAAATGTCTCTTTTTGGGTCACCCTTGCCGACCCTTTACATCTTCTGTCACCCTTTGTCTAGAGAGTCTTACTTGACTTGACGTGCCTAACCCTATTTGTAACTGGCAGCTTTCATCATCTACGTAGTCTTTTCCTAACTATATTGGGGTCGGCTTCCAGTCAAGCCGGAATTAGCTGAATACCAGTGTTTTACGAGGAGCGGCTGCCTACCAGACCTCCACAACCCATTTGCTGCGGTAACACGGTATAGCAAGACTGGCGTCAAATTTACTGACTTCGGACTATCCGTAACGACTGCCAAAGATCCATAAATGACAGCCGGGACCAACTGGCAGCTTTATTACCCTTTTTTTCACGTCAGCTATTCGTATATCATTCGTAAAAAAAATGTGATAGCCGTCCGTTTGGCTGGCTATTCGCTTTTGGGCAAACTATAAGCACAAAAGTAGTTGTTATTATTATGAGTATGTCGTGTCCCACTGCAGGACAAAGGCTCTATCTTTCTTTCTTCTACTTTTCTCTGTCGTTAGCAACACCAGTAGGCCTAGTCAAGGTAGAAACGATTACATTTCGTTTTATCATTATCAACGATGTGCACTTGGCTAAGAATTTTCTATTCGTTTGTTCTGACCTTTTTCTTCTTCCTGCTCTTATGCCATATTATTTGGGGTCGGCGCAACATGTTTTTTCTTCCATTCTGTCCTGTCACCCGTCATGTCACGTCATCAACTCCCTTTTCTTTTATATCGGTCCTCACACAATCCATCCATCTTTTCTTTGGTCTCCCTCTTCCTCTCCATCCCTCCACATGTTCTGACCATGTGACTTAAAGTTGAGGAGAAACGTTGTAATAATGTTAATGTTCGTAGATTTGACAAATTTTTTTTTGCTATATCAAGCTAAAGACTTTGGAAACTAATCAGAAAACTTTGGTCAAATGAGACTTAAAAAGTCTAAAGAACAATGGCCGCTATTGCCGTGTTCAATCACCAAAAAATGTAGATGTAATATTTTAATACAGCAACGTTTTTGCAATAAAGTTTATATGTCTATCGAATTTTATTTCTGAGTTTTTATGAAGATGGTTGAAGAGTACAGTACAAACTAAGAACCAGTATCCACAATACTACAATAGTTGAGTATAAATTCTACTAAATTATACAGGGTGAGTCAGACATCGACGCACAAACAAACACTAAGACCGTTTTCACATTATCCGATCCGATATCGGTGTCGGACGCCGATACAATATCGGGGTAAAGGAAAAGATAGCCACATATTTCATACATTTTACTTACCCCGATATCGGATCGGCGTCCGATACCGATATCGGATCGGATAATGCGAAAACGCTCTAAGGATCCATTACATGATTCTGGAAACACCGGGGATTATTTTTTTTGTAGGCTCATGTATTGGTTACTTTGGAACCACAGGCGCTCAGATTGGGGACTCTGCTCGCCCATCGAGTGATTTCAAAGAATACGGTGGCACAGTGATCACGTGCCACCGTGCACAATGAGGCTCAGGGGAGACCGCTGTACAGTCTCCTCAGGGCAGTGCCCTAACAGGCGTTGCGCAGAGGGGGTTCCGGAATGGTCTTTTAAGAGGGAACGGCGCCCCCTCTGTGTGCTGATTGTGATCACCGAGGTGGTTTTAGTGAGGTAAAAATTCCACACTTCAAAGTCCGGGCGCCTTTTGAAGGATGCCCCTCGAAAACAAAAAAAAAGGGCTCATATATTAGTGTATCATGCACTGGATCCATGGTTTTCATTGTGCGTCGATGTCAGACACACCCGAAGCGAACGCTATTCTAGAAACTGGGGTCGTATTATGTTAAAGCTGATGATTTAGTGCGAGAGTAAGATGGAGAGCAGAACGAATAGATTACTGTCTTTACTACCTTTTCTAACAGCGGAATTAGAATAGCATTGACGTCATGCGGCCCCTAATCCTGCATTAGCTACTTCTTCTTCTTTTGGTTTCTATGCACTGTTACGAAATTTTTTATAAACTATATTTTCACCATTATACTATTTTATTAATCTACTATATTACTAATAGTCTAGTCAATATAGACATTTCAAATAACAAAAATTCCCGGAAAGCCAAATATTGGTGGAGAGCTGGGGGTTTACCATTACAAATAAAGTTTTAAAAATTACCATTGATCCCATGTGTGCAACAAAAGTTATTCGGGGTCAAAAGTCAAAATTTGTGGTTTTTTGGATTTTTCTCGAAAACGGTATGATTTCTCAAAAAAAAAACTTCAAAATAAAAATTTTGACGTTCGAGTCCGAATAAAATTTTGTTGCACACATGGGATCAAGGGGGATTTTTAAAACTTTATTTCTAATGGTAAACCCTAGCTCTCCACCAATATTGGCTTTCCGGAATTTTATGTTTTTTGACCACTATTTTTATGTCTAAATTGACCGGACTATAACTATTACCATTATTTATTATTATTTTATTTTACTTTTTTATATATTATTATTACTTATACTGCTTTACTAAATTACGATTTAATTTAATTTTGCTTCTATATCGATAACCCCAGACCAAACATGAAATATTTAATTTTTTCAGGATTCAAATTCGTCAGTTTACCATCAGGAGATGAGTTCATCTTATCAAATGATCATACATACTACAAGTTGCCTCATGACACCGGAGTTCAGGACAAATGGTACTGTGTAGGCTGCAGTGAAGAGGGTCCTGCTTATTTAATTTCAAACGACGATGCAACTTCTATCGTATGGGCCAATTTGACCCATATTGGTCACGATCCGCCAGAGGTAGACAACGTATAATTCTTTAAGTATCTTATTTATTACTAGCTGTCCCCTGCGGTTTCACCCGCATTTTTCGTTACTGCTCCGCTCCCGTGGGTCGTTGCGTGATGTTATATAGCCTATAGCATTCCTCGATAAATGGGCTATCTAACACTGAAAGAATTTTTCAAATCAGACCAGTAGTTCCAGAGATTACCCCCTACATACAAACTTACAAATTTTACCTCTTTATAATATTAGTATAGATGATATAATTCTAGTCATGAACCTGGCCTGGCCTGGCCTTCTTTTCTACCGACTATATTGAGTCATCATCATCATCATCATCTCAGCCGAAAGACGTCCACTGCTGGACATAGGTCTCCCCCAAGCGTCGCCACAGCGACCGGTCCAGTGCGTCTCGCATCCATCGGATTCCCGCGACCCTCGCCAGGTCGTCAGTCCACCTTGTCTATATAGAGTATGCATGACAAAAAAAATTAACCACTTTATAAAAAAAATACTAACATTAGATATAAAATGTGGGGACGACAATACAATAATAAATGAAAACGTTGGTAATGCCATCAATATGAATATTTTTTACAGTGGAGCCTTCACAATAATCACAAAAACCAATCAATTGTCCCTTACATTTATTTATTTTATTTATTCATTTATGGCACACCAACGACTTATTCACTAGTACATTTCTATTTATAACAATCACACTTAAAAAATACGGGACAGCTGAATTTTTTTTCGCGATTTGAGGTTTGGTCCGATACTAAAAGTTAATCATAATGATCTGTATTGACAGTGTTTTCTTTTATTGTTGTATTGTCATCTCCACATTGTATAATAAGAAGGGCTTTGAATTTAATAATATTATTTTACCTCTCCTTTTCGGAGACAGAGTAGACGGTAGAAAAGAAGAACATACCTACTACAACGTAATTTGGGTTATACTAAACTCGTCACATTATCAATTCACCACACTTTGCATCAGCGAATGAAAATGAAACGAAAACGTGACGAGTTTACATAAACCCTGTTATTAAGTATCTCTTATCTCTAAATATTATTGTGTGTTATTGTAATGTGTCCTTTCTGTTTTGGTGTTAGCTGCAGTTACATTCAACGAATAAAATAGACAAAGGTGTTATTTGTAAGTATATATTCAGAATAAACATAATGTACTAACCTTCAAATTTATATAAGCATAATGAGCTTTATACTAACACCACTGCTTAGACTTAGGGCTTCCTCACTAGGAGATGGAATGGGCTGTATTCGGTTGGTGTTAAATTGGGTTATTGTAAACTCGTCACTTTTCCGACTCGTTACACTTTGTGCCGGCAAATAAAAGTGAAACGAAAATTTTACGAGTTTCCAATAACTCGATAATTTATTTATGATACTTATTATGATGTATACCTATATTATATTATGAAGGTTTTATCAATATTAATCATGCTATCACTGTTCAGATTGTCGTGGTTATCAAAGGCATTATTTGGGATCCCTTGGTTACTCGTATTGTGAGGAATTCCCTGACTCAAGAGCCCAATGCACTTTGACCTTGATCTCGACACTGCAATATTTTAGATCTTCTTTGTATATATGTATAATTGTGTATGCGCTTTGAAGAAATATATTACGCAGTTTAAATCCATTATAATATTACAAATGTAAGTGTAACTGGTGTTTGTCTGTTACGCTTTCACGGGTTACCTCAAAGGTAAACCTCAAAGAAGGACATAGTATATTTTTTATCTGAATTCACCTAATGTCCGCAATAATCGACATTCACCAGAACAAATTCACCGGCAAAAGCATACCTACAACTTTTATTCTATTCTATTCCATTATATTATATTCTATCATATTAATATTAATCATTATTAATATAACTAATTAACCATATATCTCAAACAGATAAACGCAGTGGGTTGGAGTTCATTTTATAATATGTATTAAGTTATTTTACTTACTAAAACCACGCCTGTGTCCTTGAGTAGCGCTTTGCGATATGCGTTTATAACCCAAGACCAAACATTAATTTTTTTTAATGTTTCAGATTTCAAAATCGTCAAAATGCATTTAGGGGAAGAGTTCGTTTTATCAAAAGGCCATACGTACTACCAGTTGCCTCATGCCACCGGAGTTCATGACAAATGGTACTGTGTGGGCTGTAGTGAAGACGGTCCTGCTTATATAATTTTAAACGACGATGCAACTGCTATCATGAGGGCCAAGTTGACCCATGCAGGACACGATCCGCCAGAGGTCGACGGTGTATAATTCTTTAAGTATCTATTTATTATGATATAAATCTAGTCATGAACCTGGACTTGGCCTTCTTTTCTACCGACTAAACAGAATATGCATGACAATTTTTTTTGATCTAACCACTTTATAATTAAATATAAAAAAATATACTAACTTTGAAAACAATATCATAATCACTAAAAAAGGCAAACGATATACAACGTGGGGACGATAATACAATAATAAATGAAAACGCTGGCCAATCAATAATGCCATCAATATTAATATATTTCACAAAAATCACAAAAAAAAATTGTTCCATACGTTTATATTTGTATAAGTCGAAAAAATGTAGAGGACAGTTCAATTTTTATTGCGATTTGAGCTTTGGTCCGATACTAAAAATTATTCATAAAGCGATCATTATGAATAAGTTTTAGACCGATGTATTTATTTTAATACCGATGTATTACCAGTGTTTTCATATATTGTTGTATTGTCATCTCCACATTGTATAACAAGAAGGGCTTTGGATTAAATAATATTATTTTACTTTTCATTTTGCATGACAGAGTAGACGATAGAAAAGAAGAACATCCCAACTATAATGTAATTTGTATCTCTTACCTTTAAATATTTAATGTGTGTTATTGTAATGTGTCCTTTCTGTTTTGGTGTTAGCTGCAGTTACACTCAGCGACTAAAGTAGCTAAAGGTGTTACTTGTAAGTATATATTCTGAATGATCATAATGTACTAACCTTTTTTATATAAGCATTATAAACATAATCAGCTTTATACTAACACCACTGCTTGGACTTAGGGCCTCCTCACTAGGAGATGGAATGGACTGTAATACACCACACTGGCCTATGTCGGTTGGTGTTAAATTAGGTGATTGTAAACTCGTCACATTTTTGATTCGTCACACTTTGTGCCGGAAAATGAAAATGAAGTGAAAATGTGACGAGTTTGCAACAACCCGTTAAATTTATATATAAGTACTTACCTACTTATGAAATTATATATACCTATATCATATTATCTTGTGAATGTCTTTTTATTATCAATAACGCTATAATTGTTCAGATTGCCGTAGTCATCAAAAGCATTATTTGGGATCCCTTGGCACTCGTATTGTGAGGAATTTCCTGACTCAAGAACCCAAAGTACTTTGACCTTGCTCCCTTGATACTGAAATATTTTAGATGTTCTTTGTATATGTACTCGTATATGCGTTTTGAAGAAATATTATAAGTACGTAGTTTAAAGCCATTATAGTATCACAAATGTAAATGCAACTGGTGTTTGTCTGGGGTTAACTACTGAACCGATTTTGACGAAATTGTACGAATTAAGTTTGAGCCTCAAAAAGGACATAGTATATTTTTTATCTGACTTCACCTAATGTCCGCAATAACCGACATTCACCAGGACGAAGTCACGGGCAAAACTATACCTACAACTTTTATTCTATTCTATTATACTCATATTCTATCATATTAATTATAATATTAATATCTTAATTAATCTTTTAAACATATTTTTACATTTTTATATATTTAATTATAAAAAAAATACAAAAACATTAAAAATTTATAAAAAAATATTAATATTAATTATTATTGTATAACCAACTAACCATATATTCATAAATGTCGTAAACAGGCAAACGCAGTGGGTTGGACTTTGGATTATATTATATGTATTAAGTTATTTTTCTGACTAAAACCACGCCTGTGCCCTTCAGGAACGCTTTGCGTTTTAGGACAATGAATTTACTTTTCAGAAAATTCCCGCTGCCCCACCATAATAATTATGTTTGTGTAGGGATTTTTATACTATGTAATTTGAATTTCTAAGTAACATAATAAACTAGTAAAAAATGCTAACACGTTCTCTTAAAACAATCCAAAACAATTTGTAATATTTTCCTAACTTAATAATTGTGCGAAAATTCTCTGCAGATCCCAAGTTCATCACGCTTGTATCAGGGAAGGTTCTACTTATGGTGGACGGTTATACGTTTCACAAAGCAACAGGATTGAAGACTATACGGCATAACCGGTGGCGTTGCTCCTCGCACCATAAGAAATGCACCGCTATTGTGGTACTGAGTGACGATGACAGTATGATCCTGAGGACCCAGTTACATCATAGTGGCCACAAGAGACCTAACATCAAACGTGTAGCTGATGGAATGTACTCCAGGTTTCGGCAGACAAGTCTTGATTCAAGCGAGAAATTTTGGATGGTTAAGTAATTCCATTTTTTTTTTGGTGCGGCAATTCAACAAGTATTTCTAGGCTCGAATGGAGCGAGGGGGTAACAACGATGAAGCTTATATCTGTTACCTTACACTTATATTTATAACATCCGACTGGAAGCCGACCCCAAGTTAGTTGGGAACTTGAGAAAAGGCTATCGGAATTTATGTCGGAGGCACTCACAAACGATTTTATACTTAGTTATCGCGTGGGAACCTTAACCTCCCTCTCCGTGTCTTCTGTCGATTACTCTTTCACTTGTTATTTTATTTCGAATGTTCTGAGGTCTGGTAGGCAGCCGCTCCTCGTAAAATACTGGTATTCAGCTAAATCCGGCTTGACTGGAAGCCAACCCCAATGTAGTTGGGAAAAAGCTAGGTACGTAGATGTTCTGAGTTCTCTCGTTCTTCATTTTACTTTCCCAGTTTTGGATTGGTTCTTTCGGCATTATTACGAAAATCAGTTTGTTATAATCTATAGATTTTTTATTGAAGTTAAATACCTAAGGATGGATAAAAAAAATCTTATTCGTGTTGTCTGTTATAATTAATAGTTTAATTAAAAAGTTAAATTTGTAATGGGTTTTTATTTTTCTCTTTCAGTCATGAATGTGTTTTTATTTTATAGTGCACGAAAATTCTATAAGAGCTTTCAGAGCAGGATACAGAAACAGGTATCCTTATTTCATATTGCTCATTTTCAGGCCAACATTCTCCACCTCCGGGCTTCCCACCAGAATGGAATCTGGAATATCAAAAGCCAGAGACACCAAATGATGGTAAGTGGCAACCTTAGCTGTAATTTATAACAATATACATACTGACTTAATATGACAAGGACAGGTTGGACCACGAATTAGGCTGCCTGACCACGTCCGATAATCGGTGACCGATTTTTTGTAGGAGAAAAAATAAACAAACAATAGCAGTAGTCCTACAAAAAGTTTGACGTGAGCGGGCAGCCTTATTCTAACGCTAGAATTTGGCATACGTCAGGCCGGTAGGTTCGACTTGACCAACTCGACACCCGGCTAAATTCGAGAACAGTCAGTCGTGTGCGCAAGAAATTTCGAAGGACCCTATTTTTATTTTTTTTATGACAAAAAAGTAGAATCCATCTTTGTATTTTACTGCCTTTGTATTGGAACCGGTTTGATTTTACACCGGTTGGATGGTTTCAAAATTGGTCACAAATTGAAGATTTTTTTTGCGCGACAAAAATAATTACAATTGCGTTTTAGTTAAGTAAGGTAAAAGGCCCAGTAACCGTGAAGTTTTGAACTTCCCTGACTTTGCATGCGCGCTAGACTAAAACTAGTAGAGTTACAAAAATAAATTTTATATGACTAGTTAGATAATTTAATATACTTTTAGTATATTATAATGCTATTAAATTAGTGTTAATGTTAATTAACAATAAAACAAAAAATATACAAAAACAGCTAGTTGTACCAGTATCCGGCAGAATTGTACTAGTTAACGTTAAATTGTCCCAGAATCCGGTAATTTTAACCGCGAATCTGAACTCTACTGCCTTACGTTAAAGTTCATAGAAATAAAATATTTTCAAATAAAAAGAGTAGTGAAAATAATTGGGGTCTGTATTTAACAAAAAAAAACATGTTTCGTTTTAATTTCTTTTTAATTTGTGTTACACAAATTATAGGTTAACACTAGTAATATTTTAGTTTCATCTTGAGTCGAACCTTAAAAATATCTTAACTTAATTTTTTATATCTTTAAAATAGAAAAAGCAAACATAAGTTTTTATTTCCATCTCCTTAAATCTTCTTAATGATCTTCTTTTGACAAAACTGTAGCAGGTCCTTACGGAACATTTAATAGACGAGCGACCGCGTATTTTGTCGTCCAACGTTGACCGTGGAATATTGTACTGCCTGGCTGCAGCTGGAATTGAGGCTCCTTTTCTAACCGCCTCCATGATCTTTGCTATGGCCTTTTGTTTGTCACTCATGACTAGCTGAAAAAAAATAAACAGGCTATTTGCTAATTTCTGATTGGAAATCAATAGGTACGAAAAAGTAATTAAAAAAATAATAATTTCAAAACCTAGTTAGAGTGCGTCTAATGAGAGCGCGACCTGGAGTATTTTTTTTAATTTAATTGTCAACATTATTCAGCCGCAACTGCAAGAAATAAAAAAAATGGGGAATTGTCAAAACATGATTCTCCTACTAGTTAGTAATACCACAAACAATTTTTTTGGATTTAACCTCTTTTTCTCAGGTCGCGCTTTCATTAGACGGACTATAGTAACATTTTTGTGGTAATTCCATTATTTAAAAACAAATATCACCTAGCTTTTTCTCCTTTTTCTCAATTTCAGTTGATGCCAAGCAGTTGTTTTAAAAAATAAAGCAAGTAAACCCATTTATAATGACAGACCAAGTTGTCACTAGTTTGAAGTAATCATAAAGCAACCCAGAAGTAGGTCACAGATTGGCCCAAAATTAAACACAAACCCATGCTTTAGTTCAGGAAAGCAGCAGTACTTTACTATGGCACTACTCAAGTAAGCAGAAGCTCGAAGCTTTTTACGGCACCAGAAGACAAATGACAAAATATAATATGTTGCATGACAAAATATACGACCACTATTTTGTTGAACCCCAAAACCATGTTGAAATAATTGAATTACCAATGACTTCCGAAACGAATTATTCACATTTTAGTCGCATTTGGTTTTTATTTTTATATAATGACAAAACTCCGAGAGCTATCAGTTTCGAGCTGATAGCTCTTGGAGTTTTTTACTCGTAAAAATAAGAACAAGAGGCTTTCTGATCCGACTCGAAGAAGATGCGTGCAGATATTGTGATACGCGATCTGCGCCAATTTAATTTCGAAAGGGGTAAGGACGCTCTAGAGCGGAAAAAGGGCTCCAAACTCTTTGCGATAGATCTGTCTATTGAGCAGAGCCAGCTCACGAAACTGAAGACCGACGATGGCAGAGTCATATCCTCTAAATCGGAGCTCCTGGGAGAAATCGAGGCATTCTATGGAAAGTTATACACGTCTATCTCTAAACCCACGGCAAACCTAGCGAACGACCCAAGGGCTAGATTGACCCGACACTATATTGAAGATATCCCGGTCGTCAGCCTGTACGAGATTAGGATGGCTCTGAAACAACCTAAGAATAACAAGGCGCCGGGTGAAGACGGAATTACGGCTGAACTTCTGAAGGCGGGTGGAAAACCGGTACTTAAGGCCCTTCAAAAGCTATTTAGTTCCGTCATACTCGAGGGAAAAACGCCACAGGACTGGAACAGAGGTGTGGTGGTACTTCTGTTAAGTAAGTGAAGTGAAGGGCGACAATGCCCTGTTTAAGAACTACAGGCCCATCTCACTTCTGAGCCATATCTACAAGTTGATTTCCAGAGTCATCACGAATCGTCTCGCGCGCAGGTTCGACCACTTCCAGCCTCCTGAACAAGCCGGATTCCGAAAAGGCGGCAGCACCGTAGACCACATACATACGCTGCGGCAGGTTATACAGAAGACTGAGGAATATAACCTGCCTCTCTGCTTAGCATGTGCAGACTGCGAGAAAGCCTAAACACCGAGACTTGGGCGGTACTGCAGTCTTTCCAACGGTGCCAGATTGACTATCGGTGCATCGAAGTGCTGAAATGTTTGTACAAAAACGCCACCATGTCAGTCCGACTTCAGGACCAGACCTCAAAACCTATCCTTTTACAGCGGAGTGTGAGGCAGGGAGACGTTATCTCTCCGAAACTGTTCACAGCCGCATTGGAGGATGTCTTCAAGGTTCTGGAATGGGCAAGGCATTAATGTCAACGGCGCGTACATCACTCATCTTTGGTTTGCCGACGATATAGTAGTCATAGCTGAGACTAGGAAGGAGCTCAGTACAAAACTCGGTGATCTCAGTCGTGCTTTCGAAAGAGTGGGACTCAAAATGAATATGGACAAAACCAAAGTCATGGTAAATATCCATGTAGCACCTACTCCTATCAAGATCGGAGACTCTACACTCGAAGTTGTGGACGACTACGTCGACCTGGGACAGACGGTCCAGTTGGGTAGGTCTAACTTCGAGAAAGAGATCAATCATCGAATCTGACTTGGCTGGGCAGCGTTCGGGAAGCTGCACGGTATCTCCTCATCCCAATTACCACAGTGTGTGCTCGGAAATGTGGTCGCTCACAATGCGCCTCATTAGAAGGCTTGTCTAGAAAAGTCACCCAAAGAGCAATAGAAAGGGCTATGCTCGAAGTATCCTTGCGTGATCACATCAGAAATGAAGATATCCGCAAGACAACCAAGGTTACCGATATAGCCCGAAGAATCGCCAAACTGAAGGGGCAGTGGTCAGGGCACATTGCTCGCAGAACGGAGGGTAGATGGTGACGGAAAATTCTGGAGTGGCGGCCACGTACCGGGAGACGCAGTGTTGGGAGACCTCCCACTAGGTGGACCGATGACCTCAGGGTCGCAGGAATTCGATGGATGCGGGACGCACAGGACCGTTCTATGTGGCGACGCTTGGGGTAGGCCCACCACTGGACGTTTTTCGGCTGAGATGATAATGATAATGACTAACTCAAGAAAACCTTACATGGTAGTGAAACACACAGGCCAGCTTGGTGAAAAGAACAAGTGTGTCTAGAAAAAATATCTACGCGGGTAAAACAAGTACGTACCAATTCACATCATGTAAGTTTGTCGTTCTAAAGTACGGTACAAAATATTGCCCAGTAGTCAATATTCATATTAATGTACTAAAACTGCGCCCCATAATAAAGGAATTAAAAAAAACTGGTTTTAGACCAGCAGAGCTGTAACGCAAACTGTACAAAAATCGGGAAATCATACGGCAAAACGCACAAGCAACCAAATGCATGAAGTGAAAAAACAAACAATATATCTAGTAGCTACATTCTATTGAGTCAACGGAAAATAATACTTAACTCAAGGCAATAAGAACCGTGACGGATTTAAATGCATCTGTTAATGCATGTCCCATTATCCGGCAGAAAATATTTAATATAAAAAAACAAAAAACTACAGTTTCAAAGGAAAATGACACCTATTTCAAAGCAATAAGGATACAATAACGGGTTTCCGTGCAACGTATGTTACCAGGTTGATAGTGTACCAGTAACCGGCAAAAAACAGACGAATTTACCGGGTACTAGGTCAAGTAGGGGTTTGTGAGTACCAATAGATGTAACATGCAAAAATAATTACTTATCGATGAGATTTATCTTAATTTATGGGTTAAATCGTTAAATAATACACACAATTTTTTATAAATATTAACACTCTTACCTTAACATTGTTCGTCGAAGTACGGCTAGATGATCTCTGCGACGGGGTGGTCTCGTAGTTCACTGACAGAACTTTGAACTTACAGATAATTTTTTAATAACGAATTTTTAAACTCGTACAGTTTTGACATCATTAAACTTTTTGATGAGTGTTTTCATTAAAATTGTATAAAATAGTACCAAGAATAAAATGCCATTTGCAAACTTTAATTTGATTTTGATAGAAAGCCGCAAAAATTTAAAAACTGACTAGTTAACGGGTACTGGGACCTTAACGGAATTACGTACTTTTACCTTATATGTGTCGAATATACTTTTAAAAAAAGTGCATGCTGTAAAACAATATAATTTTGATAATACAAACAGACATTTCAATTTTATTTAGGTACCGATATGTATAAATTAACATTACATATTTTGTCGTTTTTTTCAGATGCATTAGAAATTGGAGAATGGTATGCTCTACCAGAAAATAAATGGAAGTTACACCAGCTTAACAATGACGACGGAGAGACAGTTCTGAAAATCCACGATTATATTTATGAGGAAGACAGTGTATTTACGGTCGATTCTTGTTGTTTCATACAGTGGAAGTGTTTGCGGGGAACCTGCGCTTCCCGCATAGTTATGCCGTACGACTATATAGCAGAACCGTTATTCTCAGAATTGGTCCCCCATAACCATGGAGATTTGCTTACCTCCAAATGTGTAGAAAAGGATAAGTGGTAGAAACAGATCTGGCCTAATGATTACTGAGGAAGTAAAATATTTAATCTACATAGTAGGAAAATTAATCATTATGTGTCTAATAATCAGGAAAAATAATCATTATATAGAATTTGATGACAAGTAATTTACGTAATGATCTCAATGTCTATAAAATACCCACAATTGTGACTTTGCATGTATACACACAATGTGTGTATACATGCAAATTTGTGAGTATGTGTGGGTATGTATGTCATACATACCCACACATACTCACAAACTTACACCTTTAGAAGTTTTAGGTGTGATTACGAACATTACACGTGATTATTTAGTTTTCTGTGTTATTCATAGAAAAAACGGGAAAAGAAAAAACAATGTGTATTCTAGTTTTTTGTTGTCTATATTCCTACATACACTATTATTTTTTCTTTAAACTCTTTTTGTGTAGATTTATGAAGTTTTTTGTTAAGTATATCTAATTAAAATTAAGTAAGTAAATACTGATAGTTTTTTTTTTTTTTTTTTTTTTTTTTTTCCGGTAGGGGAATCATCAGAATGACTTCTCCCACTCTTGGGCGGAGCGGGAGGGTGTGTCAGACTCTTACTGACTAAACCCCTACCCCGTTCCTTCGTTGCCATCGATCTGGGGGACACGGTGACAGCCTTTCGGATACCGTGTTCCCCAGAGGCTTCGGCCCTGCCGGGCCCCTACAGTTTGCTGACATCTCCTTGAGGCGCGCATGGAACAGAACGCGCCGTCGACGACTAGGCTCGGTCCAGATTATTACTAGACTGCCGGACGGCGAGCTACCCAGTGCTCGCTATCCGCGAGCCCGCGCCTACGGTGGTCGGTAATCGGGATCGGGATCTCGGCGGCGGCGGTGTGAGTTCCGTTGCCTCACGCGGTCGGCAGCCTCCTTCGCTAACATTACTGCTTCGCAGAAGGAGGCGACTGCCTGCCACCCCTCCTCGCTCCGGACCATGGCCTGTACCAGGGCCCGGCGCGAGAGGTCACCGCCGCCGATAGCCTCCACAAGGACACGGCGGTGCTCCGCCCAAGCGGGGCACACCTCTACCGTGTGCTCCACCGTGTCCTCCGGGCGGTCCACACAGTGGCGACACCCGGGCGTCCTTTCCTCCTTGATCCGATGCAGGAACCTCCCGAACTTACCGTGTCCGGTGAGGACCTGCGTCATACGGAACGAGAGGACGCCGTGACCTCTTTCCAACCACTCCTCAAAGAGGGGACTTACCGCCGCAATGACGGCATGCCCAGCACTGGGTTGCGACAGTCGCAGTCGCCATGCCACCCTGAGATCCCGCCGGAACTCTGTCCGCCATTCCGCGACTTGTCGTGGCAGCGGAGTTTCGCCCCGGCGTTGCATCTCCACGCGCAAATCGTGCATGCGTGCAAGGACTGTTGCCTCCAAATCCCACGGTGGCAGGCCAGCAAGGAGGCTCGCCGCTTCGCGGGAGATCGTGCGGTATCCCCGCACCATCCGGATGGCCATGACCCTCTGGCAAGCGTTCAGTTTGGCCGCTGGTCGCTTACCCAGCGATGGCGCCCAAACTGGCGCCCCGTAAAGGGCCATGGACCGAACGATCCCCGCGTAGAGCCTCCGGCAGGGGGCGTCTGGACCCCCTAGGTTGGGCAGGAGCCGCTTCAGAGCGGCACCAGTCCTGTCCAGTTTGGGGGCCAAACGTCGGAAATGCTCCTCGAAAGTCCACCGGCTGTCGAGGACGAGTCCCAGGTACTTCATCGTCGACCCGACGCCGATGTGAACCCCCCCTACCGTTATTAAGTAAATACTGATAGTTGGAAGAATCATGTTTAGTCAACATAGTTGAATAAATAATCATTATATGATTTGTTGGTAGTATTTTATGTATTGATCTCAATGTCTATAAAATAATCAGGAAAAATAATCATTATAAGTATAAGATTAGTTGATAGTATTTTACGTATTGATCTCAAGTGACTATGAAAAAAATAAGAAAAAAAAATTATTTTGGATTACTTGATTGTATTTTATATAATGATCTCAATGTCTATAAAATAACCGGGAAGAATAATTTGATAGTATTTTATGTATTGATCTCAATGTCTATAAAATAACCAGGAAAAATAATCATTATATTAAATTAGTTGAAAGTATTTTATGTATTGATCTCAATGTCTATAAAATAACCACAAATGTAATATTGCGTTTATTTATACGCTACACTTTAAGTTAGAAAATAAAAAAGAAAAAGAACTATAGAAAAGAAAAAAACAACGTATATTCATGTATTATCTCAATGTTTGTCTATCTAATATAAATGACAACTGTGTCCAAACATTCTTTCATTTCCAGATGTATATATCGTAAAGTATTTTTTTTTTGTTTGAATCGGGTTTTTCGGTACCCGTCAAAATAAAAACAATACTAGGAGTCACAGTACAACGCGACATTGATCGAAATAATTCTACAGATAGGAAAAAATCTACAAAAACGCTTTTATTTTTGGTCTACTCTTGACCTCGTCCTAGCTTGATAGAAAGCAATAGAGAATGCTACAGGACGGTTGTACGTTGAGCTAACAATTACTCATCGTCCGCAAATCCTCGCCTAAGCTACGGTGGTAGGGGATCGCCTTGCGACTAAGCGTTTGGTTTCATGTGGCGCGGACGTAATGTAAGGATGTCCGATCCCTCACGTTCTCATCTCCTTTGATGTCTAGTTAGGAACTACCCTATTGGATATATTAAGGCCTATTCAAACCTGAGCGATATTTGCTGCCGTTGTGGGTAGAGGTACATACCGCGTGGGTTTCGCTCAGGTATTTAGTATCAAGTACCGCCGCTGGAGCTACCTGAGCGATATTCGCTGCCACTGTGGATAGAGGTACATACTGCGCGGGAGCAGCGGCATGCCTTAATACCGCTTAGGTCTGAACAGTAATATTACCGCATACCCACTGGGTTTTCTCTGCCGCAGACGGTAGCGAATACCGCTTAGGTCTGAATAGGCCTTTATCAAGTTGTTGTAAGTATAATGACCGTGCGAATAAATGCTTGCACGATGTAGGAGTACGGTAGCAGAGAGCAGGCAATATAGAGCAACATCTTATAGATAAATAACTGTCAAAGTCAAATTACACTTTTATATCTTTACAGGTAAAACAGTAGTCGGTGGAATATTCCTGATCAACAAAAACAAAAGGGTGTTAATATTTAGGGAATATGTCTACGAGGAAGAAGATATCGATCTAACCAACGATGTTATCAAGTGGAAGTGCAGGAGTCCTAACTGTACCGCTTACATACTCATTAATAAGTCACGACAAATGGTGAAAAAGTCCACGGGTCATAACCATGGGACTACTGCTTTGTGGTCTAATAATAAGATCAAGGTCAAAATGACAGGTCTTAACCTTCTGTAATCAAGGCTATTGGAAAGACATGGTAACTTTATATTTAAGATTTTACTGACTAAAATCCAGTCCTATGTTCCTTCTTTTCCCTTGCAATTCATGACCACGGGGTTCCCTTGCGGACTACCCATGGCCCTAGAAGGCTTTGGCCCTGCTGGGCTCGTACCGTTTATCTCTTTGAGGCTCGCGTGGAATACTACGCGTCGTAGACAACTCGGGCTTTTCCCGAACGGTTTCCGAACGGCCGGATGGCGAACTACCCATTAGTCGTTAACGGCAAGCCCACGCTTACGGTCCATCCAAGGTTGCGAGATTGAGTGCAGCGTTGTTATGCAAAGAGCAATTGAAGGAACACAGTGGGTTTTAATCAGTAAAACTGTGACATTCTTCGCCCCACTCGGTGTGAGAGAAGTTTTTTTGATGATTTCCCATCTTAAACAAGGAGGGTTTGTGCCTTAGTGAAAGTTATTCGTAGTCATATCTATTTTTGCATCCTGAAAGAATGTGTACGATATAAAAGACGCCTTGTATTGTGCCTTATCACTAGATTTTATTACTTGTTAGGTAAGATTGTTTAGTTTTATAATTTCATCAATTTATTTAGGTTTTGTCTTGTTGGTAACCCTTCTAACGTTCACCAAACGCTTATATCGTTAACTGAGTATGTTGATATGAAAATGGAAATTTGTATTAACCCATTTCTTTATATTCATACATTAGACATACATAGACTAGCGACGCGGGCACGAAGTCTATTTGTCACATATATGAGACTGTGGCGTTGACAGAGTTACTAGTAAAATAGTTTAAACGAATGAAATTGTTGCATGAATATATTTGTGTTAATTTATGAAATTCTTTATTATGTTAAGAGATTTTTAAATATGTAGGTAGGTACCTAATACTAACTTTTTAAGTGCAACTTAAGCCTTTTTTTGTTACGCAATAGTAAAATATTTTCTTGTTATTGAGTAGTGCGTATTATAATGTTGAAAATAGTCATGTTGTTTTTTTGTTACAAAATAATTAGGTATAGACCTCCATGTACACACAGCAACATTATCTCTTTACAAGAAAAATGGGTCCAAATGAAGTAGACATTGGGCCCGCATGCGCCACATATGTTGATCTGGGCGCGTTGCATACATTTTAGATGGCAACTAGACTTGTAGAGCTACATTAGACCCACGCCACGCGGCGCCTGCATGGATCCTCTGGAGGGCCTCTAAAAATCCAAATTATTTTTAATTCACATAGGCTTATGTACATGGGCATTTATAAAGCGTCAGAATCTAGTGCATGGTTCCGTTGGCTATTGGTATTGGCAAATGGCCGTTTCCTATGGAGAAGAACCGGTAAGAAAATCCATGGTTAATCTTTTAATTATTTTTTTTGATCTTACAATATTTTCATATTACAATATTAATAGATATGTGAGGACAGTGTAGACCAGTCAATATTGTACCCAAAATCACAATAAAAATCGGAGTCTACAGTGTTCTTACATTGACATTGCAAATAATAAGTTACCAGGGCACCAGATATGCAGAAGTAGTTCTTAATAAACTAGTGCGCCTCACCATCAACGATTGCATCACTGCTTACCATCAGGTGGGATTGCAATCAAGCACTAGTTTATGGTATATAAAAAAAAAGTAGTCATAGCAAGCGTGCTCTGAACTGGAAACTTCAAAACTAATCATAATTCAAATTCCAGGTGAAACTCTAGAACTTGTGAGTGGAGCTCAACTGTTTAAATACCTCGGCTTTACCTACAGTTTCCATTGCGTATCCAAGAAGGGTCTGACTCGGTACAAATGTTCGTCAAGAATGAAACACGACTGCCGAGCCTTTGTCATCGCTGACTATCAAATGAATGTCGTCGGTGGAGACTTGACCCATAAGCATCCAGCCCCTATCTACTTCAGGCATAATACTGGAAAATGGAGTTTGATTCTTAAAAATAAAGTTCTTTTTAATTAATTAATTTTGCACTTAAGTATTAAGACTTAGTAAATTATTAAGTTATGTGAAATTAGTGGAGTAGTGTAAATATATCTAATTTTTATTGATATCTAACTGCTTATTATTTTACAAG
Organism: Mythimna separata; assembly: GCA_030763345.1. Classification (NCBI taxonomy): domain Eukaryota; kingdom Metazoa; phylum Arthropoda; class Insecta; order Lepidoptera; family Noctuidae; genus Mythimna; species Mythimna separata. The sequence continues at coordinate 12,107,964 of CM061168.1, forward strand.
GAAAAAATAAAAGTTTCGACCTAAAACCTGTAGTTGTTAGGTTGACTGACAGAGGAGCCGCCTTTATACCACGACATAATTATACGATTAGTTTACATAAATAAATAATAGTTCCCTTTTATGATTTATGCAAAGAATAAGAAGGGATTAAACGAAATTTAGGGTCCGTGGCTTAGGCCCCCCCTGGTCGACGCCCCCGATACGATTAATTTAATATCTTTTTTTTTGTACTTTTTCACTTAGTACAGTAAATGAGAAAAATGTTTCACCCTAATAATATAGTATTTTTCGTTGCTAAACAAAAGTATACAGTAAATGAGAAAAATGTTTCACCCTAATAATATAGTATTTTTCGTTGCTAAACAAAAGTTATCTATCAAATAGCAGAGAGAATAGATCGCCACTTAACCAAATAGAAGCACATTTATTATGTACAAACATCCAAAAAATCAAAAATTACTTTGAATTAAATTAATCGTATCGGGGGCGTCGGCCACAGGGGCGTCGACCACTGGGGGCCTAAGCCACGGACCCGAAATTTATCCCCTCATGGGATGAAATGGGGGTCCAAAGAATGTATGAAGAAACTTCCCTTCAAGCGGATGAAGCCACTGGCAGAAGCTAGTGCATACATAATTATGATTAAATAAAAAAATAGTTTCAATTTCTAATTTACAGTGCAATTAGTTCATCAATCCCCGACCGGTCCTATGAGATCGCGCTGTTATTGTTTTACTATTGTGTCTCGTTTTGCGGGTATGTGATAGGTTAATAAAATATTATAAAGGTGAAAGTTTGTGTGCATATTTGTTACTTCTTCACGATGCGATAGAACGGCTGAACGGATTTGTACGAAATTTGGCACACGGACTTTTTATCTCGGGATTATATTCCCTTAGGATAATTTTCTACTTTAATACGGATGAATTTGCTGGTAGCAACTAGTTTTGATATATTTAATTAACTCGCTTTTTACTAGATAACAAACATGACATTTTTTTTCTTTATAGTGGAATACATAACAGTAAAAACAGGGGTAAACTTACACAAATATTTAATGAAGAACGGCTATACGTACTATATGCATACAGCTCTTAAATCAGGCACCAGATGGAGCTGTTCTAGGACATCCAAGTGTCGGGCTTTCGTCCTTGTGTCTGGAGAAGGACAAATATTGAAGAGTTTAGAAGACCATAGCCATGAGAGACTCCGGTATTTCAAATTAGATGATGGCACATATATAAAACTTAGAAATATGTAAAAAGTCTATGTGTATTTTTAATTGATTTACAAATTAAATAGATTAATACGTTACATGTGATTTTTTATTTGTTTCCAATCTCTAATATGTATATTAAAACTAGCTTCTAAGAGCGGCTTCGCCCGCGTGAAAGTAGGTTTCTCCATACAAACTTTAAAACCCCGTTACCTCCCCTTAGGACGTGAATTTTGGAAAATCCGCTCTTAGTACTCGCCTACGTCATAAAAGGAAACCCTGTGCAAAGTCTCTTAGGAGTGACTACCATTTCAACTCATAGCCAAAACTACTGGGACTAGGAGCGTGAAATTTTGCACAAGGTTACCTTAATAGAAATTGAAGAGCTCGTGGCTAGATAATAAGAGGAGCTCGTGGCTAGATAATAACAGCCGCACAGGTTGATCTTCAAGGTTAAGCAACGCTTGCCTAGGTTGGTCTGTGGATGGGTGACCATCTTAACATAACGAGTTCCCTCCGTGCCTCGGAAAGCACGTTAAGCCGTTGGTCCCGGCTGTCATTTGTAGATCTTTGGCAGTCGTTACGGATAGTCAGAAGCCAGTAAATCTGATTCCAGTCTTGTCATGAAGTACCGTGTTACCCCAGTTAATGGGTTGTGGAGGTCTGGTAGGCAGCCGCTCCTCGTAAAATACTGGTATTCAGCTAAATCCGGCTTGACTGGAAGCCGACCCCAATATAGTTGGGAAAAGGCTAAGCAGATGATGATGTTACCTTAATAGAAAGTAACATTATCGCTGAAGTAAATATAGCTATGCTTATTAATTTTAACAGAAAATTAAAGTTTCTTTAATGTAAAAAGAGTGAAACCTCTAGCCCCAAAGTTCTATTAATTATATTATTATCATTAAGTTTAGCTAACATGTCTGTTGAATAACTTTTCTTCAATTTACATTGATAGGCTTATCTCTGATCACTATCTCACCTGATGGTAAGCGATGGAGCACGTTTGCCTAGAAGTAACCTGAAGTTCGTTCATTATAAGTATCAAGATTTCCCGATCTTTATTAGGACTTCCTACTGTATATGCAATGCTCACCCCAAACCATTTCATTAAAGCAGACCCTTGCTAGTCTACTACACAGATAAAAATATAGATATCGGGTAACTTTTTTCAATACAAATTATAATGATGGATGTATTTTTTCTTACCGATTAAAGAGTGCGTCTTTCTTTACATTAACTGGTTTAATAGGTATTTAGGTATTCTATTGATATATTTACTATACTATACTCTACTTTTCAGCTTGCATAATCGACATGGCGAACGGCAGGACATGGGTACTCTTCCGCGGCTACACATTCTTCTATAGATACAAAATGAAGGTGGGACACAAGTGGGTCTGTACCAACTTCCCAAGGTGTAAGTCATACCTATGTTTGGATGACGACAACAATATAATGAAGTGCCTAGTGGAACATACTCATGAAATGCGACCTGTTCATAGATGTCCTGATGGGAAGTATGTCAAGACTTATTGATGTGATATTCCTTTTCATACACTGAGGGTTTTCTAAGATGACGATTACCAGATGGTAGCACTGAGGCGTTACAACCATGCACCTAAAACGCTTATGTTAATGACGTTAGTTGGACATCAACTCAAAAGATTTGATGGCTAAGTGGGGCCACTAGTTGCCCGAATTTTCCTGAACACATTTTTATATAGATTGTTTTATGAATTTAGTACCCGAACACATTATCTAAGAGAAAGATTGTGGCATCGTTATCACAGTCTAAAAAAAAATCTGTAAAATATGGTTGTCGCACTGTATCGTCAAGCCAGTGAGTGGGATCCAACTTTATCTTGCTTCAATTTGTGAGACGATTAACTTAAAAATTAATAGGTATTCAACGTCACGTCATATTCTTTGTTTATGTGCCTTAAAATCAAAATTTAAGATGAATTGTGTAAAAATTGCCATACGGCATAAGGCAAACCCAATTTAAAATTGAAAGCGAGAGCCAATATTTTTAATTTAGTTTGTATATGTCGTAAATATTGGTCTTTTATGCTGTACAATATATATCTACTTATTGTTTCTGTTGGGTAAAAACGGTTGTAACTAACCCGTAGTTACAACCGTTTTTGAAATCACTTAAGACCTCTCAAGAACAATAAAATAAATATTTTATTTGTAAATCTGGATGGTACCCTGATGTTTTAAGATACTTTCTGAAAAACATATCTATGATATTTTCACATGTGATCCGCCAAGATACAAAAAATTATACCCCAAAAAACTGAACGCATTTTGCCTTCCCATGCCATCGCAAAGAAGTATATTGGTATTCGAGGAGACTATTGATAGACAAATAAAACATGCGATTTATTCGAGAAACTAAAGTAATTACAATCGATGCACCCTGTAGGTACTCCTAGGGGTTACTATCCGGCTTATTTACTCTATTATGGATAATATAAGTATCAGGAATGAAAATGAATTTTGAGAAGTGTCAAAGTTGCTTCTGATAAAAAAGCAATTCAGGGTGACTTTTAGATCCTTTAAAGTTTATTCATGAATTTGTATGACTTTTACTATTGTTATTTTTTTTAATCAATTCAAACATAAGCAAAACCCCCGAATTTTGCTTATGAATGAAAATTCATCATCCACCATCAGGTAAACTTTAGTGAATTTTGTACATACAACGGTATTATTATATATTATTTTATATTTTTGGGCGTTGACTCAAAAATGTCAATAGGATTATGTCTTTATGGTGTTTTTTCTTTTGTAAATTAGATCTACAACTAGACATAGTTTTGGTTATACTATAAAATATTACAGATTTGTTATAAAATAAAATCCTTTTTTACAAATTGTGTAGTTTTATTAAAGAATGGTCTACACTAAAAAGTGTGTTACAATTTAACGAAAAGCCCACATTTAAGCACACACACACGCACACCACACATTTTCGCTAGTAAATGTGTCACCGATTAATTGCAAACACCGTTGTGTGCAGATTGCAATAAAGCTTTCGAGTGTGTATATTATATTATTCTTATGTACATGTGTTGGTCACCTTTTCACCGAATTCTCATTTTTTTTCTGACGAAATGCCCGCTATTGTGTAGGACATATTCCGTCAGGATCGCTAGTAATAACGATATAAATCATTTTAAATACAATAAATATCATCATTTGTTAATTTACAATATTATCCGTGCCTAACAAAAAATAAACTATCGATATGAAGTGTTGATTTTTGGGCAGTTTAAATGTCTAATAAATTATAAATAAAGAAAAATACTTTTAGAGTACCGCAAGGAAGAATACTAGGCCCAACCATTTTGACACTGACAGAACCGATTTGACGGAATAAATGAATTTAGTATAATTTTAATTTGTACAGAAAAACGAAAATCATTTATTGAGCAAGTTCTTAGTTTGTCCTGTGCTCCTGTCCTATTTGTTTTAAATCTCATTAGTATCTTTAATTTAAACAATTTTTTTAACGTATCAATATTCAAAGCATTTATTTCAAATCAACCATTTTCAATTTATCAGGGTCAGTCAATCACAGAAAAGATGAAGGTATTTTTATATTCAAAAATATAAATCGGTCAATGCGCATGCGTTTGACGTGACCTGCCTAATCTCATTTTAACCTAGCAAAGTTTTCTGTAATTGTATTAATAAAAAAAATATTAATACGCCAAAATAGAAACAGTTAATATATATATATTTTTGTAAATGTAAGTTTTTTTTTTTACTGTTTCAGTCGAAATGGTAACTATGCAAAATGGAAAAACTCTCGCCGTGCTCGACGGCTACACCTTCTATAAAAGAAAAGATACGAAGAAATGGTTTTGTACGAGCTATCCCTGCAAGGCTTACGTTGTGTTAAACGGGTTAACTGTGCTTGACAGTTCTATGGCTCATAGTCATAAAAAGAGACAGCTTTATAAAACTACGAATGGAAGATACATTCGTCTGTAAATGTCGCAAATGACAACCAATTGTTGGACAGACACTTGAATGAAAGACTAGACAATAGAATAGACAGTAGAAAGGTAGACTTGTTAACTGGATAATACAGCGTTGGAAAACATGAAGGTGGTGGATGGTGATGAAGGCAAGAGGAGTCAGTTGAATGCGAGAAGTACCACTCGATATTGCAAAGTTTTTTTAGGTCTACGCATTGAAATAGTAAAACATTACGAGTCAAAGCTGGATTCTAAAGATAATAAAAATAGAATTGTGGTTGAAGATGTAAATTATGTGTATTTTGTATTTTTGCTATCTTTAAACGCATCCAGAATTAGTTTAGACTTTAAAAGTATCATACCAATTGACGATTTAGTATTTCTTGTTGAGTGGAGTGTCAAATTTGCCTTTCCTCAAGATATCCTAAAGAGAAGCTAACCAATAAAATTAAAACTAGAAAATAAGTATTTGATTCAAACTCGTGAAACGTTAGCATCTATCCGTACTACGGTTCCTCAGCATCATTAATATTGCCTTCTTGAAGGAGGGTTGCAGATTCAGAACTTTAATTTCAGATGGTATACTTTGTTACGATATTCACATTTCATATTATATTTTCAGCTCAAATGATAAATATGATAAATAATAAGACGATATGAGAGAGGAAACACAAAGAAATGGTTTTGTACGAGCTTTCCTTGCAAGTCCTATGTAATTCTTGACCATAATTTAATAGTTATTAATAGTTTGCTGGATCATCAACATAGTAAGAAAAAACTTTATAAAACAAAAAGTGGTAAATATATTCGTATTCGTATGTAAAAACGATGCGGAAAATTAAGGATTGCATTTATAATATTTTATTTGCTTAAGCCGACCCCAAATAAAATGGGATAAGGGCAGGAAGAAGATTTGCTTAATATAACGTAAGTATTTTATTTTAAGGCTGAAGCTTATTATAAAAAGGCTTTTTGAGTTGTCATTAATATTTCACGGCTATTTTCAGTTGAAATGATTTCAGTGCTAAACATTTACGATTTCGCTAATGGTTTAATGTGAAAAATATAGAGGTTTACCATGACGTGATAAAATGACAGGCATGCGAGAAAGATCATTAACTGTTAGTTTTAATTATGTTTTTTTTTTTATGTACCTAAATATTTTTCTACACTGTGTGTATTTGTGCCAAATAAAAAAATTTTTCTTTCTTTTCTTTCTTTCTTTCTTTCTTTCTTTCTATCAGTTCAGCCATCCATTTGAAGACATAAAGGTTAACAAATGGCTTTCGTTAAGAGCTCGTGGCCTCTGGTCCAACAGTGGTCATGTTCTCGCTTGATGGCCTTATACTATTTTTTTTTAGTTTCTTGTGTTTTTAGTGCATGAGAGCACATTAGTCATTCAAAGAAAAAAAAATTAACACATTTATTAAACTAAACCGAATACTTAAGTGTCGTAAAATTACGTATTTCCAAAATCTCCCTGAACTAACATCCATTTCATACTATAGTGCTTGAGTATAATATCGAATATAATAGGCGGTTAGTTTTGAGCTACAGAATTCAACTTCAGTAAAAAACCTTTAGCCTGACGTGGCGGCGTTATGGCTAAGCCAGGAGGACTGCGAGCGTTAGCTGCTGGGAAACCAATTTTTTAACACTATACATGTATACATACAAAGATGCTAGAACATTGAAAAAAACTAGAAAGCTTTAAGTAAAGATTTAACATTAATTAGCATTGTGTGTGATTTTATTTTTGTGATTATGATTTCTGCCTAGTACCACACTACTTGGGATCAGCGCAACACATTTTTTTCTTCCATTCTGTTCTGTGAACCATCACACTATCACTAACTCCCATTCCTGTCGCGTCAGACCTCACACACTCTAACCATATTACGTTTAGCTCTCTCATTCTCTACTCTACTACTTTAGTAACATGCATTTCATCCATCCTCAACGCTCCAAAACAAAAGGATCCCTTTCAACTTTTCAGTCACAGGTGCTACGTTCAAACTTCCTCTAATATATGCATCACTCACGTAATCACGTTATCAATTCTCGTTATTTTTCACATCCATCTCAACATTCTCATCTTTGCTGCGTGCAATAATTTTCGTTCGTCTTTTTTTTTATTAGTTTATAAGTAATAATAATTTCAAACTTTTATTACGTTTTATTTTTTTATTGTTTTCTTCTTGTTTTTTAGGCTTTTTACAGATTTTAAATAATTACTGATTTTTGTTGAGTTTGTTTTTTTTTTACTTGATTTTTAGTCTTTTTGCACACAGTATTACCTAAGCAAAGTTATTTTTTTTTGTTGAAGGTAACACATGCGTAGCTTTAACATGATTAATTTTATATCTATACATAAATATCTTTGTTTCAGCTCAACTAATTACTATGGCCAATGGTGCTACTGTCCTACTGTACGACGGTTTCACATATAATAAAATGTATAACACGAGAGGTTTCGAAAAATGGCATTGTAGCAGCTTTCGCTTATGTAAATGTTTCCTTGTGACCGATCAGCATTATAGGATACATGAAAGTAAAGTTAATCATAATCATGATAGAAGGAATTTGTTTAAAACAGCCGATGGTAGATATATTCGAGTGTAGAGAAAGAAACTGGTAATCGATACTCGAGTTTTGAATATGTTGAGACGCTACATCATTATGTACAATAAACATCTACGTGTCATGTATAGGGAAATACTCAACAAAAATTCACTGATTTCGTGTTCTTATAAAATAGAATAGGTTAGTTAATAAAATAGGTTATATATAATATAGGTTCGTAAAATCTTTAGTGTATCTTGATTGCTCTGTATACAAGCAACTCATTTATGCTTTTAAAATGTGTTTCTCTATTACCTATTTTTAGTTTTTGTATTTTAAAATAAAAATTATATTCAAAAAATTCTGATCCTAGTTTGGTTTGTTTCATCACACTACCATCTATCATAGTCGAATATTGTCCAAGTTGATTGGCCCCGCTTCCACAGTATTTAGTCGTAATCGAAAATAAATCCCTCAGTACAAGCTTCTTTATAAGTACCTACTCGTATATACGTCTTTGCATACTTTTTCTGTTGGTCTTCCGACCTCCTACGTAAAAAAGTAAGTACGTAGTTAAGGACTAAACTTGACTAGAGGCTCTAAAAGTGAGTTTCGATCACTAATTACAATTGTCAAAAAATTATGGGATTGAATGGCGCTACCTAAATGACAATTAGGTTCCTCACGTTTTATTAGGTATCTTTCCGGACTTAATTTCAGATTTCCTCTATTCATCATCGTTCGATCTCCGATATACATATATCCCTACTTTGGTCTATGGAAGGTCAATGCTAGTGTATAATGCTACAATATTATGCTTTGTATAAGCTTCTTTTCACTTGTTTTTTATTTTAGATGTGGCATCTCTACCTTTCAAGACAGTGTTTCAACGAACTCCTAAATTGAAAGTTTGTCTGATGTTAGAAGAAAAAAAAGAATTAAACGACTTTGATGAATCTTTTGAAGACTATGAGGAAATTGATATGCATGAAACAATAAACAGCCCCGACAGTGAAGAACAGTATGAAAGCATCATCAGATCACAGGAAGTAGAAGAAGAATCAAGTGGAGATGAAGACAGTGGAGACGAACCATTGAGCTCATTTACCAGCCAAGAATGTAGCTCGACTGCTTCACACTTTATTGGAAAAAATGGGTTTCTGTGGTCAAAATCTGAGTTTGGAAGATCAAGTAAAACTCCAGCTCTTAATATCAAAAATGAATCTCGTCCTTCTAAACCGAATACAGTTCAAAGCTTTATAGACCTGTGGTCAAATTTTATTGACACTGATATGATAGCAACAATTGTCACAAACACTAATATAAAAATACAAGAACATCGAGTGAAGTTTCAAAACAAGAACAGAATTGAAGTCAAAGATACCGATGATTCAGAAATACTAAGTCTGATTGGACTACTCTATTACAGCGCAGCATTTCAATGCAATAATACTGAAGTCAGTAGTTTGTTCGCACCTGACGGCACTTCACATGATATCTTTCGCATGGTAACGTCTAACCGGCGATTTGCTCAGTTACTGAAGTACCTGCGATTTGAGAATGGAGCCGATCGTCAAGAGTCCCTAAAGGCTAATAATCCCTTAGCAGCTGTTTCATATATTTTTGAAAAGTTCGTTACTAACTGTCAAAATAATTATACTCTGGGTCCGAACACCTGCATTAATGAGATGCTTTTACCATTCAGAGGTCGATGTAAGTTTACAACTTACATGGGGAAAAGGGCAAAAAAATATGGAATTAAAATGAGAATTCTCAGTGATGCAGAAAAACCTTATGCTTATAATGCATATATATACTGTGGAAATTCAGATCGTGAATTTCTATCGGATGCGGAAAAAGAACTTGAAGTTCCAACTCAAGCGGTTTTAAGATTGACCAAGCCTATTGAAAATACCAATAGAAATGTAACAGCTGACAGCCGATTTAGTTCGATGCAACTGATGGAGGTTTTACATTCTAAGAATTTGACTTACTTGGGCACTCTTAAAAGAAAGAATCCCGTGATACCGCGACAGTTCCAACCGAAAAAAGAAAGAGAACTAGGAAGCTGTTTATATGGGTTTACCAACGACTATACCATATTATCTCACGTGCCTGAAATAAATAAAGCTATAATTTTGATTTCATCTTCTCATCATGAACCAAGTACAGATGAGGTAACCAACAAACCGACTATGATTATTGATTATGATCGTAATAAGTCTGGATTCGAAGAAATCGACCGACATTGTTCAGAGTATACATGCGGTCGAAGGACAAGTCGCTGGTCCACGGCAGTATTTTACAGACTTTTGGATTTAGCTGGTGTGAATGCGTATGTCTTGTACGAAAATTGTCCAAGTGTCAAATTGACACGAAAAGACTTTTTACTATCTTTGGCAAGAGAATTAGTTCTGCCTAGTTTACAAAAGCGCGTTTATAACGACAGACTACCTAGAGAGCTTCGACTAACGATCAGAAAAGTGTTAGGTAAGAATCTGCTCCCCGCTGCTTTATCATCTGACCAACCTGATCAGGAAAATAAAAGAAGAACATGTAGGGCATGTCCAAGCCAAATTCAACGAAAGACAAGATTCTCATGCTGGACTTGTAAAAAACCTATCTGCCTGAAGTGTTCAACTCCAATTTGCGAAGATTGCAGATTTTAACATCAAATATTAAGGTAACCTAACATTTGAAGATACTAACACCAAAACACGTCATCTGACAAACAATCGAACAATATTTTCGAAAACAATGAATATCTTGAAGTCAAAACTCAAGCGGTTATAAAATTGATAAAGCCTTTTCAAAATCCGAGTAGAAATGAAACGGCTCTAGATTTAAAAGCATTCAGTGCTCAACTCAAATGAAACACTGCAGACAGATATATTGTCCACACAGAGGCACATATAGACAAGCTGTCCCTTGCGATTTCACCCGCTTCTTTGGTTACTGCTCCGCTCCTATTGATCTTAGCGTGGTGTTCGTAGCCTGTAGCGCTTTCCTTAAGCACTATAATAAGAGACATGAACAGTCACAAGCCTTTCTTGAAAAATTATCTAGTTGTTGTATATAGTTTCTAAGATCAGCGCATCCAACCAAAGAACTCTGTAGTTTTATAATATTGAGTATAAATAATAACGTACAGATATTTTTATTTTTTCAAAAAGTAAGGTTTACTTTATTAGACGATGGTCAGGAAAATTGACAGATTAGAAAAAAGTATTATTTAAAATATGGGATGTTTGAAAGACGATTAGAGATACTTTTACGCCGGCATTGCAAGAGCAAACCGCGCCAATTCATCTACACAAATACTGCAACTGATTAAAAACTATGTATTACTTAACTGACGTCTGTCCACATCAACACAGCCTTTGTACATATTAAAAAATAACCGTTTCATAATTTGTTTTATTTTTCACCTGCGACTCATATTGACGAACCTACTTCACTCTTAATTTCAGCATCATACAAAAAGCATATTTCAGTAGTTCAAGTTTTCACAGCATCAATTTCTTCTTTTCTAGCTGTACTGTCCAACAACGGAGGAGAAATTTTCCTCATTACTTTTCCATGTTTTTTTTATTACAGCAAAACTGATTACTATGACAAATGGCAAGACGTTGATTTTATATGAGGGGTACTGCTACTACAAGAAGTATAACAGTAAGACGTGCAGCCGATGGTACTGCACGAACTCGAACGTGTGTCAAGCTTACATTGTGACTGACAACCAATTGAAGATTAAAGACGATACTAAGTCAATACATTGCCATGGTAAAAGAATACTTGTGCAAAATCCTAGTGGCACATACACACGTGTAGGAAAGTCATAAGAGTCAATTATACTTAAGGTTAAAGTCACAGCGCCGAGCGTGACCATTTTCTCACTAGATGACGCTGAACTCTATATTTTGTTTTTTGTGCAAAAAAGGTTTTAACTCCACAACAAATTGACGCCCAACGTGGGACTTACGTGTTGGGCGCCAAAGTTTTTAATAGACTGGTAGAAGCGATCTAGCACTGTAAGCTGTCTAGAAGTTAAAACCAGTATGATACAAAAACAAAATAAACTAAAAATGTAGAGCTTAGCACCATCTACTGAGAACAAAATTTTGGGTTTTATTTATTAGTCATTTGTTAATAACAGCCTCAAAATGTTAAATCGATACTCCGCTGTAGCTACTTTAGGCAACTCATTTAAAATTTGCTGTTTGATGTTACTAATAAAAAAAATCTGATAATAAAAATTTAATAATACCGTTATTGTGAGCCGTTTCATTTTTGGAGTGTAAACCTGAAAAATAAAAATAACCTTTTACTTCTATCTCTCAATGAAGTTATCATTAGAGAAGATTGTAGCCATTTGATATAACATTTATGTTAAAACTTTGTTGCACACTAGGAATTTCTTCTGCATAGTGGGTACATTTACTAATATTTTAACTCATATCTACAAGACACCCAAGTGAACTATCTATAGGCCATGTACATATTGTTACGTGAATCGGAACCGCAGCACAGCAGTCAAACGCTTAACCACTCCAAAATATTTTTTTAAAATAATATGTGTACCTTAATCATTATAAATAAGTTAATAACGAACTTAGCACTTATTTTTTATAATAACTTTTACGTTTTCAGCCAGACTTATAACTATGGTCAATGACAAGCAGTTGGTTTTGTACCAGGGCTACACATTCTACAAGCAGTACAATAGGAAAGTACTCGACAAATGGTACTGTACCTCTCAGCCGAGATGTAAGGCTTACCTCATGACTGACAAAGACTTGAGCATCCTGAATAGCAATACTGAACATACTCATAAGGCAAAGCAACTCATTGAAAGCAGTAATGGTAGATACATGAGAATCTAAAATACAATTATAAGGAATAATTTTAAGAATTATGTATAGTATGTTAATTACTAACCTATTTCTACGAGCCCACGGCACCGCTACAACTAGGAGTTATGATTTTAGCAGTTTTTTCTGTGTAGCTTTTTCTCAGCAATTTTGGGACCGGTTCCCATGCTAAGCGGATATAACTGGATACCAGCAAGGTAAACAAGATATAACTGGATATAAGCACTTATAACTGAATACATCTGTGTCTCCACATAGGTTTCATATCATTCCTCAATCCATCCATATTTTCGTTGGATAGGAACATAGCCACAGAGGAACTATAAATTATAAATCCTGCATCGCAGGATCAGGATTCTCCGCGCGCTTAAAATTTATACAATTGTCCGAAATCAACTGTCGGGCAGTGCCTTTTAAACGGAGGTTTGCGGGACTTTACACCCTGTTTAGCATACCTTCAAACTGGTATCAGTTTTCAGTATTGTTAAAGACCTCCTAATGGCTAAACGTGGTTTCCGAGGGCGATTTTTAACAACTTCATTTTATGCTTAACTGCACTGTAGCTAATTAAGACAAATCATTTAATGTTACTAATAAAATTAAAAAAATGAATAAAAATTTGATAATATCGTTAAGTCTTTTCATTATTTATTAGAGGGTAAATATAAAAATTTACCTGACATATAAAAATGACCCTTTTTTTCTATCTCTCAATAAAGTCCCATTAAAGGAGAATTGAAAACCCACTCCTATCCATACTGCTTTTAGTCACGTAATTTACTGTTTTCCGCACAAGTGGGGAAAAGTGCGCAGCTGCCACAATTTATTACATTCATAGCATCAGGCTGGGTAACGAGTCGCCGCGGGTCGGGCACCTCCCAAGGTAAATGTATTCAAAAACGTCGTCGTTGGAAATTGATCATTACAACACTCGCCTCCACAACACCCTCGCCTGCAGCTCGGGTGAATTCAGGCGCGGTCGCGATGACAAACTTTCTTCACTCGTATCAAAAAGTACTATTGTAATAATATGCGGGTACTCTAATTTTTGGTAATAATAACTTTACATTTTCAGCCAAGCTTATAACTATGGTCAATGGCAAACAGTTGGTCGAGTACCAGGGCTACACATTCTACAAGCAGTATAACAGAAAGGTGCTCGACAAATGGCACTGTACCACTCATCCGAGATGTAAGGCCTTTCTCATTACTGACAAGGAATTGAATATCCAAGATGGTTTTATAGAACACACTCACAAGAAAAAACAACTGATTGATAGTGGTAACGGTAGATATATTAGAATTTGAAATGTAATTTTTAGTGTGGTGATTGTAAGGGATAGTTATAAAAATATGCATAATGATTAGTAATATATTTAGACCAGACTATGGCATGATTTTAGCAGCTAAATAATCATTAACGTAATGGACTAAGTATAATCTAGTGGATTATACTTAGTCCATTATTACGCCGTCAGAAATTTTAAATATTTTTTTACGAATAAATTAATTTCAATGTTCCGAAATCTGTCCACAGCACAGGATTTACCTTACATTGCTAGTCACTGTAGCACAAAACAAACGATAATTTTGTAAATTAAAATATAAGAATTAAAAAAGATCTTAGATTTATATTGTCGCAAAGTAAATGGACTTTATCATTAATAAGTTTTAAACAGGAAATAAAAATTGTAGGCAGTGCCATTGTTAAAGATTATTCCAATGCAAAAGCACGAAAAATAACTGTTTTGTAAATGTATTTTATTACTTCTGTTGTAACTTGTCGTCCTGTATGTGATATAATATGTAACTACATCGTTTTTTAATTAAATGTTTTTAAAATAATCACAAAAGTTTTTTCTGTTTTTGTTTTTGCTGCAGTCTCTGTACGTTTTCATACTATTTATTTAAATAATAATTTATTTAACTCACATTCACAAGACACCTAGACTGGGAGCAACTACGTACCCTGTAGGCTATACAAATATTTGTTTAATTCATGAATCCCCGACCGGTCCTATGAGACCGCACTGTTATTGTTTTACTATTGTGTCTCGTTTTGTGGGTGTGTGATAGGTTAATGCGGGAATCGGACCGGTGGTGGTGACGAGCAGCGCAGCAACCAATCGCTCAACAACTGCTAAAGTATATTTTGTAATAATAAGTTACCAAGGAACTTCTACAGCACTTATTTTTTTAATAACTATACGTTTTCAGCCAAGCTAATAACTATGGTAAATGGCAAGCAGTTAGTTCTGTACCAGGGTTACACGTTCTACAAGCAATATAACAGAAGGGGACTCGACAGATGGGTCTGTACTACTCAGCCGAGATGTAAGGCCTTCATCTTGACTGACCAAGACTTGAATGTCCACGATGGTAATACTGAACATTATTGCAAGAAAAAACGGCTCGTCGAAAACAGTGATGGTAGATATATCAGAGTCTGAACTGTAACTTGTAAGTGATAATTATTCCATCCAATATCCACATTTATTTTAGTGTACCCCATGGCAATTGGTTTGTTGTAAATTTTACAAAATAAATTTTTCACTATTATTTTGTAGTTTTCATTTTCTTAAATTTTTGCTTCTACTTTGTTGGTAAGTTGGTACAAAACAGGCTTAAAGGTAGTTAATGATATTGCACCAATTAAACAAGCCTATCTCGTATACTCGTGACAAACTAGAATTTCAAGAGTAATAGCGACAGCAGTTTAACTCAAATAAAAAAGGATATTAATATCATGTACCAAAAACAAAAACAGCAATAAATGGTACCTAAATTATTGACCTTATAACAACTTCAAGTGAGTACTAGTCTGTAAGTAGCTTTTTGTAATACTAGTAATAAATAGTATGGTAGTCTCTATGTGGGTACTAATAATGCTGATCTGTAAGTTGTCTTGTAGTTTGTAAATAAGGTTTAGTGGTACCAGTCCATTAGTAGTCTTTAAGTTAGTACTAATAATGTTGATCTGCAAGTAGTCTTGTAGTTGTATAGTAGTTGTAAGTACTGCTTAGTGGTGCCAGTCTGTTAGTAGTGTTTAAGCTGGAGTAGTATCTGGTACTATTTATTACCTTCGTGTTAAACGGTTATGTTTGAAATTAACTATTTTGATATAGAATAAAGTTTATTCAATTGTAAAGTAAATGACAATTTGACAATAAAAAATTACCCCAAATTTATCTTGTAAAGTCTTGTGAAAAGGTATTGTTATTTTTTTTGAGATATCAAAAATAATAATAAACAAGAATTTGAGAAAAAAAATAGTTGAATATATTTTTTTATTAACTTGGCTTGTAAGCTTGTTAGTTCAAACAATCAAGTCTTACTACTGAATTTTAAAACTGTTTTCGCCAATCGAATGAATTGAAATTTCGCATACACGTTTGTTTGTCTGAAAAAGCACGGTTAGCTAAGTGATATCACATTGAATCAAATATGGTGGACACCCAAAAATGGCGTGCTAATTGTTTTGATACAACACAAATACCAAATGAAATGATTTGCTGAAAGCTTTACGAACTACAATAATGTATAGTAGGTATGTAGTTCGCAGGGTTAGCACGGTAAAATAGTACATTTTGGTACAAGTTGGGAAACTGTCATTACAATCTAGGCGAAATTCGCCCGAGCCGCCGGCGAGGGTATTATGGAGTCGAGTACTAAAGTGACAAACTTCTACGTGTATCAAACGATGTTTTTATTACTGAAAGCTCTTGAAGATAAATCACATTACTTAACAACTATTTATTTTGATCGCATTATGTTTTCAGCAAAGCTTATAACGATGATAAATGGCAAGCAGCTAGTCTTGTACCAGGGCTACACATTCTACCAGAGGTACCAAACTAAGAAACCTTTCGACCGATGGCAGTGTACCAGCCAACCGAGATGCAAGGCATTTCTTATAGCCGACGCTAACTTGAGGATCCACGACAGTTATACCGAACATAATCATAAAATGAAGCAACATATTCAAAGCCGTAATGGATATATTCGTATTTAAAATATAGAGTTTTATTTTTTACACGCTTGTGTCGGAATGATTTGACAAATATTTTCGTGTTTGTTTCGCCAGGGTCGTATGATTCCAAATTCTCGTCAGCTCTTCAGTCGTCTACATTTGATGAGTTAAACGAGATAAAAACTGTCTGGTTGAAAATATACTTCTTCCTGCTCTTATCCCCTATTACTTGGGGTTTCCGTCCCCAAGTAATACACATTTTTTTCTTCCATTCTGCCCTGTCACCCGTCGTATTATATTGGTTGTAAATAACCTTGGCGAAATGGACACGAAATTAGTGGTCGGATTAATCTGACGTAAATGGTTGAAGGGTTCAATTATTGTTGTTTTTATGAACGAGATAAAGTTTTTTATACGATTTGTTATCGGTCGGGACAGTAACTTAAACATCTCCAGTGTCAATACTGTGGAAATGACTGAAAATAAGCTAATTTTATTACTGTACTTAATTAATATTAAGCTATGTAATATTGAATATGATTATACCTTCAACAATACATGAAAACAAAACATTCCACTTTTCTTTTTGTGGGAAATCTCCTAATATCTCCTTTGCCCTGGACGGAGCAAGAGGCAGCAACAGACTAACTAAAATCTACCGGCGCTCTTTCAGTTAACCTTTACGTTAACTTTTTCGAACTACCCTTGCTAGCGTTGGCCCTGACGGGTCCCGTCAATTTTGAGAATAGCTTAGGCACGCGTGAAACACGGTACGCCGTCGGCACACGGGGAGTAGGGACGTTTAGATTTCGTATAGGCAGGAAATACTCGACCCTTCAAAAGCTTTTGAATGGATATACTTCGAATGAATCCGCCCCTTTGATATCTAAAGAGTCTGCATGAAAAGCAGGTGTCTTGTCACCATGCTGGCTGACCGAGCTTTAGAATAGTACATATTTGAATTAAAAAAAATTGAAATGTTTAATTCAGTCAGGTTGTAAGACGAGTGTCTGAAAATATAAATATCGAAATATTGTTGTTATTTGTGTTTCTCTTCATGCACAGGTGGACCTAGCCCCAGTCTCTACATAATTTAGTAAATAATAAGACAAATCTTAAGTCTTATAACGACTGTTAGAGTAAAACGTCGATGAGCACATCCCTACGTCACCAGGTCCCATCACCCCGCACATTCGAATAGAGAATTTCACGCTTTTTGGATCGTGGTTTGTTTCTGATTTTTCCAGTTATATTAAATGTTTTGAGAGTTTAAATTGCATTTATCATTCATTAATATGACTTATCATTTTAAACTTTGTAGCGGAGATAATATACACGGAAAGTGGCGCCCGCCTTCTTCGCTACAAGGGTTTCTGCTACACCAAGACTCCGAGGACTAAATGGACCTGGAGATGTCTTCACACCCGACGTTGCTTCTCCACAATTTCAGTGGACCCGTGCTTAAATGTATTTCGGCAGCCTAAGGAACATGAGCACCCTCCGAAAAAGTTTTATATGAACCCTTCAGGAACATATAGCTCGAATGTTCGATTTTCTTGGGCGCACAAAGATCAACGCCAAAATTTTAGTGTTACATTGGACCAGCCAGACCTCGGTTCGTGTGATTGAATGTGTCTATTATGAAACTTCTTAATGCAATGCACGCTTGTGAGCATCATATCATAATAGTATTAATTAATAATAATAATAATTTATTTGTCAGATCACCCAATTGTGAACTCTGCTGTTTCGATCCTCTTTCGAGGTTGATTTTCTATTTTACAAATGTTTATTTATTCGCTTGGTTTACAAGGATTGTAGTTTTTCTTTTTTTTTACTATTTATTGTTTTTTTTGTTCCTTTTTTATTTGTACCAGTATTGAATATGAGTAAATTTTACTTACTGACAGAGTTTGCTAGCTTACTCCGCCAACGTAATAGCATGTTCGCACGAAAACAAAGTATTTTGGATTTTTGTGGAAAGTCCTCTTGCCCTGAATAGAGGCAGTATTACACTGACTAGGTATTACCCATCTGTATTCCTCCAGTTAACCTTTGGGTTAAGTTTTTCGAACACTCCCCTTGCGTACACATCGGTATCATATTTTTTGTGTTTTATGATTGAGATTGATTCTGTGATATTTTTATAATTTAGCCACTGAAACATGCTCAAACGTTTCGTGTAGAGTAAGTACTGTCTTCTTCATCCCGATGAGCATCCTATGCCATTAAAGCATAATTATAATAGTTTAAGTAAGTTTATTATACCCTTCCCGGGTAGATGTCAAACATAACATTTTGATAGAGTTCAGCTGTTGTGCTGTGTGGCATTTCTTGAGGGTTTTGCCCTGGTGGGGACTTAAGCATGACAGTGTTGATTGATGAGCGCAGTTTCGCACATAGTATTTCTGTAAATGATATGTGAGTATTGCATATAGTTCGTCATGACTTAAGCTCACTCTCATCACCTTATGAATCCATACGTAAAAATATCTTTCTTAGATACAGGCAGGTGATACTTGACCCTTCAAAAGCTTTTGGATGGAAAGGCTTCGATATCAACTGCTCTTATGATATCTAAGTTTGCATGAAGAATAAGTCTTGTTACCAAGAAGGTTGGTCGATCGAATATACTTTTAAAGGGTTGTGCACATTTAGAATAGTATTTGAACCTGATAACCAAACTAATGGAAATGTTTTAAGTCAGTTAGTTTTTGGTGCAGCTATGTAAGAGGAATGTCCAAAATATAAAAGTATCAAAATATTGTTGTTGTGTTTCTCTTCATACACACGTGGAGTCCTCATCCCCAATCTCCACATTTTTAAGCCTATTTTATGTCCCACTGCTGGGCAAGGGTCTTCCCTTTTTCCTCGACTTTTACCTTTTTTCTGTCTAGGACGATTTCTGGATAAGTTTGCCCCGCGAACATGATCAGATCATCAGTCTCTAAATTGTTTTTTTAAGACCTTAAGTTGTATAACGATTCGTAATTTTGAACTTTATAGCGGAGATAATATACACAATCAAGGGCAGCCGCCTCCTTCGGTACAAGGGTTTCTGCTACACCAAGAGTCTGAGGAGTAAATGGAGCTGGAGGTGCCTTCACACCGGACATTGCTTCACCGCACTATCTGTAGACCAGAACTTAAGAGTCACGAAGCAGCCTACCAAAGATCACAATCACCCTCCTAAAGAGTTTGTTAAGACCTCTTCAGGGACATATTTCCCCAATAGTCGAGTTTTTTGGACTCGTAAAGACGAACTCAAAAATAAGACTACTGAATTGGAAGAAGAATTTGAATCGGACGAGTGAAAATTCCTTTTGTGAAACTTCATATTGCAATGCACGATGTTGAGCGGCGCGGCGACAAATCTGCAGATATGCTGATTTGATTGGCTTTTGTTCTTATTTTGCTATTTTATGAACGTCTGTTTATTAATTTTCTATTCAAGAATATTGAAGTATGAATGTGTGTATGCCGTTGTTCGGAATTATGGTTACTCTTATTTTTACTATTTAATATTTTTATTTCATTTCCCTGCTTACTATTCATTGTTCCGTAGATATGTCCGTGATTTTTGATGATGCTTCTGTAATTATGCAGTATTACCTCGAAATGTTTGCCTTTTTTCGCGCTTTATTCATTTATTGTTTATCTCTTCATTTGATTTTATATATTTTTGTTTTATTCAGTTTCTCTGATGTGTTGTCGTTTGTGATAGTTATTTTTTGTTTTTAAGCGTCTGCAAATGAACAATGCGTTCCTTTAGTTAGCGTCGTTCACTAGTTCACGAGATTAATATTTAAGACAATGTAAATAAAAATGTCATATTTAGGTAAATTTATTTTAATAAGTTATGTCATTGTCAGTCAGTCAATCGATATTCAGGTTTTGAATATAATGTAAATACCTAGTCTAAATATTTGTGTATGTATGTATATTTGCTATAAACATTAAAGATGATCATAAAATAATTCTAAATTTTTGTTTTAATTACTTTGATGATATGTACAGAAATCTTGTTTTTAAAAATAGTAGTTCAGTATAAAAAGATACTGGTAGGTATTGCCTCATCCGGCCGTTCGACAAGGCCAAAATCGTCGACGGCGCGACGCCATTGTGTTACGCGCGCGCCTTAAAGAGATGTTAACAAAACTGTAGGGCCAATGCCCTCTAAAAGACACAGGTTCGTTTTAGTCAGTAAAAGTCTGACACGCTCCAACCCAGAGAGAAAAATTGTATACCACTCTATTTTTGTACTTATTGTTTTAATTTGACGCATTTTTTATCTAAGTTTAATTTCAGCTAAATCCGGCTTGACTGTAAGCCGACCCTAATATAGTTGGGAAAAAGCTAAGTAGATGATGTTTATCTAAGTTTCATTTATTAATAGAATCTAAAACATTTCAGGAGAAATAATAACAACATTGGGGAACAGAGTTCTCTTCCGATACAAAGGTTATTGTTATACAAAGAAACTTCACACTCAAAGAGTTTGGCGTTGTATCAATACCAACAATTGTTTCGCATCTGTGGTTGTGGACGACCAATTGCGCATATTGAAAGAGCCAAAGGAACATTTTCATCCGCCGAAGGAGTTTAGGCGGGTCCAGAATGGGAAATACATCAGATCACGAAATCCAAACACATTGAATTATAATCCTTATACACAATTAGCATATTATTATGGAGAATGAAAGTGATTAAAGCGGGAACTACATTTGACGCACACGTAGGTACGACGTTCTTTTGAACGACGTCGCGTGTCGTAGATCTAATGTAGTTCTACAATTTTAGTTGACATATAAAACGTATTGAGACCGACGCGTCCAAATCGACTTACGTGGCCCACGTGTGCGCAATGTAGTTCTACCTTTGTATACAATAGAGCCTCTCATACAAAACTGCGATACAATTCCTTGCATCAAAGCGATGTTCAGATTTTTATATAATATGTGATACGAATTAATTTGCAAATGGTCAGTAGTGCTAAGTTGCAGATTTTTTTCGCAACATTGCAACGCAGTTTTGTTTTTGGGCCTTTAGACGTACAGTGAATAGATTCTGCATATTATGAAAAAATGTAATCATGTAGTAAAAGTAGTAGTATTAGTGTAGTAGTGGTAATGTGTATGTTGTAGTAATGTGTAAGTTGTAGCAATGTGTGTAAGTGTAGTGTCAGTGTTTTTTATTCTAATTTCTTTTTGGTTGTGATTAATAGTTTTAATTGAATTAGGTCATTAGGCCGGGCATTTTACTGTCTTTTACTAGATAAGCATTTGATAGAATAATCAAAACCTAGCATTCCAAATAGTGGTCGGCTTTAGTTTAGAGAATCTTTGATTGGAGGAGACCGTAGTCAGAAGAGACCCCAATGAGGTGCAGTTTTTTTTTACAAATATTTATTTTATAAAATATCAGAGTTGATAATTTTGGCTAATTATGAACTTAAGAAATGTAGACATATGTAACTAAATATACAACGCGTAACGGAATAAACGCAAGACCTCAGACACCCCAATTAGAAAATTAAATTATAGAACTAAAGAAACATCTGTAATTCGATTTACCTAAAGAACGCTATGTTTTTTTTATAAAACAGTTGTCCCAGCTGGACGCATAATGTTGAGCATACTACTGTATCCCTACGCACACACTCATAGCGCACACCCGTGTGCGTGCCTACGTAACGTGTAGGTAGGAATAGAAAGCAATGCATGTAAGCTTAGGTATGTATCTTTACGTTTAATGGCCGAATATTACGTACCTAGCTGATATTAGTAAGTTGTGATATTACCCTATTAATTATTGTTGCCAGCCTTTGCCCAGCTGTGGGACAGTATAGGCTAAATAAAAAAAATAAAAAAATATTGTTAGTTGCCTAACTAGTAAAATAATGATTTCATCTTTCCATCACACTTACAGGCTTTTTTTATGGTGGGAAAAATCATCTAATGACGAATCCCGCTCTTGGGCGGAGCGAGAGACAGTGTCAGACTCTTACTGACTAAACGACCCACCCCGTTCCAACGTTGCATTTCGCACTGGGTCCAGGCCTTCTTTTCAGAAAAAGAACCCGGGCCCCAGCTGGCTTCGACCCTATTACAGGGTCCCTACGTTTTTCGGACAACTCCTTGAGGCGCGCGGGAACAGTGCGTGCCGTCGACGACTGGGCTTGGTCCGGAATCTTACCAGACGACTGAACGGCGAACTACCCATTGCTCGCCGTCCGCACACTTACTACTACAGGCTTTGAACTTCGAATAATTCAGTTCAACTACGGATAGCTAAGAAAGTATTTTTAAATTGAGCAACCTTTCATCCCACTGCGATTTATCAGTACGGCAATACCTAAAGTCAGACATGTCACGCGTCTTTTAACCGATTTCGCGATATTACCACCTACTCGTCAGTGTGTTTACATTTTTAGGGTTCCGTACCAAGAGGATAAAATTGTCCCTGTTGTTAAGACTTCGCTGTTGCCGCTATAAAAAGAAATACTAAAAACGGAATAAAATTAATATTTAAATGGGTTATTCACAAACGTGAATTTTTGGCGGTTTTTTGTCGATAATGGTATGGAATCCTTCGTGCGCGAGTCCAACTCGCACTTGGCCGGTTTTATTATTACGTAGGTATAAAACATATTCAGTGATTAAAAGATTTCAATCATTTATGTATTTACAGTAGTAAAATCGTATTACGAAGGTACATACCTGAGCTATTTAAACTAAATACTTCTTCTTCGTCCTCTTTTTAAAAGATTTTCAAAATGTCCACCACCTTGCTCGATACACATTATTGCACGTTTTCTTAAGTTAATTTTTAATTTGTTAAGCACTTCAGTTTCACTTTTCACTTTAACAAACGCGAGTTCAATTTTATGTTTGAGGTCATTTACACTGGTTGCTTCGTTTACGTACACTAACGATTTTATTCGACCCCACAAAAAAAAGTCCAACGGTGTTAGATCGGCAGATCTGGGAGGCCACGGTATAGGTCCTCCACGTCCAATCCAATGAGAGCCATACTCCGCATCAAGATGCCGTCGAACGTTCCACGTGAAATGCGCGGGAGCTCCATCATGTTGGTAAAACACGGGTCGTCGTAACAACGAGAGAGGGACCTCCTCCAATAACTGGGGCAATATTTCTTGCAAGAAGTGTAGGTAGGTATCTCCAGTCAACCTCGGTAAAAACACAGGGCCGAGTATGTGTGTACCTACAACTCCCGCCCACACGTTCACGGAGAACCTGTGCTGAAATGAATCTACACGACATGCATGTGGATTTTCGTGCCTCCACAAATGCATGTTATGTTGGTTGTAAATACCAACTCGTGTGAAGGTGCTCTCGTCCGTCCAGATGATGTTTCGTTGCCAGTTTTCCAACAACCATCTACAAAATTGCAGTCGTGGCAAGTAGTCAGTCGGCATTAGCTCCTGACAACGTCGTAGATGGAAGGGGTGTTCGCCATCAGCACGTAACGTTCTCCACACGTACATGTGGCTGCAGTCAAACAACGGCGCTGCTTCCCTCGTGCTGCTCTCTGGATGTTCATCGAAATAATCGAGAATGTTTTCCTGCAAACGAGTAGAGCGCACATTCGTCCCTCTATCCAAGGCCGTGTTAGGACGAAACGTACCGAAGTCCCTCAGGCGCTGAGTTGCACCTAGCATTGTCCTGGCGCTCACTCTGGTACCATGTCGTTCATTGAAGACTCGACACGCTAACTCCACATTATCGTCGCAACGAGCCAGTGTCCTCACCATCTCAGTGCACTGGATATTGCTGTACCGGAAAGCCATCGCGCGCGTAAACAACAACAACAAAATTGCGTAATTCACTTGTCGGTTGCCGGCGAATGACTAATTTGGCGGCACGTGCGCCGGCGGCATATCAAACAAATGCGGCAACTCAAAGGGCTAAGTCAGTAAATTATTGCATCTCGCTCTTTCATATTGATTTAGCGTTTGCAAAAAACGTACCTTTGATTTTCTAATATTTTGTCATTTCTCAACAAAATATTGTGAATGCGGAATTACAAATTCAGTAATGCATTTAAAAAAGCTTTATTGCTTTGAGATAAGTTTGAAATTTCCTAAAATGATGTTTTTATTTAACTAGCTTAAATGTAAAAACCTACGTGTGTTTGTATGTAGGTAAGGATAGAAATGATATTTTTATTTTTACAAATTCGGTTGTGCAGTTAAGTAAGACGTATTGCTTGGAAATAAAGACTAATCTTCCCTAAATTAAATATTTTACCTTTCGCACACTATCATACTTTATTCTAAAATGTATTGATTTTTTTACGTGTGTGTATGGATGGATATTAAGCGATCTACAAATTCAGCCGTGCATTTTTATGGGCTTTTATTACTTTGAGCTAAGGCTTATAATTCCCTAAATAAAATATTTGATTACGTTGGTTTTATGCAGTGGTCCTAATTTAGATTAAATGAAGGATATTTCTGGAGAAAATTAACACATATAAATAATGATGGGAATCGATTCAGAAGCCGATTCTGAGCAAACTACTTTCAGGTCTTGCGTTTATTCTGTTACAGGTTGTATATACGAAATATTAAATTATTTATCAAAATAGATTTCGTTGATTCATGATTTCAATAAATACCAGCTTATGAATAAATAAGTAAGTAAATTACTTCTAGTACCTATAATAAATATGGTGTGTATAAAAAATGATCGCATTTTGCATAATATATAATTTTGCGAAACTACCCGAGCTGTTTAATTTTTTTGAGTCTTTCTTTTTTTTATCCAAATACTTTCTCAACCAAAAAAAGACTATGGTTCACATTTTTTTATATTTAAGTTATTTTTAGTTTCTAGAAAAAAAACCTTTTAAAACAAATATTACAACAGCATCTTTTCTTGCAGTGCAACTCATAACGACGGTGCAAGACAAATTGCTCTTGAAATACAAAGGTCACTACTACTCCAAGACTCCTTACCTGAAGAAAAGATGGCGCTGCATCAACACCAACAACTGTTATGTTGGTGTCATCGTGAACAACGACTTCTCCATCATAAAAGAACCTGGAGAACATTGTCATCCTCCTAAGATGTATGTTGAAACTGAAGATGGCAAATACAAGCTTGTCAAAGATAGTCCTGTGAAGTCATGCGAGTATATTGTTTATGAATACTGATATTGTTAAAGCAGTCTAATGGTTCTTCTTTTATCAGTTTTTAGATTTTTCACTTTAGACCTTTCATTGTGATTTTATGAGAGAAACTGTGTCGACGAAACGGCAGCGTGATGGTTGCAGTTTCATTGACATAGTTTTGTATGAAAGCTACACGCAAGCGTAGCTTCGTAGATGCGTATGTCATGTATTCGTCATTATACGTACGTTAGGGTTTCTGAAGTAAGCGATTTGGTCACAGTATGACGGTAGCGTAATGAAAGCAAATATATTTTTGACATTAAAAATCAAATACCCGTTGATGAGATCTGGAAGGTTCAGTATGGGTACAGTAGGGTATTTGATTTCTACCGTCTGTTTTTTATACCCTGAGACTAAAATTACATTACAAAACAAAAGAACCGGCATAATTCCTATTGTAAGTTTGACATTACCTGTGTCAATTTAGTCTCAGGGTATAAAAACAGATGATGGTTATTTTCATTGATATCGTCAATCTTTGACTGTTATATGACGAATGCACTTACTCAGAATTCCAAACTTTGAATGCAAAATTGTTTTTAAGTATTGTGTTATTCAATTATTCTTTTTTGATGATGACGGTGATCAATACTACACCTTTAGACTGCTCCTTCTCAAAATATATCTTAGTAAATATAAACATAATTAGACTAATCACCTATGTTAGTGGTAGTTCTTTTAATATTAGCATTTCTTTAGTATAGATTGCTTCTTAACTAGATAACATTTTGGTAAAGGGCTGAACATTTTTTTTTAAATTGTAGTTGCTTTTTTCTACTTTCTTTCTTTTGCTTAGATTAGTGATTAATTAAGGTACTAACATAGAAATACATATTGATTTATTAATGTGTGAAATAATGTTTTAAAATGGTAAAAGTAGCCGATGTCGAATTGTGTCGTTTTTTTTTCTATTTAAATAACTTATGTATCAACAGTCATCACACAACGAAATCATAACAGCTACAACAAACACAAGCAAGTATTCAATATATCGTTATTTTAACCACACTACTGTGATGAGTTCGCATAACAGCCAGTTTATACAGCTATTGCTGGCATGTGGCGGCCATTTTTTATTTATTGAGACCACATTACATCATGTTGCCGTAGCATCGTGATCGTGGTAATACGCTAACAGCAAAAGTTCTGGGTAAATACGACTTTATCTTTATTATCTACCGTGACATCTGATTGGATATTCAATTAGCATCTTACTTCTTTCATCTTTGCTGTACTGTGCCACATAACCACATACAACGCGTGTTCAAGCTATGAGGTTTTCTGCAGTGTAAACCACTTTGTTTATAATTATACTTTGCTATTGCTACCCTAACTTTACAAAATGTGCAAAAATTGGTGAACATTGACGATTTATGCCATCAAAATTTCTTACCGCGATCGATCTATCGGTCTTGTAAATACCAATCCCTCTTTTTTTAAGGTGTGAGATCATCAAAATGGTTTCTCCCGTTTTGGGCGGACCGGGAGGGCGTGTCAGCTTTGTACTAACTAAAACCCGCTTCTATTCCTTTTTCGCCCTAATTCCAGGGTCCCGGGGCTCTCTTTCGTCAACCCAGGTCCCCGTAGGCTTCGGTCCTGTCGGGCCCCTATGGTTTGCTAACATCTCTTTGAAGCGCGTGTGAAACAATCCCTCTCGTACACTGCAATCATGATGTCTTTAAACTGTCAGAATAAGCTCATAGCAATTGATTCGTCGTGCTACCCATAAATGTTCTATGATATACTTATAGGTATAAAATGTCGTTGCGTAACCTAAGATTATATGTAGGTACCTAATTAAAACATGGATTTACATAATATCATTATGTGTAACAATATAAGTAGTTAATTTAGATTAGTTTTGCTTTTTGCAGCAATACCTTCTGGCTTCTTTTGAGTGAAGTTCTTGGGATTAATTTAATTTTTATATTAAAAAATTTAATATGTGTAATGGTTTACTGTAGTTTTAAGTTATCATATTAACCTTGTCTGAAAGAAATTTTATACCCTAAAATGCTTTATTAATAAGATCACTGGATTATATTTTCTTCGTCAAGATAATTAGGTAATGATTTTCAAACGATATTAATAAAAAGTTAATTTTAACTTTAGCTCACGAAAACGAATAAAATAAAACGATAGGTAAGTAACATTGTCTTCATCCTGTCCAATATAAAAAATAAATACGTTAGATCGTTGTCTGTATCAAAAATGATGATAACCTGAATATTGTAGGTACTTTATAAAATTACAGTAAACCGAAAATACTTTTATTTGTAACAGTAATTATATTAGTTTTTAATGATTAAAAGCTGCGTGACATATCTAAAAAAAATATTTGTGCTTAAAACTTATTTTTAATAAGCAATAATATTTGTATTAAATATATGCCACTGGTAATATAAAGTAGAAAAAGTGGCTTACGTTGGCGCCAATTAAGCTTGGAATAAAGTACATTGACCTTTTCCTAATATTTCTGCAAAACAAGCAATCACTAATAAAAAATGTAAAGCATCACGATAGAAGTCGATTTAAGACAGCTTTATGTCATTATTTCCGTTTTAAAAATTAAGTATTTCAATGAATGTAAGAGAGGGCCTATAACCTTTATTCCACGTTTATCTGGCGTCTACCTTAGTTTATATTTAATCTCAATAATTAAGGCAGTCACACAGTTTTCTTTTATTTTACTGTATCTTAAGTTTTCACGTAATAAAGTGTTATGCAATCATTTCTGTTTTATTTACCCAGTAATCCGTATTAAACGGTTTTACAACTAAAAAGAGTAACTCGTCTGTATACGTTCAATACTTACTTGTGGCATCTACATATATCTGATTGAAACTCCGAGACACCTAGAATTCGCCAAATGCACCTGCAATCCTTAGTCATTCACGTTTACCTACTTGAACAAATAACAGATGAACAATATTAATTATTAATAAAAATAAATTTACAAGTCACGATATCTTAAGCATGACATTAGGAAAGTCGATAGAAACTTCAAATACTCGTAAATAAAGCAACGTTACTAATCGTAAACAGCGTACGTTTTAAAGATTTATATGAATGGAATAGAAATGTACAATAGATCCACCCCAACTCGTCAATGAAGGCCCACAGCTAGTTACACACCAATTCACGAGGGTACCGGGGTCTTCAATATACTTTGCCCTGTAGGTATTCAGCAACCATTAGGCAGGTTAAAAGCAGATGTGCTGCTGTCTTGACCTGCTCCTTGCATGCTCTGCAGAGTGGGTTGCCCGTAACTCGTATGACAGAAAAGTGCTCATCAAAGGTCCCGTGGCAAGTTATACCGGTTGGAACTCTACGCAGCTGAAGTTTATTTTCTTCTTTCTCTCTTTCTTTAATTCATCATCTTCCTGTCCTTTTCCCATATTGGGGTCGGCTTCCAGTCAAGCTGGATTTAGCTGAATACCAGTATTTTACGAGGAGCGCAAAATAGATCATGGGTGAACAAACTTAATTGGCCTATAAGCCTAGAATCATAGGTACGACTTACGAGTAAGTATATCGGGTGTGTCAGACATCGAGGCACAAACGTATACCATGGATCCAGTTTATGATTCTGGACTCCTATGTGGTGGAATTTATTGGAATCTGTGTTTTATTTTAAATTTAATCTTTATGAAATCGTTCATCTAATCAACACTGATGGTGATGACATTTTTTTTTTCACTGAACATGTGAGAATAATGATTTTATACAGTTTAAGTTAAAAAGGTACAGATTGAAAAAAATATTTACAAAAAACCTGACAAAAATTTTCACCACTGTAGAGTCCACAATCATATACTGGATCCATAGTACTTATTCATTTGTACTTCGATGTCTGACACACAATGTATATTGATTATGATAATATGTCAGATAATTAATCTAAGCACAATTTTTTTATATTCCAGACACATACAAAGAGATAAAACTACTAAATGGAAAGAAGTACTTGATGTATAAAAACTATACATATTCATTTGGGTTCAAGACAAAAGTTGGGTCCAGGTGGCGTTGTACCAGTACTGCGGTTTGCAAGTCCTTTTTAATGCTTTCGAATACTGGAGAACTGTTGGAAGTATCACATGAACATGCTCATAAGCCTCCGAAGTACCATCGTTATGGTGATGGAACTTACGTCAAGATATAAGGAAGGTCTACATTGGGCCCACGTGTGCCACGTACGCCGATTTGGGCACGTCGCTCTTCATACATTTTATATGGCAACTTTACTTGTAGAGCTACATGTGAAGTAGTATTCATGATATATAATCCTGTGTTCTATTATAATAAACTCAGTATTGTAACAGCATTCGTTGTATCATCTACTCACCTATAATCCGCTCTCCGTAAATGGCGACCGTTACAGTCAAATAAGTATTTACATTCCATTGACCAAAACGGCCAAGCGGAATTGTTAATTTCTCTTCTTTTTACGAGTATTTTGGTTTTTTTTTAATCAAACGTATGTTTATTTATCTACTTGAATTTTTAAATAAATCATAATTTAATTTTCCAGTACTAAAACCAATGCTGCTACGAAACGGTAAGAAGTACTACATGCACGACAATTACACGTACTCGTTCAGATATATAACTAAAATGGGGCGCAAATGGAGATGTACAAGCACGGCTGAATGCAACGCTTACCTCTTGTTAAATGACAGAAACCAGCTTTTAAGGGTATCCGGAACGCATTCACATGCGCCGCCGCACTACCATCAAAATCAAGATGGTCGATATCTCAAAATAATAACCATAAACAAGAAAGAAATATGAATAATTTTATTCTATTCTGTCCTGTCACTCTTCACACTATCCATCTTTTCTTTGGCCTCCATCTCCCTCTTCATCCATCTACATGTATAGTCATAACTCTTTTAGTAACATTCGTTGCATCCTTTCTTTTTACATGACCATACCAAGATAGACGATTCCCATTCAACTTTTCAGTCACTGGCGCCACTTTCTAACTTCCTCTTTTTTCTCTTCTTGCCGATCGACTTATTTAGTCGATTTGGCCGGACAAACTACCGGATATACAACACACAACTAGGTCAGGGGAGGGTGTAATTTCGCACTTTATCTATTCTCGTTTCACCACACATCCATCTCAACATTCTCATCTCCGCAACATGCAATCTTTTTATCTGTCTTTTTCACAGCCCAACATTCTGATCCATACAGGTCTCTTCTTGTCATTTTCTGATCGTTAATATTGTTAGATTTAAGTTTTCCTTTGCCTACTGTTAGCGATAAAAGCATTTAAAAGTTAATAATAAAATAAATTATTGTTCTAGTGTTACAGAATGTATCTTAATACTAAACATAATATAATATATTCGTACAGAAACTATTTAACGTTAAATTGAACTGAGTGTGGGTGTTGTGTGTGTGTGTGTGTGTTCGTTTGTGTTAGTTGTTGTTGTTGATTGATTTTGTTTTCGTTCGTTGTTTTTGATTGTTTGGTTGTTGTCAGTAACTTAAAATTAATTCAAGATATGTTAACAGGTAACAAAGTTTTTTTTTTTCAAGATTCTCAGGCGCGTTCAGTACACGCGCGCCGTAAGTAGGTAATGCTGCTTGGTGTCAAACTTATCTATACTAATATTATAAAGAGGTAAAATTTGTAAGTTTGTAGATGCTATAATTATACCATCATGCTACGACCCACGGGAGCGGAGCAGTAACGAAAAATGCGAGTGAAACCGCAGGGGACAGCTAGTTATAAATATTTTAAAATATTTTTGGAATAAAATATAACATGGTGTAATAATTATTAGAATCGACTGTGAAAAACTATATTCAGGTTTCGCATATACTAAAAATATTGTTGTCTAAATCAAATATCAGTTTTGCCTTCCGAGATAAAAGTGCAATAGCATTAAAAATAAAAAAAATACTTAGTACTTACCAAAAAAATATAAATAAAGTTTTTCCAATTCTAAATTGCGTGTGTGAGTATGAAAAGTAAGTGTGTGTATGGGTGTGTACTTGTGTGTGCGACCGAGACTTTAATGTTTTAAAGATGTGTTATGAAATTACTATTTTTTCTGTTTCACTGAATGACAGAGCTGTTTTAAGAATTCCGTGTATTTCTAAAATAGGTACATAATTATAGGTAGTTTATATCAAATAAGATTGATCATTAAAATCTTACAGTACCTACCATGCAATTGTTAATGTTCTCATCATCAAAATTATATAGGTAAGTGTTCTACTAACGATATAGTTAACTTCTGTCTTGATGTTATAGTCATTTATCTGTGTATTTTAAAAATAATCTATTAAGAAACGATTAATGAAATTGATCGATGTATGTTAATTGATTGATGTATTGTGTTGTGTGTATTGATGTATGTATTGTGATATATGTATTATATGTTAGATATAATTTAGTAATAAAATGTTATGTCTATTATTCTAGTCTCACATGACTTATATTTAAATAAAAAGCTATTATGAAACGGTTAATGAAATTGATCGATCTACGAGTATATGTTACATATAAGTAAGTAATAAAATTAGTTGTCTATTTATTCCAGTCTCACATGACATGACTAAAATTTGTTGCCATGGGTAAAAAGGTGTGTAATTTTCAATCAAATCTGAATGTACTTACATATATAATGTGTTTGTATTCTATTGATGTTCTATATGTGAACTTAACCGTAATAAATAAATAACTAAATGTTGTCAATTTGGTATGCCATTGAAGTTCTAATACAACAATTATTTTTATAGGTATTAAAAATAGAATGTTTCTTATAATATTCTCCCATGCAGAAGATCATTTTGAAACTTCTCTCGAAATTAAAAAAAAAAATGACTTCACAACTAGAAAGTGCAAGATTAAACGCTTTTCACCAATAAAACCAACCCACTTCAATAATGTGTGCAAAATAATAAATAAAAAAAGATTTTTTTACCTATCAGTTTGCTTGTTCCGGCTAATCACAGAAACAGCTGCACCGATTTTGACCGGACTTTCAGTGGTAAATAACTAAATACCTGATTTTATAAAGAGTAACTTAGGTTACTTTAATTTTAGAAAAAGAAATAGGGATGCACGCAAAAAAAAAAAAAAATCTTGCGTTTTGTACCTAAACTTTTAAATAAAAAATTATATTATTTTCCAGTACCAAAGGAAGTGCTGTTAGCAGACGGTAATAAATATTACATGGTGAACAATTACACATACTCTTTTAAATACGGGACTGAGCAAGGGTACCAGTGGAGGTGTACGAGCTCGCCTGAGTGCAACGCTTTCATCGTGATGAACGGCAGAAACCAGCTGTTGAGGGTATCCGGAACACATGCACATGACCCGCCGAAGTACCATGTTGTGAAAGATGGTCGATATGTCCAAATAGAAACCTAGAAATGAATGTTTGTATTCTATTAACCCACTAGTATTATAGTAAAATAGTAACCATGCTTTTTTGGAAATAAAGAAGCCTATGATATTTAGACGACGTTGTTTCCACCGTGGGTGACCAAACCAGACCTGGAGACTGGTGGAGAAACGTAGTCATTGGCACAATGCGGTATCGCGAGTCACCGTATGTTAGGCCTCTTGTAGACGGCACGTTTTTCGCCGTATAGGTACAGTTAATGTACCATGTACAAGAGGCCATAGACTGCGATACAAAATTGATGACACACGGAGGCAGTGCAGCGCCGTATCACCGCCGTGTATGTCAACAAGCTCCCCTAGCGATCCATACAACAATTGCCACTGACAACTTACCTGAATTAACCATGCCTAAAACAAGCCTTTCTCGTGCGCAGTCTGCTGTCGACTTTTTACGAATATTCAAAACCCTCTGAACGGATCTAGCAGTGTGATCCGTGTGCATGCGAGCGTTGTCACGTTACATCGCGATTCGACATGCGGTTAAGGTTAGAATCACATTGGGCCTACGTTGGCCACGTACGCCGATCTGAGCGCGTTGCTCTCCATAAATATGGTAATTAGATTGGTAAAGCTACAGTAGACCCACGCCACGCGACGCGGTTCTATATACAACACAGGCGTCACTCACTTATGCGTCAGTCTAATGTAGTTTTCGCTTTACACATCGAATTTGCTCCAGTGAGACTTAAGCCTAGGTGCCATACAATTGGTAATTATCTGATCATCAATATTTTTAGACATAGTTACTTTAGCGATGAGGTCATTCCCTTGTATTTAGTACACTTATTATCATCATCTTGTACCTAAACTTTTAAACAAATACATATATTATTTTGCAGTACCAAGGGCGATGGTGTTAGGGAACGGTAAGAAATACTACATGGTCAACAGTTACACGTACTCATTTAGATGTGTCACTAAACAAGGGTATAAGTGGAGATGTACCAGTACTTCTGGATGCAACGCCTTCATCGTGATCAACGAGAGAAACCAGCTCCTGAGGATATCCGGAACACATAGCCATGACCCGCCGAAGTACCGGCTCACGGAATATGGTCAATATGTCAAAGTAATAACCAAGAGATGAATAATTTTGTCCTGAATCTAGTCTATACTGTTCTGTTCAAAGTCTTTCCTCTATTTCTTCCATGTTCTTCTTCTTCTCTTCTTCCTGCTATTATCCCATATTATTTGGGGTCGGTGCAACACGTTTTCTTCTTCCATTCTGCCCTGTTCTTTTCTGTCCTTTTCTATTTCTTCCATATTATCTTTATTTCTTCCATTGTTTCCGGCTCTGAACCACGTCTTGACACTTCTTAAAGAAGGCATCTTAGTCGTCCCGCTATCTGCTTCTTTATCCTCCGTGACCCCGTCTAAGAAGTCCTACTTACGCTGCCCGCCCACGACAGACTTTTTGTAGGTCCGATAATCGTCACAAATTATAATCCTATACTCGTAGTATATTCTGACCGACTTTTTGTAGGCCGTGTGCGTTGCACTATTGCTATCAGTGTGTTCTATTTTTCACCTACAAAAAATCGTTCGTGTCGGTCGTGGGTAGGCTGCATTAAGTTGGTCAGGTTTCTGAGTCACATCAACTTACTGTATTTCGAAGGCGATCCATTAGTGACACACCACCAGAAACTGGCACAAAATCGTGGCATCAGTGCAAGAAAACAGACTAGGTATACTCAGCAGAGAACCGTCCTATAATTAATGAGGCCTGAGTCCCAGCAGTGGGAACATTATAAGGCTGATAATGCTACGCTATGCTCATCAGTGATCTAGGTCGCTCTGGGGATGATGATATGATACTCAGTAATACTACTACTCAGTAAAACTTTCTATGAGAAAAAATATTTTTCTTTATCAGATCCTCTAATAACTGTATTCATTGATTGACATAGAGATTTGGCTCCGATATCGCAAATACAACTTAACGCAATCAACAGTTCAGGAGTACTTAGTTTCGTTTTTGTTCTGAAAGTATGTTCCTTGACTGAGCGTCCATTGACACGGACAGCTCTTGATCAGCCAGGTTTAGTTTTGTTAGTAAAATTTAACCTTTCTAAAATTAAATATCAGTCTGTTTTTTAATCAATTACGCCTCAACGCTTAGCGGAAGACACATTTTGTTTGGAAAAAACATGGGTTGACCATGATCTGAATAAGGATTTAAGATATCTTAAGTGTTTCCTCTCCTGGGTACAATGGCGAAAAAAACGCGAAGTTTCTGCCAATTGATAGTATAAACTTTTTGCACACAGGCTAGCTCTAGTCTGTGAGCCAGTTGGCTTCGCCCGCGTGTAAGTAGAAAATTATCCAAAGCGAAGATAGGAAGTAGATAAGAAGGATAGATAGGAAGTATCTTCGCTTGGGATAAAAAAGTATCATATGTCCCATTTTAAAACATGGTCTATCCGTTCTTAAATTTTATCGAAATCCGTTCAGCCGTTTGAATGTGATGGAGTAACAAACGCACATATAAACTTTGGCCTTTATAATACTAGTAGGATTATGACTGAGGAAACTTTTGTGTAACAAGCTAGATATACATTTTTACTATAATACAATTTACGATTAAGTTTCTCTATAAAATAAAAACATTTTCACAATAATCTTTGTTTCTTTTTACTTTCCTTTGGCAACTTTTCTTGCTTCAATATATTAAAAGGTGGCACAGTCTGTGCCAACTTCTTATTGTCTAACCTATATTATATTTGTCAATTTATATTTCTAACGCCCGTTTTCAATAACCTACCGCAGTTCATAGAAAGATAGCTGTCCCCAATAAACAGTAAGATTCTATCTATCAATCCACAACTTTTGGTAGGAAATGCTATCCGTCGGTAGGTTATTGGAAAGCAAGTAAGGGCAAAAGGATAGATTGGTTTATCTTTAGTAGCTGCAACTTTAGATAGATAGCTTATTGAAAACGGGCGTTAGATTGGTTAGGTAACATAGGGCACCAACCGTACAATAAAAGAGTTTTATTAGAAGAATAATATCAGGAATTAGCTGCGGTGTTTTTTATTTCTTTCTTTGAACCAGACTTTATACGATATTTTAATTCACATGCACAAGGCACCCAGAGTCTCAGACCCCGAACAACTTAATAGTCCGTCTAATGAAAGCGCCACCTGAGAAAAAAAGCTTAATGTTTGAATCCCCAACCGGTCCTATGAGACCGCGTTGTTATTTATTGTTTTACCTACTATTGTGTCTCGTTTCGCGGGTATGTGATAGATTAAATCCAAAAATTTTGTGTGTGGTATTACTAACTAGTAGAATCATGTTTTGACATTTCTTAATTTTTTTATTTCCTACAATTGCGGCTGAATAATGTTGCCAATTATTTTTTTTTTAATCTTCAGGTCGCGCTTTCATTAGACGCACTCTTATCTGACCAAATAATCTAACCAAACCTTTACCTTTTCCGTGCGAGAACCGAACCCGCGGCTCGAAGCGTAACGTCATACATATCTGTAATATTAGAACATACATACATATATGTTCGTATATCTGTTGATTCGCCCCTGCAGACCGAAGTTTTCAAGGCCAACGAGTTGCATGCGATGATGGATCGATATTATCTCGTTTATAGCTACAATCTGTCATGCGAGACTCGAAATGTAACGTTGAAAAATTCGCTTATTACATCGAAGCGTGCGTTTGAATTGTGCATTAACCTATCACATACCCACAAAACGAGACACAATAGTAAAACAATAACAGCGCGGTTCAATGAGACCGGTCGGGGATTCATGAATTAAGGGGGAAGCGCCAGGGTAGC
Organism: Mythimna separata; assembly: GCA_030763345.1. Lineage (NCBI taxonomy): Eukaryota > Metazoa > Arthropoda > Insecta > Lepidoptera > Noctuidae > Mythimna > Mythimna separata. Next base: position 12,144,996 of record CM061168.1, read on the forward strand.
CCGCGAAATTCAAACGATTTTGTCAAGGTCAAAAACGTTCCTACACTTAGGTGAGCTTGGAGGCTTGTATTGATGATTTTTATGCTTATATTATGTAACTAGTTACGTTTTACAGTCGCTAAAGTATTTTTAACTTCATACAACCTACCACTGGCTTGCAAATTGCAAAAAGAAAAAAAAAAGAAGAGAAAATTTGAATTTCGCGGGCTGCCCTGAAGCTTCCCTCTTAAGTTATAACAAGAAGGAGAACCTCCTTCAATTCGACTAAATGTTTTTTTGTATCGTGTTCAGCAATATCCTATCAATAGTTAGCCTAGTTAATAACTAAAATCTAACTAGCGTAAATTAAATAATTTATTAAAAAAAATACAACCGACTTCCACGAAGTCGTTGGAATTTTTTTACTAAAAAAGTTTTCGACCCAACATGGCGATCGAATTCTCTTTTTAGGTTATTAATAAAAAACCTAATAAAAGTTTATTAAACAATTCCCAAATAAAATGGTAAAATTCATACATATGATTATTAAATAAAAATAGAACATGTTTTATTAATTTTATTTCTTATTTAACATCTATCAAATTAAAATTTTATCAAACAACTTTATTCAAAAATCAAACTTTAAACTAAACATAGATAGAACATGTAAAATAAAAATAAATACATTAACTCTTACTCTATCCTAAAAAAATATGGCGTAAAAAAATTATTTCGCATCGCTGTCGACTGGAAGTGTGCCCAAAAGACTGGCGGCAATGCCACGTTATATGGCAATGCTTAATATATGATCGAGGTAAAAGCCAGCCCTTGGGTCACGCGAAGTATCAACAAGGCATTTGGATAGCTCTTTAAAAAGCGTATGAGCTCCCTTGCGAATAATCGCCGTAAAACAAACGTAATGTTGGCGTCCGCAAACATACCTGACGCAATAGTAACGAGGAAGCTTCATCAGGGCCCTGAAGGCATTACAGACAACTCGCAGGATCATTTTTTCATAGACTTGACACATAGGCACGTCTAAAACGATTGACAAATAGCCCTAATAGCGTAGCTTTTACTTCTGCAGTATAGAGTGTGAACCTTCGAGCCAACATGTTAGTTCTAACGGACTAAACCCTACGCTCCCTTTCTATATAGATAGCATCTACTAGCATCTCGGTGACCCAGTGGCCCAGATACTTGAACAGCGACACTCTTTTAAGGACACTGCCAGCATAACCCGTGGGACAGTGCCATAAGTTTTAGATCTCGCCTTAAACACCATGAAGTCGCTTTTAGTGGCGTTGATGTTGTGGTGTCATTGTTTTTGTAGTGGTCTTTTGACTTCTTCCTTCAGTTGCTCTTGGCATTCCATAGTCTCAGCAACTCTTTCGAAGTTTTTTTTAAATTGATAAGTGTAACTATAAACTAATGTTTGACCGCCATCCCACCTGATGGTAAGCAGTAATATAATTGTTGATGGTGAGGCGCACTAGTTTATTCTGAGCCTATTCCCTCTAGCCTTAAAGACACATTATAAACGTAGCAGGCAAAACAAAAATTCCTCAGCCCAAAATATTAACATAGCAAATGGCGTAACTTTTGATAATGTTTTCCCATTACTTTTCAGTCCCAAGGGAGTTATTGCTGACAAACGGTAAAACATACTTAATGTACAAGGACTATACATATACTTTTCTATATGAAAGTAAGATTGGATTCAAGTGGCGTTGTACTAGCACTTCTAGATGCAGTGCTTACATACTGGTGAATCAGCGCCACGAGATTTTGACCCTGGCTGGAGAACACAGGCATCCCCCTCCGAAGTACCATCCTGTAGCTAATGGAAAATATGTCAGGCTTTAAGCGGGAACTACATTAGACTGACTCGCACGTGGGCAACGCCTGAACTTGTACGTAGAACCGCATTGTGTGGAGTGGGTCTTATGTAGCTCTACAAGTCTTGTTGCATTTAAGATGTATAGAGACCGACTCGTTCAAATTGGCTAAATGTGTGTGTGTGATGGGTGTGTATGTGTGTGTGCGTGTTGTGTTGGCGTAATGTAGATATACAGTTCCCGGCACGTAACTTGGCAAAAGTCGTTAGTTGCGCAGAAATCGTTTTTTAGATCTATTTGGTGATCAAGCGGGACGCGGGGTATGAGATAGCGCCGATCCAGCACGCGATTGGTGCAGTATTATAATAGTAGTCTATGATTGGTGCGTTAGTCGACTTTTGCCCCCGCACTGCGTTACGTCCCGTTCGCTCATTCGCTTTTTTGTGCACCATGTGCGAAATTATCCCCACTACGTCAAAATCTTGCCAAGTTACATGCCGGATACTGTACCTTTAAATCTTAATTTTACCACGCAATGCAATGGTTAATTCATGTGATTTGTGTTTGTGTGTGTTTGTTTTTTTTTTGTGTTTTGTGTGGTCGAGCAATATTTGAGTTCAATAGACTAGACTGTAAAAAAAAGTGTATGAAAAATGTGGCGGAGTGAAGAGTAAATAAAAAATAAGAATGGAGTTTTTTTGTTGGTGTTTAGTGAAAAGTATTATTATGTTAAATATTTCATGCTAAATAGGAATTACCTTGTTCTTCTACCTTTAATAATATTATAAAAAGGAAGGATTTTTTTTTGTTTGTTTGTAACGATTTAACTCATAAACTACTTGACGGATTTAAAAAATTCTTTCCCTATTCATCTTTATAGTTTTTTTTAGCATTTTTTTTTGTATTAAAAATAAGAAAATCACGTACTTAACAAATAAAAGTAACACAGGTATTATTTTAATTTACTTTTAATTACCATCTTTTTTTTCGTATTTACTTAGTAAGTTATAATTAAGTTTCTTTATTTAAGAAATAAAATAATTGAATATGCCATTTATTTTCTCATTTTAATACTCACCTTTACAACCTTTACGACAGTTTTACAATGAAAAACTGTCGATGTGACAATTTCTTAATGGTCCGTTAAGAAGTTAAGTGATGATTAACGCATTTCGGGAGGTAATTATGTTAGTGATACTCGACCCGAATCAATAATAAAATGAGTAGGTAATTTTTTATTTATTTTTTCATTATGGAAATCGGTACGTGTGAACTACCTTTATTAAAACGCGGCCAGTCTTACTTACTTGCCCTATAACTACGCTTTCACACACACAAACACTATTTCATTGATAAAAGGCACACTAGCACTTCCCGCACGTTTGTTTAGAGTTATTCTAAAAACCACTAAAATTAAAATAAAAATATTATTGATTATATTGACCAGGTATTTTATTTTCATATGATTATTTGTGACTTTAGTAAAAGCTCCCGAAATACCATACACTTTCAAAACAACACATTGTAGAGAGGTCCGTTACATAACCCATAGCTATCCGCACGCTACATTGACTTGTTGAATTTGACTGTCGTAAGCCGGGAAATGGTTCAGATAGTTTTCGGTACACATTGTCTACACATTAGCTCTATGTATGTAGACAATGTGTGTTTGTGTGTGTTTAGAGTGTGTGTCAGTACCTAGAGTAGTGCCTAACTACTCTAGTTGGGCACTACTCTAGGTACAGGTAGTTATCTGAGTATAGAGAGGCCTCTATACTCAGAAATAAATAGATATTTAGTGTACCAACCATCATCATCATCTGCCTAGCCTTTTCCCAACTATATTGGGGTCGGCTTCCAGTCAAGCCGGATTTAGATATCAATATTTTACGAGGAGCGGCTGCCTACCAGACCTCCACAACCCATAAACTGGGGTAACACGGTACTTCATAGCAAGACTGGAGTCAGATTTACTGGCTAGTGTACCAACCATATGGATCAACTAATATAAACCTGCGTAATAAAAATGAAACGGCTATCTATAGGTTATAACCGTAGGGGCCCGACAGGGTCGAAGCCTACTGGAGCCTGGGTTGACGAAAGAGTTTCCCGGGACCCTGGAATTAGAGTGAAGAAGGAACAGGAGAGGCTTTTAGTCAGTAGAAGTTTGACACGCCCTCCCGCTCCGCCCAGAGCGGGAGAAGTCATTTTGGTGATAGGCCACCTAAAAAAACGAATTAAAAAATAGGTCAAATTTAAACCTGTGCATTAAATGAAATGGCATCATTCTGATGTGGTGTTGAATTCAATTTTCGATTATTTCGTGCGACTCTAAAACCGGTGTAATTCAAGCTCGATTGATAGATTTGAACACGATAATGGTCTAAACAACTAAGCCGCTACAATATCGTTACGGTTTTGATTAAGTGAATCGGGCTACCCGACTGCAACCGAAGTCCCGAACGCAATACACTCACCTGTGTGCGTTTGATCGATAACCCTCCTATACTACAAGTATAGCTCTGTTATATTTCATCTCACAAAGAAGGGTGGGCCTTTTCTGTGTGTGTGTGACTGACACACGTCCATAAAATTCAATGTATATCTGTGTTTTTGGAACGCACATACCGTTGTAAAAGCTAAATAAATGTAAAACATATTTCGTTTGAATGCGGCAATGAATGGTGTAGCAATCAAAGGGAATGAATATTGATTTCACTACCCACCTATCAAACTTTTTGTGAACACACACAATTTACACTAACAATGAACATGAGTAAACCCCAAGAAATGTGAAAATAGGGTAGGAAGATGATGACATGATGGATGATAATGAATGAGGGACACACGAACACAGCATGTGAAGGGGGGGAAAGGTTTTTCTGTGAAGCTACAACACGGACGCTTCCCTATAGCGAAAATTGAGGATTATCCTTTTCAAAAAGGTTAACCTCTTGTACTTCCTATATTCGTGATATTCCGGCCCTTTATCTTTTAACTTCTCCCACTCTGGGCGGAGCATAAGGAAGTATCAGACTTTTACTGATTAAAACAGACCGTGTTCCTGCGTTTGTCCGTTGCGTTTCAGAGGCACGGTGCCACTTACCATCAGAACGCTGCTTTCTTACCACGTATCATCATCTACCTTGCCTTTTCTCAACTATATTGGGGTCGGCTTCCAGTCAAGCTGGATTTAGCTGAATACCAGTATTTTACGAGGAGCCGCTGCCTATAAGACCTCCACAACCCATTAACTGGGGTAACACGGTACTTCATGGCAAGACTTTCTTACCACATATGACGACATTATATTCAGTGCCGTATCTCCCTAGTTACGGTACCAGCGAGCGCAATCCCTGGAGGGACGCAAAAGTTTTATATCTAGTCCTTTTTGTCTGTATTGTACTTTTTTTCTAAGGGCGTAGTTATACAAGCTTGCACCGGGCGTATAAAAGGCCATTACGGCATTGGGTTAAATGCATTTCGTTCCATAGTCATATATGTATGTATTTATAGTTCTCTTTGAACAGTTTTATGAAGTTAAATGTTATCTCCATATTTCTAGACATTCAGGACATAAAAATGCTGACCGGGGACACATACAAGATGTGTGAACGACACACTTACAGCTGCCCTAAGAAATTTGGCCAAGAATTTAGATATAAGTGCTTACGTGGTTGCGAAGCGCGGTTATTACTTGATTTGAACGGGAAATATAGAAAGAAGGCTGTTGAACAAGCATAGCCATAAAAACCGAAGTTCTTTATAGCTTCTAATGGAACTTATTTTGAAATAGGTTAGGTTTATTGAGCGCACAAATATTTGAAGTGCTAGCAATACGCGCTTGTTTGAACAAGCGATGACGCAATAGAATCGTAGGAATAAAAACATAAGTGCTACCTGTAAAAAATATCTACTACTTCTTCTTACGCATTACGGTGTTCTTTACCAAGCAAACTGACCAATATAAATGAATTCATTCGTTGTTGTAAGTGTACTTGTTTGTTTCACCTGCTCCAAAAAGTAATCGAGATTTCATTTAATTTAAGCCAGTCAAGGTGCATCATATTTAAAAACTGTCTTTCGAATAAAGCCAATATAAAGCCCATTACCATGATTTTAATGTGTTTTATTTCATTTTACCTCTAAAAAAACATCCTTAATTACTTAGATACCCGCGAAACGAGACACAATAGTAAAACAATAACAGCGCGGTCTCATAGGACCGGTTGGGGATTCAAACGTTAAGATAGATTACACCCAGACACAGAACAAATGATCGTGCTCATCACACAATCATTTGTCCTGGATGGGAATCGAACCCACGACCTCCGGCATAGCAGTCAGGGCCACTAACCATTAGACCAACAAGCCAGTCCATATTATTAATGACACACCCCTGCTTTGCACAGGTACAAATTATATTCATAAACCTTCCTCAAATAGGTAGCTTTCGTTCTACAAGGTCACATCTAAATCCGTCCCTTGAAAAAACTTGTAGGCCGAAGATAAAAACCCAAATAAAAATATTATAAAAAACTAAGTTTTATTCATGCCTTATAACGAAATATGTAAATAGCACAGCAAAATCGAAACAAGGCACTGCAATAAAAAATTCTAAAACGGTAATATCCCAATAATTTTCAGTAACATTTGCCCGTTCCCAAAGAGGGGGCCAACTTCTAGTCTTCAAAGGCTACTCCTACAGCTTGCAGAAGTTTCGCAACGAAACTGCCCAGTGGAGGTGTACCATGGTGCAGCCGGGGACCGCGAAGAGGTGTACCGCGAAACTGTTTACCAGCATACAGTATGATGTCCTAGATTATAGTGGAGACCATAACCATACTAAGCCAAAGTTTGTTAAGAGAAATGATGTGTTAGTCAGGGCATATTGAGTTATTTCTATTCAAAGCTGGTGCATGGTCTACAACACGTGACATAATTAATTCACATCCTCTTGGGGGGTCATTGTATTCATCAATATGAACAACTTTTACTATGGGACCTAACCTGAAATCGAAAAAAATAATCAGCTGTTCCTTACATTTATGTTCGCTCATTTCGTAAAAATGTATGCAACAGGTGATTATTTTTTCTCGGTTTCAGGTGTGTTGGCAGGTTAAAAGTTGTTCATAATGATGAGTACAATGATACATGTTACATGTTGTATAAGATTGTTCTCATTTTGGGATTTGTGAGCATCATTTACAATTAATACATTGTTATGAATGTGTATGGATATATTTATTTAAACTATCTTATTCTCATGTGAAACTTGGGGATTTACCGGACTTTTTGTCTGCAACTCACTAGTTTTATTTTAGTCAGTCATTTGTGCTGTTAGTAGGTTTCAAAGAATAGCTATTTGCAAATTATTTGTCTTAGTTACAGTTTTTATTCTTAACTGTATATCATAGCGACGAGTAGACTGAATTGTGCCTTGACACTCCTCTCATATATTTGGTAGCTCATGTTTTACATATTTATATGAAGGTTTTTCTATACCTATTGTTTATTAATCTAAACCTAGACTTAATAATCTACCATATAATGGACATGTTATATTAATTCACAGAACTGATTGTTATATTTTAAATCTAAAATTATATAGATTTTGTTAAATTGTTACACATATTAATTATAAATATTGGTTAAGATGTTTGTACCTAAAATTGTTTATTACACAGTATAAAAAAACTATCATTGTTCATAATGCTTGGTAATAATGGTGTATAACTAAACCCTATGCTTATTCATAATTCTACAACAATAATACTGAAACATACTGATGCACAATTTGTTCAACAGGCACATTTCTTTGGACAAAAAGAGGTGGTAAGCATCCTCTTCTCGTCCTGTCAGGATACACGTATAGCTACCAGAAACAGAACGCAGATGGGAGGATATCCTGGTACTGCTCTCGAAGACTGAAGGGCTGCAGGGCATCAGCCATTAGCTTTGGCACCAGAGCATTTGCACACAAACCACACGACCACCCACCGCCGAGGTTACCCAGTCACGTGGGAGATCATAAGAATAACTTTATTTCTGAGGATATTACTATATCATATTTAAAATGACCTAAATTTTACAAACAAAATCACTGAAGTATTTTTTAATGAACGCCATAAAATGCTCCTGTTGTCACAAAGTTTTTTCCATTTAACAATTGTAATATGTTTATATGAACTCAATATTTTTGTATTTTCATTGTATAGAAAAAAGAAGTTTGTATAGCAAGCGAAGGAATCATTTATTCTGTCGTAGTATTCAAAGAAACTATTATTAGGGATAGTAGACCTGAAGCGTAACTAATATTAATACGCACATTATAATTAATGCTTAAATAAACTCGTACGAAATAATGGTAGAGGAATTATAGCTAGACTAGCTGTAGAATAGTTATTTGAGTATTATTTTTCAGAGGCCTACATCATGTAGTAAGTAAATGTACGAACGTAGTTGACAAAAACGATACTGACATTGAGTTGAGCAATAAATAAAATACTTAGTGTAGAAAAAATAGTACAACGCATATGTAGGTGTTGAAACAATACGCTTAATAGGAAAACATATTCTTATTCATTTATTAAACGTCAGTCAAATTCTAAAAAAAAAGCTATTTTGCAACAGCTATGTAGATAAAAATTACAAATGATTCCACCTGTCATTGAATGGTGAATCCTCCAATAATTGTGTTAAGCCGCGTTTCCACTAGGCAACATTTGGCGCGCGACACGTGATGCTCAACATGTACGGCAACGCTGCACAACAGCGCGTGACGTTGTCAGCTGGCGCGCAACATGACGCGCGGCTTGTTGTTTGTGCGTAAAGTAGTAGATGCGTAGACAGACAACGTTGTTCAACAAAAGTTCCGCGCTGACTTTCAACATGATGGGCAACATGTTGCGCGTCAATTGTTGCCTAGTGGAAACGCGGCTTTAATCAAGTTCTTTATTTTGCAACGCCTAATTAATAGCGTTTTGTAGAAGCAACTATAGAACGCAAGCATTATAAATATAACATGTGCGAATTATATAGTCGCTTAGATCATGACAATATGTGTAGTTAAAGGCATAATTTGTATTAGAATAAATCTTAACCATACCGTTTGAATCTGTCACCTTTTCTCAAGGTACATGTATCTAACTGTAGTAACTAAGATTACTTCATCTATTAAATTGTATTTTTCTCCTAAGTATAAGAAATAAATAAATAGTACCTAGTTGTGACACGAGACGAGAAAACTGGTTGCAAAATGTGTTAGGTAAAGATGTGGTACAAGGAGTACCACAGGGACCTATTATGGGTCAGCAAATGTTTAATGATGCTTTTGCGAAGCTATCATCAGATGGCTAGCACGTATTGTCCCACTGCTGGGCAAAGGCCTGCTTCCATTCTTTCCAACGATTACGACCACAATTCCTCTTTCCATATCTCAAGGTCAATTATTTTTTCCAAGCAGTTTTCCCTCGAAACTAAGTAATCTTCCGAGTAACTAGTATCTCTTCCAAGTAAATATCATAGCGCGTACCATGACGAATATTTTTTATCAATATTTTTATTATGTATTATGTGATTTGTTGGCTTTAATTTTGCCGTCCTGTATAAAACGTTGATTATAAAACAGTACCTATTGTTACTAAATTGAGAGCAAGAAGTAATAATTGCTTTGTGTTTTTTATTTCTTAATGTTTTATTTTCTTTTAATATGTTCTATACCTCAGAAAAAAAATACAAATTGTGTTACTTCTTAGTAACAAAAACCCGGTTAACGCAAAAATTTCACATGTATTATTTACTTTTGCGTAATCTTGTCCTCGATTAAAAATTTAGACTACATCAAAAAAAAACCCTCGAGAAATTCCTATTACAGTACTAAACTGCCTATTTAAGAGTAGATAAGTATTAATAAACTAAATATTAGGCCTCCTAGTATTTTACTTTATAACCTATTTATAATATTATTAAGCATTTATTGGTGTGAGTTTGAATAATTCGCCTTAATGTATTCGTTCCTAGTACATATTGTTTGTACATTTTCTTTTTTAAGTTCGCGGATATTATATTATCGCAAATTATATCTAATAAATAGATAGATAAATGTGAGTTTATTTTATTTAATCAATACCTATTAGACTCTTCTTCTTTGTATGATACGAGATGCCAATGCAATCTAGATTTTCCGAAAACCTGGTATGACGATCATTGCTTTACATACAACGTCAACTCTGAAAAATCTCGCCATAAAAACTTAATCGAGAAAGTAGAAGAAAGCCGTCGAATCATCTAAGTTTCCACGGCGAGTGTTTACAGATTACCACAGTTAGTTTAAAAGTGTGAGAAGACGCGCTATGAGCATTTTGCTCACACAAAAAATTTCTGCGGTTGCAACCTTCTTAATACCTTCCCAAATGTGAAGCTCCTCTCCTACAACTACTGCATCGCTCAGTACTACTCACTACTACGGTCGCGTAGTGAACGGTTTCTGCAGACTGATTTATGTAATTAGTTTTTTTTTTATGTTATTATATTTTAAGTTAACACGATGTATGATTTTCAGCTTGGAAATATAAATTTAAGATGGATGACCAGCGCGATAACAAAACTCGTTCGTGGTTAGAAAAACCTGATTCTGATGAAGAATCGGAATCAGATCAGCATCGTGTAGACGACCTTGAAAGTGACTGCTCCAACATTATCAGCCCTCATGAAACTGATACAGAACAATCTTCGGATGAAATAGAAGATGATGGTTTGTACAAACCAAGCGATAAGTTACCATTCTATATTGGAAAAGATAAGTCTACAAAATGGCTCATGCACAAACCTTTACGTACTAGGATCTGTAATACCGTGACCCATTTATCAGGAGTCAAACAAGTAGCTAAGAATGCTAACACACCCTTGCAATGTTTCTCCTTGTTTTTGGATGATACAATGATAGACAAAATTGTCAATTACACAAATATTTACATTACAAAATTACAAGAGAATTTTTCTCGAGAACAAGATTGTAAACCCACTGATTCAATTGAAATAAAAGCACTGATCGGAGTATTGTATATGGCTGGATTGCATAAAAAGTGTAATACGAACGTGAAAGAAATGTGGTTTGGTGATGGCACAGCATGTGATTTTTTTAGAGCAACCATGTCCAAAAAACGCTTTTTCTTTTTATTACGAGTGCTTCGATTTGATGACATCAATACCCGGAAAAAAAGAAAGCTATTAGACAACCTGGCATCTATTAGAGAAATATTTGAAGAATTTATTTCACATTGTAATGGTAATTATACACCTGGACAGTATTGTACCATCGATGAAATGTGGGAACCATTCAGAGGACGCTGTAAGTTTAGAGTTCACAACGCAAATAAACTGGCGAAACACGGCATAAAAATCACCACACTTGTAGATGCCAATACTTTATATACCAGTAATTTAGAGGTACATACAGGTAAACAACCTGCAGGACCTTATAATTTGAATAACGCACCTGCTGATATTCTCAAGAGAATAGCATCGTCTATATTACATACGGGAAGAAATATAACAATGGGTAATTATTTCACATCTGTACCACTCTTCGACGAGTTAAAAACTACGTATGAGACAACAGCAGTTGGTACATTGCGAAAAAACAAAAAAGAGATCCCACCATTATTTTTATCAACTAAGGACAGAACAATGCCTAGTTCTATTCTTGGTTTTAGTGACAACAATGTACTCGTATCTTATCTACCAAAACAAAAAGTAAAAAAGGTTATTCTCATTTTATCTTCACTTCACGATGACGATAATATTGATCAAGATTCAGGCAGTAAAGAAATTATAAAATTCTATAATTCCACCAAAAGAGGAGTGGATGTTGTTGATCGAATCAAAGAAGAATATTCCGTTGCAAGAATCACTTCTAGATGGCCTTTGCGATTGTTTTTTACAATATTGAATATAACTGGAATCAATGCACAAATAATTTACAAAGCAAACACAGAAACTTTGATTGAGAGACGAGAATTTCTAAAAAATTTAGCCTTAGAGTTAGTAAGACCACATATTTTGCGACGATGTTGTATGCCGAACATATCATTTGATCTCAAGTTTATAATGAAACGATTTGTACCTGTGCCTACTGAACTTGAAAATAAGACTGAGCCCGGACCTACCGGGTACTATGCACTATGTCCTAGAAGAAAAAATAGACGCTCTAAAAAGGCGTGTATTTCGTGCAGCAAATCACTCTGCACTGAGCACGTGACGTTTATGTGTAATATGTGTTATGAGAGACACGTTTCTGACGATCTTATGGAATAATGAATACTCTCCCACACTTTACCACCACGCCGGTACATGCAAAAGTTGACTCTAGATCCTCTCAACTTAAATGCGGGTACAATGAATAAAATCAGTGGAAGAGTGGACTTCAGGCACAAATAACGAAATTACTCTTTACTCAGCACCAGATAATTTATTTTAGAAATAATTAATCTTAACTTACCTCCTAACAAAGCAAAACCCAAAGTATAAGTGTTTTATTTAATTGATTGATTGATTAATGTAGAATTGTTTGACGCACTATGAGCACTCTTTGCCTCATATTCATGTACTTAATTAATTAACATAGCTTCATTTTAAAAATAAACTATTTATAAAATTGGATTCTTTTTTTTTAGTCTCAGTTACATCTTTCTAGGTACACAATTGTAATTGTGTGAGCAATTTGCTCGGGCGCGCCTTCTCCAGGTTTAATTACCAATGATCCAATGTTACATACTCAAAAAAAATCAAAATTGTTTATTAGTCTCATATAAACATAACATAAGTGATTGAAACAACCCCAATAATACTGTTCATATAATCTCTACATCTAAACAACTACTCAATTTGCAGGAAAACTCATCCCATCCGGTAAAGGGAAGCACCCCTTACTGCTATACAACAAACACACATACACTTTCAAAGTACTATCAGGTTCTGGAGTCCTCTGGCACTGTTCCCGAAGAACTAGGACTGGATGTAAAGCTTTTGTGAAGACATCACCAGACAAAATGAATTTTATCATGGCAGTGTATGATGATCATTGTCATCAACCGAGAATGGGCATTGTGATACCAACTCCGAAAGTGAAACAACATCATTAGCAGAGTCAACTTCATATTGGCAGAATGTCAAAATTTTGCTGACGCATTTAGTCGCGTCATATCAAGACCGACTAGTTACAATGCGAGATATTATAACGGCAAAACTGAGCGTGAAAAACAGCAGCTAAAGATCCTTTTGGATTTAAATGAAAACCTTGGCAATAAATAAGATATGAAATATCATTGCGTTATTCCTTTTGCAAGTTATCTACTCCACAGAAAGCATACTCGTTCGTTAATGTAAGTGGGGATAGAAATATAAGGAATGGTATAGAGGTGTCTTGTTAAGACAGAAGAATAATTTAGGTCAAATTTTATATTTGTATTTCGGGCTGGTTTCCGCAAACAACACGACTAAAGCGCGTAAGTTAGTAACATTTAACGCCAGATATTTTTCTTATGGTATTTGGTTTAAAATAAATATAAATTTATTTTAAACCGAATAGATAGTAGATAGACTAACTCGAATAGTAATTTGTACAATTATTTTAGTTTTTTTTTTACGATATTAGTTAAAAGACTAAACCAGCATAATAATAGCAGAAATACAGCTGAGAAACGCTAACTATAAGTTTACTCGAAATATAGTTTTTAAAAAAGTGTACCTACGTTTCCTATATGTTTGTTTTAAGGGTCTTACAAACAGAGACGTGGCGACACTGCTACAAGGCATCTTTATGTAATTGTTCCATGGAATTTATATACAGGGTTATTTATAAAACACTGACAACCTCTTAGGACTATGTTGCGAGTATTATCATAATATTTTTATACAAAAATAAAAATATTTAAATTGAACGTTCTAAATGTAAGTAAAGCATGAGAGAGTAGTTCCTCCCGCTATTATAGCGGGAGGAACGATGTGCCAGAACAGTATGTAACAGTATGTATGGGAGGCGTAGGTAGGTAAAGTATAATACAGAGTTGAAATGTGTTAGACGTAACAATGAAATCTTGAGGGTTTGTTTTTAGTAATTGTAGGTATCTATTATGTTTAATAAAAAGTAATAGAACAATAGTTGTTGTTTATGATGTCAGTAATACACAAGGTTGTTAGGGTTTTAAAAATAACACTGTATATTTAAAAAAAAAAAAAAAATTGAAAATTTATGAAAATCTTGTGGCGTGTTCACTTTACTTGTATCTGTAGAAGCATACCTGTGTATGTTCACTGCGAACATTTTAAAAATAAAACTGTGTTCATCTTATGTCTTCCCATTCATAGTTGTCCAGAATTCTTTATGGATTGTTCTTTATATATTTACTTTGTTAATATTAATGTTTCAGTTAGATATATATATATATTTATATATACATAATAATCTCAATATTGAATACTTTAATATCATTATATTAAGATTATTAAGTATTATTTAGTAATAAGATTCTTTTATAACTAGAATGTGATGATTTGTTATATAAATATCGGTATTAACATTTTATAAATACTTACCTAAGTTTTTTCATAATATGTTCAAGGAAATAATAAAAAAAGTACATAAATATACCCTGTTTCCTTTGCAAATATTTCAAGTAATGCTCAGTACTATACAAGGCGCCAGATAAGCTTGGAATAAAATACATTCACCTTTACCTGATATCTCTGCGAAGGTACCCAAAAAACATTTTTTTAATTCCTAGAAAGAGAATAGAATCGCGATAGCTGTCGATTCAAGATAGCTTTACGTCTTTATTTCCGTTTTTGAAAGTCTAGGTCAATGCCCGCTATTCCACGTTTATCTAGCGCCTACTTTACCCAAATTAAAAAGAAAATGATATTTGTAATTTCTTCTTTTAGACATCAAATACATAACAACAGGAAAAAAGTACCCAGCAATGGTTTTAAAAAAGCATGTGTACAAAAGAGTTAAAGAAAATCGTTCAGGGAAGGTATTTTACCGATGTGTGCTGACACATAGAGGATGCAAAGCGGGATGCCTCGTGGATGAACACGAGATTGAACTGAAGGGAGATCATAATCATGAACCACCTAAGACTAAAACGCAGGGTGGACGATGGATTATTGATGAGAAACCAAACAATTAGTGTTATTGAAATAGATGCCAAATTAAATGTTATATTGTGTTCTTGTTTGTTTTCTTTTTAACCTATCAATACCCGCGAAACGAGACACAATAGTAAGACAATAACAGCGCGACCGCAAGAGACCGGTCGGGGATTCATGAATTAAGAGATTTTCCCCATTCCTTCTAAATTGTTTCCGATGGAGATTTAAGTAGCGATTTCGATATACTATTTTACGAAAATGTGGCGAGAAAGAGGTGTCTCTAAAAAGCTCGTAAATCGTCGTGTTAATGTAATAAAAAAATAATCAAAAAAATTGTTCTAATGGTTGCTGGAGGATATGGTGGAGCATACGGTAGAGGTGTGCCTCGCTTGGGCGGAGCACCGCCGTATAAGTATACGGCGGTGGTGGCGTGGTATCAGCGGGGGAATTTTTCGCATTGGGCCCTGGGTCAAGCCATGTTTTGGAGCGAGGGGGAATAGCGGCGGTTGCCTCTTTTTAGCGAAGCAGTAATGCTAGCGAAGGTAACGACCGTACGTGTAAGAGTATTGACATCCTCAGCCCCAGCTGCCAAAACCCCGACCCGGATTACCCAAGCCGGTGCGGGCTTACAGACGGCGAGCAATGAGTAGCTTACCTCAGTCTGTATTTGTTTAGTTGCAATTTTGAAGTAATGAAGTACCGCGGATAATTATTTTGTAATATACTTTTTTGTTATTTGTTTGTGTTGTTTCTACGCTACGTTCATCTTTCAGATTTTTCGTATTTTTTTTTGTCTTTTATAGGGCAGGAAGAATTAAATATCCAAGCTCGGTCTTCACAGCGAAAGTATAGACGTGTTGTACCAATTCCTAGCGTTGCGAAGAGACTTAGAGAAGCAAAACATTTGCCCGTATTTGTGAAGGGCGGTCGATCAAAATGTCGGCTCAGCTCGTGTAAACATCTAACCTTTGTAAAATGTTCTAATTGCAACATATTTTTATGTTTCAACGTAAATCGTAATTGTTTCTCGATTTTTCACACTTCAGAATGATTAAAACTGAAGCATGAAGATTGTTTAACATACTTGATATTGAAATAAAAATATTTATTGAAATTTAACTTGAAACTAAAATAAACCGAATTTACCTTACGATGTACTATCAATTTAATAAAAATATTGATTACTGATTCTCATCATCTGCCTAGCCTTTTCCCAACTATATTGGGGTCGGTTTCCAGTCAAGCCGGATTTAGCTGAATACCAGTATTTTACGAGGAGCGGCTGCCTACCAGACCTTCTCAACCCATTAACTGGGGTAACACGGTACTTCATGGCAAGACTAGAGTCAGATTTACTGGCTTCTGACTATCCTAACTATATACTAACGACTGCCAAAGATCTACAAATGACAGCCGGGACCTACAGCTTAAAGTGCTTTCCGAGGCACGGAGGAAACTCGTTGTGTCAAGATGGTCACCCATCCACAGACCAACCTTGGCAAGCATTGCTTAACCATGAAGATCGACCTGTGCGGCTGTTATTATCTAGCCACGAGCTCCTCCTGATTACTGTTATTCTAATCCATCTTTAAGTCTTTAAACCTCATAGAGTCACTAGTGACACTATCCATTTTGCCGTAGGTGGTTATTGTTTCCCATTCACTCCCGCTCCGTACTCCGCCACCGCCACCGTTGATCGTCTCCACGACACGGACGAACGAACGGACACGGCGGGGCTCGACCTAAGTTGGGCATCCTTACACCATGCACTATATCCTTCACCGTGTACTTAGGGCGTCCCGCAAAATGACGAGCGTTTCTTCCCGCTAGAAACAGCTAGCTCTATCTACTAGAAATACTCGTGTCTGAGGGTCTGCGTCAGGATGATTAAACTTACCCAAATCAGATTTTTTAGGGGCTCATTTTGAGCAACTGGCACCGAGCGAATAACAGGCTAGTTACGGTGCTCTTTCACACTAATTAAAAGTTTGTAATTGTGTGTTTCTTACTTCCTCCCGCTTATACAGCTAAACGAGTTTAGATGACATATTTTGGATGAAGTGCCATTAAACGGCACATTTCTTGAGTAAAGGTGAGAATTAGTCACCATCTTTGAGGAACTGGGGTTGGCATATCTGATTAGATAAAAACCCCAAAAAAATAAAGAGAAAAAAAAAATCTTTGAGGAACATTGATCTCAACTGAGAATTACGATTTGTTTAAGCCAGATTATGGTTCCTGCTTAGTTAAATTTATCAGAATTCACATGGATCTAACTGAGCAGGCTAAAGAATGGCGCCAAAAAACTCCTCCGCATCGCTGTCGACTGGTATTGTATACCCAAAAGGCTGACAGCATTGGCACGCTGTATGGCAATATTTATTGTCTAACCGAGGTAAAAGCCAGGTAACTTTTGCTTCTTATGAATAATGTCTATCAAAGACGCTTTAGTACCATAAATTATACCTAGCCTATACTGTCCCACTGCTGGGCAAAGGCCTTAAAACTTAGTAATGAACTTTTTTTTCACAGCCCGCTATATACCATCGAAAGGCAAGCATCCCCTTCTTATGTATAACAATTATACATACAACAGGTACTTCGAATCCAGGATCACTGGTGCGATACTGTGGAAGTGTTCCAATAGGGGGAAGGGATGCAGGGCCACGATCTACACTGGCAAGGAGGGAGGGTATAAGCCAGGTCCGGGGAGGTACCAGCATGATCATGAGCCTCCTCAGTATATTGTGAATAGGAACGGAGAGTGGATTAGAGTTATGATGAGGAAATGACTGTAAAATCATCTTTGTCATCTTTTTTACATATAATAGCAAATCCCCACCGTGTCTATCTGTCTGTATTTCTTTCTTTTTTATGACTGATAGGGTCGCGTTTGACTACTAAAGTGCGTCTAATGAAAGCGCGACCTGGAGTTTTCTTTTTTAATTTAATTGGCAACATTATTCAACCGCAATTGTAGGAAATAAAAAAAAATTGATGTGTCAAGACATGATTCTCCTACTAGTTAGTAATATCACATACAAAGTTTTTGGTTTTAACCTCTTTTTCTCAGGTCGCGCTTTCATTAGACGGACTATACATATCTCACTTAATGGTAAGCGATGATGTAAACGATGGAGTACGCCTGCCTCGAAGTAACCTATTATTATGTTTTTTAAATCTTTCATTAAAAAGAAAAACGTGTGCCATACTAGCAATTACTCCTGTATCGAGGGTGCGGTCACAAACATATTAATTCACATACATAAGACACCCAGACCCGGAAAACTATCTGTAGGCTATACAAATATTTTTTTCATGCGGGAATCGAAACCAAGACCTACAGCGCAACAGCCAATCGCTCAACCACTGCGCCAACCGTGCCGTTAAACGAAAGCGAACATGATAAAAAAATCTCTGTAGTAATAAAACCACAAATTTTTACATCTTTTTCATTTTAAGCTCTTATTGTAATTCAAACACTGTTTTAGATATCCCGTAAGTGACAATTTAAATTATTGTAATTCAGTTTAGGTAGGACCAGCCATTTCGGAGATTAGCCGTAACCAACAGACAGACAGGCAAAAATGTTAATATTGTGTATTGTTATCTTATTTTTAGTAGTATTTTTAGTAGGTGTCAAATACAATTTACACAACAAAACAAAACAAAACATTTAACAAAATATTTTGTAATTTATTTTTAAAATATGTGTAAATGATCTCATTAGTTTTGACAGCATCATTTATAAATGTTGCTTCAAATTATATAATATTAGATAACAATTAGTTGTAAGTACTTATTTTAAGTTATGTATATCAATAAAAAATGATCTCCTTTCTTAATCGCGTATACTCTTCATATATCTAATAAATATTTGTTAAAAATAAGTAAATACTTTGTGTAATTTATTGCATCTCCTACTCTCAAAACGGTGAAGGAAAACATCGTGAAGAAACCGGCATGTCATAGAACCAAAAATTCTAAGACATCATCTACCAATCCGCACTGGAAATTCGTGGTAGATTCCATTCCTTCTTCTAGAGAGGAGGTCTGAGTCCCAGCAGTGGGAACAATATAAGACTGTTTATGCCATGTAAATACACGAAGTGATACATGATACCTTTCACTTATACTGTAAATGAATACACACTTATTAAAAAGTAAATAACTTAATTTAAAAATTAAACTTACTATGCTTCTTTAAAATACTTTTATTTCCCATCTACAACAAAAATCCCTTTTCACAAATTCAATACAAAATATTAAAAAGAAAAATTAAAACCGTTTCTTTGCAGTTTACTTCACGACATCCACAAGAGGAACTAGACATCTAATGGTCAATGGGTACTCTTTTATTTGTCGGTCCTACTGCCTAAACCACGTGAAAAAAACCTGGAAATGTGCTACACATAGCGGTTGTACAGCTAAAGTGCACACGATAGAGGATAAGATAGTCAATGTGCTGAATGATCACAACCATCCTGCGACCATCAAAACCTGGAATCTTCTTCATCTACAGTCGTATTTACTTCAATCGTAACTAAGGTTTTGTTTAAGAAATATAGATAGGTATAATCTACAATGTGGGGACGACAATACAATGATAAATGAAAACGCTGGTAATGTCATCATTATAAAATACTTTTTGAAATTACGAAAAAAACAATTGGCCCATACATTTATGTTTGCCAAGTCAACAAAATGTACCGGACAACTGATTTTTTTTTTGCAATTTCAGGGTTGTTCATAATGGTCCGTTTTGACAGCGATTTCATTTATTTTTGTGTATTGGCATCACCATATTATATACAACATGTAATTAGAATAATGCACACTCTTAAACATCCCAATTAGAAAAGTAAGTTGCCATCACTAAAATTTTACTTAGGCAGTTTTTTTTTTAAGCAATTAGTTAAGTATCCTAATTGTTGGTAAATATCGCATTGGTATTGGTATTTACGCACGCACACAATAAACTCTAGTGACGCAATCAGGATTTATGGAGAATTTATACAAAATAGGTAGATATTTTTTATCCTAAATTGAACGAAGAATTATTATAGGGTAAAAATATTTAAAAAATAGCTTATATCAATTCAGTGGCTGACATTGAACATTCTACGTACTTATAGGATGTGCGTTTATTATGTTACATGTTGTATATAGAAACACTTTCGGATATTGAAATATCCGAAAGGTTTCTCAGTATCCGAGTGCTCACAAATTGTATAAAGAATTAGCCCAAGGGCTGGTTGTTACCTGACTCGCCGAGTTAGCAGTCTTTTGGGCACATTACCCGTCGAAAGTAACGCAGAGAAAAATTTCGACACTATAAGTATTTTAAATTGTTTTTAATGATACTTTTAAGTATTGTTGTTTTAGTGTACATATTATAATAGGTAATTAAATGTTTTTAAATATGTAAATAGTAAAAGAATTAATTATTAATATAGAAATAAATAATTATATTTTATTACTGTTTTTGTTAAGTCGACATTCTTCAGTATTTTTATTGATTGGCTCAAGATTTTTATGCATTAAAGTAAGTAAATAAATAATAGAATTTTAAATGTTGAATTGATTGTATATTTATAAATTTAAATAGATTATTAGAAATACTGCCTCTATTATTGATTTTTTTCATTTAAGAATAAAGCGTCGGGGTATTTTAAATTACCAATTTAAGTGATATCAAGCTCGAGACTATATCAAAATTGTTTATATGAATGTTTATATTTAGATACTTTGTTTACAAACCACCCAACCCCTAATAAATACCCAGTAGGGATTGCAATCCAGCAGCGTTTTCAATCCAGCTGGATTTTTGCTGGACTGACCTAAATCCAGCTGGATCCAGCGCGGATCCAGCAAAATGTGGAAAGCAAATAAAAAGGCGACATTTATATTTTTTTATTAAGTAATTTGTATAATAACTTTTAACGATAATCTATGAAACCTTTCACTAATTTGCTTTCGTTTCTTAACCATTTGAGATCAAAAGAAACAACTTAAAATTAAATAACATATACCCTTGTAGTGAAATCTGACGTCACAGAATCCTGCATCACGCAAGCTAAGTTCTCAGATACAACAGCCCAAAATCATCTATCGGGCAGTTGCCATTACACAGTTGTCATCACATATAACAATTGGACCTAGTTCTGCAGAAAGCAGCCAAGTGGCACTTTTTCGAAAATAGAGTTATGAACACAGCCATACTAAATTCGACATGCCGGTTGTTTTGCAAAGACAACCAGCTCGATATCTCTTCTTACGGCTGAGATATGAATCGTTAAATGCAGCCATTCAATAAAAAATATTTTGTAAAAAACAGTCATCATGGTGTAAAATGCAGCCAATTTTGAGGCAAACTGCCTAACCTATATTGCACAAGTCAGCCTGCTATTTGGCTGTTTTGTACAAATTTCAAAATTTTTGAAGTTATCGGGTATCGAGTTTCGTAAAAAGCAGCTAGTGTACGTTGGCTGTTTTCTGTATACTGTATATGTGTTACGAGTCCATACTTGGCTTTTTCTGATGTCATCATTATGACACGTCTATGCGAATAAGGACGATTTTTAAACTTGTTTATTATTAATTCATGAATCCCCGACCGGTCCTATGAGACCGCGCTGTTATTGTTTTACTATTGTGTCTCGTTTTGTGGGTATGTGATAGGTTAATATTAGCTTATGACATCTCTGAGCGTAGTCATATAATGTTTACTTCTTTAATTTAGTAATTGTGAAGGAGGTTAGAAGCGGATAACCTACAAGAAGGAAACAGTTTCTTCGAAAATATAAAATGGAAACGTTTCTTTTTTGCTTGGGCTCGCGTTTGACCACTATCTCAAGTAACCTATTCACTCTTGACTTGAAAACTCCTAAGTTGTATCAGGAAATACAGACTCCAGCAGGGAATTCCACTCCTTAGCTGTACGCATAATAAATGTGTTTCCAAACCGCTTTGAGCGTATAGGCGGAATGTTCACCATATATCGGTGGCGCTTCGCCGTACGTCTAGTGGTCCGATAGTGGAAAGGACTTGACGGAATCATGCAATTCCTGAGCACACTGCCCGAAGTGTAAACGATAGAAAACCGACAGGCTAGCAAGTTGGCGCCGATGTCCAAAACTTTAAAGTTTCGACTCAAGTGCATCATTCCTGATGATCCTCTTGGCTCGCTTCTCAATTGACTCAAGTGCATCAAGTTGGTATTTGGGAGACCCATCCCAAAGATGAGAGCAGTACTCCATACACGATCGAACTTGCGCTTTTTAAAGGTTGAGCAGCCGTTCCGGCATAAAGTATCGTGTCGCTTTTTCTAAGATCCCCAATTTATTAGCAGCCCGCTGGGCTTTTGCCTCGATGTACGAGCCGAAATTTAGGGTAGACGAGAATGTTACTCCAAAAAGCCCAAGGAACGGTTACACCGCGGAAAGATGGAGCCGGGTGGAATTGACTCCGTTTAGCGAAAAAAAGATACGCCTAGGTTTTAGCAGCATTGAACTTGACCAGATTGGCATCGTCCCAATCGTAGACCGCCTTCAAGGACGAGTTAAAGCGTTCAATCATAGCCTCTCGGAAAGACTGGATCTGTGACCCACTAGTGCGTGCGTCGGACACGTACCTGTCAGCAACAGTGCCGTCGTCTGCTTGCCCAAAGGTACCGGGCTTACATAAGCAAATCGTTTATGTGCAGCAAAAACAATGTTACCGAGAGTACCGACTCCTGAGGGACCCCGGCATTAATAGACATTTGACCGAAAGAGCAACCATCAATAACTACGCGGATGGATCAATCCCTCAAAGAATTTGGCGATCCAATCATACAGGTAGGTAGATAGACCGAAGGAAGGAAGGTTAGTAATAAGGCTTTCTTGCCATACCCTGTCGAAAACCTTCGAGATATCAAGGGAAACGGGAAGCGCTTCCCCATGCTTCTCGATGGCCTCGCTCTAGATGTGAATGGCATACTCTAGAAGATCCCCAGCATACCGATTTTGTTGAAAACGGTATTGCCGGTCACTGAGTATATCATTCACTTCTAGGTGTGCCAGGAGCTTCCTGTTGAGCACCCTTTCTATACTCTTACAGAAGATGAACGTGATGGATACAGGACGGTAGTTTGCTGGGTCAGCTCGGCTACCCTTCTTGGGCACAGGCTGCACGTTAGCATGCTTCCAAGCAACCAGCACTTTTTCAGTCTCATATGAGAGGCGAAATAGGCGTGTAAAAATTGTGTGAGACAAGTGAGAGCGGAAAAATTGTATTGTATTTATTAGATTTTTTTATTTGAAATGTCAATAAATGACTAGTGTTCATTAATGTAAAAAGACTTATTGTCTTTTTACATTAATGAACACTAGTCATTTTGACATTTTGTTACGTTTTTAAAGACTACTAAAACGATTTTTTAGTTTTCACTATTAAGAAGTAAACAGTAAATACAACATTTTATTTATTATCTTGTCTGTCTGTTACATACTTTTATTCCATTTTGAATTAATGCAGAACCCAGCCAACTTATGTGGCTGGTTTATGACTTAAGGTCCTATATCCCCTAGCTGGGGCAGAGGGCGTCCACAGTAGTCA
Source organism: Mythimna separata (assembly GCA_030763345.1). Classification (NCBI taxonomy): domain Eukaryota; kingdom Metazoa; phylum Arthropoda; class Insecta; order Lepidoptera; family Noctuidae; genus Mythimna; species Mythimna separata. Next base: position 12,168,563 of record CM061168.1, read on the forward strand.
CCCAACGCGAGCGGTCTTGCGCTTTATGCTTAACCTCGCTCCACGGCTGGTTTATGCTTTATTGTAATTCCGACGAAATAAGCTATTTTGCATGAAACAGCCACGTCAAAAACGCTAATATTGGTATTATGCTAAATGATACGAAATACTGAATAGGATATAAATAACTGCTATACTTTTCCTAATAATTTTCAAATGTCAAATAAACAGAAAAGTAAAAAATGGCCGAAAAGTAACAAAAGGCAACTTTCGATAGAAAAACGCTCATAACTCTGTTTGTACTTTTCCTCATATGGCTGCTTTCTGCAGAACTAGGTCCAATTACGGATGCAATTCGAAACTAAACAATAGAAATTGATACGTTTGCGGATCCGCATCGCTGGATCCAGCACTATATGCTGGATCCAGCATATTTAAAAGGGCGCTGGATCCAGCTAGATTGCTGTATACTGGATCCAGCAATTTTTTTTTTTTTTTTTTTTCATTTTCAAGTATCTTTATTAAACATGAAAGTTAACATAAATGCACTTACCCTAAGATACATTAACACTTAAAACTAAACACTTTCTAAGGCTAATAATTCGCCTCTCAAAGTTTATTTTACAAACGACTATTTATGAACACTGATGACATCATAAAATTAAATTGATATAGCAAGAAACATGATATTAAATGCAAATTATTTGGTTTATAATTTTTGCTTATTACTTGAGGGTGTTATAATAAAAATTACTGATCGCACGGTATACTGTACGAAGTAGTAGCCATGCGACCAGTCAATGGATCAGCGGTCGGAGCCTCCCTGCCGCCCGCGCTCCCGTGCTAAAGCGGCTGGGGCCGGGTCGGCAGCGAGCCTCTCAGGGGTCAAGTCACTGGTCGCTTGTACCTCAGTTGGTGGGAACAAAATATAGTGATGTGGTAGGCGGTAAGTGCCGTAACTATCGATATATGGTAATTTGCCTATTGTCGATGAACATAGCTTTGAGATTAATGGGTTTGTAGTGTTTATTTTATTCTTTTTGAAAAATTTAGACGATATTTTAACTATGTAGTCAAATAGCAAGGGAAGTTTAATTTGTTTATGCAATTTCTTAAGATTGGTTTTAATTTTAGTTTTGTACGATATTTTGACTGCTTTATTTTGAATTACTTGCAAACTTTGATGATTTGAGAGACATGTGCTACTCCAAACCGGGCATGCGTATGTTATACACGGATCCAGCAATTGCAATCCCTAAGACCGTTTTCACATATCCGATCCGATATCGGTATCGGACGCCGATCCGATATCGGGGTAAGTAAAATGTATGTAAAATGTATGTATGTAGCAATGTTGTACAACGAAAAGGGTTACTTTGAGTGACCAACCAAATGAGCAAAGACAAGCTCTAATAAAAAAATCCAACAAAAAGTATTGTAAAAGAAAAAAAAAACTATGATAAATATTGTACAGTTCAAGCTATAGATGCGATGGATTACCTTGTTCGTATCGGTGAGGTATGCTTCATATTTGTCCACTTGAAAAATATGGTCCAAATTCCTAACCTCCCCCGAGATATAGTACCTAATCGTAAAACAAATTAATGTCTTATTTATTGACTACCTGCAGTATCATTTATTTTTCCACCTTTTTAAGAATTTCAAAGGTTGTATTTAAAAGACTGCTGGATTTGTTTAATTAATTGTATAATATAATAGAATAGAATAAACGTACATGAAAATAGTAAAAATTTTACAGAATCTTAAATCTATGAAATGTTAGGTCTTATAGGCATATAATTATATTATCTAACCAGCTACCGCACTTCCAGAAACAATCTACTATTCGGTATCCCAACGAGGTGGGATTCTAATGCACATGGGGAAATACAGTTACAATAAAAAGTCCACCTGTGGTGGTAGGAACACCTGGTATTGCACGGGGTACTACAACCATCCATCTTGCAAAGCCAAAGTGCACACCATGGGTAAAAAGGTCTTAGCCGTTTATGGAGAGCATACCCATTAGATAATGTTGACCACGTTAGTGTCAGTTCACACCGAGACGCGACGCGACGCGACGATGCAGGAAGATGCCAGTAATATCGCGCCGCCGCGAGACGTATCGCAACGTTGCGAGGCGCATAGTAAAATCGTTGACAACACGACGGTCGCGAATGTAAAAACGTTCCGCTGCGCAGCGAAACGCCGCGCCGCGTGGCGTCACAAGGTGCAGAGCTGCATGAAGCAACGTATTCTAAATTCTCACAATGAAATGTGTATCTTTTCGTGTAGTAAATAAAGTTCTATTTTGAGTCACTCTATTAAAATGTGCATGCAGCATCGCGTCGCGTCACGGTGTGAGCTGACCCTTACTTTGTATTTTTTTTTTGAAATAAGTCTTTTAGTTGGTGATCTGTTATAGATAGTATGTGTTTTTATGTTAAATAAATTGTATGTTATTTCATATAATTTCGCAGTCTGTCTGTTATCCCCTAAAATATTTAATATAGTCTTTAAGTCAACATAAAAGAAATAGAAGACTACACAAACAAAATTTTCTGACCCCCTGAAAACCTAATTCACATAAAGGGTTATGCAGAAGTGTAGCTACGTGAATTAAACCAACTTATTACCAGATATGCTTAAGGCCCATATTATTAATATTAAAGTCAATTTCATATTTTTACAGGTTTTCGTCAGCCAACAGGCCGAATATACCTCACAGAAAAAGGTGGTCAAGTCTTGATACTCCAAGGCCACAGATTCTATCGAGAATACGGCAACGAACAGCGAAGCTACTGGCGGTGTTCCAAAAGAGCCTCCCTTGGGTGTAAAAGTAAAGTCAGGATTATCAACCAGAAGATTCTACTCTCCAATGAACACAACCATGTCTATCAGAGGAACGTATTTTTATGAAAATTTTTTTTAGCTGCTCATCATTATTGGAACCTCATTTTCATATACTATGTAGAATATATTTTTAGATTATTTCTTTTCGAATCGAAACCTCTACATTTTGTAAACTGGCAGATATTTTCTTAGCTAGTCCTTTTGTAGTTTAAGTTTCTCAATTCATTAGTGTTTCTTTTTCATACTTTACAAGTTATAGATAAGATCATGATATAATATTACATGGACGATCGGACATAATACATTTTTGAGATTAAATATTACGATTTTTACATACATAGTTACTTAATATTAGATCAATTAAAATATCAAACATAATAATTACGTCCGCTGAACCAATTATGTGGTCTGAAAATGATGATTTCAAATGATTTCTCCAGGTGTGGAGACTTCAGAAAACAAAGTGATTCTTAAAAAGACAAATGTTAATACAAAAGATATTTTAATTAGGTTTCCTTTAATCAATAAATCGTATTTTATATAAAATTTGTCTATTTTATTTAAACACTAATTAACTTTACCTCTTATATTAATAAATATAACCTATCAAAGCTTTCAGTTCAAAGACAGGCATAAATTATTTAATCAGTAAAATAGTTGTTGTTATCGGATTTCTAGAATTGTAACTCATAATAAAAATGTGTTTCAGGTTCTACTAGTAAAGGCTTCGACAATCTTCTTATAAGCAACATAATGACAAAAGTGCCAGACACTGAATCGGACGATGACGTCATCGAGGTAGTCAGAGATGATGCTCCAATAGAGATACTTTCTGACGGTGAAGAACTGGAACTAGAGAAAATAAAACAAGCACAGAATAATGAAAATGTGATACCAAACATGCAAATAACATCCGAACCCTCTGAAACTAACATTGTCACACCTAACATTGATGAATCTCAGGTTGAGACAGAGGTTACCTCGTCAGAACCAAATGTATCGATATTGAGTTCAACAGAACCCAATATTGATGAATCTAATATTGAAATCGATGTAAATCACTGTGAAGAAGATCACATTATCGATCCATTAACAGATACTGACACGTTTAATACTGAAATTATTCCAAATTGTTTACTTTCTTTAGAAAATCCAATGCCCCTAGCATTGGACTCATCGGTTAATATTGGAAACGAGAACATACCGAATCATGATGATAGTCAAGAAAATACTGATCTCAATGATAATCATGACGAAGAAAACGTTTACGTTAACGTAACTGATGATGTTAATATAAATGAAAATGACAATGTCGAACAAAATCAAACTCCCGTCGAAAATAGCTGGCATACCCATAGTAACTATAATAATGTTCCTGGAGATACGCCTTTCAAACCAATCGAACCAGTTACTGAACACAAAGAATAACTGCGTATTCTAAAATTTAGTCTTAAGTTTTTATTAATTATTGTATTAACATAATTATCTAATAGTATAATTTATTGTCGTAATTTTATAAGCTTTGATTTTTTTAAACAAAAATAGTTACTGTATTTAATTTTTTTCAATAATTTCCATTGATATGTGATTAATAAATTGTAGAAAAACGTGAAGCAATCCCTTCACGACTGAGTGCATTAAATAAGCAATGTATGCCTTATGTTAACCTCAAAACACTGCTCATAATGTTTTATATTACTAGATATATAGGTGTAGTGTGGCCGATTGTTAAAAACAGATGCATAAATTTTAAGGTAAATATTTTGCAAATAGATTAATAAATAATCCCCGTTATATGCAATAAATTTTAATGTACCTAAAAGAAGCAGACGCAAAAACGCACGCACTTGTGCGTATTAACTAAAAATTTAGCTAGAAATTAGAATTTCTGTTTATCTGAATATATTATTATTGTACTTAATAAACAACGTTGCTTGATTTAAACTTCCTTTTCCAGTTATTATTTTATTTCTCTTTGTGATGGTTGTATTTTGGTTACAGAAAGTAAGTTTTTATTGACTAGGAGCAGAAGGGGAGCGATTATTTTGCTCCATGAAGGCTATAAATATCGGCAGGACTATATGCACGGAGAGAGGACGTCTTGGCGGTGTATTCGAAGGCACCATGGTTGCAAAGGCTGCGCTGTAACTAAGGGGAACAAGCTAACGAAAGCTAGTGAACATACACATGATGAAGAGGAAGTGGATTCTGACGAGAAAAGCTGAGACTGATGTATACTAGTTAAAGTATTGGTCCTCAATCTGTTGTCCGAGAGCCAGTGGTTGTCCACAAGAGATAGAATACGATCCGCCATAAGTATAAAATGTCAAATGATTCAACTCGAAAATAGATACATTGATTGAAATTGGTTTTAAGTTTCTATAAGAAATGATTTTATTTTAAAGAATAGGAATGCAAGACTTGAATGGAAGACTTGTAGTCTTAAATATATGATTTATTTTATTTTAATAATACACATAAAATATTTCGTTTACTTGTGGTCTCTGGTATTGAAAAAGAGATTAAAGTGGTTCCAAGATAGGAACCACTATTAGAGTTAGAATGTACATATGCGGCTAAAGGGAAATACCAGCGATATCTCCTGGATTTTTTGTATCCTCAATTGTTGTTTGATATCTATTACCGATAATGAAGTAAACGGTCCATCTACGTTCGTTTTTGTACTGGTGCCCGTTAATATTTTTTTATTGTTACATATTTAGAATCGCTAGATAGTTTATCAGATTCTTAGTTAAATTTATAGGTTAAGTTGTTTATTTATTATTTTATAAAGTTTTTTAAAACTAATAATTTTGTTTTATAGGGGCATATAATTGGGTATTTTTAAATATATAGAAAATGAAGACTATTATGATTTTTGTTTTATTTACAGTTCTGTATTATATGAAAGTGAAACATAACCGATGATATATACCTATGTACGCTACCTACACGTCATCTATTGAGTTTAGTACTTGAGTAGTAGTCTCCAATATTTCTGTTGGTGGTGACAATATCAGGACTGAATTCCTGGCAACCAGTCAAAACTGACAAAAGTACGTCTACTTGAAACCGTAACATGCAATACTGTTTCCAGGGCTTCGGCTAGGCTACCGGCTCGCGACCTTCACGGAGCTGAACGGGAGAAACGTGCTGATGATAGGAAACAACCGGTTCATGAGGCACTACATCAGCAGACGAGGCAGGACCCGCTGGAGATGCTGCAAGTCCTTCAACAAATGCAGAGCCATAGCCATTACAGACGAAAACTATATCGTGAAACTTAATGATCAACATAACCATACATAATGAAATGTAGTATTAAGTTTCTGGAAAGGTAGATATTATTGACACGTTACAAATTTAAGGCAAGTGAGACAATTGGCTGCTAATAATCATTCAGTTGCAGACGATTTTTTTGAGGTAGGTAGTAAAGAAACAACTCCTTTATCTCTGGGTGGTCCGAAGAGGAGTGTCAGAGTTTTACTGACTTACTTTTCAGCGCAACTCGTGACGTAACTGACTCTTTCGAACACAGCAGTTAACGTGTATATTAATATTTGTAAAATTAACGCTGAGATAGTTTTGGATTTCGAAATTTGCCCTGACTTTAGTAGAAGTCCAAATTTTCTTAAAAAATTGTAAACAATCAATAAGTGTTTTTAGCAAGAAACATCGTGTGATAAATAGTTTTTAAACCATATTTTTCTTTTTCTATGTTCGTCTTTAATATACTAGTTTAATAATTATTATTTTTCAGTGTTATTTTTAGTTTATAAATAACAAACAACATTCAAGTATTACCACTGACACTTTTACACTATTAATTGTAAATATGAATATACAATATAGATATGTAAGGACATTTTAGAAATTAGGAAAACTGATCTTATAACCTTTTAACTAAGTTTAAAGGTTTGTAGGCATATTAATAATTTGACAAAAAAAAATAGAAGTTATATTTATATGCCAAGAAATAAATATAAATTGCATAATATGTAGATGATAGTGGATTATTAGATATAATCATAATGATCTTAGTTTTTTAGATAAAGTTAGTACGTAAAGCTGTATGTTATAACATAGGTAGGTATAATAATCTGTATGAAATAAAATAGAAAACATACGAAAATAAATAGATTTAACAGTCACACACAAAATGTGTTAAAATAGTTTTAACAAATTGCAATAATATAATAGGCATTTTTTATGTATAATTCATATTAATTTGATTTATCTTGGTTGCAAAAATATACCGAAAAAATACTGTAAAAACATGGAAATGGAGAAAGGTTAATAGGAATTTTTAGTTTTCTTTTTTCATAATTATGTGACTTGATATGTGACAGTTGAAATACCCGCACCTGTAAGTTTTTTTCTAGTCGTAAAATCTTTAGATCTCTTTGTTTTAATTTCCTCAGCAGAACCTCGAATTAATAAGGTCTGTATCATTTTATGATCTATTTTTCTATCACCGTCAAAACTTATGAATACTTATAAAGTGGGTAAGTTATGGATAATTATGTTGTACCTACTTATGAAGTTTCTTTTTTTTTTACTTATGAAGTGCGCTGTCATGCTAAGTTTTGCTTGAGATTCACAGTTTACTAAAATTTTTATGATATGATATTTTTGTAGAATATAAATATTCAATAATCATTGTACCCTGCAAGATGATGAGAAACTACCATAATATTAAAAATATCAAAACGAGTAGAATCAATCAATCAAAAAAGAATATAGTATCTCACTAAAGTGTGCGCTATTTTTTCATAATATATCATTCTTCTTTACTATTTTTATAACGTATTTAATATTTTCATTATAAGTTTTTTTCGCACAAAATTAACTTAACTAAGTTTTGTGTACAGAAGTAAGAGATTGATGTTTCACCCTTATAATTATCTTTTCTTTGAATAATTTTGATAACATTAAATATATTATGTATTTATTACGGTCTACTTATAATATTTAGCGTGATCTTCTTTTAATTTCGCAAGCTTTTGTTTATTACGTGCCAACTTTATTATTATAAAATGTTTTTAATGCAATTAGGAATGTACGAGTAATTTAAAAGGGTTATTGTAAACTCGTCACATTTTCGTTTCATTTTCATTCTCCGGCCCATACTGTGGCTTATCAAAATTGTGACGAGTTTACAATAACCTATTTAAAAGGGTTATTGTAAACTCGTCACATTTTCGTTTCATTTTCATTCTCCGGCCCATACTGTGGCTTATCAAAATTGTGACGAGTTTACAACAAGCCATTTAAAAATGTTTAGGTATATGATTTTATTGTTCTCATTATGTGGCAACTATTTTATTAAGAATTGTAAATAAAAACCCGCTTATTAGATTTTAACATTTGAACCCTAGGCATAGTGCATAACGGCAGCAGTAAGTATATACAACTTTGTAAAAATATTATTATGTAGAAAGTTTTGTACGTAAATGTTAGTACTTTTGTTCTGCGTTTAATAAATAACGATAAAGTAATTTTAAAACTGTTCTATTATTTAACCGGTTTAAGGAATCGTAGATGAGAGCAGTCTGCCTTTTTCACATATTTAAAGTAACAAGACAATAATTTTAAGATTAAAAATACATTGCTTTTAAAACTATCCAGCGCAGCGGCTTCGTCCGCGGGAAAGCAGAAAATTATCCCGAGGGAAAATACTCTCTAGACAAAAAACCCCCATGTTATCATTTATCACGAGACATGAGAGGAAAATCCACTTTTTTTTCTCGCTGTACGTGTCGTATGTACTTGATAAGGTTTTTAAAGATTGTACGTAGTAGAACTCACTTTGTGCTCAATTATATGTACCTACCTACTTATAAAGAAAGAAAGAAAATGAATTATACACGTCTGCGCTGACCTACTCGTGCCCGTCGCGTTTCTTCACAAAATCTACGCTAGCCTACCCGTCATTTTGGAGGTAGCGGAACAGAGAGTAAAGTCCCACATACCTCCGTTGAAAAGGGTGGATCCTCCGACCGGACGAGGTGTTATGTGCGGTGGGCTACTGTCCGGTAGATGATTTCGGGTTGTTATATTTATTCAAATCGCGCGGAGAACTTTGCTTGTACGATGCAGGATTATGTGACGTCATAATTATGTAGTAGATGTCGCTACATTATCACAAAATCTCTCCAAACAGACAAAACATAACTAATTTTATTTCAGATTGCGAAGTGAGAATGTCAATCGATGGCAGGCCAACGTTAATATTTGAAGATCACTGCTACTTCAAACATTTGGTCAACAGGAGTGGTATGACTCGCTGGAGGTGTAACAGAAACCGGTTCAACTGTAAAGCTGTCGTTTGGACTTTCGGTAATTCCATCATTAAGGCCAATAAAGATCATAACCATTGAACTGGGATACTACGTTGTTTTATTAGTGTGATGGTCTACTTTCCTTAACCGTTCCTCTTACTAGTTATTAGAAATTCTTATTAAATTATAATTATCATCATCTGCCTAACCTTTTTCCCAATTATATTGGGGTCGGCTTCCAGTCAAGCCGGATTTAACAGAATACCAGTATTTTACGAGGAGCGGCTGCCTACCGTCTTATTAAACTATAATCGTTTAATATTAAATATATTATGAAACAAAAAGTATAAAATCACTGGGCCCGCGTGGTGGATTACGGCCCTTTAATTCATTCATTCATATCAATGAAGACTGTCGCGTATAAGCGGAACTGAAAATCACCACATGACTGATCGGAAGGCTGCTCGCCCACGTTAGACTTTTGGTAATGACTTGACTTAAGATCCTATATACCCTAGCTGGGGCAGAGGGCGTCAACAGTAGTCACCCATCGCGAACGGTCTTGCGCTTCACGCTTGACCTCGCTCCACGTCAGTCCGATGGCTTTCGCTTATGCCAATACGGTGCGTCGCCAGGTCTGCCGGGGACGGCCACGCTTCCGACGCTCAGACTTTTGGTAGTAATCGTAATAAATTATAATCCTATATTTGACCGACTTTTTGTAGGATGTGTGGATTGCACTATTGCTATGAGTGTATTCTATTTTTCTCCTACAAAAAATTCGATTTTGATCGATTATCGGCCTTTAGTTTGTTACATTTGTTAGCTTGTTGAAAGTTCATATTTAATTGCAAGTAAACATTACATGTTTTTTTTAGACATTTTCTGTTACTTCATAAATAAAAGTTGTGAATTGTACTAAAACTTCCAAGTTGTAACGGAAGTTGAATTAAAGTAAACCATTAATTCTCGTTCTATTTTCCATAAAACGTGTTGATTTAATTTTAATTTTCCAATGATTATAATGCGAATTTTCTAAATGTCAGTATTTTTAAATTGTTATTACACTTTGTAAGTGACTTAATTCTGACTTCCGGTCGTTGTGACGAAATGTCGTTAGTTTGACGTTTAAGTGGGGAGGGCGCTTTAGAGTGCCAACAAGCAACGACAGTCAGTCGGAATTGAGCTACGAAGCGAGTTGGTTGTCTGATTAATTTGTTATAAGTGTACTCTGTGTGTAATAAAGTTATTTTATAACAAAACAGTTTTTTAATTTTAAAAGTCGGAAAGTTTTTATCAAATCAGAAGTGGGATAACACCAAGAAGTTCTGGTGTATTACTGCCAACTTGGTGTGATCATACGCCCACAATAAGGTATGTTAATAGTTAATTAATATGATTTTGATTATTTAATATGAATTTCATATGTCTGTTTTTAATGATATAAAATACATAATTACTTGCATTTTATTGTGATTAACTGTATCTCGGATGTAATTAAATCATAAACGTTAGTGGTACGTTACCCACGCTGAACTAACACGTGAGCCCAAAAAAAAAAAAGAACTTAATTTTAATTTAGTTTAAGGTTACCTTTACTTATATTTTATTGTTTAATCGTTTTGAATTTGCGAAATTCAAAATAATACTGGTTTTAAATCGATTTACTTGAAAACCTTTTTTTAACGTTATCGCTTTTTGATTGTGTATAAGTTTATGTGAAATAGATACTCGTCGTTTTAATTATTTCAGATATTTTAACATTGTACTGACTGTACAATCGAGTGAAGATGCCTAAGCAGCGGTCCGAGAGCAAACGGGAGTCCACTGTGAGGTCTGCTAGCGTTGTGCTGGAACACACCTCGAGACGCAGCCGATCCCGGACCCGTGTTCAACGCTCAAGGCATAGTCGGCGCTCATCAGCTTCGCGTCGCACCGATAGTCGAGGCTCCAAACGGGGTAGATCCAGAAGATCGCCGTCCAGGGCGGCGATGCAGGCAAGGAGTAGAAGCAGGTCAGTCCTTACTCCTCCATTAGAACACCGCACATCACGTGCGCCACGAACTGTCACTAAGAAACGTGAACCGACAAATCAAATTCGGGATGATAGTCATAGTAGACAGAGGCGACACAGATTGCAAACCCCTCGCAAGGAAAGCACTGACAGATCACGTAGTCCAGTTCGCTCTTGTCATAATGACAGATTTGCATCTGTGACACCTCAACCACTTTCTGTCAATACTGTGAACAATGAATTGCTTAACTGCATCAAAGAGTCTTTGCAATCAATTTCTGCTGTAAATTCACATAGTAAAGAAAGATTTACTAATTATAATGCAGTACCAGAATTTGATCCTAAATCAAAAAATCAAACGATTGTCACTTGGTTGAATAAAGTTAAAGAATGTTCTGAGATCTATGGCTGGGACAGTAAACAGACTGCTCATTACGCTCTTCCTAAGCTTGTTGGTACTGCAAAGAAGTGGTATGAAGGGCAGCCATCAGTTTTACTGTCATGGGACGAATGGGTCAAAAAACTTCAATCTGCTTTTCCGTCCTATGAGAACTACGGACATTTGCTAACTGAAATGTTGGCCAAAAGGGCAAAGTTTGGCGATGACTTAGAAGAGTACTATTATGAAAAGTTAATAGCCTTAAACCGGTGTGGTATAGTTGGTAGGAATGCTATCGACTGTATTGTTTATGGAATAGATGACAGGTCGGTTCGTTACGGTGCAGAGGCAGTAGGTTTTGAGGATGCCGATAAACTATTAGGTTATCTAAGAGGAGTCAAACATGAGAGACTTGACAAAATCAATAAAAAACCAGTACGTTCAGTAAATGAAACGCGTAAACCTGAAAAAAATGATTTAGGTAGAGTCACAAAATGTTTTAACTGTCATGAAACGGGTCATGTAGTGTCAGGATGTAAAAAACCTATTGTTAAGTGCCAAAAATGTAAACGCATTGGTCATGATTATCCTGAATGCAACAGGAGTGTTTGGGTAGAAAAAGCCGAAGTTAAAACGTTATGACTAAATAACAGCGGGGATACAAGAGTAAGAGAAAACGATAAATTTATCAAGGCTGTGAATGTAAATGATGTACGTTTGACAGGGTATGTAGATTTTGGTAGTCAGTGTACCTTGATTAAAGAATCTGTTATGAAGAAAATTATTCCATGCGAGAAATGGCAAGTAAATAATTTGCCATCTCTTAAGGGTTTTGGCAATACATTCGTGAGCGCTTTAGGTAAAACTAATATTTCATTGATTATTGATAATGCAACAATGTATGTGGAAGTAGTAGTTGTGCCAGATAATTTTCTAAACTATGACTTACTTATTGGACAGACAGCTACTGAGCAACCTCACATTTGGGTGTTTAAATCAGATAAAGACTTGATGATCTCAGACAAACGAGTAAAAGATGGTAGACAACTAGTTCTAAAAAGTTTTAAGTCTGTTATTACTGAAGGATGCGTCTCTGTGAAGGTCTTCACCGATAATGATTTTAGTGGAGTAGTTTTCATTGGAAATGGTCATCGTTTTAATTATAGTGTAGAAATTGGTACTTACAGAATCGAAAACGGCCGTGGCCATATAACTATTCTAAATTATGACAATAGACTAATTAAATTTCGAGAGGGACAAGTTTTGGCCCGAGCCTTTGCTATACAAATTAACTGTAACGTAAAATGCATCAATAGGGTAATAGAGGTTCATAACGGTGTAGCAAAATCTCCATTTATCTCGGATGATCTTAATATTAATGAAAATTTAAACAACGATCAAATACTCAAATTAATTCATACTTTGAATAAATACCGCGACTGTTTTGCCAAAGACTTGTCTGAACTAGGTCATACAACCATTACGGAAATGAATATTCAGTTAGAAGACATAGAACCAGTCGTTTATAGACCATACAAGTTGAGTCATTCAGAACGGGAGGAGGTGAGAGTTCTAGTTGAAGAACTTTTAAAATATAACATAATAAGAGAGTCCCAATCCCCATACGCGAGTCCTGTTTTGTTAGTGAAAAAGAAAACTGGCGATAAAAGGCTTTGCGTAGATTACCGCGCCCTAAATAGGAAAACGATTAAGCAACATTACCCGTTGCCACGTATTGAGGACCAAATTGATCGTTTGGCTGGTAATAAATATTTTTGTGCATTGGATTTAGCATCAGGTTATTACCAGATTTCTTTGACTGATGAGAGTAAAAGTAAAAGCGCGTTTATAACACCCGACGGGCAGTTTGAATTTAACAGGATGCCGTTTGGACTAGCCAACGCACCGGCTGTTTTCCAGCGAACTATCAATTTGGTCCTAGGCAATTTACGCTATAATATTGCATTAGCATATATGGACGATATTTTGATACCGAGTAAGTCTTTTGAAGAAGGTATCGAGCGATTAGAAGTTGTACTTGAAAGGTTTAGAGAGGCAGGGTTAACTTTAAAACCACAAAAATGTTATTTTTTTCAAACTCACATTGACTATCTAGGTTTTGAAATCTCTAGCGAAGGTGTAAGACCGGGTGTTAAAAAAATCGAATCTGTTAAAAACTTTCCAAAGCCTAAAGACGTCCATAATGTCCGCCAGTTTATTGGCTTAGCTAGTTTTTTCCGACGTTTCATCAAGGGTTTTGGTGAAATAGCTCGTCCTCTTACAAAATTACTAAAGAAAAATTCCGCTTGGGGTTGGTCACAGGCTCAAGATGAAGCTTTTGATAAATTAAAAAATGCACTTATTTCAAGACCCGTACTAGCGTTGTATAATCCAAAACTAGAAACACAATTACATACAGACGCTAGCAAGCATGGGATAGGGAGCGTTTTGCTGCAAAAACAAATAGATGGAATTTTTAAACCAGTAGCCTATTACAGTAGACAGACTTCCCCGGAAGAGTCCCATTTTTCATCGTATGAGTTGGAAACTCTCGCAGTAATCGCCGCGTTAGTAAAATTCAGGACTTACGTACTTGGGTTGGCCTTCACTATTGTGACAGACTGTAATTCACTAAGAGCTACATTTTTAAAACGTGATATGATACCTAGAGTGGCGCGATGGTGGAGTTTGATTCAGGAGTATAATTGTAACGTAGTATATAAATCTGGTAAAGGCATGATTCACGTTGACGCGTTGAGTAGGAACCCGACCACGGAATACGCGGGGATAATTCAGGCTATTGACAACTTTGATATTATGACGATAACAGATGACTGGCTAACGACTGTTCAGTTGGGAGACTCTGAAATCCAACGCATAAAAAACATTCTTTCTGATAAAGAATTTGATGACATGATTGAGATACGCAAGAATTTTGTACTTAAACGAGAAAGGGTATACAGAATAACTGAAGACGGATTAAGATGGGTGGTGCCAAAGGGCTGTAGGTGGCAGGTACTCCAGAAAAACCACGATGAGATAGGTCATTTCGCATTTGATAAAACGTTAGATAAAATTAAACAACATTATTGGTTTCCTCGCATGCGAAAGTTTATAAAAAAATATGTCAATTCATGTTTAGAATGTGCTCACAATAAATTACCGTCTGGGAAAAAGCAAGGTTTTCTGCACCCTATACCTAAAGATACTGCACCCTTTCACACCATCCATGTTGACCATGTTGGTCCATTTTTAAAATCAAAAAGAAAGAATTGTTACATTTTAGTTATTGTAGAGTCTTTTACAAAATTTATCGTTCTGAAGGCGGTTAAAAACACTAAGTCCAATACCACCATCACAGCTCTCAGAGACTATTTCGGGACGTTTGGGTTGCCAAAACGCTTGATTAGTGATAGAGGGACTTCATTCACAAGTGCGAAATTTAAAAGTTTTGTTACTGAAGTAGGAGTTAACCACATAAAGAATGCAGTTGCTTCACCCAGAGCGAATGGTCAAGTGGAGCGGTATAATCGTACCATTTTGGATTCTTTAGCTTCACTAAACCATGGCAAAGATGAGAGGCTTTGGGATGACCGATTATTACAGGTGCAATGGGGTTTGAATAATACTGTAAACAAAGGCATAGGTAAAACTCCCTCAGAAGTCTTATTTGGGTTAAGGCTTACTGGGATCAAAGAGGGTAGTCTAGTTTCTGAAATAGATAATGATATGGTTGACAATTCTTTGGACGAAAATGTAGCAAGTACCGATAGTGAAAAAATACGCAAGATTAGGGATGAAGTAGATGAATATACAAAAAAGTCGCAACAAAAACAAAAAAATAGGTTCGATAAAAAAAGGCAAAAACCGTTAGAATTTAAGGTCGGAGACTTGGTGAGAGTCGAAAGAGCGGCACATACTGTTGGTAAAAGCAAAAAACTGTTACCGAAGTGTTCGGGACCATACAAAATCACCAAAGTTTTAGATCACGATAGGTATGAGGTCGTAGATACGCCTATTACTAAAAAAGGGACTACAAAGTATAAGGGTGTATTCTCTGTCGATAAAATACATCCTTGGCTTTGTTTTAATAATAAAAATAGTGAATCGCCTACTAACGATAGTACCGATAGCAATGAGGATTAATTCGTATAGAGTTTTATAAAAAGCAGTTGTGTGGCATTTATTTATGTGGATATGGTGATAGAATGCGATACACTGTATAAATAATTGATTGTGAGTTTCTCTGATTTGTCATTCAATTAAAAACTGTGCATTTCATAAATTATAAGCCTACACTGCTATGAGCGTGAGTGTAGCTTGTGCAATGTGCAGTCAGACCGCTATGAGCGAACATGATGGTATAGTGCAATGTGCACACAATAATATCAGTTGCTATGAGCAAACTCCTTAAAAGTGCAATGTGCACGAAACGATATTAGTTGCTATGAGCGAATATAACCCTTGAAGTGCAATGTGCACAAAAAGGTAAACTGCTATGAGCGAATATGATTCTTGAAGTGCAATGTGCACCTAAAGATAAACCGCTATGAGCGAATATTAGTTTGGGTGCAAAGTGCACCAAAATTGTACTTTTTTGTGACTTGTTGTGATTTGTATTAAAAAAATGTTTGTTACGAATTATATTAGTATTTTTGATTATATTATAACTTAATAAAAGTATGATTATTGAATTGTGTAATTCAAATTAATTCTTGTAATTCCTTTAGTGTGGTTCGCGAGGTCGCGAAACTTGTCAGGATGGACGAATTGTTAGCTTGTTGAAAGTTCATATTTAATTGCAAGTAAACATTACATGTTTTTTTTAGACATTTTCTGTTACTTCATAAATAAAAGTTGTGAATTGTACTAAAACTTCCAAGTTGTAACGGAAGTTGAATTAAAGTAAACCATTAATTCTCGTTCTATTTTCCATAAAACGTGTTGATTTAATTTTAATTTTCCAATGATTATAATGCGAATTTTCTAAATGTCAGTATTTTTAAATTGTTATTACACTTTGTAAGTGACTTAATTCTGACTTCCGGTCGTTGTGACGAAATGTCGTTAGTTTGACGTTTAAGTGGGGAGGGCGCTTTAGAGTGCCAACAAGCAACGACAGTCAGTCGGAATTGAGCTACGAAGCGAGTTGGTTGTCTGATTAATTTGTTATAAGTGTACTCTGTGTGTAATAAAGTTATTTTATAACAAAACAGTTTTTTAATTTTAAAAGTCGGAAAGTTTTTATCACATTTATAACAGATAGTCTAATTTATGTAGGTACAAAAATATTAAATAGGTACATTTTATTATGTTTAATATACCATTATATATGCATTTTAATATTAAAAATTATAATTATATTTTGGAATCATAGATTTTGTTTTATTAATTGGTTAATTCATGAATGGACCGGTCTCATGAGACCGCGCTGTTATTGTCTTACTATTGTGTCACGTTTCGCGGGTATTGATAGGTATACGGGACGGGCTGTAAATATGGTACTTACTTACCATACTTACAAATAACGAAAATAGTTTGTAAGTTTATTTTAATGTTAATTTTAGGACACAAAAAGCCTCTTACCGCAGCTGAAAGATGTAGGCGTTATAGAGAAAAATTAAAAATAACACGTCCAGAAAAGTATAGAGATCTATGTAAAAGAAATTTACAAAGATTGAATGCCAAAAGGAAGAAAATATCAGAGATGACTTCCAAAGAAGCCGAAGAACAGCGGAGAAAGTGGAGAGAAGAGAAAAGAAGACGGACTAAGTAACTGCATCCTTCCTAAGTGTTCGGCTATTTTTTTATTACGAAAAGATGTTATTTTCAATAAAATATTATATTTCAACATATGGATGGTGGATGATGAGAGTTAGTTTTTCTTGAATTATAATGTAGATGTTGATGCACTTGAGGCAATTGAGAGGCGAACTAAGAGGATCATTGGTAATGATGCACTCGTTGAGACGAGGCTCCAAAGTCTTGAGCATCGACGCCGAGTTGCTAACCTGTTCATTTTCTACCGGTTGCATTTCAGGAAGTGTGCGTCGGAATTGCATAGCCTAAGGCTGCCTCGCCCATGGCAGACTTTTTGTTGGACTGATAATCGTAATAAATTATAATCATATATTTTGACCAACTTTTTGTAGGACGTGTGCGTTGCACTATTGCTATCAGTGTGTTCTATTTTGCTCGTACAAAAAATTGGTCACCGATTATCGGACGTGGGCGGGCAGCCTAATTCTGCCAGTACCGTTCCATCACCGAACCACTAGACGTACGGCGACGCGACCGGTACATGATGGACATCCCACCTACATAAACAGGAAAAGTTTTTAACCACTGCGTAATTTTTTTTTTGGTTGCTCAGTGTAAGTAATAGAACACGAGTCGATCTTCAAGGTTAAGCAACGCTTGCCAAGGTTGGTCTGTGGATGGGTGAACATCTTAACATAATGAGTTTCCTCCGTGCCTCGGAAAGCACGTTAAGACGTAGGTCCCATCTGTCATTTATAGATCTTTGGCAGTCGTTACGGATAGTCAGAAGGCAGTAAATCTGACTCCAGTCTTGCCATGAAGTAGGTACCCTGTTACCCCAGTTATTGGGTTGTGGAGGTCTGGTAGGCAGCCTATGCTTTCCGAGGCACGGAGGAAACTCGTTATGTTAAGATGGTCACCCATCCACAGACTAACCTTGGCAAGCGTTGCTTAACCTTGAAGTACGACCTGTGTTCTATTACTTAAACTGAGTCACCAAAAAAAATTTACGCAGTGGTTAAAAACTTTTCCTGTAGTACACAAAACGTTTTGTTGTGCGTTCAGCTAAGGAGTGGAATTCCCTGCCGGAATCTGTGTTTTGTGTGTGTTGTGTTGTGTTTTCTGGGGATCTTTAACGTCACGGGTGGGGTCTAAGCAGACCCCACGCGCTGTTTTTTAACGGTATTTTTTTTAATTGACAAGTTACCATTTCGCGTTTCGGCTAATCTCAGTGCAACGCGATGCCTTTCGTCTAGTGAATGTTCGTCGCTCTTCTGCTGAGTTACATTTTTGCTTATGTGGGGATACCTGCAGACCCCACCAGTGTTTTATCGTAGTTACTTTTGCACTTTGGTTATGTTTTTGTTTCTTTTTCAGAATTGGTGTTGTATAAATGTAAAAATGAGTTGCCGACTAGCACAAATTATAACTTTATCAAAAAACCAATAATGTGCAAGTTGATCGACAAAGAGCAGCCTTTGCCTAGTTCAGATGAAACTGGTCCTAGTGCCCCAAAAATGAAGCGAAGATGCTATTATTGTCCCAGATCAAAGGATAAAAAAAGTACCATTGTCTGCAAGTCTTGCAGGAAAACTATTTGCAAGCCTCATTCAGTAGCAATTACTTATTGTTTACCATGCCTACCTAAATAATAATAACGTTAGTTTAGGGTAGTACGTTTCAAGAATTGTATTTTTTTTTCTGTAATTTTTATTGTAAATCTTTCTTATAATTATTTGTTTTTGTGTCTGATTTTATCAGAAAAAAATTGTAAGTTAGTCAGAATTTGACTGTTTTGTTAAATTTTAGTACATTAAACATGTGCCTAAAATATTCTATGTACGAGAAATTTAGATGATGATGTAATTGTAACGTAATTTGGTAATTAAATGTTCCTTACTATCTAAAGACTGATTGTTTTATGATTAATAAATACTTTCATAATGATTATAATGTCTTTTCTTATAATCTAAAACGACTTTTAAAAATTGTTAAAAAATTATGAATATATACGTAAAATATTGGGGATACTTCTGGACCCCACGCGTGACGGAATGTTATCCCAAACAACGCGTGTACTTCAGGGGGAAGCGTCAGGGTAGCCCGCAAAATTCAAATTTTCTTACGTTTTTTGCAATTTGTAGTACCAGTGGTAGGTTGTATGAAGTTAAAAATATCTTTTGCGACTGTAAAACGTACCTAGTTACATAATTATAACCATAAAAATCATCACTGAGTAGTACTTAACGTGATAATAACGAAACAGCGGTTGTATGGACATGTATCTTCAGCCGCTCTTACTCTAGAAAGCACATCGCCTCTTATTATTCCATGTATTACATTACAAAGTGGACTTTTGAGCACTTCTCTTACCACGCACGGGACCGGTCTGCCTATGTCCAGCAGTGGACGTCTTTCGGCTGAGATGATGATGACATTGCTAGCTACTACCAGCGGCTTCGCCCGCAAAAAGTAGAAGTAGAAGATGTAACTTTCTAATGGTTTTTTTTTCCGGTAGTGGAATCATCAGAATGATTTCTACCAGTCTTGGGCGGAGCGGGAGGGCGTGTCAGACTCTTACTGGCTAAACCCCTACCCCGTTCCTTCGTTGCCATCGATCTGGGGGACACGGTGACAACCTTTCGGATTCCGTGTGCCCCAGAGGCTTCGGCTCTACCGGGCCCCTACAGTTTGCACCGCCCAAGCGGGGCACACCTCTACCGTGTGCTCCACCGTGTCCTCCGGGAACTTTCTAATGGTGAAATTAAAGAATATTTGAAATCGATCTAGTAGCTTTTACAAACACAAACAGAAAATCAAATCTTTCCTCTTATAATACTAGTTTAGATAGTGATTGCAGCTTACTATGACATGGCAAAGGCAACGTAAAGGAATTCGTTTCACTTCTACAGCAGAGCGGTCGATAGCCGACAGTAAATCAGAGAAAAGTGATCCTAAGCGACTTGCTACGAGTAGTATCTTGGGAGTCCCAGGGGCGGTCTTATCGTTACATGGCCCCGGGCGGTAAATCTGTGCAAGGCCCTTGTCTTTCTTGCAAAGTTTGAGAATCAAAGCTGGGTATTTCTTATGATAGGTGAGGAAGCAAAATTTAGGGTAGGTAGTAGTAAGGTAGGTAGGTTACTACTACTAAGTACACAAAAATTGAATAATAAATAATAAAAAGTACATAACAAAATAGAAAGTAATCTATAAATCTGTGGGGTCTAAACGTGGAACTATTATTGATCATATCATATCTAGTCAAAAACGTGGAACTGTGTCTCGTAACTATTGTTAGAAATAGAATATCCAAGATAAAATTTAGGCTATAATATCTCACTAGGACGCCATTAGTCCGGTCAAATTAGACTAATTAATCGGGGTGAGGTTACTATAATTCGCACTTGGCTGAAAATTGGTAGGATTGTTCAATACACTATTATAAAGGAAATGTGAAAAGTCCTCATCGATCCGGCACGTGCAAAAAAAAATTACTCGGGGTCAAAGGTTACAAAAACGGGTTTTGTGCGATTTTCAGCAAAATGGTAAGTTTTATCATAAAATTAGCTCTGACAAAAATTGTAGATCAAACAATTATCTATAAAAATGACTCAATACTTTTTTTCCTAAGAGTCACCGTTTTTGAGATATACTAAGTTGGATGACCTTGGATGTCTAAATTGACCGGACTACATTGGCGGCACAGTCAGCAACATCATCAACTGCAACAACACAAAATGTATACGAGTTCAGTTCTGCGCAACCGACCAGATAGCAGGTTTGGTACCTTCCCGTCAGTGATCTGTATGACGTCCAAGTATCCAAGAGGTCTATATTATAGGCCTTAATGTAGCCTACTGTGTGGGATTTAATCTATCACATAGCCGCGAAACGAGACACAATAGTAAAACAATAACAGCGCGGTCTCATAGGACCGGTTGGGGATTCAAACATTAAAAGTTCTTTGGACCTCTCAGGCCCAAAAAAGCCAGTGTGCCGAAAACGGTACACCTTGCACCAGCTAACTTAAACCTTATTTTCAAGAAAATAACGTTTAAGTTTTTGGTACACTGGGGCCTGATAGGTTAATGTGATTCAATTCAATAAACATAACTACGCAGTAGCTGTGGGGAGAGCGAGAGAGATATTTCTCGCAGAACAGATGGTCGTTGGGGTGAGAAGGTTCTGGAGTGACGACTGCGTACCGGAAGACAGCGAAGGCCTCCCGCAAGGGGGCCGATGACCTGGTGAGGGTCGCGGGAATCCGATGTATACGAGACGCACAGTACTGTACGTTGCGACGACACTTGGGGGAGGCCTATGTCCAATAGTGGACGCCTTTCAGCTGAAATGGTGATGATGAACTACGCAAGTGTGACTCTCTTTCACAATGTGTCCTTTTGACTTACAATTTCGTGAAGTTTTAGTAATAACATCCAAAGGAAATCGTCAAGGTTTGTATGGAATTTGGACCAAACGCTGCCCCAGAGTGAGTACTTAAATAAACTACAAGATTTTTTGTAAATATTTAATTTGGGCAGCATTTGAACCAAACTTTGCCACACCACACTAAGGTAATGTACCTAAAGTAATAATTTGTATTCTTTAGTTAGTCAAAACTGATTTACAGTGCATTAAAAATGTTCAATTGTTTTACCGTCAGCCCAAATAATAAGGAGCATGAATGGACATCCGAAACTATTCTACCAAGGCTATTTCTACAGGCCTCACAATGCGTACCGGAATAACAGGACTCAGCTGTGGTACTGCAGGCATAGGAACGGCAGACAGTGCAGGGCGATGATAAGAACTGTCGACGGAATGGTGGTCCGGACCAGGGAACTGTCCTTACACACTTGTCGACTACCCTCCGCAATGTATAATAGAATACGTTTCTGATGCAGGGAATAAACTGCCATCTAATAAGATGGCTTTGTCATGATTAAGATTTAATCAAAATTTTTGATGTATCTGATTATTGTTAATCAAATATAGGTAATCTCCTTTCGCAATAAGATTAAACATTTAAACAAACCTTTTTTGCTGTCTGTTCAACCGATTTTGACTTCTATTTCGTACGCATAAGGATGGCATTATAAGCAAAAAAAGGGGTTTACAATACCAAATAATTACTGCAGTCGACGTTTACCATGCCACCAACGCAATAAAAGTCAAAATCGGTTGAACGGACAGTAAACAAGGCTTGTTTAACTTATTACGAATGGAGTATAGAACCATCCTAGTCGAAAATGTAAAGATTACTGTATTTTAAGTTAGAATTTATTATGCTATGTGAAATACTGAAATACATACATGTGATAGAAAATTGGTCTCATTATCAACCTACGTAGTTTTTAATATAACAGTAGATATTTTTTTTATTGAATTATATACCTACAACTAGTCATATGTGCAATTTTTTTTTGATGTTGTAATATTAAATTTTATTTATTTCCTAAATATTAATATTAATTTTGTATAAGTAAAATAAAAACTAAATTCTTTACTTGTGACATACTGTTCTCAAAATGTAATATAAATGATAGTAGTTACCTGCTCCTGAAATACAGGTGCCTAAACTAGCTCAGAAGTCAGGGTTTCACCAATTTGTTACCCAAAAAAGAATTTATTATATCCTTTTTATCTATTATTTTGTGCCCAGCAGTGGGACACAGCAGGCTAACTAACTATTTATTAGATATGCGATTATAAATCGTTTTCATCATCATATTATTTATATGTACACTATTTATTATTTGTTAATACTTACTATTAAATATGTGTCTGAGAAACTGGAAAGATTAAAAGTCCAAAAAAATTTAAACTGTTTAACATTTTTTTTTTTCAATACTTACCAAAATTATTAAAAGTGATTTTGTATTAGAAGAAATGTGCCATATTTTTTTGCAATATTAAAGTTTGTCAATGTAACCGTAGATACGTGTTTTATTTAGTAAATTAAGGCATTTACAACTGAAAAAAAAACATAAACAAAATATACAGTTTAGACAGATATACTTACCTACTATTAATCAAATTGTATTTTTTATTAATCCTTCATTTCTGAAATAATAAAAGAAGTCAAAGAGGTAAAACCTGAATAAAAAAAAAAGAATATTAAATTAAAAATACATTTATTACAAAAAGTGTCAACATTATACAAAAAATAGTAATTTACATTCAGTGTCCTTATGAATTTAAAATTTATTTTTATAGTAAAACTGTAATTCTATTATTTAAAGCTTATTTTTAAGCATGCATCAAATGCACGATGCTTGAAGACACTTAAATTGACAAGATCTCAAGGCACTTATTTATATGAAAAGATACGGGTTTGTCCGTCTTTTCAAACGATAAAAATACTTGCTTATATTCGATACAAAATTATAAATCAATAATATTCGACAATTTCATCGGTCGTCAAACTTCAAATCACACAAACATTCAAATACTTAAAATAGAAAATTACAAATACAGGAATGATTGGGAATTCTTTACTCAAAGAGTCTTATGATAAAACTTAATACTATACTTCAGATTTTCAACCAGTATTAAATAAAAAAGGTAATAATAAAAACACAAAAACTAACGTGGCTAAGCTAAAAACAATCTCTAGTGCATGACTAAGCTCAGCTTGACAAAAAAGAGAAAAAGACAAAAAAAGATGAATTATTTAATTGGAAGAAATACCTGTTGACATAACACTAAACTTAAAACCTACTAACATTCAACACAGATCTAAAAATATGAACGTGAAATAGAATACTAACTGAAATGTACTGGATTCGATAAGGTTTTGACATATTATTATTTCTTCACTAACAACTCCAAAATCCACACATGCATATGGCGATCACAACTTATTTTCACTCCTAGAGTTTTTGGAAAAATTACTTTATGTTTGAGCAACAGCTTATTATTTTTTAATAGTTCTTCCAAATCACACTTTATAAACACATTCATATACAGTTATACATTACATACACCATGGTTATGTGTGTGTCGATGTCCAAGACGCACAAACGTTTACCGGTGTATACATTTATACTGATATTCATAAAAACAATTCAATTAAACTGGGTTTTATAAGAGCTGACTGCTTCCATCCTCATATTTTCACTTCGGTGTCCCATGATTATGTTCCAAGAAAGACCTGACTATCATGGAGTCATGCGTGGTAATACTAGCTCGGCATCCTAGCTGTATCCGTTTACTGCAAGTCCACCGCACTTTCTTCCTATAGCACTCATGTTTGATGAACTTGTGGTCTCCTACATGGACTACCAGATGACCACGGTTCGACAGCCCGAAGCGAACTGAAAGAGAACAAAAGTTTAGTAAATAAATTAATAAAGAAATGTTTTTCGCTATTGAAATATGTAATACCCAAATATGCCTCCCACAAGGTAGGCCAATGACCTGGTGAGGGTCGAGAGAATGCCATTGATGCGAGACGCAAAGGACTTTTGGACATCCAAAGTGAACGTCTTTTGGCTGAAATGATGATGATGAAAATATATAACAGAACAAAATACGAAAAAAGGTAAGCTTACATTCAGAACGCATGGTACCAAGTATAGAATCAGAAGATAGAGAGGTCTACTCAGAAATAGAGGATTCAGGGTTGAAATGATTGGAAGTCTTATTTAGATATATAGTAATCATAAATACATGTATTTGACCTAAATAAAACAAGTGCTGTAATAAAATCAATAAAAAATATAAAACACAACTTTATTTACAACTTCATCGTAAGGTAAATTAAATAGATATAATAAATAACAGACACTATTTATTATTATTATAGGCAAAAGTAAAAGAAAACATCTTATACCAGATAATAACATCATAATTTGTTGCAGTTGGCTTGATTGGCACCGGCATCGACTCCTTTGCTTCATACTGTCTCAGTAAGCAAGGGAAGATGGGCATCAACGTGGGAGGCTATCGGTTTAGGTTCAACGGATGCGCCAGGAACGGGAAGATCCGCTGGCGGTGCTCCCGAGGACCCTGGTGCAAGGCAGCCCTCCACACCTACAGGGGAAGGATCGTCTACATTCAAAGCACACATAACTGTGGCCCCAAACCGCCTGTATAAAATTATACATTGAAAAAAATGTATAACAACATATTTTTCGTAATGTATACTTTTTTGTAGACATTCGAGACTTTAATGTGGCAGGTTTATTTTATAAAACATTTTCAAAAAATTGTTTTGTTTAATTGCCCCAAAATAGTCATAAAATATAAGTTCTACTATGTACAGGTACATTTTTAAACTGTATTTTTTACAGTGTATTTCTGTAATAGAAACATTGGCAATACTGATTGTACAAAACCAATATAGTAATAAAAATATGTCTTTTATTTAAAATGCAGAAAAATATAGTACAAAATCTAGACAGTATCAGCAACACTTTTACAAAATACAACTCACTAAGATATCAGATGTATATTTAAAAATGAATGTATAGTATATTTGGTAAAAGTCGTAAGGTATAACATAAGATTATTATAACATAATTGATAATTGTAACAATAAAAAATCGAAACAAAAGCTCAAACTGCAAACATAAAAATTGTATTGTATAAATTGAAGTTTACTAATCGATTTTGTAATTGTTATTTCACATTAACATTAGTAAATTATATAGTTACCGTCCTTGGAAAAAATGGGTTATGTTTAAATAGGAATCATTTCGTACGTAAGTAGCCTAGATAAGTATGAATAAGAAAATTTTACCTCATAGTATAGTGTCAAAATATTTAGTAGGGTAAAAGAGCCAGTACATGTCTTTATGCCTTTTATAAACATATACAATACAAAAAACTTCACTTTTAAACTGTGAATATCAAGGCACAACAATATTTCACTCTTAATTGTAATGTGAACTGTGTAAACGCAAATGTAATATCAAAAATTATTTGTAAGCGACAAATTGGATATCGGCAACTATTGTATGGTAATTTTACATAATATTCATTATTATCATCATTTTTCTGCCATTGTCCCACGTTTTTTTTTCTTCCATTCAATCCTGTTAACCGTCAGACTATCACTGACTCCTTTTTCTTCATAAAACCCATCCATTTTTTCATTAGCCTTCCACTACCTCATCATCCATTCACATGTATATTCATATATATTTTTAGTAACATGCGAAATCGAAATTTTACTTCAAAAGTACGGAATATATCAATGATCTAAAATGTACTTAAAAATATTATAAATGTCTATAATGAGCCAAATGATGAAGTGACAAAAAATATTGTAGAAAATTAAGTGAAATGTTAGTATTTCTTATTGTGTATTAGTATTTCAAAGTGTTTATAAAGTAAGAAAAAATCATGACATATTATACAAGATAGAAAAAGATTAGTTTAAAGAGCATGTTACGTAGGATCATAATACAGGGTTTGTTGTCTAAGAAGCAATTATCAATTTCACAGAAGAATTTGTAAATATCACAATCCTTATGGATTTAAAGTTATTTATTAGGAGATATATTTTTATGCGCCTGTTTGTAAATTAGAAAAAAAAATACAGATTTCTTGTCGTTTTACTATTTAATGTGAATAAATTTATGGTGAATTTGCCAGCAATGATGATGCATCAAATTAAGAAATGTAATTGGATGAAGTTTTTATCCAATAATGTACCTAAATTATTTAATTGAACCCTTAAACCGCCTTTAATTTTAATATTGTAAATGTTTAATATGTTCATCTAAAAAAAGTATTTATAAATAATAATAAATACACTCCATATCAATTATATGTATTATAAACAAAATCAAAACAATTTAAGTTACACAATTTTAAAACGACAATAATTATGATATTCATATATTTTTGCCTAACAATAACTAAGTTGAGTTTTTTTGTTACTATGGCGGTGGAAGGGTGAAAAAATATCAGTAAGTAAAATAAGTAAACTGCAAAGAAATTAACTGATAAAATCATCGCCTATGTAATTGGCTACCTCTTATTATATATTATATAAAGTATATAACGTATAAGCGTGGTTGTGTGGGTAACCTACCGGTAGTGAATACTTGCCAAATTGTGTAGAAATAACTTGATGTAATTTGATGTTTGTATAAGAGAATAAAACTAGTCATAACTGTTATTTGTACTTTTATTTGTCTTTACCTGAACAATAATTTATTTTTATTGAAATGAGAGACACCGGTAAACTAAGTATTTAAAGTTTTATAAGCATGTCAGAAACCGTAATATGACGCCAAATTTTGACAAGTTTTCAAGCTAGAGTTTAAACGCTAGCTAGTTTTTTTCCATAAACTGCATCTCTTATGGTTACGTGTTCATAATGACACCGTAAAATAAAGAGAGAAAAGAAGAGTAAAGCCCCACATACACACAGGTGGGTTACTGCCCGTTAGATGATTTCGGGCTGTTCTATATTTTCTAATCGCGCCAAGAAAATTTCTTGCTCCAAGCAGGATTAGTTCTTCTGCGACATCATAGATGTCGCTAAATCCTTGTTACCTTTACATGCTTGCTAGGGCTGCAGATTTGTTCGAAGGATTTACTGTAGCCCTAGAACGCAAAAGGCAACTGAAGGAACACAGGTAGGTCGTAGTAAGTCTGATACTCCCTTTCACTCAGCCCAGAGTGGGGTGAGTTATTTGTTTTTTTACCTAATTACCAAAAAAAATACACAAAATATACATACCTCACCAACTAGCCGTTGTTCTTTTCAAAAGATACCTGAAACTGTTTTTAAAAACATAATAACAGAATATAACAGCAACAAAATAGGGTTACCAAGCCAAAAAAAAAACTTAATTTAAAAGAAACATAAACTTATGTCCTAAAATTACAAGTCTCAAATGTTTCTTTCGCCCAAGTTTATTTATAAGCTTTAAAATATTTACACAAACTATATATTAATTATTATGTAATAACCTAGAAACTCCTGAACTACCTATGTATAGCCATGAACAGAAAATATTAACTTACGCGTACAAAGAACTATGGTAGGCGCTAGATAAATTTGCCATAAAGTACATTGACCCTCTCTCATTTATTGACTTTCGACATTTATCGTGATCCTTTATATGTTCTAGTTAAGTACAGAAAAAGAAAGAAAACAGCTTTCACAGTTCATTATTTGTTTTTTGAATACATATGCAAAGATATTAGAAAAAGGTCAAGTGCACTGGCTTCTGACGTTTTATAAGTCCCAAGTAGGCCTATGTGAAATAATATGATTTTGTCTTGAGTTTTTTTGAGGTCAATATGCTTTATTGCAAATTTATCTGACGCCGACAATAAATAGGTTTTGGTCTGTTTTAGGAAACCTTGTACGGTACTAGGTTTAAGGACAGTTTTTCATAAAAGCGGGTTAACACATTATTGCTTATTACTTATCTGCAGCCACCTATATATACAATAAACAATAAAATATCTTCTATCTATCTATCAATCCACAACTTTTGGTAGGAAATGCTATCCGTCGGTAGGTTATAGGAAAGCAAGCAAGGGCAAAAGGATAGATTTGTTTATCTTTAGTAGCTGCAACTTTATATCTTAGATAGCTTATTGAAAACGGGCGTAAATCTGTATCAATCCATTTAAAGTAGAATATTCTATAAGATAAGAAGATAGAAGGATTGTTTTCTAATTTAGACGATAGTGGCCTTATTTATGTGAAATAGACACTCCCAATTTGGATTTACATCACTGCTGTTACTTATACACTAATATTACCTTCAAAATGATTACCTTCGTACAATTTTACACCTTAATCTGTTGAGCCCAGAGCGAACGCCGGCGTCCGCATACCTATTGTCTTTCTATTATGTCTCTAATAACGGTACTCGAAAGATTAAACACAATCATATAGGTATCTGTCAGTACATAAGCATACTAGATACTTGTCAACATCCGCGTAAATCCCTACAAGGATCCCTAAAACAGACCAAGACTGCTTGTTCTTCGTTTTCAACCGGCTTAAACTAATTGATAAAACATTTATATTTAAGTTAAATTAAAATAGCTTTGTATCTATTCACAAGAATGAAAATATACTTCCTACAAGTATAGAAAAATATTTACTTTATTTACTAAGACTTCTACAGAATTTGGGGAAAAAATTGTATATCTTGCTCTTGCAAGATAAAGAAGGATAGACATTGCAAGATATGCATCAAATTTTTTATATATAAATTAAATTAAGTAATGTTACAATGAACATTAATATACTTTAGTTATGGGGCGATATAAATAATTCTTAACAGAATACCTCCTGTATTAAAAAAGTGGAGTGGAGTGTCCATCATAGTGATGCCGTTACCAACATTTATGTCACATATGAGCGGTGTTAGATTAAATCACATGATAAAAACCTGTTTTGGACTGAAACTTAACTTCATAGACGCGAATTCGTCACTATACGCTTGGTGTACGCCGCATTGCTGCGTATGTACAAAAAACAGCGCAATCCTAGAGCGTGTCATCTTTCATGTCCACACACAAGTGTATGAATGCACTCTGAGCAGCACATTTTTGTACGTAAGCAGCAAGCGTGCTAACACATGTCAATATTCGGTAGGTCCACTATCCACAGACGTGTACATTTAAGGTGAATGCTTCAGGTCAGCCCGCGAAATTCAAATTTTCTTACGTTTTTTGCATTTTGCAAGCCAGTGGTAGTGGTAGTTGCAGGAACATTTTTAACCTCAAAAAAATCGTTCCAACACTTAAGTGAGCTTGGAGACTTGTATTGATGATTTTTATGGTTATAATTATATAACTAGTTACGTTTTACAGTCGCTTAAGTATTTTTAACTTCATACAACCTACCACTGGCTTGCAAAATGCAAAAAACGTAAGAAAATTTGAATTTCGCGGGCTGACCTGAAGCATCCCCCTTAAAGACGCGTATTCGTGTCAACAAAGCCACAACGACACAAAAACACGACAGCGTCACGCTACCGTTTCGTCGACAGTTACACAGTTACATAGTATGCAAACTTCACGCTGGCGTACACGAAGCATATTATAATGACGTGTACAGTGGGCCTACCGAATAGTGACGAATACGCTCGGCGACAAATTTCTAAAGCTACTCAGTGGGCACTAGGTTCTTTGTGTTTTACATATTAAACATTATTCTCATTTGATTATTCCATGATCAGCCACAAATCAAACCTATTCACTTGATGGAAATTGCTACAACTTTCATTGTGTTTTTAATATGGATAGCGGCTATATTTCGTAATTTAATGACAAACTTTTGAATTTTTAGCTGAAAATATGTTATCCTGGTACATATAAAAAAATGGTGAATATCTTGCTTTCTCTAAGTAATCATCTAATATCTGTCTGTGCCTATACACAGAATTTGCACAAGACATACACAGTATATTTAGAAATACGAAATAATATAATACACTTAGGTTTTCTAACAATGATAATAGTAATCACCTATACAATACTCTAAAACTTTTGTACACACGGAAAACCCACAGAATTAAAAGACCGTAATCATACAATCACCTATAATTAGGTACATTATTTGCTAAAATTTAACTTAATCGGTATTTTTAAATAAAATTGATAGTACAGTAAAATAAAACATAAATATCGACCTTTAGGAAGAATATAGTAAGCGACAACATACGTTTTTTGCAAGATTTTTTTCCCCTTTAAAACATATTTTGAAATTACAAAATATGACTTCTCATTCATAAAACTAGTAACATAGAAGAGTTAGGAACTAATATAAGAAACTGACATAAAATACTTTTTTAATTAGAAAAGGAAAATCCCTTTTGGTAAAAAACGAAAAATGTTGCTTACGATTTTCTTCCTGATAAGGCTACATGTATTTAAAACTAACTTAACCAGCGGTGCGGTATGATACGTGAAGTTTGCACAATTTTATAAAGACCGTAGTCCAATTATGCCGAAGTCTGCGTCCAGTCTAACCAGATAAGGCTGAATTGTTGAACCAGTTTGTTATTTGGAGCGTCTCAAAAGTTAACCTATCAATACCCGCGAAACGAGACACAATAGTAAGACAATAACATCGCGGTCCTATGAGACCGGTCAGGGATTTATGAATTAAATTCCTGTTCAAAATGTATTTATTTCACATAGGCCTACATGAGCACTACATAAGACGCCAAAAGACCGTGCACTAGCGGTTTCAATTGGTCATTTCCTATGAAGAAGTAAATACTTAAAGCACTCTCTGTTTACCGATGAAAACTGCATTAAAATTCAGGCAGGTAGACCCAGTGAGGGCCTTTGTATTATAAGTAATGATATTGTTTAAAAAACTGCTACAACTATAGAATTATCTAATGGACAGATAATGTTATATTTGTATAATTTGCAAGCTGGCGTCATCATACAGTACCGCTGGTATAGTAAGACAACTGTTTATTAAAACCTCATTTCTGAAATACAAATATTTGACAACACAGGCCTTCTAGCTTATAGTGTTATCGTTAACACGTAGATCTTTTTAATTGTTAGATTATTAATTATGGGCATTATGCCTTGATCCTTCAAAAATGAGACCAATCAACTTACTCTTAAGTAAGTCATGTGTCAGTCGCCATTTATTTATTATAACTTCATGAAACATAGAAGGTACACAGGCGGAGTTAACGCCATAGGCATTCTCTACCACCATTGTCTGATACGTGGCCCGAATGAAACATTTACTGGTGGTCATCATTATCTGACATGGCGACTACCGTGTTAAGGCTGACTGACAGATCAACATCCAAACAAATCGCTTAACGGCGGTTATTTCTCTATTAATTAGTATTTCAGAAATTAGGTATCAGTGTACTATTTTGTTTGGTTTTATCGAAGTCGGATAAAACAATGAATCAATGGGGATCAATGAACTAATTAAATATAATTAATTGAATTATTATAATTAAGAGTTCAAATTGTGTTGAAAAACGGGAGGAAGATATTACTGCCAATTCCCGTGATAAGGCACCTTAATTTCTTAAGTTTTTTTTTACTTTACTTGAAATC
The DNA here is from genome assembly GCA_030763345.1 of Mythimna separata. Lineage (NCBI taxonomy): Eukaryota > Metazoa > Arthropoda > Insecta > Lepidoptera > Noctuidae > Mythimna > Mythimna separata. The sequence goes on from CM061168.1 coordinate 12,200,853, forward strand.
ACAACTGTTCTCATTATTTCATATTTAATATTTATATAATATTTTAGGTCTTTCATTGATAAGTAATGCTTGAAATATAAACTAATACTTGATTGCGATGCCACCTTATGGTATTTTTTTTTTAATTCTAAGATTATTACTTATGAGCATTACGCCTAGATCCTCCATATATTTCAAAAGTTAACTGTAATTTAAGTAGACATTTTCTGTACAGTATTATTACCAAAGCTCAGCTTTTAGGTGGCTGAAAACCGGTACATCTTCCGATTAAATTATTGGTTTAGTGAAAATTGCTCAACGAGATAATATTAGGTACTACTCTCACACCCATCACTCATCTACCGACTTCAATAAAACCCAAAATAAATGCGGGTTCTACATACTTTGGGCCTTTTACTTTAAGTAAGGGCCGATTTTTCAATAGTCAAATAACCTTTATGAATGTTCGACATATTTTCTAGGCAAATCGCCATTTTTATTCCTTAGTTAAAAGACTATTGAAAAAACGGCACAAAATCATCAATACCTTGATACAGTACAACCACAAGAACTTTTTGTAGCTTTTATCAAAATGTGTGATGCTCCTTTTGGTTTCAAAAGCAGACATAAGCACTGTACCTTATCACATTTCTACACATTTCTTATGATAACCATTCTGGGTTCAAAAATGTGGCATAATTTAAAAATGTTCATAAAAAATCTGATTCAAGTGATGACAAATGCATTTTCTGAAGTTTTTGGCGAGATTTTATGGAATGAAGTCCAGTAGCTGTTTTAATTATTCGCAAATTGATTCCTAGAGAATATTGTGATGTAAAATTAATCTAGTTTTGTATGTTAAGTGTCTACACAGCTTGACAATATGTGGAATCATTGAAATAGGCTCGATCTGAGTAAAATGGAGCTGTTGATTACCTCAGCTAATCTATTTAGTTAATATATAATTCCTATATTACAGTGCACAAGTGAGTATGCAAACACAGGTACATTCTCTGTACCAAAATTCCTAAACTCCGATGTGACGGCAATCGTATTTTCTTTCCACGTTATTTATATTTCGATTAACTGACGACTATTGTTATAACACATAGCAATTCTATACGGTACTTAATTTGCTTCTCAAAGCTAAAATGTGTCATGTTTTATACCTGTAATTATACCAGTACAGTCTTGAAACCACTGTTAGGTGGTAGACATAGCTAGCTAATTTGATAACATTTTTTTTTTCTTTGATAGGTTTGCGCTTGACCGCCATGTCACCAGGTAGAAAGCGACAACGCGCTTACCTAGAAGTAACCTATTCACTCTTGACTTAAAGATTCCCAGGTTGTAGCTTTCAGGAAACATCTTTTTGATAACATGTGAAGTACAGTGCTTATATCCTTTTTTTCTTATTATATATTACATAAATCAGTGCTGGACTGCAATCCTACCTGATGGTAAGCAGTGATGCAGTCGTTGGTGAGGCGCACTAATTTATTAAGAGCCTATCCACTTTTAAGCCTGTGGCTAACCTAGTTTCAACTAACAGGTTTCCTCATTCTCAACATCAGCCCCAGTAATGATCTGGTCACCAGAAATCACACCATGTTCCAACTTCAAGTGCGTCAGAATGGCGTTCATGTCTTTGTCCACGTCACTGCACTTCAAACACTTGTACTGGCAGATCTTGCAGCTGTAGAAGTCGTTGTCCACCGCCTCGAAGACCTTCCACACCCAGCTCATGTCTCCTGGAAATTAGATAATAGGAATGTCAGTTTTTGGCTTTCAAATGTCGCATAATACTGCTTCAACCGGGTATTCACTGGGCGCAATGTCGTTCTCGACATTTGTTCTATTCAATGCTTGCCGGTTGATGGTCGAAAGACACGAAGTTCCAACAAGTTCCGCGCACGTAAATGTTGCAAGCGACGGCGGGGGATATCTAGTAGATCACGTAAATTTCGTGAAGAATAACAGAGTCGCGGGACAAATATCCTCTAGTGCAAACATAGCTTTAGGTTCTTAAGAGACTGCACTCGCATGAGTGCGGTAGAACGGTTTAGCTGTATGGTTGAAACTATTGCTTATGCAGTAGAAGTATTTTTTGTGTTTGGTAAAAGAAGATAGACATTCGAAGGTTCAATAAAGAGGCCTTCGCTCAGTGACGACCTGTGGGATTTCGAAGTTAAAATAGTCTTCAAATAACACATAAACATAACGCCACGTACTAACATTCACATTCCGCTAGTTTATTTAATTCCATTGTAATTGGGGCAGAGTGTATTTGGTTTCTGTAAAAAATCCTGTTGGCAACTCTCAATAACATGTTGCTTGACTTGGGATGCGAACCCAGCAGTATATTCCAGAAGGTACTACGAGTATAAAACTAGGAATCAGCTACGACTACCACAGGGCTAATAATATTTATACACTGCAACCGCAGGATGGTAGCTGACAAATGCCAGCCACCAAATGTTAGAGTATGCTTTTCAAATAACTTCGGAAAATAAAAATCCTAAAGCATTAAGTCCGCCTTTGTACAATGTTTTTGTGCATAAAGATTTAATAAATAAATAAAAATTGGAACTAACGTCACACTTGTATCGTACCTATATAGGGCAAAGATGAATGGTAGGTACCTACATTGTCATTTCGACAGTAGGTTCTATTTAAATCTCATGTCAGAAGGTATATAGGCCTACATAGTGCCATCAACTGAGCATATTATATTCAGACTAGCTAGACAGAGGTAGCAGCACTGGCTATAGAAAATTTGAAGAGAAAAAGATTGAAGGAGATGAGAGCTACCGTGAGGGAACGGATATCCGCCGCCAGCAAAGAAGACGGCCCCAGGCGTCTCGATTTACAGGGTGATTTACGGCCACCATAGCCGTGCGGATGACACGCTTGGTTTGTATGGCAAGTACTGACAATACTGCCGCTACCAAGACTTCAACATACTCTGTGATACCCTTTCATTCTGATTCTGATTCTGATTCTGATTCCCTTCACGGCGTACTACAATGACACTGCCTGGTGAGACACAGGTGTTTTCCATGTCATTAAAATTTTCAAATTCACATGTTATTGCTGAGACGAATTTGTAGTAAGGCAGTGGCTGAGTGATATATATCTCAGAAACTGGTAGCAGAAATGTTAGTCGCCCAACGGTGAGATGGTCAGACAAAATTCTTGAAATGGCGAGTAGAATTTGGACAAGGAGCGTTAGGAAAAGCAAGGGACAAGCTGTGAGTGAACTTGAACTGTAGATGATGCTAATAGGATAGCATAATCAGGCTTTTAATGATCCCATTGTTGGGACTCAGGCCTCCTCTGTAGGAGAGAGAATGTATCGTAATCCACCACGTGGGCTCAGTGTGGCTTAGTGTATGTCTAATGATGACTTGCCGGTTTCCTTACGATGTTTTCCTTTTTTACCATTTTGAAAGCAGTGGTGATGAAACAAATTAAACAAAGTAATGCGCCTGGCTGGGTTAAAACCCGCGACCTACAAATCGTAAATCGAGACGAATCGAGAGTTACCACTGCTCTTAGATGATGATGATAAACAAAGCTATTGAACATACCAGGCATATTAACAGCAGTCTTGTGGTGTATCATCTTGAGATGTCTGTTCATGTTGCCGGTGGCGTTGCCGCCGTGACAGATGTGTCGCTCGCACAGCTTGCAGCGCGCCTGCGTCGTCGACACGCGGTCGAAGTACGACCAGATCCAGCTGCGACGGAGCTTCTGAGTTGGACTGTCGGCTGGAACAGTTAAATTTTTAGGTTAGATATGTAGGTTATAAGAATTCGCAACTGGTTATACTGCTGCATTGGCAACGGTAAACGGCAGTTTTGTAATTCGTAACACCAAACGTGCTTTCATTTTCATTTAACCCATGGCCCCAGTATGCTTCTAACCTGCAAGGCCTCTACGGTTTCTGCTGGCATCCTTGAAGCGCGCGTGGAACACTACGCGCCGTCGAGGACTTAGGCTCAAGTTGGACGGTTACTACCCAGTCTTTCCAGCCACTCCTCAAAGAGGGGGCCCATTGAGGAGTAACATCTGTGGTCTGTCTGTCTGTACTCTCTTCTGTCACAAGTAAATCAGGACATGCACAACTAATATACATAGGCTCCAATGTCATCAAATAACAAACAAGAAAAATATGCTTCGAAGCATACAAAATTGAGCTTACTAGCCTCAAGAGATGGTTTATACTTCTAAAATTTTCTAGAAGAAAATACTGTTTTTTTACTACATAGTGAGGGATAAAAATGTATAGCTGGCTACAGACAGCCGTAGCATAACATGCAATGTACAAAATTCGTGCGTGGACGCCTTGCACGCGCGAAACGCGCACATTACGCGCACAACCAGAGCATTTCAACTATGTGAGTAGGTGCGTGGTCGGTTTGTGCGTCATGATGCGAACATACAAATAAATGCTCCTTACATGTTACGTTACAGCCTGTACACAGCTTATAAACAGTAAATTACCTGTAATCTCCTCAAAATCTCGATCACTTGCATAAATCTCTTCCGTCTTAATAGCATACGGTGTGTCCGTCTCGCTCGTTAACATATGAACACTGTCTCCTTTATCTCTCTTCGCCACCTCACTCTTGAAGACGGTGGGATGCCTGGAGCGCACATGGCGGTTCATGTTGTTGGAGTTGCAGCCCTTGATGGACAGCACCACGTGGCACAGCTTGCAGCGGTAGATGATGTTGCTGAGCTTGTCGAAGTACTTCCACACCCAGCTGCGTTTGCGTGGACCTGGAATTTGAGATAAGGGGATTGAGATTGAATCGCATGGGGGAGGCCTATGTCCAGCAAGGGAAGTCTTACAGCTGAAATGATGATGATGGATTGAGAATGTGGTTTATAAGTTAAAATTTGTTGACTATGGAAGAAGATTAAATTAGCTTAAATAGACTGATGCTGTCAATTATATTATCTATTGCTCTTAATTAGAGAATGTGATACTACTTTGTATAAATATGTTCTTGTACATCAGTACATTGTGATATTGTCGAAATCATCAAAAAATAAATAAAACTATACTGTGACAGTTTTTGATATTCATTTCAGTTTGATAATTTTTAGGTTTGGCTTTAGTTAGTTTTAGTAACTGAATAACGGCTTCCTTGTACCAATAATAATAGTTGCAGCAGTTAAGTCATTAGCTGTGTGTTGTGGATTCAATTCCCAAGCAGACAGATATTTGTAAGGCCTACAAATAGTTTTTTCTTGTCTGGGTATCCTGTATATCTGAGTATACATGTTTGTGAACAATCCTATAATAAAGGAGTAATTACTAAAGTGGGGCAAAATTGGATGTTCAAAAAAATACTAACCTGCACTCTCACGTCTAGATTTCTTTTGTGCCTTTTCATCCAGAAGCACGAAATGCAAGTTGGCCTCATCAGATTTTACATTTATTTCCTCTTCCTTCTCCGCAATAGTTTCCGTTGTAGTTTCGCAGACTTCACCGAGTATTACAGGCTGTGTCTTTGCTTCTTCATCATCTTTCAACACATTTAAATGCAGAAACTCAATGCGAAACCCTACGGTAGCCTCCGGATTGTCTTTATGTAGGTCGTAGATATCTTTGTGTTCACCTTTCAAGTGATATAAAAGGTCTAATGATTTTTCATCTGTTTTTAAGTTAACTTCACATAGATTGCACTTCATTTTACTGTCCGAAACTTTAATGAAATATATTGATGTCCATTCTGGTAGCTGTTCACTCTGATCATCTGTAATCAATCATATATTTTGTAAATTACAGTTTTGTAGCTAAATATTCTTTTAATAAACAGATATTTCTAATTTAACTACATTATGTTTATAATATAACTGTTCAAATAAGGCTAAATAAAACAAATAATATACTGAACAATTTAATTGTGTGTCACAAAAACAAAGTGTACAAAAAAAATACAAATGTATGTTGTTATTGAAATAAATACCACTTGTTTATCAATAAAAACTGTTTTATTTGTTGTTATGTTAATAGGTTTCCCTTACCTCGTCTTCATACTACTGATACACAACAAATAATGTGTAAAAGGAAAACGAAATTTAGATTAGGTAGGTACATAGAATGATTTAAGATTTACAAACAAATAACATTATCATACTGTCAGTGTCTTGTTAAAACTTTCTTATTCAAACTTTAATTCTCAGTATAACTAAACAATACAAAAATCTTTACAACAATAATACTGTTTACGTCAAAAGTACACAAACAAAGTAAATGTTAGCTAGTCAGAGAACATAGGTTTCTTGTGGTTATGGAAGTCCCTGACCACCTCGACGCCGTATGTTTGCATATTGATGACAGATATGCAACCAGTTTTCTGTCGGAACGAACAGATCCACTGCTCAGCACCACACTGCAATCTACTCTTAAAAACGTAAGTGTAACCTTTAAACAAGATTTGGTGTCCCTTTTTCGTGGGCACACACTGCACAAAGTCGTCACCTGCAATGTTTTAACACTATTAATCAAAGCATCAACAAGTAAATGCTTCTATTTACAAAGATACTGCTTATATGAGAATCAAAACAACTGAATATTATCACGGTCTTTGTACTTTACAACCTGGACCTATAACAAGAAAAACAACATAGGCAAAGCTTTTAGCGTTGTGACGTAGGGAAATTGAATGAAAGTTTAAAATAGGTTTATAAGAAGTTAATAAAGTAATAAGTAAAAGATAAACGTGGGAAAACAGTAAAAATAAATGAAATGACGCAACAAAACTGTCATGTCACTGACGTTTAGTTTGACAAGAGACAAAGCTTGAATACGATTCGTTTCATGCCTAAAGCATACCAAAACCTTTTTACTTAAAAAATACCAACTGAAAATGATACCAGCTTTTTCTTTATTATAAGAGGGATCAATGTATATGAAATAAATAAAAATAAATAAAGATAAACAAAAACATGATGAATAAACATTTTAGAATACGTTCGTTCGGATACACCATTGCAGGAGAACTGTTTAACTTACTTGACCAAAAGATGGCGCTGCAAGTACCGTAAATGCTGAAGACTAAAATAATTTTACGAGTTTAAATTTTTGAAACAAATTGTATTTCTAACACAATTTTTTTTATTAATTAATTAACTATTCTTTATACTACAACCTAATTCTGAACCCGAAATGCGGTGAGTAATTTATAGTACGATAAACCGTCGACAGATGGCGTTAGTAGTCTCCTGAAATAGAAGTTGACAAGGGTTATACACAAGAAAATTTTCTTGCAAACTTACCTATCTTCCACAACATGTAGGTAACCGCCGTTTAATACTGTTAAACCTAACGTCAAATGTTGTTTTTGATTCGTCGATTTACTTCGATAATTGAAAACATCAAATTATAGGTAGGTAGATTTTATAATTTTACAATTTTCTGTTTTCTGTTACCTACGAATTTCTCAAAATTTCTACTAAACTATAATTCTATTAAATTTAGCATATATACTATTTCCAAAAGTTTCATGTCACGCTTTATTTTATAAATATTTTTTCTTAGCTTCATTAGTTTACAAACTTGTTCTAAAAGATGGCGCTGCTAGTCTCGAAATGACTCACTGCGTGCGAAGCTGCGTCGTCATTTTTTCTATTTATGTATCGGATAAGCAGGTGTGAGTACTGTGAGTCCAGATTTCTATGTTTACACGTTCAAATTCTACACGTGTTGTGACGTATATGAGTCGTTTTATCTAATATTGTAGATCGACTTCATAGGTACTACATCGGATCACTTGGGAATTTCTGGTCTGTTAAATATTGTGAAGAGTTCTGATGCTCAAGATTTAAGGTGTAACATTAATTGAGTTTTAGTATGTAACTGGGTCTATAAATGATAAACTTAAAAAACAAATTCTTATTTTTTTTTTGCTATGGTGCGCCGCACTCTAGGTGTTAAAAAAGAACAGACCAAATACGGAATGACACGAATCGCTCCATAACAGGCATAATAAACGTGCGCAAAAAGGCTGCCAGGCTCAAATGAGATTGGGCAGGTCACATCAGGTCAGCCGCATACACATAGACTGCTCGGCAAGCGTTGCCATTGCCACGCAGTGGGTTCCTGCGCGTATACGGAATTTATACCTTCACTCAACGCTTGTGACGTCACAGGCCGTGTTGTCGTCGGGTATATTTTCAAATCCAGAAAGCGAAAATTCTTCTTATAAAACCTACCTTTACGTAACATTTAGGACGTGTTGACTTGGGGTATATTTTCAATTTGGAAAAACCGCGCGCGATTAATATAAAATATACCCGAACGTAACGCAGCTATCGCTGGCTGCTAAACCTCATTTCAGCAATATGTTCAAGGGATATTTTTAAATGCACATCTGTATAATTTATAGACCAGGGTAGATAATTTTTGAAACCAAAAAAAATTACAGTAGGATGAAACCCATTAGAAAAGGAGGGGAATATGATCAAATTGAAAGGAAAAATAAATTACGGTCGATCCGAGTTCGGGAAGTGGGAGGGGGAGGTTTTTAAGGGTAAAAAATGGTTTATCTTGATTTCCGGCAAAACTACAAGTCCTATGGAAAAAAGTTAAATGGCAAAGTTGTAGGCAATAAAAAGATCTACAACTTTTGAATTTGCAGATTTTTCACATAACCTCAAAATTTAGGTGAAAAATTCAAAAAACCAAGTTTTTGGTTTTTTATTTATATCTTTTTCAAAAACATTTTTTTTTCTACAAAATTTGGTGAAAACTTACCTTATTATGTCCCAAATACACTGTAATTTATTTGATTAAAAATATTTATTTTTTCGCTTCATTTTAATTTAATATCAAAAAAGCACCCTAATTTTCAATCAAAAATTCTGACGTCAAAATATCAGCTTTTTTCAAAAAGTTTGGGGGCTTTTTGTTCGTTGAAATATCTACTTTCTGATGGTGTAAAGAAAAATATACATTACTATAGGAAATATTCTTAGAAAATGCAAAAAATTGAAAAAATCTCAAATTCAAAAATTTTTTTTAATCATTATGTACAATTTCATCAAAAAAATGTGATTGCTGCAATTTTTTTTAGTTAAAAAGTTTATTTATTTTACTCGAATTACATTCATGTCATAGAAAATCTCATACAAAATAACAAACAGTGTGATAATGAGCTTCTATTGCGACTAAATCAGGCACATTTCTTAAACGAGCTAAAATGTTTTTATCGAAATCATTAATTGTGTTTTGTTTTTTAATATGCTGTAATATATTTTTTCTTGTATCGTTATTTTGAACTGATGAAATTTTATCTTTAGAAATATTACCGAAAAACCCACCGCAGAGAAAGCAATGAGATTGAAAATTAAATATAAGAGCGTCCTTATTTATTTGTTTTCCTTCCTGTGATTTCTTACGTCTTGAGCTACAGAATGTAGCTATTGCAGTCTCATCATTATAATGACTTTGACAAGTTCGATGAATAAGAGCTGATGTTAAAGTTTCAAATTTTTTGTATCTATTGTCGATTCTCTTCTTGCTAGACGCCACTAAACGATTCAAAGCTGTTTTTTTTATTTCATACACTTGCTTGTCGTCTGACTTATTGCAGATTATACAAATAGATTCTTCCATACTGGTAATCTGAAAAGACAAAATCAAATTAATAATGCCTTCAAAGTTTTATCATGAGTATAACTAAATCTGTTTGTACGAAGTTACTATTTTTTTATTCTTGTACTGAAATATCATTCAATTTCAATTTTTTAGGTTATGTTACGTTAAACATACTATTTATAAAAGAAAATATTACTATTTTTATTTTGAAGCTGATTAATATAGATTAAAATACAGATAGTATTTACCTTGCTATGCAGATTCCAAACGTAAAGTACGTAAAGTAAATTTCTCACAAATCACTTAGAGTAACTCAGCCTGCACGTGTATTTTTAAAAACGATGCAGATGTTGTACACTACTCTGTATCTCAAATACCTACTAACGGTCTTTACAGCTGCTATGAAATAGCAGGTATGTAGTAAGGCCCAGACTCTCCTAGGTCCGTCCCCACTTCTCAATGAAATAACTTACAATGGGCTTAAATTCACCGAAGGTCACTCAGGTATATAAATTATTTTTAAAACAGCAATAAATAGGCATCTACAAATATTATTTAAAGAAGATTCTCCACCTTTTGAAAATATTGTAGATGTCTTATTAAATATTAACTTTATTAACTTATTTGTTTGTTAATTATAGAAGTATATTTTACTTTGTATTTTTTTTCGTTTATCAATAAAACATGAAATCTTACGTTTTTTGAGTAATTAAAGTGTAAATTTTAATAAATACCTGAAAATTGTACATAATGATTAAAAATTTTTTTTCGAATTTGAGGTTTTTTCAATTTTTTGCATTTTCTAAGAATATTTCCTATAGTAATGTATATTTTTCTTTACACCATCAGAAAGTAGATATTTCAACAAACAAAAAGCCCCCAAACTTTTTGAAAAAAGCTGATATTTTGACGTCAGAATTTTTGATTGAAAATTAGGGTGCTTTTTTGATATTAAATTAAAATGAAGCGAAAAAATAAATATTTTTAATCAAATAAATTACAGTGTATTTGGGACATAATAAGGTAAGTTTTCACCAAACTTCGTAGAAAAAAATATTTTATTTGAAAAAGATATAAATAAAAAACCAAATACTTGGTTTTTTGAATTTTTCACCTAAATTTTGAGGTTATGTGAAAAATCTGCAAATACAAAAGTTGTAGATCTTTTTATTGCCTACAACTTTGCCATTTAACTTTTTTCCATAGGACTTGTAGTTTTGCCGGAAATCAAGATAAACCATTTTTTACCCTTAAAAACCTCCCCCTCCCACTTCCCGAACTCGGATCGACCGTAATTTATTTTTCCTTTCATTTTGATCATATTCCCTTGCTTTTCTAATGGGTTTCATCCTACTGTGATTTTCTTTCATTTTTTAGCATTTTTGTAGGCTTTGACCCCGGTCTATTATCAGCACACTAGGTTAAAAATATGAATTGTTTATCAAAAATACTAACTTGCACTGTAACATTTTGCAGTGGGTGAAATAGGTTAGGTTAGGTTAGAACTGTGACCAAACGCGTACTTCTCAAATTGTTTTTTAGAATATGTTCCTAAAATTAAATTAGGTGATGGTTTTCCTTAAAAATGTTTTAGAATGTTTGTTGAACAAAGAAAATTTTAAATATACTATTTTAATAATTGTTATCGTTCGGTAAAACAGTTCTGCAAATTAAACAGTATATTTAATTTGATTTGTGTAGCGTGCATAATTTGTGTGTCAGTATTTTTTATTTAACTTTGTAATATTTCGTTCGAAAAAAGGGAATATACAGATATCGATTTAAATACATGCCATAAAAATAACTATATCCCTTTTTCTGTCTCTGAGTTCATTGAAAGGCACTTAATAAAACGGGTATAGATTATAGTGTAGCAAAATGAAGTATCCTTCTTGAAAGTATACCCAAAAAAATGTTGTAGTCGGGTATACTTTGAAATTTTAATACGAGCGATATACAATTTTAATGTATATACGAACTCAACACTATGGAGCGTTGTGTGAAGGTATAAATTCCATATACGCGGTTCCTGCAGAAGGAAAGCTGCGACGAGGCAGGCCTAGGAAAAGTTGGTGGGATGATCTGGACGTGTATTGGGAGTCCAGCCGCATTTGCCCAGCAATGGGACAGTACCTAAGGGCTAGCTAAAAACATTTTTTTGGTTATGGTTATGGATACTGGTTAAAGCTGCTACTGATCTGTTATCAATTGAATATTGATCTGGTACTGTCAGCCGCGATGTAAAAATAATGCAGGTAGGTAGGTAGGTTGATTAATTTCAGATTTTGTGGAGTAGGTTGTAAAAAAATACGTACAGTCAGCATCAAAAGTCGCTGAACACAATCAACATAACAAAACATTTTATTGTGAACAGATGAACGAACGAGGTGTTTTGTTATGTTGATTCTGTTCATCGACTTTTGATGCTGACTGTACCACTCGATTATCATAACCTTGTAATTTTTATTACGAATTCACACAATTTAGTTCCAATTTTAGCATTAATGTTAATTACAATTTATCTTATAGACATACCTAACATTTTTTTAAAGTAACATAACAATGAATAACTGAAATTCCAAACATCTCTGTTACTACTTAAATTTTAACAGATACGCAATTCTACTAAAGTACATACTTACTCCAAATTTTTATAAAAATTAAGTTCTAACCGTACTTTAAATATGACCGTATACTTATATTTCTAATAAATTAACGTAACTACCTAGTGTATTTTTACTACCGAATTATGTTAACTAAATGAATTATGTTCTTTTTTATATCTTACTTGATTTAATTGTACTCGGCTGAGCTTGAGATCTTAATAACTTAAACTTTTCACGGTGGTTAGTTCCCTCGTTGAAGAGAGGCTAGAGCGACAACACTGCACTTCCGACACGCTTCCGCATTACGCATCTTCTCACCGGACATGGCGACTTTGGGGGGTTCCTACATCGGATTCAGGCGGAAGAAAAGCTATAGGTACCTATATCTTTCTGAACTATTCCTGTTTCAGCACCAACAGGTATTTTGGATTAGTGTTTTCTATTGGGACATATCTAAAATACCTATTTGTGGCGAAACAGGAATACTTCATATACCAACCTACCCTTTTACCCTTTTACCTTCTACCCATACTTTTTATCTCAATTCTCATTATAAAAACTTCAAGAGTTTTTTGGTTTAAAAAATAATTTTAATGTAAGCTAGCTTTTTATTGCAGAAAGCTATACGACATCACTCTGCAACCGCTTAGTGCTCCTAAGGGCTGTAGGGTGATGTCATATAGCCAGCGCAGTAACCAAAGAGGCAGGCAAAGTACTTTTAACTTTATCGATATTTGTACATTCTGTTACGTAAGCACGTACATTATCATATGTACGTAAGATCGAATTGACTAAATTAATTTTTATTGAAGTGGACTATTTAAACGAGAATATTTTCTTTGATGATTCTGCTTCTTCTTCTGGATTCGCCAACTCAACAGGTGTGATAGGCGTTCGACATTCGCTAAGAAACGTCACTTTTCCGCAGGCAATATGCACACCATGAGACACCTACATTTTGATAAGTTCGGTTGGTTGGTCCAAAGTGTTTTGAAGCTCTGGCCTCAGGAACTACTGATTCGAATCGATTGTTTTGTTTAAGATGATAGATAGCCCATTAATCGAAGGAAGTTATCGGCTATATTATATCACGTATCGGCCCATTGGAGCAGTACCCAACGAAGCGGGTGAAACCGCGGGGAACAGCTAGTTACTAATAACCAAGAACACAGTTGAGGGAGTAGTGTATAAGCTAAAAAATTAACAACAAACCAACCGACTGTAGTGTCTAATTTACGAGATGTTTCTCATCTTGTCTAGATAATAAAATACGAAGTGAGCAACACTGCGTATTGCACTTTATTCCAAAATATCAAATACCAATAAATAAATTGGGGTGAAAATTAAACAAGACTGTTAATAGAGCAGTATTATAATGAGATATAATTAATACAATGTTTCCTATCATAATACAAGCAAACATAGAATCTTACTACGTTGCCTACAGAAACCTTTAATTTTCTTAGGGCCTGTTTCACAATGTCCGAGTAGGCACTACTCACTGAATAAATTCAAAAATGTGACAGAATTTGTATGAAATTATCTGTCAAGTAAGATACTCGAAACTTAATCATAGGTTGTGAAATAGGCCCTTATTCTATATGTATATCTAAAATATTAATAACAGCGTCGATATAGCTTGTGTACCGACTATACTCCATTCGCAATACGATTAAGACATTTAAACAAATCTTTTTTACTGTCCGATAAACCGATTTTGACTCCAAAACACCAAATGCTACCCACGCCTAGATAATAGGGGTCGGAGTCCCAGCGGCTGGGACGTGAGGATGTCCGTTCTTACTTCTTATTGCTTCGTAGAAGAAGGCGAATGCCGCCTATTCCTCTTCACTCCGGACCACGGCCGAAACCAGGGCCCAGCGCGAGAGGTCACCGCTGTCAATCGCCCTCACGAGGACACGACGGCATTCCTGAATTTATATGTATTTATTATAAGGATCATAACAGTCATATCGAATGCACAGATTTAGTTCAAAGTTCAGAAGCTGATATATAGACTGCTTCATTTCTATCCATTTCATTTGGATTTGTGTCTTGATTTCCTTGATCCAAAACGCTTTGAGCCACATTCTCCTCTTCCTCTATGTCTATTTCAATATCATTCGCAGCGTTATCAATTGTACCTTTATGTAGATTCGCGCTTTGATTTTTAGTTTTAAACGCAACTGTCTTGGTTCTTCTCCGTTTGGTTGAAGCTCTTATATTCTTCATAAGTTTTCTTTTCAAAGAATTTTTCAAGACCATTTTGAAAAAGTTTTCATTATCCTCCATGGTCCAAATTTTATCCCAGATGCGTATCAAATCATAGAAAAAATTGAGTATGTGTGTATATCTCTTAAATCCAATTTTTACTTCGTCAGTCTTTCTGCTACCTCCTGACCAGGAACATTTACATAAGAATTCTCGAGTAAAAAACATATCTAATAATTTGTACGCACATGTTGTACCGTTTCCAATAGATAGTGAACATACAAAAGAATATTGCTTTAAGAGTTTATTTTTTTGCATTTCGTCTGATAAAAGTGACTCCAGTGTCTCAAGCTCGTTAATAGAGTCAATAGGTTTCATAACAAAACCTTCACTGTCAAGCGGGTTGGACTCATTCACTTTAACCACATCTGTGTGTTTCTTTCTATTGCCTGCTAGTATATTTATTGTATGTGCCATGCTGTACTGGTTTTCTAAAATCAGTTTTAAATATTTTTCAATCTGATTTGCATTAGTGATTTTCTCGATTTGTACAGAGGGTTGTGTTTCCAACTCAATACGACGCGCGTCTGCTGAAATTTCTGCCGGTACTGGGGCTGTTGTGTCGGTAGATGAGATGAATACTTTTTCTGGTTGTTTTAAACCTGGACAAAAATAATTTGTTAATAAAAACCGTATTAAAATACTAGACATATGCATGTATACTAAGTAATTATGAACCGTCTAGTTATATTTTATGGTGTACCTTTAAAGGAGAACTATTTCTAGGAAAAATATACTTTCACAAGGAAACAAAATCGGTATTTTAAATTCACACACATTATCTACATATAAGCAGTATCTCTTATAGATAATTGTTTTAGGTGAGAAATCATCTAATGACTTCTCCCACTCTCGGACCTCGGCCGTGGCAGTTATTAGATGAAAGTAAGGGATTTATATATGACTAGCAGCTCGTCCCGGCTTCGCACGGGGTAGACAATTATTTATTTTGGAAATTTGGATATAAAACACTTTTTTAGTGAGATTTAGTGATTTTACCAAGGATCCCTAATTTTTTTCAAAATGAAATGTAGCCTATGTCACATTGGAAGAATGTAGCATTCTATTGGTGAAAAATATTTTTAAATCGGCCCAGTACTTTTTGAGCCTATTCATTACAAACATACAAAAATAGGTACAAATCTTTCGTCTTTATAATATTAGTATAGATAATACAGAAAATTTAGTGAAGTGAGAAATTCAAGCTGCCCAAGACTATGACAGCTTGATCCCCGTGTTGGATACTGTACTTTTGACACCATCCCTGAGATAATTAAAAGTCTATTTACTTAAACAGATTATATATTAGAGAAACTTAAGTATTATTTACCAGTAAATCTTAGATTTAAAACAAACAAAGTTCAATACATAAGTTCAGACTTAATTACTGGATCTATGGTATCCATGTCTGATAAAACGTTATCTGATAAGCGGTGTGAAGAAAGTTTATAACCAAGGGGTTTTAAAGTTGTAACAATAAATGACCGCTGTAGTTCAGCGTTAGTCTGTATTACTGGCGAAGTCAACAATATAGACTAGCGCAAGCAGATGTTATGAACATCAATGTGTGGAAAAAAGATTTTCGGACAGCAACAGTCAAGCGCCAATTATATCAACGAACAGGTTTCCAACATAAAGACATTTAATAGTGGTTATAGGGATCATAACAGTTATATCAATGCACAGATTTAGTTCAAAGTTCAGAAGCTGATATATAGATTCCTTCATTTCCATCCAAATTTTATATTTCATTTTGATTTGTGTTTTGATTTCGTTGAACTGAAACGCTTTGAGCTACATTCTCCTCTTCTTCTATTTCAATATCATTTGTAGCATTATCATCAGTTGTACCTTTCTGTTGATTCACGCCTTGATTTTTGGTTTTAAGAGCAACTGCCTTGGTTCTTCTCCGTTTGGTTGAAGCTCTTATATTCTTCATGAGTTTTCTTTTCACGGAATTTTTCAAGATGTTTTTAAAAAAGTTTTTATTATACTCCATGGTCCAAATTTTATCCCAGATGCGTATCAAATCAGAAAAAAATTGAGTATGTGTGTATATCTCTTAAATACAATTTTTACTTCGTCAGTCTTTCTGCTACCTCCTGACCAGGAACATTTACATAAGAATTCTCGAGTAAAAAACATATCTAATAGTTTGTACGCACATGTTGTACCGTTTCCAATAGATAGTGAACATACAAAATAATATTGCTTTAAGAGTTTATTTTTTTGCATTTCGTCTGATAAAAGTGACTCCAGTGCCTCGAGTTCATTAATAGAGTCAATAGGTTTCATAACAAAACCTTCACTGTCAAGCGGGTTAGAATCACTCACTGTAACCACATCTGTGTGTTTCTTTCTATTGCCTGCTAGTATATTTATTGTATGTGCCATGCTGTACTGATTTTCTAAAATCAGTTTTAGATATTTTTCAATCTGATTAGCATTAGTGATTTTCTCGATTTCTACAGAAGGTTGTATTTCCAGCTCAATAAGACGGGCGTCTGCTGTTTCTGTCGGTACTGGGGCTGTTGTGACGGTAGATGAGATGAATACTTTTTCTGGTTGTTGTTTTAAACCTGAACATTAATAATTTGTTAATAAAGATCGTATTAAAATACTAGACATACGCAATAATATGCATGTATACTAAGTGATTATGAACCGTCTACTTATATTATATGGTGCACCTTTAAAAAAATCGATTTCCAGGAAAAAGATACTTTCACAATAAATCAAAATCGGTACTTTAAATTCACATACTATTGTATAAGAGGTATCTCTTATAGATAATTGTTTTAGGTGAGAAATCATCTAATGACTTCTCCCACTCTTGGAGCGGAGCGTAAGGGCGTGGCAGTTGGAAGATGAAAGTAAGGGTGTTATATAATTAACTCCCGAGCATGGCGAGGGAGTTAATACAGAAAATTGAGTGAAGTGAGAAATTCAAACTGCCCAAGACTATGACAGCTTGATCCCCGTGTTGGATACTGTACTTTTGACACCATCCCTGAGATAATTAAAAGTCTATTTACTTAAACAGATTATATATTAGAGAAACTTAGGTATTATTTACCAGTAAATCTTAGATTTAAAACAAACAAAGTTCAATACATAAGTTCAGACTTAATTACTGGATCTATGGTATCCATGTCTGATAAAACGTTATCTGATAAATGGTGTGAAGAAAGTTTATAACCAAGGAGTTTTAAAGTTGTAACAATAAATGACGATGAATGATAGTTTAAAGTTCAGAAGCTGATATATAGATTCCTTCATTTCCATCCATTTCATTTGGATTTGTGTCTTGACTCAATTGATCTGAAACGCTTTGAGCTACATTCTCCTCTTCTTCTACTTCAATATCATTTGTAGCGTTATCATCAATTGTACCTTTATGTTGATTCACGCCTTGATTTTTAGTTTTAAGAGCAACTGTCTTGGTTCTTCTTCGTTTGGTTGAAGTTCTTTCATTCTTACTGAGTTTTCTTTGCAAGGAATTCTTCAAAATAATTTTGAAGAAGTTTTCATTGGCCTCCATGGTATATGTTCTATCCCAGATGCGTATCAAGTCACAGAAAAAATTGAGAATGTTTGTATATCTCTTTAGTCCGACTTTAACTTCGTCAGTCTTCCTACTACCACCTGCCCAGGAACATTTACATAAGAATTCTCGAGTAAAAAACATATCTAATACTTTGTACGCACATGTTGTACCGTTTCCAATAGATAGTGAACATACAAAAGAATATTGCTTTAAGAGTTTATTTTTTTGCATTTCGTCTGACAACAGTGACTCCAGTGCCTCGAGTTCATTAATAGAGTCAATAGGTTTCATAACAAAACCTTCACTTTCAAACGGATTAGAATCACTCACTGTAACCACATCTGTGTGTTTCTTTCTATTGCCTGCTAGTATATTTATTGTATGTGCCATGCTGTACTGATTTTCTAAAATCAGTTTTAGATATTTTTCAATCTGATTTGCATTAGTGATTTTCTCGATTTGTACAGAGGGTTGTATTTCCAACTCAATAAGACGCGCGTCTGCTGTTTCTGCCGGTACTGGGGCTGTTGTGACGGTAGATGAGATGAATACTTTTTCTGGTTGTTTTAAACCTGGACAAAAATAATTTGTTAATAAAAACCGTATTAAAATACTAGACATATGCAATAATATACCATGGGTGGCCATATTATTGGGGACAGTACCTAGATTTCTTATATTATTATCAACTTTAATTGCATTTTACAGGTAAATGTTTGGTTGTACTAATATTTTTTATTTAAAGGCTTCATTGATGGAGATAATAAAAAAATCAAATTAGAAGTCAAAATTATTGATAATATATATTTTTGAAAAAAAAAGATTCGTTATAAGGTGGATGGATATTAAGGCTCCCCCACACAGGCGCGTTATTATCGGTCGATAATATCGCATGCGTTATTGCGATATTTGTTTTCAGTACATTTTGTATTAGGATGGTCATATAGTTACACACTGCTGCGATAATAACGCTGCAATGGAAGTACCGGACGTTAACGCAATACCGCATGCGATATTATCGACCGGTAATAACGCGTCTGTGTGGGGGAGCCTTTACTAGTATTTTGTGACAGCATCCATTTATAGTAGTATGCTCTCTATGCAAGTTCTGGCTTTCTGCAGCAGGTTTATGGTATAATGGCCACTCTTTAATGTGAGCTGCAATCAGCTGGTGTTATTTTTTTCACCGGTAAAAGGATCCAAATATTCATCAAATGTTGAAAAAAGTCAACAAAGTTATAAATTTCACTTTAAAAAAAAATGGCGCGATCTCACAGTGTTGCTTTATATAAAAAATAATAATACTGATGCCATTAATAATACCAAATAAAAAAATCTTATATTAATCTATTGGTTAGATAATAAAGTGAGATTTATAACTGTACTAGCTTTTGCCCGCGACTTCGTTCGCGTGGAATAGTGACTTCCGGCAGATTTTTGGTTTTACCCACATAGTTCCCAATCTCGCGGGATCTCTTCAAAAATGAAATGTTGAAGATATTCTAGGGAACTCTTCAAAATTCAACATAGTGAGTTTTGCGTTTGAATTGAAGATATGTATACTCACTTAGAGCATTAAAGCCGTTATTGCCGATCGAAAAAGGCGAAAATGTTATTTTTTAATACAGTTGCTCAAAAAGTGACGTATTGCAGGGACGTATAGCGTTCGGGAAGTGGGCTATTACACACTCGGGCTTTTTCTTGACCATTCCCGAACTCGTGCGTTCTCTTTTCCAACTGTCAAAATAATGTCGATTAAAAAGAAAAAATCAACCACGAAGTTTGTACTAAAAAAGTTTTTAGTGCAAATATTTCTAAAAAGAAGCTACTAATTTGTTTCAATATCAAATTTAATGATATGATTAATGAGTTAGGTTAGGTTTCATTTCATTTCATCTCATTAAATTTTATTTTCATTTCATATCAATAAAAAAATTCTACTGAAGACTTGATTGTATGGGCTTAGTTCCCTTTGCCTACCCAGAATGGGTAAAGAAAACAAAAAAATGTCTGCTTATATTCTTTTACGGTTAGCGCCATTTTGATTTGTTTATTTGAGTTTATTGTGTTTTTATTATTTTATTATAATGTTTCATTTTTTCGCAACTGTATTAAAAGTAGTTGTTCAGTACACGTGCGGAACCTTTATTGCAACTTGTTCCGACTGTCAAGCCTCACCTTCGGCTGCGCTTCGGCTCGGGTAGACATTTGTCGGAACTCTTTGCAATGATGGGCTTTCCATCCTCGTAATGAAATATACTATTCCCCTTATTTTCAAAATATTATTTTGATTTGCCATTTAAAAAAAAAAATACTGAAAACTAAACTTACATCATACAACAACCAGACAGCCCAACAAATAAACCTTTTAATCTATAATACAACTGAGCCAATTTCAAAATTTACGAAACGATCAATCCACAATTCCACGACAGTACCAAAGCGCTCGGCCGATACCCAACCAAATGCGTGTAACGAAACCATAGCGCGATCTATTTCGATCCCAACGCCATCTATCGAGTATGTTGTACTAAAAGTTGTATTAAGTATATCATATTTTCATACCTTTTTACTATTTATTTACATTTTTCCGATGAATTTTCAGTACTGAATTGATGCCGACTCTTGACCAATAGATGGCGCCGTATGTCCGGAATAAATTTTATTTTTTATTTAATTTTTTATTTTGTTTTTTGTAATAAAAACTATCCTATGTCCATTCTCAAGTTCCAAACTATGTCTGTACCAAATTTCACACAAATCGGTTCAGTAGTTTAGCCGTGAAGCAAAGACAGACAGACAGACAGACAGAGTTACTTTCGCATTTATAATATTAGTTTGGATTTGGATTGACTTTTTTGAACATTTGGTGAATATTTGGATTTTTTTTTCAAAAATATATAAATGTATTTGATTTAAAATGTTATGTTTTTATTATATTAATCAATAAAGTCTTTAAATAAAAAATATTAGCCGGACCTACAACCAACCATTTATGTGCAAAATGCAATTAAAGTTGATAATAATATAAGAAATCTAGGTACTGTCCCTAATAATTTGGCCACCCACTGTACATGTATACTAAGTGATTATGAACCGTCTAATTATTATGGTGTACCTTAAAAAAAAACAACGATTTCTAGGATGTCTTGTACCGCGCGGTTCGTATTTCCGCGCGGTACCGCGGAAATACGATACCCGGCCATGTGAACTTAGCCTTATGGTGTACCTTTTAAAACAACGATTTCCAGGAAAAATGTATAGTCCAGTCAAAATAGACTAAATTATTATTCAAGTTTGCATTAATTCCCAACAAGCTGGATTTTTGTGCAGGCCTTAAATACGTCATTACGAATGTTATGTCAAAAGTCCCCATCGATCCCGCTTGTGCGTTGTTTTTTATTCGAGGTCAAAGGTCACAAATTAGCGTTTTTTGCGTATATCTCTGAAACAACGAGAGCTATCGAAATATGGTTCAGGCAAAGTTTGTAGATCGTAAAATTGTCTACAAAAAAGATCCAACACTTTTTCTTCTACGATGCACTGTTCTCGAATTATGGCTATTTTAAACATAGAAAATACGAATATGCACTCATGCTAAGGGATGATGGGTTCGATGAATATTTGAAGAACAAACCATCTGTAACGATACATAAGCAGTGTCGTAAAGCATACACCCGGAAGAGCAGCATCGCTGCAGCTAAAAGACAGCGTGAGGCGGAGATAGCTACCAAATCTGGGATTAGTCCTCCTCGTACTAGCACGAGGTAATGAATCGTCTTTTTGACAAAATACTGTTTGTTCTGTGGCAATGAAGCAAATAAAACGGCTGAAATAAAAAAAAGCGCAGCATCTTCGACCTAGAGTGTCCTAAACTTTCAACCCTTGACTTCAAGAAAACCATCTTTAAGGAAGCTCAGACTTGTTCTCATGAGCTAGCAAGTAGTGTCATTGCTAGATCGTAAAATTGTCTACAAAAAAGATGTGGACACTTTTCTTCTATAAAGCATCGCTTTCGAGATATCGTGACTTTAGACCGCAGGAAAGTCGTATTTTAAGTGTAACAATCACTGTAGTACTTAGCCTCAGCAGCAACTAAGTCATATTCATACTGAATGCGGGCAATGACACTACTTGCTAGCTCATGAGAACGAGTCTGAGCTTCCTTAAAGATGGTTTTCTTGAAGTCAAAGGTTGAAAGTTTAGGACACTCTTGGTCGAAGATGCTGCGCTTTTTTTTATTTCAGCCGTTTTATCCGCTTCATTGCCACAGAACAAACAGTATTTCGTCAAAAAGACGATTCATTACCTCGTGCTAGTACGAGGAGGACTAATCCCAGATTTGGTAGCTATCTCCACCTCACACTGTATTTTAGCTGCAGCGATGCTGCTCTTCCGAGTGTATGCTTTACGACACTGCTTATGTATCGTTACAGATGGTTTGTTCTTCAAATATTCATCGAACCCATCATCCCTTAGCATGAGTGCATATTCGTATTTTCTATGTTTAAAATAGCCATAATTCGAGAACAGTGCATCGTAGAAGAAAAAGTGTTGGATCTTTTTTGTAGACAATTTTACGATCTACAAACTTTGCCTGAACCATATTTCGATAGCTCTCGTTGTTTCAGAGATATACGCAAAAAACGCTAATTTGTGACCTTTGACCTCGAATAAAAAACAACGCACAAGCGGGAACGATGGGGACTTTTGACATAACATTCGTAATGACGTATTTAAGGCCTGCACAAAAATCCAGCTTGTTGGGAATTAATGCAAACTAGAATGTCTATTTTGACTGGACTAGTACTTTAAATTCACATACATTAGCTAAAGGAGGTATCTCATAAAGATAATTGTTTTAGGTGAAAAATCATGTAATGACTTCTCTTACTCTTGGAGCGGAAGGGCGTGGCAGTTATTAGATGAAAGTAAGGGATATATATATAATTAACTCCCGAGCATTGCGAGGGAGTTAATACAGAAAATTGAGTGAAGTGAGAAATTCAAGCTGCCCAAGACTAAGACAGCTTGATCCCCTCGTTGGATACGAGGAGGACGATCTACTTTTGACACTATCCATGAGATAATTAAAAGTCTATTTACTTAAACAGACTATATATTAGAGAAACATAAGTATTAATTACCAGTAAATCTTAGATTTAAAACAAACAAAGTTCAATACCTGGATCTATAGTATCCGTGTCTGATAAAACGTTATCTGATAAACGGTGTGAAGAAAGTTTATTTATTATTAAGACTGGAGTCAGATTTACTGGCTTCTGACTATCCGTAACGACTAACGTAATGTTATGAACATCAATGTGTGGAAAAAAGATTCTCGGACAACAACAGTCAAGCGCCAATTATATCAACGTCTAATTAACAAAAAATTAAAGACATTTAATAGTGGTTATAGGGATCATAAGAGTTATATCAATGCACAGATTTAGTTCAAAGTTCAGAAGCTGATATACAGATTCCTTCAATTTGATCCATTTCATTTTGATTTGTGTCTTGATGTCCTTGATCTGAAACGCTTTGAGCTACATTCTCCTCTTCTTCTATTTCAATATCATTTGTAGCGTTATCATCAATTGTACTTTTATGTTGATTCACGCCTTGATTTTTAGTTTTCAGAGCAACTGTCTTGCGTCTTCTCTTTTTGGTTGAAGCTCTTTCATTCTTACTAAGTTTTCTTATCATGGAACGTCTCAAGACACTTTTGAAAAAGTTTTCATTATCTTCCATGGTCCAAATTTTATCCCAGATGCGTATCAAATCATAGAAAAAGTTTAGAATATTTGTATATCTCTTAAATCCAATTTTTACTTCGTCAGTCCTACTACCACCTGCCCAGGAACATTTACATAAGAAGTCCCGAGTAAAAAACATATCTAGTACTTTGTACGCACATGTTGTACCGTTTCCAATAGATAGTGAACATATAAAAGAATATTGCTTTAAGAGTTTATTTTTTTGCATTTCGTCTGATAAAAGTGACTCTAGTGTCTCAAGCTCGTTAATAGAGTCAATAGGTTTCATAACAAAACCTTCACTTTCAAACGGATTAGAATCACTCACTGTAACCACATCTGTGTGTTTCTTTCTATTGCCTGCTAGTATATTTATTGTATGTGCCATGCTGTACTGGTTTTCTAAAATCAATTTTAAATATTTTTCAATCTGATTTGTATTAGTGATTTTCTCGATTTGTACAGAAGGTTGTATTTCCAGCTCAATACGACGCGCGTCTGCTGAAATTTCTGCGGGTACTGGGGTGGCTGTTGTGACGGTAGATGAGATGAATACTTTTTCTGGTTGTTGTTTTAAACCTGAACAATAATAATTTGTTAATAAAAACCGTATTAAAATACTAGACATATGCAATAATATGCATGTATACTAAGTGACAATGAACCGTCTAATTATATTATATGGTGTACCTTAAAAAAAAACGATTTACAGGAAAAATATACTTTCACAATGAAACAAAATCGGTAGGTACTTTAAATTCACATACATTATCTATAAGAGGTATCTCTTATAGATTATTATTTTAGGTGAAAAGCCATCTAATGACTTCTCCCACTCTTGGAGCGTAAGGACGTGGCAGTTAGAAGATGAAAGTAAGGGAGTTAATACAGAAAATTGAGTTAAGTGAGAAATTCAAGCTGCCCAAGACTAAGACAGCTTGACCCCCTCGTTGGATACTGTACTTTTGACACCATCCCTGAGATAATTAAAAGTCTATTTACTTAAACAGATTATATATTAGAGAAACTTAAGGATTATTTACCAGTAAATCTTAGATTTAAAACAAACAAAGTTCAATACATAAGTTCAGAGTTAATTACTGGATCTATGGTATCCATGTCTGATAAAACCTTATCTGATAAGCGGTGTGAAAAAAGTTTATAACCAAGGGGTTTTAAAGTTGTAACAATAAATGACCGCTGTAGTTCAGCGTTAGTCTGTATTACTGGCTGAGTCAACAATATAGACTAACGCGAGCAGATATTATGAACATCAATGTGTAGAACTCGGACAACACTCAAGCATTAATTTTATCAACGTCTAATGAACAGGTTTCCGACATAAAAACATTTAATAATGGTTATAGGGATCATAACAGTTATATCGAATGCACAGATTCAGTTCAAAGTTCAGAAGCTGATATATAGATTCCTTCATTTCCATCCATTTCATTTGAATATGTGTCTTGATTCAATTGATCTGAAACGCTTTGAGCTACAATCTCCTCTTCTTCTACTTCAATATCATTTGTAGCGTTATCATCAATTGTAACTTTATGTTGATTCAGGCCTTGATTTTTAGTTTTAAGAGCAACTGTCTTGGTTCTTCTTCGTTTGGTTGAAGTTCTTTCATTCTTACTGAGTTTTCTTTGCAAGGAATTCTTCAAGATAATTTTGAAGAAATTTTCATTGTCCTCCATGGTATAAGTTCTATCCCAGACACGTATCAAATCACAGAAAAAATTGAGAATGTTTGTATATCTCTTTAGTCCGACTTTAACTTCGTCAGTCTTCCTGCTTCCACCTGCCCAGGAACATTTACATAAGAAATCTCGAGTAAAAAACAGATCTAATACTTTGTACGCACATGTTGTACCGTTTCCAATAGATAGTGAACATACAAAAGAATATTGCTTTATGAGTTTAAATTTTTGCATTTCGTCCGATAAAAGTGACTCCAATGTCTCGAGCTCTTTAATAGAGTCAATAGGTTTCATAACAAAACCTTCACTATCAAGCGGGTTAGAATCAGTCACTGTAACCACATCTGTGTGTTTCTTTCTATCGCCTGCTAGTATATTTATTGTATGTGCCATGCTGTACTGATTTTCTAAAATCAGTTTTAGATATTTTTCAATCTGATTAGCATTAGTGATTTTCTCAATTTGTACAGAGGGTTGTATTTCCAGCTCAATAAGACGGGCGTCTGCTGAAATTTCTGCCGGTACTGGGGCTGTTGTGACGGTAGATGAGATGAATACTTTTTCTGGTTGTTTAAAACCTGGGAAAATAATAAAAAATATATATATAGTAAGAATATAGTATTATAATACTATATGTAATATACTAGATGATTATGAATCGTCTAGTGGTATTCTAAGGATATGTTCAATCATGAAAATGAATAACTTTCCCAAAGAAACGTAAGTTAAAATTTATAAAGATTCATATTTTTTTTGTAAATAAAAATAAAATCGCACTGCCACTACCACCATCAGGTGGGATCGCGGTCAAGCACTGGTTTATAACATGCCCTGTGCAGGTTAGAGGATGTAACATGTTTTTTTTATTACAGCCTTACAGGTTATGTCGGTTTCCTCACGATGTCGTCTTTCACCATTTTGAGAGCAGTGGCAATGAAATAAATTACACAAAGAACAGTGTTTTTTATTTATTTTGAACAAATGTGCAACACACGGATACCTTTAAAATGGATATTATGGGTGTACTTAAAACCGAAGTAATTATGCAAAAATTTATACTTTTCGAGATATCCCCTTTTTTGTAAGGTCAAGTATTCTTTGCACAAGTTTTTTTATTGGTCTTCGTAGAGTGTTCTCAATGATTGATCTTCGTAAAAAAGTAGGTATGAACAAAGCAATAACTCTTAACTCAAAATTTCTTGAATCATGTGTTTGAACACTAGCAAGGGCCTTCGCACACGGCAATTTTTCGTATCGTAACACGTAAACTATATGCATAATAATAACAAATATAGAAACATCTGCGTCATGGTAAAAACAAAAACGAAAACACGTCCATTACTCAAAATGCCCAATAACATATTCTAATTTTACCCAATGTAGAAATGGATGTGTGGTGTGACGAGCATGGATAAATAAGTAATGAGTATATTAGGGGAAGTTTGAAAGTAGCGCCAGTGACTGAAAAAATTGTAAGAGAATCATTTGTCTTAGTATGGCCATGAAAAGAGGAAGGAAGAAATGCTTGTTTCTAAAAGAGTTATGGTATCCACGTGGATGGAGGGAGACGGAGGTTAAAGAAAAGATGGATGGATTGTGTGAAAAGTTATATGAAAGAAAAAACGTTTCACCGACCCCAAATAAAACAGGACAAGGGTAAGAACGCGATGATGAATCTTAATTAATGTAAGAAATCTTGCCTTTAATTATTCATCGTCGTATAACTGAATTCAGTTCGGGGTGACGTTTTAAAAACCCTCTATACCAGCGTACGCCTGCAAGACCAGTAGTGATATCAAAATTATGTTTGATATTGTTTTCTATACAAAAATCAAAGGCCTGCTTGCGAATATATTTCGGAGTCAGAGGTGTACTCTTCGATATATTGTTAAGTATGTGTTTCGCTAGTATTTTTTCTTGCACTTTGTTAAATGTTGGAATACGTCCTATTTGTTTGACTAAGCTTCCTGAGGTCACATGATTTCTGAGAGTTCTTCGCGGGATGCCGTAAAGCTTTGCTGCAGCATTCTGTGTCATATGCTTCTCTGTAACAGCTGCCATAGCAGCGCGTAAGTCATCTTCTGCCCACATTCCTCGTTTTGAACGCTTCGAACTTAATTTGGAAGGCCCTGTGAGAAAAACGAGGTTTTATTCAATAGAACAACAACAAATCCCCAAAATGCCAATAAAGTTATTTTACTCAATGTTAGAGATATTTTCTTTTTTATTCGGCGTCTTTGTTCAATTCGGGGTATCGTTTTAAAAACTCTATGCAAGATCAGTAGCAGTATCGGTGTTTTCTATACAAAAGTCAAAGGCTTGTCTCTTTAAAAGGTTTTTAAGTATCCTTCTTGAAAGTTCTTCTTTTTGCACTTTGTCAAATGTTGAAACTCGCCCCGTACGTTTTACAACGCTCCTTATTCTCAATTTATTTACAAGAGTTTGTCCAAGAATCCTATATGGTTCTGAATCTTCTTTCTACGTAATTTGTTTATTTTTAATAGCTACCACGCAATTTCCTAGATCCTGTCTGTATATAGAACTGTGATTTTTGTAATTATTAACAATCCTAAGAAAAGACAAATGCTGTAGAAAAATTTAACTCCAATTTTATGGAAATGCCCTGTGATGCTTTTTTCTGTGGTGGTGTGGCGTTTGATGGGTGTGTGATGCGATGTGATAATTTAACCTATATAATAGCTGTTTTAACTAATGGTTCAATACGAAGAGAGCTTTTGGCTTTTAATCATCAAAATATTTGGTGACTCTGGTAAGGTATTTGCATATAGAAATCAGTACTCACAGTTTGCTACTAATACGCTAAGAAGAAGTAAGTACTCTTAAATATGAGAAAGAAAGGAAGTGAAAAGATTAACAATAAACTTTTACAAAAATATTTATTTAAAATGTTAGAATCAAAACAAAATCTCAGAAGTCTTGCAGACGTTCACATTCTTATATTTCGGAGATACGGTGTTAAATGATTAATTTTAGAATTGAATAGTACTCTGTTCTTAAATTGACCATTTCAAATTTATAATATATCTTAATAAATATTAAACTGCTGTCATGATATTGTCTACAGTGAATGGCGTACAAGAATTTTGAGTCAAACCTAAACAATTATTTAATTATATTTAAAAATTTATAACTCAGGATAAGTTACGTCTATCGCTTATCTTTGTGGGTTTCAAATTGATTTTCAAGTGAAAATTTGTGTATTATAAAAAACCCAAAGAAGTATAGCTCGCAACGGCATTTGAACCTTGAAATATTGACAAAAAGTTTGTTGTTATAAAATTTGGTAATTCTCTATAATTATAAAAAAAAAAAAAAATTTAATTATTATCGACGCGACGTCTGACTTTCGGTTTAACCTCTGGGTGTCGACTTACAAACCCTCTGTACCAGTCATTCCCAGCACGTCCCGTAGTAATGTTAAAATTATTTTTAATATTATTTTCTAAACAAAAATCAAAAGCTTGTGTACAAATAAAATTGCGAGTGAGAGAAATCCCAGTTTTAGTAAGGTCTAGTATTCTTTGCACAAGTTGTTTTTCTTGATCTTCGTTGAGCGTTAAAATACGTCCTGTTCGTTTTAATGAGCACACTGCTCTCAATTGATTGCTGAGAATCTGTAGAGGAACACCATAGAGGTTTGATGCAGTCTGTAATGTTTCTCCACTTCTAAACGCTACCACAGCTTCTTTTAGATCTTCTTTTGTCCACGAGTCTTGTTTTGCTTGTGTCGAACCTAATCCTTTAGTTTCTGTGAATCAAATTTAGCAGTTATTAACAATCGATGAATTGAGTGTGAGAGAACTATCTGCAACTGTCACTGATGTAACGAAAGCACTGCTCTTTGCTTAGCCCTAGACCAAGTCTAGGATTTTTTTCAATTTGTGTACATAGCATAGATAAAAGTTGTCAAGAGAACTATGAGTATTATGAGGAGCACAACAAAGTATATAGTAAACAAATAAATAAGAGTGTACAAGAACCAATACCCTTTTCTTGACACCCACAAAGGACTTAGTGATTTTTGCATTGAACCCTTAACTAAAATGAACAAAAAAAAATTGCTTGCTTGAAAACATATTTATTTTTGGTCATAGTAAATACAAAAAATAAATAATATAATAAGGTCTAGGGGATCGAATTGGAAATAAAGTTAACAATATCAATGTTACGGAAATAGCCCGAAGAATCGCCAAACATAAGTGGCAGTGGGCAAGGCACATTGCTCGTGAAACAGATAGTCGGTGAGGCTTGATGATGTTTTTGACGTGACAACGTCTTAAATTAGGTTGCGGCTGGGAGTCACTTATGAAAAAGTGTAACGCTCGGTAACGTTACGATGAGTCACCGAACGAGAGAGAGGCCCGCCGAATGCCTTGCGTCTCTCTCCCACTCAACTATGATCGGTCTGCCGCGCGCGCAGCACTAGAGAATTTTAGTAAACAAAATATATTTCTATAGTTAAAATTTGTGCAATTCTTATTTTCATTCAATTCCTTGTTCCTATTGTGCAATTTAATTATATTCATATCAATAAATATTCTACCGAGAAAAAGACGTTGTCACGTAAAATCTTCGCCCGTAAAAACGACTTTACAGGCAACCATTTTTTATATTATTTTAAACCACAGCTTAATTTCACTAGTGACTTATTATTTTATTCAGAATCCGAATCGTATTTAGTTTTTGTTTTAATTCTTCGAGCAGCTGGATCTACCTCTGGATGTCGTTTTATAAATCCTCGATACCAATCCCATCCCGCTAGGCCCGTAGCGATATTAAAACTGTTTTTAATATTATTTTCTACACAAAAATCGAATGCTTGTTTACAAATTAATTGTTTACTAAGGCTAATTCCACTTTTTAAAATATTACAAATTCTTTGCACGAGTTTCTTTTCTTGTTCTTTGTCGAGTGTTGAATATCTTCCCAGACGTCTTTCTGTGTTTCCTGTTCTTAAATGATGTCGTAGTGTTCTGCCAGGGATTCCATAGGTAAGTGCAGCGGTATGTTGTGTTAAGTTCCCTTTTGTTACAGCTTCCATTGCAGCTCTTAAGTCTTCTTCTGTCCAAATCGCCCGTTTCACACGCTTCGATCCCAATCTATCAGATCCTGTGACCATATGCATATAAATGAAGCAATCTCTAAGTGATGAATAAAAATTTTTTTTGTTGTTTTTAAACCCTTTACTTTATACTAATCTTGACTACCAAGCTCGTATTGAAGTTAAATTGATTTTGAAAAATTAAAGGCTATTTTCCCAATTAATTTTAGATTAAGGTTCAAGACACAAAACAGTATTCAATACTTTTTATGAGTATTGTGAGACACTCTCCTTCTTTAATAAACTTTCGTAAAGTATCTCGACTTTCAAAGTGTGTTAAATTTAAAGATGCTTGTTTATCATAGACTAGTGTAAATCTAGTATTAGTGTGTAGTGTCTAGGATTAGTGTTAATCTTGTATTTAAGTATAAGAACTAAGTTTATATCGTATTGGTTGATGAACAAAAAGACAAAATTTAAATTGTATTTAAACATTTATTTTATTACAAACAGAACATAATTTCAAATAAATATTCTTTTATTGTAAAAATAAATGATCTTTGTACGCAAGGCCCGTAGTAAAAATAAAATTAAGCTTGACATTAATTTCTTAACAAAAATCAAATGCTTCTTTGAGAATTTTTAGAGCAAGCATACAATTTACGATATATATATTTTATGAATTTGTTGTCTTTTTTTTCGTCCAAATCGTTTTTTTACGCTCCCTGTACTTAAATGGTTTCTGAGAGTGGTTCTAGGGATTCCGTATCGTCGTGCTGCAGCGTGTCGGGATAAGGTTCCTGCCCTAACTTCTGCCATAGCAGCTCTTAAGTCTTCTTCTGTCCACATTGCCCGTGTTGAACGCCCAAAACCTGTGCGTTAAACTATATTTAATGTTACAGTCTTTAACAATTGATAAAACCATCCAACAAGTCAAGAGCGAATAGGTGCTTCTTCGTTGGCCACATCATCGGTTACCATCAGGTGAGATAGTAGTCAAACGCAAGCCAATAATAACCTAACCACCGGTAGCTTGAACCCTGCTCCCGCCATCGGTGGACTTCAGTTTTTTATAGTTTTTTTTTTTTGTAAAAAATATTTAAAAATGTAACAAATATGTATTTAAAAGATGAATAAAAACAAAGCTAAGATTAGATACATAAAATGTATGCCCAGACTTTAACGTATTAGTGTTGGGAATAAGCATAACTGTCTTCTACCTTTTGGCAGGCACGTCAGACGTATGTCAGACCACACAAACACATACGCATTTAATCTCATGCTTTGTTAGAAACTATATTTAGTTTTATAGATAGTATTCCATCTCGCAAATCCAAAAAAGAAAGTGATACTATTTCAAAAGCTTGAGAGCCATATGACCGAAGTATTTCACGACACATACAGTGTCGACAACCAAAAGACTAATTTAACGCAACTCCCGACTATGGTGACGTGACCGGTCACAAGGACTGAATAAAAAACACGTGGTAAGGAAAGTACGAAAACAATATTTAATAAAGGACATACATGACACATAATTTACAACACGCATACACTGGAATGATCTATTACAAATAGCAATGTATTGGATGGATTATAAAATGTTTAAACAATAGTTGTTCGTCAACATCTCCACCAGTGAGGAATATCCACAAAAAATCCTTCTACTATGCCTGCATCTGCAGTTTCAAAAGTATTCTACTAAGAGTATATTAATCATGAAACCGATTTATATCTACTGATTTGAAGTTTTGGCTTCAGTGGAGCCAGCACTAAGACATTGCCTTGAAGGTGAAAACTAAAAATCAGTCAAGACCAATCAATCCAATCAGTTTTTCACCTGTTTTTGTTGAGTATTCGATTATCTTTCTAGGAAAAAATTGTTAGCTGATCGTTTTTTTTTTTCACTTTATCCACCTCCGGAGACCAAGGCGTCTGCATTACCCCCAATTTTAATCCACCGTCGTCGTTCAACTGGTAGTTCTGGGTGGCGATTCATAAAACCATTATACCAATCAGCACCAGCCAGGCCCTTATTGAGATTAAAATTATGTCTAACATCGTTTTCTTCACAAAACTTGAAAGCTTGACTGCGTACAAGTTTTGGAGTCAGAGAAACCCTGCTATCTCCCGTACAAAGGCTGAGTAATCTCTTCACAAGTTCTTTTTCTTGCTCTTCGTTCAGTATCCTGCTACGTCCTGTCTTTTTTACTGTGCTTCCCGTTTTTAAATGGTGGGTCAGAGCTGGTATAGAGATTCCGTAATAGTCTGATGCAGCCTTCTTTGTCATGGTTCCCCATTGGACAGCTGACATTGCCTCACGTAGGTCCTGTTCCGTCCATAATGGCAGTTTTGTGAGCTTCGAACCTGTAAAAATCATTAGTTTTAGGTAGATGCTGTTAGTCATGTCACAGTCACATTGCCAATTAGTCACTAAGGGATTAAGGATGTGTGGGGCCTATGTCCTTGTGGGATTGTTCGAAAGAGAGTTACCGCGGCCCAAGAAGGCAAAGGGCTTCTGAGGGAACACAAGTAAGTTTTAGGCAGTAATCAGTAGTCACTCCTCAAAACAAAAGGGCAGGTGTCTTACGGCTAAAACAAAACTAATACTACTTAATGAAATAGCATGTCTAAATTAACCAATATAATCTTTTTCTTGTTTTATAAACGGGGTCGTAAACGGGGTCGTAAACGGGGTCGTAAACGGGGTCGTAAGTGAACTGAGAAGTCAACTTTGTATTTGCACTTTTATTTTTCTTCTAAGTGTCTGTAACTTAGCAATCTGTGACATACACAGTGGACTATAAATTCGTTTGTCCTATCATGAGCTTATAATAGACATCTAGAGGACAATATTAATGCCTTCTAAATAATACGAGCTGCAATAACAATCAAGGACTGAACTAAAACATACATACGAACATAAGCGCAGTTAACGATAAGACCGCCTATTGTAACACTGTACTCCCAGTTAATCTACCAGTAAAAATTATACTTATGGTGTACAATAAAGAGTACTTATATAAAAAAAGCAAACATTCATTAAAATTTTGCTTTATTATATATTTAGCCATATTCATGTTTACAATAAAGTGTAACTTTAATCAGAATCAGAATCACTTATGTTTTAATCGTCACCACTTAGAGAAGAATCCTATATGGGTCAGCTCACAACGAGACGCGACGCGACGCGAAGATATTTCAAGAGGCCAGTGATTTCGCGCTGCGCCGCGCGCCAACGCGAGACGCATCGCCACGTTGCGAGGTGCATAGTAAAATCGTTGGCAACACGACCGACGTCGCGAATGTAAAAACGTTCCGCTGCGCAGCGAGGCGCCGCGCGGCATGACGAGGCGCAGCGCTGCATGAAGTAACGTATTTTAAATTCTCACATTGAAATGTGTATCTTTTCTCTTAGTAAATAATAAAGTTCTATTTTGAGTCACTCTATTGCAATGAGCGCGCATCGTCGCGGCGCGTCGCGTCTCGGTGTGAGCTGACCCTAAGGATTCATCTCTGAATGTCGTTTTATAAACCCATAATACCAATCCATGCCTGCAAGACCCTTAGTGATATTAAAAGTATTTTTTATATTGTTTTCTAAACAATACTCAAAGGCTTCTTTACGAATTACTTTAGGGGTGACGGATATGCCTGTTTTTCTAAGATTTTGTATCCTTTTTACGAGTTCTTTTTCTTGTTCGGTATTGAAAACTAATTTTCGTCCTGTTTGCTTCACCGTGCTTCCTGACTTCAAATGTTGCCACAGGGTAGTGTGCGGGATTCGATATCGTTTTTCTGCGGCCCTTATTGTCATATGTTTTCCAGTAACTGCTGTCATAGCAGCTTGCAAGTCTTCTTCAGACCATTGTGCACGGTTCAAGCCTTTTAAATGACCTGTGAGAAAGTTTTTATTTTATTTAATAATAACCGATAAAAACAACATTTCTAAATACAAGCAACGATCGAATAAAAAGTTTTACGAGCAGCTTCGCTTACGTGTTGCCTTAAGTTAGGAATAATCTTAAGGCCTTTTGTACACGGCACGTTTTTCGCCGTGTGTAGGCGCGGTTAATAAAACGTACCGTGTACAAGAGGCCTAAGAGCTATTTTTTAATGGGAAATCATCCAATGGTTTCGCCTACTCTGCGTTGGGGCGGGATGATGACAGACCTTCACTGACTAAAACCACATCTGTGTCCTTCAGTTGCCCGTTGCGTTCTAGGACCAGAGATTTCCTAATCAAAAATGTTCAATAGATCATCTGCCTAGCCTTTTCCCAACCATGAGAAATTCTCAGCAATTCATATTCAATTTTTTTTTTGTTATTTCACTTAGGCCTACATGGGCACTTATAAAACGTTAGAAGCTAACGCACAATATTTTTAACCCCCGACGCAAAAACGACGGGGTGTTATAAGTTTGACGTGTCTGTGTGTGTAAATGCGTATGCGTCTGTCTGTGGCATCGTAGCTCCCAAACGGATAATCCGATTTTAACCTATCAATACTCGCGAAAAGAGACAATAATAAGACAATAACAGCGCGGTCCTATGAGACCGGTCGGGGATTCATGAATTAATGATTAAGTTTTTTTTTTTGTATGAAAGGTATATCAGTCGAGAGTGTTCTTAGCTATGTTTGGTGGAAATCGGTTCAGGTCTTCAAGGTCATCAGGACCTGAGAGGTGGAGAATAGTCGGGGGTATTTTTTAATTTAAAATTTTTCCATAACCTACTTAGCGACCTCAAAATTGACTACACATACTTTAAATGTAGGTTCCGTCATTTATGCATAATATTCATTCTGGGTTTTGCCAGAATCTCCACGCTTGGCAAGCAAGTTGGCAATCGCAGTGTGGTTATTACAATGATGCACTAAGTATGCTGCTGCCCATTCTGTATCTGTATCCCTTAGTCACTTATTACATCGACACCCACGGGAAGAGATGGAATACTGCTATTCTTTATGTCCGGACACCATAATATGGTACAATGGAACTGGTTGGTGATGCAACCCATATAATAAAAATTTTAAAAGAAAAAACATAATAATTATAATGTTATGAGTATATTTGGGTAGCTCTTTCGTTAATTTGATTCTTTGACTGATTCATATGGCCAAAATTTAATTTCACTTACAGCTCTGTAACACATGTTCATATGAAAATATGATTGCCAAATAACATGTATTTGGATGAGGGAATTGTTTTTACAAACGGATGAAAAAAGATTGCATGTAGCGGAGATCAGAATGTTGGGATGAATGTGTGGTGTGACGAGAATGGATGAAGGGAGAAATGAGCATATTAGAGGAAGTTTGAAGTGGCACCAGTGACTGAAAAGCTGAAAGGAAATCGTTTGTCTTCGTATGGTCATGTAGCACTTATGAATTTACATGTGGAGGGATGGAAAGGAAGAGGGAGACCGAAGAAAAGAGGAGTTGGTGATAGCATGACAGGTAACAGGACAGAATGGAAGAAAAAAACATGTTGCGCCGACTCCAAATAATATGGGATAAGGGTAGGAAGAAGAAGAAGTATTTAAAAAAAATATATAATTTCTCCCAGTTAGAGCTACAGCTAATTTTTATAAAAAAAAATATTACATGCCGTTTTGTTAGTTGGTTACAGAAATACAGGGTGTAAAAAGACCGATCACAAAGCCGATAACTACACATTCTGTACATGTAATTAAGTAACTTAGACCACAAAATATTGCTGGGAAAAAACTTTTTTTTTTCATCTTTAAAAAATAATTAATTAGTAATAATTTCGATCAGCTGCGCGTTTGCCTGCTCGCGCTTGGTCGTTGAACCGACCGCACGCTTGTGTGTGTGAGGCGCTCGTTATGTTTAGTTTTCAATGCATTTTAGTAACTTCAAATGCGTAATTGACTATGAAAAATTGATAATTTTGATAACGTTTGTTCGGAAGAAAGTTTACTAATGATACATGGAATATGATTTTGAAAAAAAAAACGAAAAAAAAAATGTTGACTTTGACCTTCAATATCTCCATAACCAGTGAATTCCCAGGTATGGTCTAGAAGAAAAAAACTATCCCAGTAATGAGTAGAATCTGGGGTTTTCGTTTTCGTTAAGGGTCTTTTTACACCCTTTATACCCACAGACATCGAAAATTTTGTCTCTGAAGAACTATTCCAAAACTTATTTAAATCTTCTTGAGTTTGAATTGAGCTGCTATATGATATTAACAATAGGATACCAAAACTGTAACTTTACTCAGAATCTGATTCAAAAAACATTTCTTTTTTAATTCGTCGTGCGGCAGGACTCATCTCTGGATGCCGTTCTACAAATCCTCTATACCAGTCCAAGCCTGCAAGACCCGTAGTGATGTTAAAAGTATGTCTTATATTATTTTCTATACAAAACTCAAAGGCTTGTTTGCGAATTAGTATCGAGGTAAAAGGTATGCCTTTGTCTGACAAATGTTGTATTCTTCTAACTAGTTGTTTTTCTTGAGCGTTGCTGAAGACAGATTTTCGTCCTACTCTTTCTTTGACTAAGCTTCCTGACTTCAAATGTTTCGTGAGAGTTGACTTAGGTATCCCATGACGTTTCCCTGCAGCTCGTTGTGACATATGTTCCTCAGTTACTGCTCTCATAGCAGCTTGTAAGTCTTCTTCTGACCAGTGAGGACCTTTTGCTTGGGTAGGTCTTAATATAATAGAATCTGTAAGAAAGACTTCGTTTATTTATCGTCTAAGATGCAAAATGTTAAGAATAGCTTCACCAAATAATATACTTGAGTTTACACGGCTAATTTAACATTTATTAAACCCATCTTTAGCCGTAACCGTTTAATTGTAACCTACAGTAGTTTATGATAAATCAAAATAAAATTGTAAAGTTTTAAAACATTCCTCACAAGAAATAAGGTGTGTTCCAACGTTGCCTACCAAAAACTATGATGAAGAAGCCTCCTTAATTTTTTTTTTCTCATTTCTTAGTTTGATAGTACTTAGTATGTTAAATGCGAGGCCATTGATAGAGCCGTATAGGTTGCTAAATACTGCTCGGGAAAAATTTAGTTAAAGACATCGACACGATAAGAAGAAGAAGAAGTATGTTAAATGTCTAATTGAAAGAAAGAAAGAAAGAAAATTATTTATTTGGCAACAAGCATATAAACACACAGTGTTGAAACAAAACAAGTAGATATAATCTAAAGCATAAAACTTAAAAATAAGCATTATTAGAATCGACAATTAATTTGACACTGCATGTCACACGGTTGCGCCAAATAGGTCCAGTTCAGCAATAATGCCAGACAACTACGTAATTGATTATATTTACGATTTTTGTATACTGGAAGCTCCAAATCTTTCTTTAAGAAATTGCTCTATGCGATAAGACCGCTCATTTTACACTTATTTTAGTATTCTGTTCACATTGAAGTGTACAATAAAGAATATAATAAATAAATAAGTCGTAAAGTACTCCCCTGGCTGGAGGCTTAGAGTCATGCTCTCGGCAGCCACAGGATTGTCCGGTTAAGCAATAAACAGCCGTAGCGAGCTGAACTGCGAGATGCCCAAGGTCAAAAAAAAAAAAAAGTAAAGTACTCAAAATATGCATCGCGAAGACAAAAACGATGCATTTAAAATAATGTAAGTTGCTGTTCCAGACAGGGAAAGAACTAAAACATACCCACGAGATTATTTCAACATTTATTAAAATCGTCTTGACTTAGAATTGAGTCATTACATGATGTAATACAACATAAGCGTAATTTTACTAAGAATCCGTTTGATTTTCGTTTTATTGTTTAACAGGTTGTATCTCTGGGTTTCGTGCTACAAACCCTTGGTACCAAGTGAAGCCTGCAAGACCAGTACTGATGTTAAATTTATTTTTAATATTGTTTTCTATACAAAAATCAAAAGCATATTTACGAATAAATTTCGGAGTTAAAGGAAAGCCTATACTTGAAAGATTTTTAATTTTTTCAACGAGTTGTTTTTCTTGGGTTTTGGTGAGTACTGGTTTTTTTCCACTTCCAATGACAAATGTTCCTGTTGTCACATGATGACGGAGAGAGGTTCTTGGGATGCGGTACCTTCTGGCTGCGGCTTTTGTATTCATGCGTCCCTCATTAATGGCCGCCACAGCTGCTCGCAAGTCTTTTTCTGACCACGTAGGACCTCTTGCTCTCCTCGAACGTAATTTAACAGAACCTGTGAGTGTAATCATGTTTTATGTTAGATACCTGTTACTGTAAAAAAAAAGAAATGGAGTATGTAAAATATTCGTACGTGCTTCTTTCGCATAAATCTGTTCTGACGAGGCGTCATAATTCAAACAACTAACAAATAGGGTCTTTATAATTATGTTTATTTAATAAAGCAAATAATTTGGGTTGTTTGAGGTGCGCAATCATCTTATGACTTCTACCGCTTTAATTACTCAGATACCCGCGAAACGAGACACAATAGTAAAACAATAACAGCGCGGTCTCATAGGACCGGTTGGGGATTCAAAAGTTAATGTGAAGCGGAAGAAAAGTTTCAGACAAAGGTACTATGGGGTTTTAGTTTTTTGTTTTTGGCAAAACAATTAATAATCTAGACTAGAAATAAAAGCCAAATCTTGTTATTTGTATTTTACTTATACAATTATAAAATTGTTATATTCGTAACTTAAACTACCCGAAACCGATATAATATAATTATTTCTATTCATACCCGTATCCAAAGCCGCATATCCATAACATCTCATGAAAATCTTTCTCTAGATTATCTACTGTTTAAATATAATTTGTGTAAAACTGATCCAGTAAACAGCCCTAAAATTTTTTTGAGAATTTTGGCCATAAAATTTTAATCGAGGAATCCAAAAACTTTTCAAGGTTTAAAAAGAAATACGTTTTTTCTGATACAAGTTTTGCTAAATATTGAAATAGATAAATGACAAAATTACTGAATTCCAACAGAGTTTTCAGGCGTTCCCTCTTTCTCAATCAAACATAGCGTTGGATGAAGCAATAAACTTTAAACTTTGCTCACGTTGATGATAGCCGAGTAAGTAAGGGGCTTCTTAAACCAACATTTTAAATTCCTCTAAACAAAAATTAAACTATCTTTTTTTCTTCTTCTACACTTCTCAGCAATACTCATCTCGGGGTGTCTTTTAAGAAAATGAGCAACCCAAGTTTTGCCAGCAAGACCCGAAGTGATATTAAAATTATGTTTGATGCCGTTTTCTAGACAATACTCGAAACCTTGTTGACGAATGAAGGTAGAGGTGAGAGCCATGCCTTTCTCTGAAAGGTTTATCAGCCTTTTCACGAGTTGTTTTTCTTGTTCTTCGTTCATTATTGTGAATCTTCCCTGTCGTTTTACATAACTTCCTTTTTTCAAGTGGTCGCTGAGGGTTTGAACAGGGATTCCATATCGGATTGCTGCACTGGTCTGTCTCATACTTCCATTTCTTACTGCTGCCATAGCAGCCCGTAATGCTTCTTCACTCCATGAAGCACGTTTTGCACCTCTTCCACGTTGTACTCGTTTTTCGCGCTTTATAGTAAATTTAGTTGTACCTGCGAGATAATATATAAAGTTTAATCATTGGTTGGTTTAATCATTGGCTTAAGTCAAAAAACAGCTTAACCAATATTTTTGTTTTCTTTACTTTATTATAGGGATTAGGGATAATATGATACAAAAGAAAAAAAAAACAGATCAAGTTTGTCTCTTGCTCTCATTTTTAATTTATTTTAGGACGGCATTATGATTTCTCTTTCACATTTTTTCTATTATCCACTAAGTATATCAGTGACCCAAGCAAACCCTATCTCCTTTCCCTATATTCCAATCTGCCCCCTTTGAGCTTCTTTTTAAGTTCCCACTTGAAAAAAAAGCCCAGTTCCCCAATCATCAGAATGGCTTCTCCCGCTCTTGAGGTGGAGCGGGAGGGCGTGTCAGACTTTTACTGCCTAAACCCCACCTTCGTTGCCTTCGATCTGGGGCCTCGATCTTCCCTTTCGGAAGCCCCCATTGAGCTAGCCACATAGTTGTTGTTTGACACTAATAGGTGGTGTTAGCGCTGCATACGGTATTCACCAATAGACAGAGTGCAGGGCTTGGAAACCGGAAAAAATTTCGAACCGGTTAACGCCTAAGTACATAGAGAACTTATGCTTTCGGTTTCGTTCTAACCTTAACCAAAATTAAACGGTTTGAAGCTAAAAACGTTCGTAAATAGGTTTTGTTCAATTTACCGGTTTTAAACGGTTTTTATTGCCTAACTCCAATGCGCAGACGGGCTGCATTACCCCCGCTGCACT
Organism: Mythimna separata; assembly: GCA_030763345.1. Lineage (NCBI taxonomy): Eukaryota > Metazoa > Arthropoda > Insecta > Lepidoptera > Noctuidae > Mythimna > Mythimna separata. The sequence goes on from CM061168.1 coordinate 12,241,698, forward strand.
ACCCCCCGCCCCGCGCGCGCCCTTCCTCTGATTAAACCGGTTAATAAGGGTTCTTAATAACGTTCTTTTAAAGTTTCGACTCCGAACGAAATAAAAGATAAAACCGATTAATAACGTTTAATAACCGGTTATTTTCAAACCGGTTCCAAGCCTTGACAGAGTGCTTTAGGACGCAGGTTAAGCTAAGTCTAGTCTACGATGACATTAGATATTTGCTGCTCAGTGTTATGTATCTACTCATTTTCGTTTGATTCTATACTCCGTCGGTTTAGGTAGGTAGTTAACTAAAGGTAAACAATCTTGGCATGTCTTTTTGTCTAAAAGTTGTCTATAAATTGTATATAAAAATCTTTGCGAATTGGTATTTACCTAAATCGATGTTAGCTAATAAACTAAATTTAAATAATCTTTGTGTATATTATATACGACCTCTTTAATATAAAAAGACATACCAAGATTGTTTACCTTTAGTTAACCACCTAAACTGATAGACCATAGTATGTGCCAGAACTGCTAATAGGTATACAATAATATAATACCTAACTAATTAAATTATACACAAAGGTTTATCAGCAATGTCAAGTTCGTGTGTGTTAAATTTGTTCGTATTTCCCTCACTACCTCGTAGTCGTACGATAGAGGTAACTGCGTCATTGATAATAGTGGCGTACAAAGTCCAACTGTACACGGCTTGGAGTAATCTAAAGACGTCAGCGGAAATAGTATTGTTTTAGACTGTGTAAACACTTGATATTCATCATCATCATCTTCTTCCTGGCCTGGTTCTGTTTTATTTGGGGTCGGTGCAATTTTTTCTTCCATTCTGTTCTGTCACTAGTCACGCTATCATTCATCATCTGCCTAGCCTTTTCCCAACTATATTGGGGTCGGCTTCCAGTCAAGCCGGATTTAGCTGAATACCAGTATTTTACGAGGAGCGGCTGCCTACCAGACCTCCACAACCCATTAACTGGGGTAACACGGTACTTCATAGCAAGACTGGAGTCAGATTTACTGGCGCTTTAGTCACGCTATCATTAACTATAATAATAATAAATTCATTATTGGCTTAATCATAAGTTGTACAGTTTATGAAGTCTCTGACTCCCGAACTAGGCAGACCTGTATGTCAGGAGTCAGCGCCCACCCAATTTTGTTAATTTAATTTAATCAATACTTGTAAATTTTTTTCTTTTGAAAATTGTAATAACTAAAATACTGATACTAAAATTAATTTACTAAATCGTGCTGGGTGTGTATGTAGTGCTCGTGTAAATGTGCGTGTTTATGTATGTGTATATCATCATCTATACTAATATTATAAAGAGGTAAAATTTGTAAGTTTGTATGTAGGGGGTAATCTCTGGAACTACTGGTCCGATTTGAAAAATTCTTTCAGTTTTAGATAGCCCATTTATCGAAGAATGCTATAGGCTATATACCATCACGCTACGACCCACGGGAGCGGAGCAGTAACGAAAAATGCGGGTGAAACCGCAGGGGACAGCTAGTTTAATTATATCACTTCTCACATAATCCATCCATCTTTTTTGGCGTCCTTCCCTTTTTTTTATACCATAAACTAGTGCTTGACTGCAATCCCACCTGATGGTAAGCAGTGCAGTCTCCCTCCTAACACCTGCATAACATCAGCCTTATAATGTTCCCACTGCTGGGACTGCCTGGGACTCAAGCCTCCTCTCTAGGAGAGGGAATGGGCCGTAATCCACGACGCGGGGTAACACCTGCATAATTGCATGTATTATAATATCTTTAATGACTGATAGCCTACCAAGATACGATGTAAATCTCGGTGATTATGAGCCCGTCCCGAGCTGTAAACGTTAATCATTTTTCAAGGTCACCGCTAAGGTATAATAAAACGTTTAGTAGATTAGAGCACGGCTGGCGCAATGGTTGAGCAATTGGACGCTACACTGTGTGTCACGAGTTCGATTCCCGCACCGAACAAATATTTGTATGACCTACAGCGAACACCAAAAGACCGCCCATTGTAACACCGTACTAATTTTAAGCTCCTTGTTAAATTATTTTTTAAGGTGTACAATAAAGTATATGTATATCAATCAATCAGATCGTTATTTCGGGTTTTGGTCCCTTGTATGTTACTTTACATGTTAGGCAACATTTTTATGAGAAAAAACTGGGCAAGTGCGAGTAGGACTCGCGCACTGGGTTTCGTACCAACTTACCTATGAAAACAGTTTAATTCTCGAATCGAGTCTTGAAGATGTTCCCGAATCGTACTTTTTGTTCTTGCGTCGTAATATAAAATTTTCAGTGTTCAGAATGATTCCTTCATTTGTGCCATGATACCTTGCTTTATGCCAAATTTCAGGATTCTCGGTCAATGGGAACCTACCTTATGAATTTCGATTCCTTTGAGAGTGTCGAAATGTACGTATTTTGCGATTTACCTAAACGGTCGTCTTTATTTTTTGGTTAACTTACAAGTTTAATTTTTGCACAGCAGGCGAAAGACAGATTTTGGATTAGGTCTTGATAAACAGACAGGCGGACAACAAAGTGATCCTAAAAAGGTTCGATTTTTTTCCTTTTGAGGTACGGAACCCTAACAATAATAAACAAGTACCTATTAAAAATGAAGTTTATTAGTTTATTCCATATTTGCTGCCTCCCACAGCTCCGCCCCCGTGAAAACACTTCATACATTTTTATGCTATCGGTAGTTCTACATATTGATCACATTATCCTTAGCCTTTTGACCAGACATACTAACAATCCTTACATAATTATTGTTTTAATCACGGTTCCTAAAAGTTTTATACATAAAAATAAGATGCGTAAGGCACGGCCGACTTATGAAGGACCCGCCTTCACTCAAGAAACATCTCTGAACTTATACAAAAAAAAAATACTAGCATCGAGTTTAGTATTTTGTCCATTAAATTCAAAGTAATCATTAGCAGCAAGTCATCATCATCATATAAAAAATAATAAAAATAAAAAGACGTAATATTTCTTGCAAACTGAAGTAACTTACAATAATAAATCATAAAGTAGTTGTTAATATACTTGTATATTTATCTGTATGTTAGTATGTCTTCATTTTAATTTTATTCAGAAGTATCTAACCTTAATTTTGCCAAGATTTAATCTTAATATGGCCATATAATAATTTTTTTATATTTAATACTATGTTCACGATCCTTCAACTACAACCGTTTTGACGTTTAAAATCTAAGATATAAAAATCTCGTGTCACAGTGTCTGTTATCGTACCTCTCTGAAACATCTTGATTGATTTTCGTGAAATTTTGTTTTCAAACGGTATGTCTGAGAATAAGTCGTAGGCTATTTTTTACCGTCCTACCCCACTTTTTTCTTTGATACTTATTTTTTATGGCGACGATTTCATGTTGACGGGTAGAGAGGAAGAGGGAGGCCAAAGAAACGATGGATGGACAGTGTGAAGACTGATATGAAAGAAAAAGGAGTCAGTGATGTTATGACGGGTGACAGGCCAGAATGGAAGAAAAAAACATGTTGCGCCGACCCCAAGTAGGCAATATGGGATAAGGGCAGGAAGAAGAAAACTTATTTTTTATGGCAAAACAACATTTGGGAAATTAGCTAGTAAGTTTTATACTTTATAATTTTGGCTATATTCTAATGTAGTACTAACTCCTATGTAAATGTCCGATGACGTCACTATTTAGCATTCGTACTGTGCCGGTCGAGCGTCGAGCGGTCATGTGTGGGCGCAGAATTTAATATCTATAGACCTAATTGTCCTAAATTTGCATATTAATTGTGTCATACAATCTGGTTTGTATGTACCTACTTAGTCATGATATCACCCCGGTCTAAAATTATGCGCTTTTGGTTTTAACTTAATAGTAACGCGAGTGGAATTCCCTGTCGGAGTCTGTGTTTATTACCTTGTAGGCACTGAAATAAGTTGTTTCTAGGCAAGCGTGCTCCATCGTCGACCATACTATCACTTACCATCAGGTGAGATAGTGGTCAAACGCGAGCTATATAATATAAAATTTTGTAAATGTTAAGTTGTAAGTTGATAAAAAATATTATTGGCGGGCGGACTATTTCATGAAAAGGTCATCCAATAGAGTAAGAGAAAGCCCGGTCCTGTCCAAGAAAAAAAAAAATTCGCAGGCTATCCTGAAGCATTAACCTTAAAACTATCTGGTTTTCCGTCATCTAATGACTTTTCTCGTTCATTACTGGAAAGAGAGGGCGTGTCAGACTTTCCACTGACTGAAATCACAACTTTGCTCCTTCAGTTTCCCTCTGCGTTTTAGGACCACGAGTATCATTTTCGTACTCTTCCCCATGGCCCTAGGAGACATCGGCCGTACTGGACCCCTACAGTTTGCTGACATCTCTTTAATTCATGAATCCCCGACCGGTCCTATGAGACCGCGCTGTTATTGTTTTACTATTGTGTCTCGTTTTGCGGGTGATGTGATAGGTTAAGGCGCGCGTGAACACTACGCGTCTTCGACAACTCGAGGTTGGTTCTTACAGTAAGAGCGGAAAGTGCGGAGTGTACCTATTGATGACTCTGAGTGAAATACAGATTTTTTTACTATTTGTACTTACCACTATCTCACCTGATGATGTAACCGACGGAGGAGCACACTTACTTAGTTAATATGTCACAATTTATCAGAAAGTAATATTATAAAATTAATAACGAAACGGATAATTATAATATAAAGATGAGATCACACAATTTGTTTCAGATATTTTTTTTTTGTTAGCCTATTCTCTCTCGCTCCAGGGCAAAGGCCTCCCTCCATATATAACATAATTAAAATAAAACGAAAATTGTTAAATGTTAAGTCATTTACTCGTATTAGTTAGGTATATAGTTTCACCAAACAGCGGTGATATAGTCCGTCTAATGAAAGCGCGACCTGAGAAAAAGAGGTTAAATCCAAAAATGTTTGTATGTGGTATTACTAACTATATTCTGTTCAATAATTCCGGAGACTAAAATGACATTTCAACACCAAAGAACTGGCGTCATTCCTATAGAAATTTTGACATTACTTATGTCAATTTAGTCTCCGGGTTTATTGAACAGAATATAGTAGGAGAATCATGTCTTGACACTTCACAATTTTTTTATTTCCTACAATTGCAGCTGAATAATGTTGCCAATTAAATTAAAAAAAAACGTCGCGCTTTCATCAGACGCACTCTAGGTATTGAGTAATGTAACAGAAAACATGTACTGAGTAATTTCTAAAACACAAAAAAACTTTTCACGATTGTAATACTGACATCATAAACCACAACTATTGTTCTATGACTTTTAAAAAAGTATCATATTTTAGTTTAGGGGCCTGTTTCACCACCTATGAATAAGTTTCGAGTATCTTACTTGACACATAATTTCATACGAATTCTGTCACATTTTTGAATTTATTCAGTGAGTAGTGCCTACTCGGACATTGTGAAACAGGCCCTTAGTGTCATATTTTCATACAAAATAGATAGTTTTCCTAAAGTCAATAATAAAAATAGATTCGTTTTCTTTTATGTTATTAATCGCATCCCTTAACGATTTATGTTGATAGTTTAGTTGTAGGTAATATACCTTCATGAATTTACATGTGGCGGGATGGAGAGGAAGAGGGAGACCAAAGAAAAGATGGATGGATTGTGTGAGTACTGATATAAAAGAAAAGGGAGTTGATGACGGGTGACAGGACAGAATGGAAGAAAAAACATGTTGCGCCGATCCCAAATAATATGGAATAAGAGCAGGAAGAAGAAGAAGAAGGTTTAAGTATATTACATTCATGTATGTATATTCCACAGTACCTGTCTTCACATCTTTGATACATTGTTTGGTAAAGGTATCACCTTCTTCTCCGACATAATTTTTCTTTTCACATCAACAAATTTTCTTTGTCTAATCGCATTCGTTTTGAGGGACTGCAGGAATTAGGTACAGTCTTTCAATTTTGGGCATATAACAACGGTTTATGACACAATACTTTAATATACGAAATTTTCCTTCCTTTTGCAATAATACCTATTACTTTCTTCTTCGTTCATACGTGCCTTCGTTCAGCCGACATATTTGCTTTCTCACACTGCGATTTATCTTTATTTATCGTTCGTAATGTTTTTTTGTATTTTAATATGATTTTGCATTTAATTTTAGACTTTCGACTTTTAATCTTATATTCATTTTATACTGGGTGTAAGGGACAGCCCTCCACAAACTTTAAGGGCTTGCTCATTAGACGAATCTGAACATCTTCCCAGAATTATATTTTTCAGAAAACGAAACATAAAATCGACCTCTCCATAAAACTGTCCGATAAAATTTATAATTTTGTATGGTGAGGCTGAAATTTTTTTTCGTTTCTTGAAAAACAAATTTGTTGGAGGATGTTTAGATTCGTCTACTGAGCAAGCCCTTAAAGTTTGTGGAGGGCTGTCCCTTACACCCAGTATACTGATCATGATGACTTAACGTTTCTTTTTCTGTCACTCATATCAACATCAACTAGTATAATGACGGCTTGCCTTACTTTTCTGATAATATTTAGCCGAATATTCTCTCCATTTTTTTCTTACATGTTGTTTTCCTTTATCATTTAAATCTTTTATTCTACTTGTTCGAGCTTTAACTCTTTCGAGATTTTTTTTTCTCACCTCTTCGTATTTGGCTGGATTTTGTTTTAGGCGCTCACGGTACTTTTTTTGCCTTTCCGCATTAGTCATTGGAGTTTTTCCTGAAAAATATTTTATTTTATAAATAGACCGATTCAATATTTAATGTATGTAGAGTTGACGTTAATAGATATTGTTTTCAATCGATTACTTATCCTGTTTATAATAATAATCTTTGGATTAAAATACGCCATAATTCTCTACAATTTTCCAAAGGAATTTTTAAAATAGATACCACAATTCTGGAACGCAAAGGAACTCTGAAGGACACAGGAGGGTTTGGTACATTCATTTTTCAATATGTTCTGGTTTCGTTATTAATTTATGAGCAGTGTACGAAGTCTAAAAGAAAGGGATTATGCTTGGAATAAAGAAACAAACCAAACTTCATTTATAATTTTGGTATATCAATTCAAATTAATAGTCAGTCAGTTTGCTCATGACACACGCATTCATGACTAAGTCTTCAATGACACGTGTGGATATTTGCTCTTCAGTTACACGTCTACTCACCTTCGTGTCAGTTTGAAACATTAACATCGTTCTCTTAAAAACTAAAAAATATACACACATCAAAAGTGTCTAGGGATCAAGCATTTTTATGCGGATTTCTTGAGATTGAGATGTGGCTTTGTAATAAATTTATGATTTTATAAATTTATATGGATCCTTTTTGGTGCATTTCATAATTTGAATCAGGAACTGTGAATCAAATTCGAGTAAAAGATGAAAATCAGCTGTCAATATTTTCCCTATAAAAACATACAACGCATTGAAGACATTATTAGTGCTACTGTTTCCCTACTACTGATTAAAACCAACGTTATTATGGAGCGGCGACGTCATTTAAGCAGGGAAGAAATGCTCAGAGCCGTGGGAATGATAGAAGCTGGTTCCCGGCAACGTACTGTGGCTTTAGCTCTGAATACAAGTCAGAGTGTTATCAGTCGACTTTGGACACGTTACCGAAGCACTGGTACCGTGGCTGAGCGCCATGGAGGACGGTATCGCTGCACCACACGGAGACAAGACCGATACATTCAAATCTTAACTCGAAGAGCTCCAACAATAACCGCCATGATGTTAGCCGTGAGGCTTCATCACTCTTCAGGGAACTTAATTAGCGACCAAACAGTCAGAAACCGCTTGCATGAAGTGAACCTTCATTCCCGAAGACCGCTACGGGTACCACCTATAGCAATGCACAATCGTAGGATTCGATATCAATGGGCTCTTGAACACAGAAATTGGGCAGAAGAACAATGGCGTTTCGTGTGCTTTTCTGATGAGTCTCGTTTTGGTATGAGACCGGATACAAGACGTATACGACACAGGAGAACCCCTGGACGCCAACAGCGATTAAAATCCTGCCAGGAAGTCCATCCTTATAGTGGTGGAACCATCATGGTATGGGCGGGTATTTGGATCGGCGGAAGAACTGAGTTGATTTGGATCAGAGGCAACCTCAACGCTCAAATTTATGCTGAGACGATTGTATCAGACGTCATCGTTCCTCTACAAGTGCAAATCGGTCCCTTATTTCAGTTAATGCATGATAATGCACGACCGCACACCGCAAGAGTTGTAAGACAGACTCTCGCCGCAGCTAACATCAATGTCCTGCCCTGGCCTGCTCAGTCGCCAGACTTGAACCCGATTGAGCATGCATGGGATATGCTACAGAGAAGAGCTCTGCCGAATATGGAGGGTATCCAGTCGCAAGAAGGCCTTTTTTTGTTGTTGCAACGAACATGGGCGGCCATTCCACAGCGTGATTTGGATGAACTCATTTTGAGTATGCCAAACCGATGTTCTTGTGTTGTTAGTGTTCGCGGTAGAAACACGGATTATTAATTGTTTAAGTTACCCAATAAAATTTTAAAGAAAACTGTTATTTCAGTCTTTTTTTCGAACTTTAATGTTAGTGGTTCAAATGTCAAAAATCCCTTTATTAGGAAAATGGCAAATTTCTTTATTAATGCAAAGGTGACTTGGTTTATCGTTACTGTGACAAACGAAAACAGTTTATTTGATGAATCCTTAAAGAAAATTTTAATTAATATCATCAGGAGAAAAGTTATTGCAAAAATATATGTTGATCCCTAGACACTTTTGATGTGTGTATATTACAGGCTGGCACCATCCACAGTACCGCATCCTCCATGTAATCAAAAATAAACAATGATTTTTGTGTTGAACGCCCCTCTAAAGTGGGAGAAGTAATTGAATAATTTATTTATTGACCACAACAGGGTCGAAGCCTCTGGGGCTATGGGTGAGCTTCAGAAAGGAAACCCCAGGACCATAGAACGAACGCCCTCCCACTCTGTCCAAGAGCAGGAGAAGTCATTCTGATGATTAAAAAAACCATCTCAATAACTTAGGAATCACCTGCTAGTTGGAACATAAACATTATTATCACCATCAAGTCTATTTACATCCAGTCATTGCGTGCTGATAGCGATAAAAATATTATAATCTTCCGTCTAGTTGAACTTCGGACGCTCACACAAGTCCAAGGACGAGCATTTTACGTCAAAACACCGTGAACTTTGTACATAAACAAACACCATTCTTACGAAATACGAAAGATATAATTTTATTTTATTTTTATTACAGGTACTCTCTTCACTAACAGTCGGAACCAACACATGCAAAGAGTCATTATAAATGTAAGAGATGTAAAAGAGTAATTATAAATTAATTTACTAGCCTTTAACACAACAATATTAAAAAAACACTGTCACAAAAATCTTATTTTAAGTGAAAATGTAATATGTATATTTTTAATCTAAACGTCTTCACGTCGCAAGCCGTAACACCGAGGGCATAGATACCAATAAGGCCAACATACCGTCCGGGATCCGAGAAACCTTGTATTCGTATAATCCTGCAGCTATTCTACTTATCTCCAGTCGTAGCTTTTTTTTTTTTTTCCGGTAGGGGAATCATCAGAATGACTTCTCCCACTCTTGGGCGGAGCGGGAGGGCGTGTCAGACTCTTACTGACTAAACCCCTACCCCGTTCCTTCGTTACCATCGATCTGGAGGACACGGTGACAACCTTTCGGATACCGTGTTCTCTAGAGGCTTCGGCCCTACCGGGCCCCTACAGTTTGCTGACATCTCCTTGAGGCGCGCGTGGAACAGAACGCGCCGTCGACGACTAGGCTCGGTCCAGATTATTACCAGACTGCCGGACGGCGAGCTACCCAGCGCTCGCTGTCCGCGAGCCCGCGCCTACGGTGGTCGGAAATCGGGATCGGGATCTCGGCGGCGGCGGCGTGAGTTCCGTTGCCTCACGCGGTCGGCAGCCTCCTTCGCTAACATTACTGCTTCGCAGAAGGAGGCGACTGCCTGCCACCCCTCATCTCCAGTCGTAGCTAACTCCCGTTCGATCGGATTGTGAAAAATATGAGAATGAGTGAAGAGAGTGTCCAGCCGCGTTTGCGCATACACTTGTGCACTGCAATAATTATCTGCTTTGGTAGGTTTAACAGACTTTCGCTCGCTAACAAATACATAATTTATTGATTATTTTAGTATACTTTATTGTTTTCGCTTCGAATTATTTTACCAATTAATGTTTTAAACCAATTAACTAATCTAGATGTAAGAGCTACCGACAAATATTGTAGTCTTATCCCTATGTTGTCCTAATTATTAAATTATTATTTTAATAAAAACTTGTCGCTATCAAAATTATGGCATTGAACTGACCCATAATCAAAATGGAAACTCCAAGTTGGTATTGATATAAATTGGAGTTCAAAAGATCGAGGGTTATAAAAATAAAAGAAGCATTTTAGTCAAAAGAATCTTGTGTTTCATTCTGTGGTCTACTTTATCATTGTATAGATATTTCTTTGTGTTTATTTTGTTACTATACTCCGTCGGTTTAGGTAGTTAACTATATGTAAACAATCTTGGCATATCTTTTTATCTAAAAGTTGTCAATAAAAATCTTTGCGAATAGGTATTTACCTAAATCGACGTTAGCTAATAAACTAAATTTAAATAATCTTTGTGTATATTTTAATCGACCTCTTTAATATAAAAAGACATACCATGATTGTTTACCTTTAGTTAACTACCTAAACCGATAAACCATACCTAGCTAACTTGGGAAACGTTCTTCTGCCAAATAAATTATTAACTAAGACATGTAACATTTTATACCTTGGATAGCTTGGATTGTTAAAAACATTGTTTCAATTTAGATAAAGATCCCTAATTTTTTTGAAAATATAATATGTATACCTACTCTATTTTACTTAGTTAGAATATAGCTTTCTATTGGTGAAAGAATTTCGACAATCGCTCAAATAGTTTTTCAGTTAAATCGTAACATACGAACAGAAAATCAAATTTTTCCTTTTTATAATATTAGTTTAGAAGTTCAGATTTAAAAGGTTCATGTTATTTCAGGGAAACATGACACCGTGACTATGACGAACGGTTACAAAACCCTATCTGGCAGAATTTTGTGTAAACATGTGTTCTATGTATGTATAGGGATTTCCCCTATACTCGTACATACATGACAGTTACTGTTTCGGTGAACAATATTTATTCT